>JADMNL010000022.1:0-732500 GCA_016271365.2 Neoceratodus forsteri | reverse complement strand
TGGCGCTGGGGTTTTTTGTGTTTTTGCTTTGCATACTACACTGTCTAACTCTTGCATTGTGATTGGTGCCATGAGCTTTTCTGCCACTTTGGGTATTAGGATCTTCAGGATCAGGGAATTGAGAAGTTCCACTGTAGCCTCTTGATTGTGGGTGCCTTCAGGGGTGTATAATTAAGCAATAATGCATGACAGGGTGTGTTATATCATGGGATATCGTCACGCCTCGGGTAGTTGGGCACGAGGCCGCAGGCCAAGGCCGTCAACCCTTCCCACCCACCCCGGAAGTGACAATATCCCATGATATACCACACCCTGGAGTGTATTATTGCTATTATGAACAGGAATACAAGTTTTAGTAGTAAAAAAAAAAAAAAAAAAAAAAAAATTTTTACAGCGTTCTGAAAATGTGTTTTGTGAGGTGTTGGAGGAGTACCTTTTAATAAAATAGTTCCTGGACAGCTCTGAACAGCAGGTGGCACTGTTGTAAGTCGAGTTCAGGGAGGAGGGGTGTACTGTATGTCTCTCTCAAAACATTATCTGTGGCAAGCAGGAAGCAGCAATGTAAATGGGAAGAATGGACATCTTCCAGTATAAGTCATCTGGAAATGTGAAACTGTCACTTGAACGGGTATACTGTGTAGAAAACAAGTCATGGGTTGGTTTTGGATCCTTTACTTTGTTTTAAAAAGATGCTCGCTCAAGGCGTGAGTCGTGCCATCCTGTCCTGTAGACAGATCGGACGTGCTGTGCGACTGCCGCCTAATGTTACGTTTCTGTGGGGAATGGAACTGTAGGATGCGGAGGATGTTTTGGGCAGCTTGGTTGTTGTTTTTCCCGGCTCCCAGCAGCTTGTGTTGTGCTGCATTCTGCCATGGACACATTTGTGAAGAGTTCGTTTTTTTTTAAAACAGCGGCAAACTGAAGGTCTGACTCTGACTGTGGGAGATGAGGAACACTGCGCGGTAAGTGAGGAGGCTGGTGACCGGAGGTTTTCTGAAGCCGTGATGTTGTAGCCCGCTATCATCACGGCTTCAAAAACCTCTCGGCCAATCAGCTTCCTCCATTTACGATCGCCAGTTCATAATTTTAAATAGTAATCATGAAAGGCCTCTGCTATTTTGACTTTCTCCCTTACTGTCTGTCCTGTGCCTGATGCCTGATCACTGCTGTTGTAGCTCTGTGCTTTTGGCGCCTTAGCTGATGTGCCAGGACTCTAGAGGCTCTGGGCCTACTTTGTAGTATTTTTGTCGGAGGTAGGAGAGTGCCACTTCCGTGTTATGTCTGTAGATCTCTTCTATCTCATTCTTGATTCTTGTCTTCTGTGATTTAACAGACTAATCACCTTGTTTATGTGCTTCTTGCAAGAAGAGGAATGTCTCTACTTTATCAGCTAATTGTTGTCTCCTTATTTTTTCTGACTGAGTGTTCTGTTTGTCCTCTGAGTACTGTCTTTATTGTATCCCACATTACTGTCTCTTTTGGGTTTCCTGTTCTATCTGTCAGTACTATTTCCTGTATTTGCTCTTTAAGGAATGTGTGAAATTCCTCTGACCTCAGGTGAAAGACGTTCAACCTCTACTGCGCTCTGGGTTGGAATTGCGTGAGTCTAAGAAATGTGTGTATTGGAGCGTGGTTTGAATTCAGATCTTCTAGCTCACATTTAGCAATGCGGTGTATATACTCTGTTTGTGTAAAGCTATAGTCTATTCTGGTGTAGATGCCGTGCACCACTGAGTAATGTGTATAGTCCTACACTCTGCTATGTAGCTCCCTTCAGATATCTCTCCATCCTAATTCGTTAAGTATCATCATGCATTGCTTATGTGATGTTGGTTGTCTGGGTGTGCATGGGTTAGAGTTGTCCCATGCTGTGGATCTAGTGACGTGAAAGTCCCCTGCTAGCAGCAACATACCAGAGACATTTATTAGGACAAGCCTGTACCAATATCAGCCAGGCTTCTTTATCTCTAAACACCCTTCTGTTTCTGGAAAGCCATCTGGGAGGGTATTAATATAGCCACTCCTCTATGTTTCCCTTTAGGCAGTTCTGAGCTATATACCTGCCCTATCCCCTTTCTTGCTAATTTTGTGTGTTCATTGGCGTCTAGATGGGTCTCTTGAAGGAACACTAGATTGGGGCAATCCTTTTTTTTATCTTTGCTAATGTTCGGGTCATCTTGACTAGATTCCTCAAGCCGTTTACATTTAGTGATTACCAGTGTATGTCAGCCATTATACCACCAGTCTAGGGAATATCTTTCTTGTTGCAGTGTTCTCTGTCTGCTTTGAATTCTCATTCATATTACCATATTCTGCACCGTCAACCACAGTATCATAACATAACATGAACATTCTTGCATTTCTGTACTATTATTAACTTCAAACGTTTGCCAATGGGGCAAGGTAACTTAGGTGGCAAACTGGGCTTCTAAGTAGGAGCCTGAGTTTCAGGCTCTCTGTGGTGTAGGTGGTTCCACTCCAGAGGCAGTCACCTCGGAGGTGGTGGCCTCTATAGCTGACTTCGCTATATGGGAGTGGTATCGGGGACTTCACAGATCGTGAGAGTTGTCCCCTCTTTGTTTTTGTCTGTGTATTTGCTAGGTCATCTGGGTTGTCCGTTTCTGCAATGACTGGCCACCCATGTGGACTATCGGCACTAGCTCCACATTGTGTTGGGTGGATTCCTGTCATCAAGGGTGGTATGTAGGACTACCAGTATCTGTAGTTCTTATTCCATACTTATTGAGGAGTGCCCCTGCTTGGCCTCCTCCAGGCACAGCCCGGTTAGGACAACCCCCCCCCAAGGTCCCAGTAAACTGCAGCTCCGGGGCACTGAAGAGTGCGTGGGGCCCACACCTGCCCGCACCCTTCCCCGCCCTATGAAGGCGTAGAGGTAGTTGGGCGGGTGCCGGCCTCTGGGGTTCTTTTTGTTCTTCTGAGGGGCAATGCCCAATTTTTGGTTTACCTTTGCCTGCAACTATTCTCCTCCTAGATGGTATGGGTGCAGCATTTATTTAGTCCCTTCTTGGCTTAATCTTCATATTGAGTTGTCTTCCCAGATTCCCCCGCCCCCCCCCCAACCCTCCTCCCCACAACCACATTGCTTCTCCTCGGGTATATACTCAGGTTCCTTTAATTTCCCAAAAATCATTCTGTTCTCAGACTTCATAGTATGTCCAGTGTGAGCATATGATGCTTCTTTGTTTCACTCAACAAAAGAGCATGCGATCATGCAAGACCAGTTCTTTCTGCAAGAGAGGGTGGTGTGTTATGTCCCATTTATGAATCTCAGGTTGAGATTCCAGTCGGCCTGTCATTCACCAGGGCAAATATATCTAATATTCAACATACAATATTGTCACTCTGTACATTTCAAGAAAAGTAAAGGAGGAAAAAAGGTCCTGCCATAAGAAGTTGTCCTGTGTACAGGTATAGGTCTTCCTGCCTGCTTGGCTCTGTATTAAAGCTATGGACCTGTTCTATGTGCCCCATGCTAGTTGTTCATAGTTTCAGGGGAGTTGCTGGGTCTGCTTCTTGGGGGGGGGGGGGGGTAGTGTTGAGCTGGACGCCATCCCCATTGTTTGGTTTTTATTCTGTCCTTTACAGAAGGGAGGCCCTTTTTTTTTTTTTTTTAAATTATTTGCGCTGATGGGTGTTAGGGCCATCTAGAGTGTGTAGCCCTCCCGTCTACCGGTTGTTTCATTCTTCTTGGATTGGTATAGTAAATAAGAAGGAAAGTAGAAAAGCTTGAGGCCTCCCCCCCCCGTAGACCTTAGAGTTGGGTTACCCAGAGTAGATGGACAAAGGCAGAGTGCAATACTGTTGATCTGCAGTTCAATAATAAATTAATTTACCCCAGTTTAGGATTCAGGCCAACTTACCCTCCTGTCTCTCGCTAATCACTGTGATCCGTCAGGTGAGATGCATCGAGCTCTTCGATCAGGGTACAGTCATTTGTGTGCCTGTTGGTTGCTGTGGCTCCGCTAAGTACTTTTTGATTTGCTACATCATCTCTCTTGCCTGTTTCTTTGCTTCAGCCGTCATCCATGCTTGCTTTGGAGATCTTTGCTGCAAGTGATTCAGGTGCTGGTGTTCCCATTCCCTCGCCATTGTCCTTCAGTAGTCCCTTGCTTTTCAGTGCTTCTCTGGCTTCAGCTGCTGAGTTGAAGGTCTGTGTTACCTCTGAGAAATGTAGTTAGTTTTGCTGGATAGGGAGTAAAGAACTTCAAATTATTTATCCTCAGCATTTGAAATAGTGGGATGTACTGTACGCCTTTCTTATCTGGAGCGTAGTGAACTAATCATAATCAAAGAACACCCGATGGTTGCGGTACATAACTACTTTCTTTCTCCACGCGTCCATGAAGATATGTCATGCTTCTCATTATATCTAAGGAATTTTGCCACTATCGAGCATCGCCTGGCATTTGGCGCTGTGGGGCGAGGGCCTAAGACTCAATGAACCCTCTTGATTTCTAGTGAGAAGGAGGGTGGGAGATCCAGGGCCTCCCTGAGGAATTTTTGCAGTTATGAGGCCTTCGATGCTCCCTCCTTGCCCTCAGGAATACCATACAGTCTGAGATTGTTGCGCCTATTATGGCTCTCTGCATCCTCAATTTGCTCCTCCATTTTTTTGTACCTTATTGTTCAGTTGAAGCAGCGGTGTTTCTAGCATGTCCATTCTGCGGTCCGATCTCGTAAGCTTCTCCTCGTGGTTCTCAGCCCTGGCCTTCAGCTTGGTGATATCTGTGTGCAGCGCTGCAGTGATGGAGTCGACTTCCTTTCTGAAGTCTTTTACCTCCGAGATCATGAGGTCCATTTTTTTATTTAATTGATCCGCCGGTGGCGATTTTGGCTTTTGCTTGTTATCTTCCCCACCGCGCCTCTTTGGCTAGACCACGATGCACTTATTGAGGCCTGGGACCGATCACTGTCGGACCACTCCTCTGCCAGTCTGTCCTCATCTTCCATTGTTTAGCTCCCAGAAACAACTGAGATGACCATTGCTTGGATTTCCAGCACCTATCCTACCTTATTTCCGCACAGTTATTTGCTTATTTTTAATTTGAGGTTTAGCTGTTTGGGGGTTTACTCTGCTAATGACACAAGCCACCATCTTAAGTCGTAACGTCACCAGAAGTCCATTTTAAATATTTTCAATAGTATTTTTCTTAATTATTATGGACCTTTTCATAATAACTTGTTCCTTGCATCTCAGTGTTGATCTGTGCCTGCTACTTATCTACCACTAGAGGTCCTAAGACTCTGCTTTTAACACCACAAAATGCTTCCAAGCAAACAACTGTCATGTCACACACAAAGATTATGACTTCAAGTTGGGGCAGAAAGAACAGAAGTGTGGGGATGAAATTCTTGTTCATGCAAATGTATATAGAAAGAAAGAACACTGGGCAGGAGATACAGAAAATATATGGCACCAATTGAATTAGGTGTAAATATTAGTTTTAAAAGTTTTCCTAGCGGTGTCAGATGCTTTTTAAAGGTGCATGTCACTGTAATCTATGCAAGGACATGGATGGGATTGAAAGGGTTCAGGGAAGGGCAACCAAGATGGTGCACGGAATGCAAGGGAAGACGTATGAGGAGAGGTGGAGGGAATTGGATCCTGTACCCATTGGAGACTAGAAAGGACAGGGGGGACATGATAGACACATTTAAGTACGTGAAGGGAATTAATAAGGTGAAGGAGGGGAGCTTATTTACAAAGAAAGTGGGTGCTAAAACTAGAGGTCATAGTCTAAGATTAGAAGGAGGAAGATTTAAGGTCAATGTGGGGGGTGTTACTTCACAGAGAGGGTGATGGAGTCCTGGAACAAACTACCTGAGGAGGTGGTGGGGGCCAAAATGGTGGAGGGATTCAAGAGGGCATGGGACAGACATAAGGATCTGACCAGTGGGGGAAGGGGAGGTCCCTTGACAAAGGGGATGAGTGTTTGAGGGGTGTGTTTGTAAGGGGCAGACTAGATGGACCAGAGAGGTCCTTTTCTGCCGTCAGATTTCTATGATGATTCTGTGATAATTATTTTGATTGATACCTTTTTTAAACTTTCAGTTGTTAATGATTTCAGGCATTTTCATCACATTTCCTTCAGCTTAATATATATTATTCAGTCTTTACATTGATATCAGTCCTGCAAAAGCATTTTAATTTTACTGAAGGAGAAATTTGTGCCCTCCCCAACAGAAATTAAATCCACCATTGTTAATGTTCAGTGAGAATCTTGTCCAACTGCTGCACTCATAGGGGCATCAGAGTCAGGGTCTCCAAACAACATCTTTACTCTTCCTTCACTCCAGTATAAATGTGCTGCATTTGGTGATGTGATGTATTTTGCCATTAGTGAAAAGCATTTAGATACATGCTAGAATCTGTACCACAGACCCAAATACACAAATCCCTTAAACTGGGTGGAAAAGAAAACCTTATTGGCTGTTCTATTATTCATTGTAGACATGGTTTGAGATACACCGTAGATCCTTTGAGAGATTCTTAGTCTGTTACCTGTGAGGACTGTTATTCCGTATTAATGTTAATGTAACAGATGTAATATAGAGGATAATGTATGATCCTCTGTCGGTAACTGGTTTAACCGTCGAGAGGTTTGCCAGGGCGACCATGTAAACCTCGAGAGCGAAGCTCGAGAAGTTTACGTTGCCATGGCAACTTCGAGACGTTACACAAACTGGTTACTGATAGAAGGACCATACATTACATTTTGTAGTGTATCATCTCAAGAAAAATGAAGATGACTCCTTACTCTTGAGGTTTCAGTCACCGCCACGGCTGTTCTGGGTCATGCTCTCATCATGTGGAGGAAAAAAAGCAAGCGCACATATGCAGATTGTTCCCAGTTGTTAACCCATTGATGTGACGTACCATCGATGGGTTAACAACATCGCGACACCACATCAATGGTAAAATGTTGTTATAAAAACGTAGATTTCTACATATAACAACATTCTGCCATACATTATACTAGAATGCCTTTCTGAGATTCTGCATATTTTATGGTAACCATCTGGAATTATGCTTGTGTTTTGTTAGTCTGAACAAGGAAGTTAATAATTCCATTACTTAAGTTTTAGAACAAATCTCACTTTAGTCTTTTAGACCCTGGGACCTCATCAGTCAGCCAGCTATGCGTAATTTGCTTTTCATGCTGCTGCAAAACCGATATAGTATAACGGTAACTTCTTTCTTGACTTTGCACCCCCTGATGGGGAGTCACCTACATGCAAGGTCATTTTATTTTAGATTGCCCATGTTCTCCCATCTTGTAAGATACCTTTTATTTCCTGTTTTGAACCTGATTCACACTTTTTATAATAAACGGAACACTCCATTTGGCGTGGCTGTACCCAAGTGTTCATTATTATTTTTAGCTGTTTTGGGCACTTTTCATGGTCCCATAAGGTTAGTGAGTAGTGTCTATTTCATACTAGTTTGCCTTAGTCAAAAGAAAAGTATTGTTAAACAATGGGTATTCAAAAATAGCTTGGGGTAATGATGAAAACCTGGGGACGGCCATATTAATTTTAATTGTGTTAAATGTAAAAAGAAATGATAAAGCTTGCTCAGATTGGGGAAAATTGCATCTTATAAGACAAGGGCACAAGGGTACTCTGAAATAGAATAAAACAGTACACGTCAAAAAATGTTCACTGTGACATGTACTGCTGCCTTAAAATAAAATAGTACAACACTATGTAAAGGTATGCATAGTAGGATCACTGTGGATCATATTTCTCTTCTGTGTCAGGTTTGGAGTCTCAAAAAGGAAATGCATGAATTCTAAAATGCTTGGTCAAAGCCCTGTTGTGGTAGCTTTAGGTGTAGTGGAGTTTCCGATACTTTCTTTAAGTGTGATCTGACTAGTTTTAAACCTCTTCCCATCGTCCCTGTCTTAGGAAGAGTTAATGTGGAGGCTTGCAGGCCAGAGATCCATAAAAGCACAAACGGAGAAGGCTCCACCAGCCAATGTTTTTGTCGGCCATTTTCTGAAGCCATATTTTAAAGACAAAGCCACAGGACTTGTAAGTAATTTCAGTGAACCTTTTTTTTTTTTTTTTAATTTCTGATTAAAAACTACAATGACCTCTGTATATACAGCACAGTTCAGCAAAAATGTGGAATAACTGCTTGTCAAAGTCTGTCGTCTGTTCAAGAGCTAGTAACACCAAAAAAAAAAGACAGGAAATGTCAATTTTTTGAAGTACCCAATTGTAACTTTTTATCCCTGCTGCAGTTTTCATTTTGCCAAATGGAAGATTTTGTAGTTGATAATATATGATTTAATATATAGAACATTATTTTATCTGGCAGTTGATAATAGCTAGTGCTATTCCCATATCACTAGTGATTAATCTGGCAAGAGGTGATTGACTCCCCTTTTTTTTGTTATTCTTTTTGGTAAACAGGTAAGGCCCACAAGGCACAATGCCAGTTTTCAGGGGTGACCCGAGAGCACTGAGGAGATTAAGTGACTTGCTCAGGGTCATACTGTATGCAAGTGAAGGTTGTGGGACTCAAACCCAGGTCTTCTGGATGTACCAGGCTCATTTCACAGCTCATTGCTCTAACCTCTAGGCTATACTGCCAGCCCTTGGTCAGTCGTCATATCACCATCTGTAAGATCAGAATGCTGATATGGTATGAAGGGGAACAGAACCACAGCGTATGGGTAAAGTACTGTTCCACGCAACAGACCTAGCACTATCAGGTAGGATATCTTCTAAATAGCAAAAAAGGAAATGAAAAAGTACTTCACATATAAAAAGTTAACAGTTGACGATAAAAAATAGAACTGACCCTGGTCCGCATGAGTTTGCAAGACACAAAAATCAATAATGTAGTCGCTACAGCTTCAGAGGCACATGACTGCTCAAAAACACTCAAAAGCCGTCGGAAGGCTAACGCTGGAAAATGCCCATTAAAGAGCTCGGCTAGAGATATTAGAAAATGATGCCCGGGCCATTCATATTGTGGTAGTTGGCCTCCCCAAAGGACTGGAGGGGGAAGATTTGGTGTGTCCTTTTTTTAGGACATGATGTCAGCAGTCACTGCCCGAGGACTCGGGGGTTCAGCCCAGCAGATATAAAGAAGACCTACATAATTCATGCAAAATCAACTCAGAAGCCCGATAATTCCCCTTGAACAATACTCATGGTTATCAGTGGACCAGAAATGAGAGACCCATTGTTACAATGGGCATGCAGAAATGTCCCCATTTCAGTTGAGGACCATGAGGTTAAATTATTCCCCCTCAGGTCATTTGTGACTAGTACTATGAGAAAACTGTTTATTGACTAAGGCAGCAATGGAGAGGACTTGATGTGGTCCATTCCTTGTTCGCACTGGCTAGACTTTGGCTTACAGAAAGGGGACAGTCCTATCAAATCAACGACCCAAAGGAAGCTCAGAAATATATTGATAAAATGGCTGAAGAGTTTAGTTGTGCTCTATCACAGACCAGAGGAAGAAAACATTTCGGAGGGGGAGACTGAACTGCATATGGATTGGAGGAGGACTTTTGCTGTTAGTGTCTTTCTGTCTGCTTGAGACCGTCATAGTTGTACCAGCATTGTATTTGTTAATGTGGATAATGTTATTCAAATAGTACTCTACTTAATGTGACTTCTAATGGTATGGGGGATAGCTGAGTTTATGTAATTTTCAATTAAAAAGCATAAAAGAAACCCTGTTACAATTAGTGGTTTATCTAAATATTAACTGCATGCATTATTCCCAGACCACATGACATCCCACACTGGGGGCTGCCATCTTGGGACTTTAATTTTCATTATTTGGCCAGAGTTGAGTGAGCGGACATTTTGGAAATGCACATGAACTACATGTGCTCTCAGCGTTGTTGCACCTCGCAATCTTTTGATGCCTCCGATGGTACTGAACTTTCTTCAATCCCTGCAGAGACTGTGTTGACTTATGTGACGTTATATTTATTTAATTAGCTTTTGGTAACCGGGTAAGTGCGCTAGGCAACAGACCTGCCTATTTTCAGGCACGACCCGGGAGAGCACAGGACATTGGTTACAATATGCAGAAATGCACAGACATAATATAGGTGTACAGGAGCAAAACAAGATATACATTGGGTAGCATAGTAATAGTTACATAAGGGTACATTTTAGGCATAGATCATAATAAGGATGTAAAATAAAGCAATTAGGGTAACCATAAGACAGTAAAGACATCAAGGTTCATAGCCACCTAGATAAGCATATTGCATGGGAGAACATTAGTGTAGTACTCAGGGTCAGACCCAACAGCCTTCAGTGGGACAAAGCAAATTAAGAGCATTTGCATTGGCATTGGCCAGAGGCTAGAAGGTGGGTGAACAGCGAGTTTTTGAATTCTCGATGGGAGGCTGAAGTTTTCACCATAAGGAGGAGTGAGTTCCAGAATTTGGGAGCAAAATGGGCAAATGCCTGTTCACCCATTTTTGTCATGCAAGGTCTAGAGAAGAGCATGGGGTCAGAGGAAGACCTGAGGGTACGGGTGTGTGAGGCAGGAGTCAGGAGGTTGGCAAGATAGACAGGGCAGGGAGGTCTAGACAGGGAGTCGATAAAGCAGCCCAGGAGTGAGGCTAATATCCTTAGGTGACAGCCAATTTAAGCCAGCATAAAGGAGACAATGATGGTGTAAGACGTGGGGCAGAGGCAAATCTACAGATGATGTTGTAGACAGTGTCCCATTTGTGGAGTGTAGCAGAGTTTGCAGCAAAGAGGGAGGGGCAGAGCATATTGGAGAGCTAAAAGAGAATACCTCTCGCAACAGAAAGTCTAGTGGAAGGAGTGAGGGAGTGGCGACGCGATAAGCTCCGCCAATTTTAGCATTGACAGCCGGCACACCATATTGACATGTTGAGACAGGTCAAGTGTGGGATCCAAAGTGACCCCTAGGTACTTGAAGGACTCAGTGTTTAAGATGAGGGAGCCATCAAGGCATTGAACCTGGAGCCTGTTCGCAGGGGCAGACAGTTTCTTAGAGGATCCGAATAGCATAGCACAGGTTTTTTCTAGGTTCAGGACTTGGTGGTTGCTAGAGAGCCAGGTCTGCAGGAATTGGAAGTCATTAGTGAGAGTGGAGTTGATGGCAGCAACCGATTTTGACCCAGAGTAGAGAACAAGGTCATCTGCGTACATAAGAGTGCAGCTATGCCGGGACATGGTGGGAATATCATTTAGGAAGAGGGAGAAGAGTAGAGGTCCAAGAGTGGATCCCTGGGGAACTCCACAGGAGATGTTTAGGGGGGAGGAAAGGGCCTTGTGAAATGCTACTGCCTGGACCTCTTATTACTTGAAAATTATAAATGGCTGTAGTAACTGAGAATAGTCTAAACGCAATGGTATTACTTGTAATACAGCTTTGTTTTTTTTTAGTTATTTGAACTATTGGCTGTGTTCGCTGAGTTCTGAAACTTACATTTTACCGGTTTGATTGCTACTGTAGAAATAGTGACTATAGTGGTCACGTTCACCTTATCTGCCTTGTTAGCTGTATCTTGGAGGATTTTTGTGGGTCATTGCAGGATTTAGCATATATGTCAAAATGTTTAGTCTATAACTTGTTTGTTTCAGGATTAACGCCATATGAAGTATCATTCATTGCCCTGATAATAGTTAAGCTAACAAATTTGTAGTCTCTTCTGCTTAGGAAATGCATACCATCTGAGTGTCTATGAAAGTTTGTCATGCTATGTGGCATGCTTCATTTTAAAATGAATAAAACATAAGTTCCAAGAAAGTAACAGCTGACCACTTTTTAAAAGCTAATAGTAATTTCAGGTGGCGTACTAATCCTAAGAGTGACATTTGGCAGATATATGCAAAACTGCTCCATCTGTGGATTTTACGCAGATAACTGGAGCGTTTGGATCTACATTTGGGCCCTTGATCGTCAATAGTGAGGGTGAAACAAGGCTACAGTGCTCCGCCATGGTGCTTATAGTTGTCTCTAAACACTTGAGTCACTACAAAATGATGTCCCTGGAGGGGGGGTTCTTTGAGTTTAGGTTCAGTTGATGGCAGCCACTGTTTTTAACTCCAGAAACTAACTTGTAGCCCATCTGAAAGTCTGTCATACATTTGTTACATGAGGTTAACTTTGGAATGTCCCTGTAGTTGTTGGGATTTTAAAATGAAAAACGTCACCGCTGTCTTCAGTGGGTATGTGTATCACTTAACCAATTAAAGAGCAGTTGACGCCTTTGGGAAAACTTTGGAAAATAAAATATTTAGACACAATTCAGCTTGTATTTCATATATCTTCTACAGATTTCTCCTACTCATTATTGTTTACTGAAGAAATTCCCGCAAAAACAAAACTGTTATCCCATAGAGTTTATCTGCCTCTATAGCTTATTCCCTACTTGAAATTATAATGATGTTGCAGTTTAAATGGCCATTTGAAATAAGTCATGGCCACCACTTAACTAACAAGGACCTTGTTAGTTAAGCGGTGACCTTGTTAGTTAAGCGGTGGCCATGATATATTCCGAATGGCCATCTAAACTACCAAAATGTAACTTTAAAAAACAGTCCCCACTCATGTCTGTAAGAGTGCGCCCCCATGCTCTTCATATAGGGGGCGGAGCACATTCTGTAGAGGTACAATGAAGTGGAAGGGACTGGCGCAGTGGGGCTCCTTGGAGCCAAAATATGATCCTTCCCTTCCTAAATTGGGACACTTACACAAGGAAAGATTACAAGGATTGGATTTGGGGACAGGTAAGGGTTCTTTGTGCTTCTTGGGGGGGGGGCAGATTTGCTAAAGAGCGTGATAGTTGCTCTTTAAAGAGCATCAGTCATCTCCAGATAAACTCTGAAAAACACAAGTTATTTATTTATTTGAAATTGTTTTACCAGGTGACCGGTTCAGAGGAGAGGACAAGTAGTTTTGTTTTCAGATGCGACCTGGGATAGGGAAAAGGATTGGTGGAAAGGGGACGAAGAGACAGGTTTAAGTTAAATAACAGAGCAGTAACAATTCAAAGCATCAGTAAACCTTTAAAATAGAGCGCAAGAAGTGCAGATAAATTACATTGCAAAAACATCGCCAGTCTGTTCCAACAGGTACAGGAGGACACAAAGTGTTGCTTTTAGTTTGAGTACAGGGAGATTGAGGAAGCAAGTAAAACTAAAAGGATCTTCGATGCTGCTGTATGTAATATGGCAAGGTCTGTATGGTACAGCAGTAGATGCACCCTAGTTCAGCCATAAACAAGGGACATGAGAAAAATTACACACAGAATTTAAACACAACACATAACTTAGAATTATAATATTTGCAATATTAAGCTTCCGTTTTATCTTCCAAGAATCACTTTTCTCTGTAGGGCCCTACTCTTTGGTTTTGGGGCAGGAAGTGCCAGGACTCTGCCGGAATAAACTTTTTATGTCAGCCTCCAACAACAGTGTTGGCACCAGTGCATACACAACACCGTGTGCTGGAGCCAGTTACAGTTATTAACTCAGTAACTGCTTCAGTTCTGCTTTTCCCACCATCGAGTGTGAACCATGGGAGGAGTGGAACTTCGCCTCACTTTCTTTTTAATGCTTCTCTTCTTTTTCATATGAATATGTTGTGGGGGGAAAAGGTTGAGTCCCCAAAGATCAAACCCCTTTTTTGCAATTGTAGGAGTGAGAAGGACATCACATGTGCCAACTGTCGTACTTTGTTTCACCTGCCTTGAGCCCAGCCATGATGTGGAGACTTGCGGTGCCTGTACCATCTTCGACTACCGGACATTCGAGCTTTGAGCTCTGAATCTGGGACATCCTGTTCCTGACTTCAAGACAGGCATTGTCTGAGAAGGCTCTCAACTAGGACTGTTCCCTCCAGTCCCCTCGCTGCTCTTCAGAGTCGGTTGAGATACTGAATTCTTCCTCCCTCCCCCCACTGAGCTGGGGCCATGACGGAGTCTTGGTTGTTAGCATCATGCAGACCCTCAGCTCCTACTGGGTGGCAGAGGAAGCACCCATGATAGTCAGTTAGCCATTGTGTTGGACCACCCTGTTGCTGGGGTTGATACCTTTGATTCTGACTTGCATTATAGCAACATTGAGACAGACTATTGCCATCTGTTCTGGCATTGGTGCTACTGCCAGTGCCGATGCCACTTGCTCCAGCAACGATGTAGCATCCACCCATCACCCCTCTGTTAGTGAGAGTACCGAGCAATCTCATGACTGGGAGAGAAGGCAGTCCTCTCAGATTTGCAAAAAAAGAAAGGGTCCCCACCCCAGTCACTCACTTTCTGGTTTCATGGACCATTTGGCTTCATCTTCTTACCACAAAGAAAAGAGAAGACATAGGTTGCGATTGTTGTCTCTCCTTCTGCACTGAGGCATTTGTCTGTGTTGGGCACATAACCTCCAGTTTTTCCATCATCCCCTTCAACACTAGATTTCCCGAGCCCATGGAGCAGACACATTAGATGAACAGTTTGGTCGCTGGGCTGCTCTGTGGTGATTTTGTTCCCATATTTGGTACCAACTCTAGTGCCACCTCCTGTGTCTGTAATGTCACTGGTACCAGTTAGTGCTGAAGGCTGTGATGATGGAGCCATTGCCAGCCTCAGTACCATTGCCACCGTCGAAACTGGTGTCGGTGCGGAAACTGTTGAACTATTTTCACTATCTTATCCTTCAAATGATAGAGAGTACAATACAGATCTCATCATTGAAGAATTTGATAGGGAAGAGGAGTATCCCCTGGACCCGGATGAACCTGTCCGACCTCAACAGGTTGTGTCGTCCCCCTCTCCCCGGACAGCTCCTTTCAGTTTCTGGTCAAACATTTGCATAAAGCCCTGAATTTTGTGACAGAAACATAGAAACACAGAATTTGACAGCAGATAAGGACCACTTGGCCCACCTAGTCTGCCCATTTTCCTACCTAACAGATAAGCTGCAGATCCTAGTTAACCAACAGCTTACTTCCTCCTACCCCCCACTAGGACTGCCTTATGTCTGTCTCATGCATTCTTGAATTCCCCCACTGTTCTTGACTCCACGACCTCCTCAGGGAGGCTGTTCCATGCATCCACAACCCTCTCCGTGAAAAAATACTTCCTCACATTACCTCTGAGCCATCCCCCCTCTGTCTTCAAATTGTGCCCTCTTGTTCTTGCACATCTCTTTTTCTGAAAGATGCTACCCTCTTGGACGTTGTTGATTCCCTTGAGGTACTTGAAAGTTTCTATCATGTCCCCTCTCTCCCTTTGAGAAGCTACTGATGAGTCTAATAGACTCCGGCAGAAATAGTTGTGTATGCCCTCTGTGCCTGTGTCTTCAGTGCCAGCTGTCCATCTTGTTTGATACCCTCACAGAGGCTGCATAGAGCAAACCCACTTCCATCCTGGAAGTCACTCAACTCCTGGACTAGAAGTATTTAGCACCCCAGACAAAAGTGGTCTACTACACGCATCTTATAGTTGATGCTATTGTTGTTATGGTTAACAATGACAAGTCAGTCACGCTTAAAGAGCCCCTGACAGCATTAGGAAAACATTGCAAAAAAGTAAGATTTATATTCAGCTCCATCCCATTTTCTTTACTACCTCATATATTTTAAGTAATTAATTCCTCATTTTCTTTGTGACTGAAAACAGTTAACATGAAAACAAGATCCCTGTCCTCTAGACTGTATCTACTCTGGCTGCTTCTCTACACATGCCGTCACAATCCCCTGTTTATGACATTATAATTCTCTCCACAGCAACATATTTTGATGTCATAAGCAAAATTATGATGTCAGGTGTAGGCAGACAGCCAGAACTGCAAAGGCAGAGATACTGTATTCATGCAGATACCCTTAGTAATAAGGAAATAAGAGTGAGAATTACAGAAAAAAATATGAAATATAGGCTGCATTTATGTCTGAATGTTACATTTTGTCAAAGTTGTCTCAACTGTGTCAGGAGCTCTTTAAAGAGGGTCACTGCACAGCATCCTGACAGGGAGTCTCGCAATATTGACATTATGGGTAAATGGGTACTTGCTTAAGCTACACTACTGTAGGTCCCTGTAGCAAGGTAGGGAGTTTGGTATCCTTCTCGGAGGTGCTATCAGTCCCAGGGACTTGCACTGGAAGGAAAATGAGAATCGAGGAATTCAGTATTTGGCTTAGAGGGAGGTGTGAGGTGGAGAGGCATGGAATAGTTGGTGACTGGGGAAGGACCTGGGAGCAAAAGATCCTGTTTGCACCAGATAGGTTACTTCTAAGTAAAAAAGGGTACAAGGGTCCCAAAGGGCAAGCTGGAAGAATTCATGGGAAGAAACCTCAATTTAAACTGATGGGGGGGTGCAGAGTACTCTCAGGCATCTGGTAGAAGAAGCCGATAGGCCCTTCCCCAAGCAGGATTAAATATTGAGGAATTAGTGGAGCGGGAAGTGGAAAGGAGGGTCTAGGGCAGGAGGGGGGGCCCGAGAAGGGGGGGGGGTCTGAGTCACGGTGAAGGGAGGTATCTCAACACCAGAAGCCTCGGAAACAAAATGGCTGAGATGCATACGCTGATTTGCCGACAGAGAGGTGGACATAGTGGCCATCACAGAGACATGGGCAATACTGAATCACAACCGGGTCCTCGCAGTCTCCAGAGAGACATGGGCAACACCGAACCACAACTGGGTCCTCTCAGTCCCCAGAGAGACATGGGCAACACTGAACCACAACTGGGTCCTCTCAGTCCCCAGAGAGACATGGGCAACACTGAACCACAACTGGGTCCTCGCAGTCCCCAGTTAGAAAATGTACAGGAGGGACAGGGAACCAGGAAGAGGGAGTGGCTCTGTATGTGCAGGAGGGGACAACCTGTACCCAAGAGGAAGCGTTATGGGTGCAGGGACAGTCTGCTAAGGGGAGGAAACTAAGGATGGGGGTAGTTTACAGACCACCTTTACAGGATGAGGAGCTAGCCAAGATAGTGGGGTCAAAATCATAGAAATGGCAGGCAGGAGGAGGTAATAATAATAATGGGGAACTTCAGTCTGCCTGGAGTGGATTGAATAATTCCAGCTACCTCATAGAAACATAGAATTTGACGGCAGATAAGGAACGCATGGCCCACCTAGTCTGCCCATTTCCCTACCTAATGGATAAGCTGCAGATCCTAGTTAACCAACAGCCTACTTCCTCCTACCCCCCACTAGAACTGCCTTATGTCTGTCCCATGCATTCTTGAATTCCTCCACTGTTT
Source organism: Neoceratodus forsteri (assembly GCA_016271365.2). NCBI lineage: Eukaryota > Metazoa > Chordata > Ceratodontiformes > Ceratodontidae > Neoceratodus > Neoceratodus forsteri. The sequence continues at coordinate 715,260 of JADMNL010000022.1, read as the reverse complement.
TTGACTCCTATGACCTCCTCAAGAAGGCTTTTCCATGCATCTATAACCCTCTCTGTGAAGAAATACTTCCTCACATTACCTCTGAGCTGTCCCCCCTCTATCTTCAAATTGTGCCCCTTGTTCTTGCACATCTCTTTTTCTGAAGATGCTATCCTCTTGGACTTTGTTGATTCCCTTGAGGTATTTGAAAGTTTCTATCATGTCCCCCCCTCCCTCCTTTCCTCGAGGTTATACATCTTAAGTTCCTTTAGTCTTTCTTCATATATCTTCTGGTGCAGACCCTGCACCATTTTGGTTGCCCTCCTCTGGACAGCCTCCACCCTGTCTATGTCTTTGTGGAGATGGGGTCTCCAGAACTGTACACAGTACTCCAGATGTGGTCTTACCAACTGTCTGTACAGAGGACCAACAACTTCCTGTTTTCTACTGGTGATGCCTCTCCCTATGCATCCCAGTATCCCCCCCAGCCCTCCTTACTGCCATCTCACATTGCTGGCCCACCTTTAGGTTGTCTAATATGACTACCCCCAGGTCCCTCTCCATTTTTTTTGTTGTCAGTATCTCACCCCCATTGTGTACTCGTCCCCTGGGTTTTTGTTTCCCTGGTGCATTATTTTGCACTTCTCTGCGTTGAATCTAAGTTGCCATACATTTGACCATTCCTCCAACCTTGCCAAGTCCCTTTTCATCCTTTCCACCCCACCTTGTGTATCAACCCTGTTGCAGATATTTGTGTCATCTGCAAAGAGACATACTTTCCCTTCTTGTTCCTCTGTAATGTCACTTATAAAGACATTAAAAAGGACCGTCCTCAGTACTGAACCCTGAGGTACCCCACTAGTAACCCTCCTATCTTCCCTTGTCAGTCTTCACCATTCATTACTGTTGGGTGACAGCGGGTAGCGCACCTGCCACGGAGTTTTTTAAGAGGAGTTGGCGCCGACGGCGCCACCCCTGGAGTGATGCTCTGAGTGTGAGGCGGGCCAATAGGCACTCGCAGACTCTCCTCCATCCCAGTTCTGTTTCTCCCGCCGAAGTTTCAGTAGTTCGATAGTTACCGCGCTATAGGCCGCTTTGAAATTTATTTTGACGCCCTTCATCCCGGATTTTCTCAACGCCGCCGACTGGTAAGATCTTTCCATTATTGTTTTTTTCTGTCGACTTACTACAAGCCTTTTCTGTGTTTTTGCTTGATTGTTTAGCATCATGTCTGGTTCGGGGGCAAAGAGTAAGTCTAAGGCGGGCGTGCTCTATGCTTCGTGTCCTTGTGGCCGGCAGTTTTCCGTCACGGACCGTCATGATATTTGTCTCCGGTGCCTGGGACCTTACCATGATATGGACCATTGCGACGCCTGCTTCTCCATGGACCGCCATGTTTTAGAACTCCGTGTGTTGCGAGTCGGGCGAGCTCCACCGACTTTCGGAGGATGGCGCTGCCCTAGGGCTTCCCAGGCCAGATCTCTCGACCTTTCCTCCGGTTCCCCTCCTGGGTCTATACGGCGCGGGGAGGAGGAAACCTCCTCCACTTCCAGCCTTGCCGAGGAAGAGGTTTCTTCTTCGGCGCCGGAGGAACAGCATGATCCCACCAGGGGTCGGGCTGTTGGCGCCGTCCGGCAGTCACCTCCTGGAGGTGCAGGCTCCCCCTAGTGTTGCGGCCCTGGCTGCGGGGCCCGGCAGCTGGTGGGCCCTCGTTACCATCCCTTCCTGCGCCCGTGAGTCTTCCACTTCTCCTTTTCAGCAGCTTCGGTCGAGGGGCGTGAAAGCAGCGCCGTTCTGGGCCTCGGCATCATTCCGGCGTGCCGGGACTCTGGCGGCACCATCAGCGGTGTCGCTTGGGTCATGGTACGTGGGTTCGGGCGGCATCCACGGCGGTGCTGCTTTGGACCTCGCGCCGTATGCGGTGCCGGGGACTCATGCCAGACCATCGGCGTTGCCGCGCTGGGCCTCGGCACCATACACGGTGCTGTTGACTCAGGCGGCGCCGTCGGCGGTGCTGCACTGGGCCTCGGTGCTGTCCGCGGAGCTGGGGACACGGCTGGTGCCGTTGGCAGTGTCGCGCTGGGCCTCGGCGCCGTTGGCATTGCCAGGGACACATGTGGCACCGTTCGAGGTGTAGCCCGGGAACCGGACACCGCCAAGGGGACGGATGACTCGGCAGATGTGTTGCTCGTTGCGGCCTACAGTGGTACCAGCCCTGGTGCCACCTTGGGGCAGGTTCCTGCTGCGGTTGGTTTGCGGTCTTCCCTTGTCAACCCCTCCTCGGAGAAGCACGACTCAGGTGAGGACACAGACCAGCAGCTAGAGTTCTCTGGCTCTGAACCTCCTGTAGGCCGCAGGGCTAGACGGTCCAGTATCCTCTCCGGACTTCCGGAGCTGGTCAGCCCGGAGGGCTCCACGGCTGAGGTGGCCTGAGTCATCTGTGGTGGACCCTTCAGGAGCACGGAAGGATTCCTCTTCTGGTAGGTCCCAGGCACGCCGCTTCCGGTGCTGCTCGGGTCCTTCAGCAGAGGGAGGAGGACCCTGTTTGGTAGGCGCCTCTCGGGGCCTTTCTCAGCAGGGACCTCCACCGCTGGTTTTCAGGAAGAGGGCTGCTTCGGAGTCCGAAGGGTTGAGAGGTAGGGGTCGAGAGCAGCGACGAGCCCCCACCGCTGTACGGGGAGGAGTCATAGCGCTGATCCTCACCTCTCTCTGAAGGTCTCTAAAGCACCTTCTAGTGGCAGTTCTGAGGGTTGCCCTTCTGGACTCATGCAGTCCCAGGCGTGCGACAGGGGAGATTCCCCTTCAGGGCTCTTTCTGGAGTTGCCTCCCTCCCTTCCTTTCTTCTACGCAACCCAGCGTGATCACAAGGTCCCCAGTTTTGGTGGCATCGCTACCTGGATCTCAGAGTTCTGGCAGAGGCCAGGCACGTGCTTTTAGGTGCCCTTCGCCCATCCCTCTGCAACCACCCCCCTTTCTCCCAAGCCACGTGGGGCCCACTGGGCCATTAACGTGGGAGATGTTCAGAGCTACTGCAGCGGCCTTCCCGTCCTATGTTAGGGCCATGGACGAACAGGTTTTTTGCCTGTCCCCCCCGCCACAGGAGTCTTCTGGACATTCGAGCTTCACTTCCTCCTCGTCTTCCTCAACTGAGGAAGAGAAACTTCCTGTCCACCTTTCCTCTGACGCTGACTTCACTGACTATCAGTGTTTCCTTTTGAGGATGGTCTTGGAGCTTGTATTTCCTACGTTCTCAGAGACAATACCGAGCGGTAGACGCCAAGTGCTTTCCTCAGTGTAAATTCAGTCAGCCATTTGTTGGTGCCTTCCCTGGCTGATTCCCTTCCAGAAGCGCCTATCCAAGCACCTGGCAGTCTCCAGCCACTCCTTCTCCAGCTGCAGGAGATGGTATTGTGCCACCACGAGTCTCTAGGATCTCTACCTCACCCACCTTTGGGTTTGACGTCCCTAGATACTCCTCCTGGGCTTCACCAGTGCACAACAGGCCTCGGACTCGGATTCTGCTGAGTTCGACTGGTGGGGACGAAGAGTCTGGTTGTGCATTACTGTGCATTTCCTCCCATCAGGCTCACCACGCTGCTTACAACAGGCATCTGTGGTCGATGCTGGCTCAGGTCTTAGCTTTGCTACCTGACTCAGAACTGTCTAGATAAGCCATTGCCCTCTCTGCACTGGGTCTGGAGCTTGCAAGGCACTAAATGAGGGCATCCTAGGACACCAACGAGGTGGGATCCAGGCTAGTAGGGACAGCGATCTGCATCAGGCAGACGGCATGGCTTCATCTCTCCCAACTGTCACCCATGGCCCGGCGTAATTCTTGATCTTCTCTTGTATCTTCATCATTCATTACTGAATCCCTCCACCATCCCTCAAGGGCCTCCTTCTTGGCGTCTCCCTCCTTTTCTCCCTGGGCGTAAGCTAAAAAAAAATTTTTTTACATGCTCTCTTTCATCCTCTGAACGGATCTTTCCTCTGAGAATAGGAGGAACAGCTTCATTTATCTGTCCTGAGGGAACTCTTTCTGACTGCTCTTATTGGGCATCTCTTGGTTCTCCCCAGCCATTTCTTCTCAATTCACAGTTTAAAGAGATGATCCCTTCGGACTCGACTTCTTTCCAGACCACTTCTGGCAAGTTTTAATCCTATTATGTCAGCCTCTACAGGTGTAATGCTATTCGGCACTCCAATTTCCTTAAAGAGTGTTCCCTGCCTTGCCTCTAGGGAGTCCGATTGAGTTCCCGCTCTCTCTCTTTGGCATAGGGGTGCTCCCTGCAGGTACCCCCCCACACACTTTCACTTGATACTGTGATATCACTTAACAAAATGCTGGTGGGCTTCCTTCCTCCTAGCTGGCAGCTGTCGTTTGGAACAGAGTTTTTCCTTCTTAATGATTAAAGAGCTCCCGGCTGGAGTCTGGGAAAAACTGGATAGGCAGGAGGTTAGGGAACCTGCCTTTGGTGTCCATTCTGAGCGAGAAGTTCAGTTGACCTTCTCTTTCAATTCCAAAATGGGATCCTTGCTCCCTTGTTTGTGGTTCCGAGTTTATAACCCTTAACTAATTGCCAATGGCAGTCTTCCCCCCTCCTAGCCTCCCCTCCTATTCTTCTCTCTTTTTACCCTTTTTCTTTCTCCTCCCTATCTGTTCCTCCCTTAGAGCTGCCCCAGAAGTGAGGCCCTTCAGTCCCTTATGGTAGGCAGTTCTTCTTTTCCCTTCTATCCTCTTATCGGCTCATTCCTTTGTCAGTTTATATCCTTTCCTTTTTCTATCCCTCGGCTCTCTTGCCTCACTCTTTCTTCTAACCTTTTTCGCTTCTCCGGCTATGAACTGGGATGGAGGAAGTCTGCAGATAACGGCCGCCCCCTCCACTCATAGGCGTCACTCCAGGGAGGCGCTGTCGGTGCCGACTCCTAAAAAAAAAAAAAAAACCTCCTGTAGGTGTAGCGCCCTGCTGTCACCCAACGGTAATGAATGTGAAGATACAAGAGAAGATCAAGAATTACGGTAGGTATGTAATTTTCATTTCTTCACTGTGGACTCCATTTACTATTACCCGCTGTGCCCTGTTGTCCAGCCAGTGTTTTACCCAGGCTACCAGTCTGGGACCCACTCCCAGGCTGGCTACGTTGTTTATTAATCTTTTGTGCAGGACTGTGTCAAATGCCTTGCTGCGTCTAGGTAGGCCATGTCCACAGCCCCTCCCTTGTCTACTACTTTGGTTACCCAGTCAAAGAAATCAATTAGATTTGTCTGACATGACGCTCCTGCTGTGAATCCATGCTGCATTGGGTCCCAGCCCCACTGGCCTCTAGGTACTCAACAGTTCTTTCCTTCAGCAGTGATTCCATCATTTTCCTACCACTGAGGTCAAACTGACAGGTCTGTAGTTTCCTGCCTCTGTCTTGCTCCACTTTTGTGAAGGGGAATCACATCCACCCTCCTCCAGTCCTCAGGTACCACACCATCCTCCATGATTTATTAAAAGGGTAGTCAGTGGTGTTACTAGTTCTTCCTTAGTTCTTTTAGAATTTTGGGATGAATCCATCAGGCCCCATTGCTTTATCCACCTTCAGTTTTAAGAGTTCTTTCAGAACCCTTTCTTCTGTGAAAGGACTAATATCAACCCCCTATCCAGAGTGCTTCTATTGACTGGATTAGGTATCTCCCCTGCTTTTCCATTGTGAATACTGAACAGAAGTGTTGTTCAGTATCCCTGCTTTTTCAGTCACTCTCTGCCAGCCACCTTTCTCTTTATTCAGCCTCAGTATCCCTGCCTTAGTCTTTCTTTCTCCTCAATGTACCTATAAAGGTTTAATCCCCTCTTAACTGAGTTGGCTATCTTTTCCTCTGTTTGGGCCTTTGCTATTCTGACTGCCTTCCCCGCTTCCTTCTGCTTTAACTGGTACAGTTCTCTGTTCTGCTTCTTCTGTGTTTCCTTATACTTCCTGAATGCTATATCTTTCTCTCTTACCTTCCCTGCTACTTCTTTTGAGAACCATAGAGGTTTCTTCTTTCGTTTTGATTTGTTTATTTGCTTCACACAAAGGTTTGTTGCTTCTGTGATGGCGGTTTTAATGTTTTCCCATTGTTGCTCCAACCCACCTTCTTGCCTGTTTGCTAGTGCTTTTCTGAAGCACTCTCCCATTTGACAAAATCAGCCTCCTGAGTCCAGTACCTTCACTTTGTATGCTTGACTCTACAGCTAAGTTTATGCAACCACACTGTTTGGTGGTCGCATGTCTAGATGGTTACCCACTTCAAGATCAGAGATCCTCTCTCAGTCCCCATTTGAGAGTACCTAGGTCTAAGATTGCTCCTCCCGAAAGTGGGTTGCAGAACTAGCTGTCTGAAGCATGCCTCTGTAGGGCATCGAATGACCCTGCTCTTGGATGTGCTGCAGCAAAGGTGCCCAAGCTGCTGGATGTATTCCAGAGTGGATTCCTGACACAGGTGTCATGGAGCCCACTAGGGAGGAGGCCGTACTGGACCTGGTCCTTCCCAACTGTGAGCATGTCCAGGATGTAAAGGTGGAAGCACCACTTACAGGAAGTGACCACCACGTGGTGTGGTTCCACCTGGACATGATTTATTTTCCATGCCAAGGGCTTTAAGAACAGACTAAATGACAAAGAAGTGTGACAGGGTTGGATAAGACCCTGTCCCATTTGTTATGCAGAGAGAGTTAAAAGCAAGTATCTGTTCTGTTACTTGTCTGTCTCTTGTCTGTCTGGCAGGACACAGAGGGTGGTGGTAAATGGCTGTCACTCCACAGAGGGAAGAGTGACCAGTGGGGTACCACAGGGATCAGTGCTGGGACCGGTCCTATTCAACATCTTCATCAGTGACATTGCGCAGGATCTAGAAGGCAGAATTTCACTGTTCGCTGATGACACAAAGCTCTGTAACAAGTAGACACACCAGAGGTGTAGACAGAATGAGAAGGGACCTGCAGAAACTTGAAGAATGGTCAAGGGTTTGGCAGTTGAAATTCAATGCCAAGAAGTGCAAGATAATGCATATGGGGCACAAAAACCCTGGCACAATATATCAGTTGGGGGCTGAGGATATAGCATGCACCAAGCAGGAAAGGGATCTTGGGGTTGTCATCTCTGATGACCTCAAGGTAGGGAAACAGTGTGACAAGGCATCAGGTAAAGCAAATAGGATGCTGGGATGTATAGGCAAGGGCATCACCAGCAGGAAAAGGGAGGTCATAATTCCGCTATAAAAGACACTAGTGAGGCCCCACCTGGAGTACAGTGTACAGTTCTGGAGACCATACCTACGTAAGGACATAGACAGGGTAGAGAAGGTTCAGAGGAGGGCAACAAAGATGGTGCATGGATTGCATCACAAGTCCTGTGAAGACAGGTTGAAGGAACTGAACATGTACTCCCTGGAGGAGAGGAGGGAGAGAGGGGATATGATAGACATACAAGTATCTTACAGGGAGAAACAGAGTGTAGGAAAACACTATTTTTAAGCGAAAAGATGTTCCAGGACTAGAGGCATGGGATGAAGTTGGAGGGAGGACGATTCAGAGGAAACATGAGAAAGAATTTCTTCACAGAACGGGTGGTGGACAAGTGGAACACCCTGCCAGAGGAAGTGGTTGGAGGTGAAACAATCACTGGATTTAAGAATGCATGGGATAGACATAAAGGAATTCTAGAGGTCAGGGTAAGGGAAACAGACTTCTAGGAAAACAAACTGAACTTACAGGCTCAAATGGGCAGACTGGGTGGCCATAGGCCCTTATCTGCCGACACTGTCTATGTATCTATGTATCTTGCCTGTCTGATTGCGCAATCAGATTTTCCTTGTGGAGCCTTGGAACTGGTCACTCTGATGGTACCACAGTTTCCCCATTCTCTACTTTCCTTCACTTGCTGTTTCTGTTCTTTCTTTCTTTCTTCCTTCCTCCTTCCTCTGTGGTTAAAAATATATGTGAACTATTTTGTGAAACTGGGATCCCTTGGTTTGCAATTGTATATATTGTTAGAATGATTGCAAAAAGCTGTTTGGAACTTGAGTGGTTAACCTTGAGATGCAGTTTGACTGCCACAAGCTCATTTGCAGAGTTGTCAACAGGAGATCAGTTTTGGGAAATAATGTTCTATTTTTTTGCACCTGCAGGAAATAAATTGACAAAGTTTTGATACATTTTGTGAGAAACAGGAAATGTAGCTTAAGCGCAGGATGCAGAAGTTAATTGCCAGGAAAATATATTGTATATAAAGAGAGCAGTCTTTTGTTGGAGCGAGAGTGAGGGAGGAAGATTTAGATTTAGAGAAACCTTAGAGGAAGGTCTTTGTTTTGTTTGAACTGCCTGTATAGGAGCTATCTTGCACAGTTTTTTGATGTGGTTGTTACTGATGATACTACAACGCTACTTGCAAATTTTATAACTTCTCCTGGTTTACCTGTGCTTCCTGACCTATGCCTCGAACACAAGGGGACAGAGGACATCCCTGCCTAGTTCCCGACCACAAAAGAAATTCCTAAGAAAACACCCCATTGCAAAATATTCTGGCTGTAGGTCTGGTATGCAGCACTTTGACCCAGTCAGTAAATACTTCAGGAATACCATATCGCCTAAGGATAGTGAATAGGTAAGGCCATGACACTGTTGAAGGCGTCATGTCCAGGAGACCACAACTGCAGGGGCCCCAGGCTTCCAATCAGAAATATTTAGAGGTGAGTACCTACAGTGGAGCCAAACATAGACTAACCTGTAAAGAAGGGAGGAGGAGGAGAGACTAATAAAGGGAAAGTGTGCCCATTATGGTTGAATGTCTAAGAAGGCATAATATGCAGTCATATAAATTGGTGGATTTTCAAGAGGGTTTGAATTGAAAAGAGATATATACCTGCATTCCACTACCACCATCTAACAGGGATGCGCTTATAAAATGATTTTCCTAGCGCATTAATTCATTTTCTAAAGAAGTGCAGCCCAGTATCAAAACACCATATATTGAATCCATACTAAAAAAGGTGTTTTAAATTAGGATTACCATTTCCTATCCACAATCCTATGCTTACAGTAATTAACAAATGTTAAATAGTGCTTCCAGTGTAAAATATTTATCAACTGTGATTAGATGGCTAAAAAACTTTAAATCAAAATGGCCAGGAAACAATGATAATACAAGCCATGAAAGATGGTAATGGGGAAATGTACAAAAATGGTATTGATGGGTGGAGAAGAAAAGCACACTGACAGAATCATGATATGAAACTGTAAAGATGAAAATAGAGGGAGAAGGGCCAAGAAGAAGATAGAAGGAAAGGGGAAAAATGTAAGAAAGAGAGAAAGGTGGGGTGTGAGAACTAGTATAGAATAGTACTGCAGAAAGCAAAAATATATGTATTTATTTATTTGCTTTTGTTTACCAGGTAAGCACACTAGACAGCCAAGTGCCTATTTTCAGGTGCGCACCTGTGAGATAACAAGGCACATAGGAGAACAAACAAGCAATATATCAGGCATATACATATAAGTACAGGCATTAACAACAGTATTGTACATCATTGGGTCTGCCATAACCTCAGGTGGGTATGGACAGGACATTGACTAGTACAGGTACTCTTTACATGAACAGTAGGGTAGATATTGTTCTCAGTGCTTATTATACATCAGATAGTGAAGAGCTCTCCAGTGGGCAAAGTGCGTTCTGTGACAGGAGACTTGTCTTCTCAGCAGTCGGGGAGGGTTTTTACTGTCTCAACTGCCCTGATTAAAAGTCACTGAAGTAGCTGCATAAAGAATGTGACATACGTGAAAGCTATAACTAATGATGGTGCGGAAGAACTGAGCCCAGTGTGTACGAATGTGTATGAACTCCAAACTCTGAAAGAGATAAAACACAAAACTTGTTAGCAAAGTTAGCAAATTCCATTGTAGTGAGGACCTAATTCCAGTACGGTATGACATATACCTAAACTAACGTTTATGAGAGGTTTACAGGAACAATATTAGATTAATGTGGTCAGAGCGAGCACTTGGGTGCATTGCTGTAAGTGAAAAAAATCACCTTAGACTCCTTCTACAAGAGGAGTTTTGTTCTGTCACCTCCTCTTTTAAAGGGCCAATATGTTGCAGATGCGAAGGTCATATGACAGGTGACCTTGATGGAACACTTTAAAGTGTGTGCCCAGAGGGGTATCCTGGATTTACTTTTATAAAGGAGTGACCATATTCTTGAATCCGTTCCTTTAGAGCTCTGACTGTTGTTCCTACATAAAGCATGTTGCAGGCTTGCAGCCATATTGGATCACATAAACAACAAGCGTGGTACTGCCTGAGGTAAACTGGTGTATTTCTACAATTGAGTCACTTGATGGATGGGTGAATGCTGTATCTTTTCATGCAGTAATGGCAGACATTATATCTGCCGCATGCATGGCTATCCACAGGATGTCTCCCTAACCACATCACCATCTGAGCCCACTGTTCCTCAGTATACATACTGTTAGTTAACAAGTCACCCAGTTTTTACCTATCCTGCATACATACCACTTTGGGTCTGTCCTTTAAGGTTCTGTATAAATCAGAATTACCTTTCAAAATGTTCCAGTGTTTTGAAATAACAACCACTGTTCTGGGTGCTAAATTATTGAACTTGGTAACAAAGCATACCTTCCTGTTATTCAGCTCCATATTTGATGACCCTTGGAAGTCGGTAATTGATCCCTCAGAGTATTCTTGGCCTTGGAGCATGCCTGTTGCAGTGCTTCCGCTGAATATCCACGCTCTTAAGAATCTGTCAGTGAGTTCTTTCACCTGGACCTCAAAGTTTATTAATTGAAAAACACACTAAGCCAAGGCTTGTTTCCAGGTGTATCCTGGGAGCACAGGGAAGTTAAGTGACTTGCTTGTGGTCACACAGTATACAGGTGGCAACTGTGGAATTCAAACCCAGTTCTCCAGGTTTACAACTCAGTGCTTTTGACTGCTACACTATACTGCCTCCCTGATACTAGAGCAATTCCTCCGAGCAGGAATGTTCCATCCCTAAGGAATTGCTCCAATGATGTGTCGTATAGGTGCTGCTGGTCAGTAATAGGGTATTCCCTACAGTAGGTTTTCAGAGGCTGGCTGTTGGGATCCCCCTTCCTCTGAGATGGACAGATGAAGATCAAGGAAGTCTGTCTGGAATGGGTCAGTCTGGTACCAGAAGCTCAAATTCAAGTTGTTATGATAAATAAATTCCAGGAGTTCCAGTACTGTGACTTCTGACCCACGTCTGATAACTATGATATCATCAATAAGCCAAGCCAAAAATGTGTTAATGGCATAGAATGGCTGACCACTGGGTCTTACACAGCCCCCTGGCCAACTCATAAAAAAGGTTGATGTAGGAGGAGGCATCCTTGTACCCATAGCTAACTGCACTCTCTGTAAATAAAAAGCATTGTTAATGATAGAGTAATTTGGAGTAAGTATAAATTTATCACTCGCATATCAGTTTTCTTACTGTTTCAATACTATCTTGATGTGCAATAGACGTGTAAAGGGAGTTCACCTCTATACTTGGCTATTTAAAGTCTTTTTCCCAATGTATCTGTCCTATAATGTTGTCCCTGATGTATGAGGGGAAGTAGTCTGATCCTATCCTGTAAATGGTGATCCACAAAAGTTGAAAGATTTTCAGTGCGACTGTCCACTCCTGATGCATTGGGGCATTGGGGTGGGTGGAGAAGGGACCTTATGTAACTTCAGTAAAACATATGGGGAAGTGCTAAGTGCCCAACATGGTAGGATGTGTGGTGGCAGAGCTCTGCTTCCTGACAGACTTTTTCTTATTTTTATAATAAGTGCATTTCACTGAAAATGGAACTCACTGCTTGATTGTGCAGACTAAGACAAGCATTTTGGTGTGCTTCTCACTACTTTTCAACTATGGAGTTCCAAAACCAGCAGCAGCGCATGACTTCACTAAAGGAAAGGTGGAAGGTGAGGAGTCCGAGCCTTCTGATAGTGTGGTCCTGAAGACTGTGAAAGACCTCAAAGGCTTTGTGAAGAGCTAGACAAAATAAAATGGACACGCTCACAACTCGTGTTGCTGCAGTGGAAACAAAACTTGAAGTGGTCACTTCAGATGCTAAGTAGTAAAACCTCAGCTGAAAAATCAGTGGTTGTGTTGACCAATGAACTGCAGGAAAACAGTCTTCTGAGAATGTGTCTGGAGCAGTTGGAAGATGGGGCAAAGCAGGCGCATGTTCGGCTTCTCTGTGTCACGGGAGGTACAGACGGGACTGTTTGCCCAACTTTACTATAGACTTATTAAAAACTTTACTAGATACTAAGTTTTCTGCACAGTGTAATAAGGTGTACTAGATTAATCCCAGGACACAACCTGCTGAACTAGATACTTCACAAACCATGGTCATAGTCACAGCAGGAGTTCATGTTAGAGACTCCATACTAGCCCTGGCTAAACTGAAAGGCAGCTCAACCGTGGCAGATGGCACATGGGTGTTTTGCTTCCCAATTTATCTTACTCCACCTGACAGAGATGGAAAGCTTTTGATTCTATTAGAAATTGACTGAGAAGTTGGGAATCGTCACATTTTGCTGCTTGCAAAACTGCATCTGATCTACTTTGGAAAAACGTATCTTGGCACCATAAAGAAGTGTGTAACAAAACACTCCTTGAAAGCTGAGATACCCATGCTGGCTGACTGGAATGCATTGGTCAACTCTATTTATAATTTGGAAATCCTGACTTCTACTTTTAGAAATCAGGCAGACAGGAGCCGGAATAGAGCGAAGTGTTGGGTATGGTATGTTATGGCTAGAGACCCTCATTTGTCCCATAACTTGCAGGCATGGCTCCATCTGATATTACAGTGAATAGAAGGATAGATTGGAGAGAGGGATGGTTCTTCTGCTTACCCTGTGCCTTTTCTCCAGGGCACCACTGGATGGTTGTTAGTTTCAGGGTGGGAGGGGGTGAGGGTGCTGGTAGAACTTTATTCAAGCTGATGTAGACTGTTTTGTAGAGTGTACTGAACAAAATGACAGATGTACTTGTTTCTGCTGTTTTTGTTGTGTTTACTATGGAAAATGTAATGTATCTGTTTAATGATCTTGTGAAGGCTGGCAAACAGTGGCCAAAATTAAAGAGGACTTTGCATCACCTCACCTAAATTTAGGAGGGAAAGAGGAAGACTCGTGAATCTAATGTTTCAAACAACATGAAGTCTTGCTATATTCAGACATAATGTATTCAGACATAATGCAGTTAGCCTCAGCACTTGAGCTGCCCCAGAGAGGAAAGAGTTAACTCTATGCAAAAGCATAGAATGTTGAGCTCGAGTCTGGTTTTCAAACCCTCTGTCTGTAGTACTTCCCAGAGTAACCGCAGATTCTTTAACTCCACCTAACAGGAAGTTGCTCCAGAGATTTCCTCTGCTCGGTTCGGTAAAAGTAAAGCGCTCGGTTTAAACTGCATATTTTTTGTTATTTTCGGATTTCCAGCCTCTGTCTATGGTACAGGTAGTGTGTAGATAGGTAGTGACTGTGTTTTATTTTTGTAGAAAAGTGAAATTGTTCTTTCTTTTGGTTTCTTTCCTGTTGGGCGGTTTGGAACCGACCTTGTTAATTTTAATTTATTTTTTCTAGGATTAGTGTGGTGTTCGGTACTGATCGGTTTCAAAAGAACCGGACCTTTGCTGGTTCTTTAAAAGCCCGCGGACACGGTTTGTAACTGATCGTTTATTATATTACCTGGCTTGAAAGCTGCAATAGGGTAATTTGTTAGGTTGGCCATGTCTCAGAAACCCAAGAAGAAAACCGGCCCCACTGGGTTTCAACATTGTACTGAGTGTGGGGAGGCCTTTGCTAAGGCTTACCCCCACCTCATATGTGTTTATTGTCTGGGGTTTGACCAACTCAGATTAGACTGCCAAATCTGTAAAAACTTTCCTAAATCCACTCTAGATAAAAGACTGAGTAGGCCGAAGGAAAGGGAGGCTGAGAAGTCCGTAGAGTCCGGATGGCCAGCCCGATTCCAGTTGCGTTTGAACCTGAGGAGGTGTCTACTGACCTAGCGATACCTCCTTGGGCAAAAGGAGAGCTGACCCTGAGGATCGGTTCCGTCAAGAAGAAGCGTAAGTCTGCCAGTTGGATCCTGTATCTCACTCTCCAACCGTGGAGCCGAAATAGACAAAGCGATTAGTATTGTTGAATCGTTTAGACCGGTTCCGTCCGAACCGGTACCGCTGGTTATGCGGTCGGTTCGGTCGGATCTGTCTCCTCCAGATTATGATCCAGACGCTTATTATGAGGAGTGGGAGGGAGACGAAGACTATCCTGGCGATGATGATGATGACCGGGGGGGTCTGGATGTGTCCATTGAACCAGACATCTCCCCAGACAGGCCCTCAGGTGTCTCTCCTCCCAGGCTTTCTGAGTCCCCTTCACACCTTTTGTTCTACAGAAAGGTGGCAGAAACCCTGCAGCTTGCCTTGGTTGAAGCTGCAGAGGAGGATGAAGAGCCTGATTTTGTGGAAATGATGGACATCCCAGAGTCCAAAAGGCTGTCTGTCCCTCTTCATAAATCCTTGGGGAAACAGACACACAGCATTTTACAAACTCCTAATTCAGTACCTCCTGTGGATGAGAGAATGGACAAAAGGTATTTGTTATCAGGCTCAGCTGCGGAGTTCCTTTATAGTCATTGCAGCCATGTTGGGGTAGTGTAGGCTGCAGCCTGTGACAGGGCTAACATTCCTTTGGCTCACAAACCCTCGGATAAGGACTCCAGGAAAGTGGATGTCATGGCCAAAAACAGTATTTGTCATCCTCTTTGGGACTCAGACAGGCTGCTTATATGGCCTGCACAGCCAGGTACCAGAAATCCAGATGGGATACGGTTCTGGAACTGGCTAAACAGGCCTCTCCCCAGCTAGCCAAGGAACTGGAGGGGGTGGCTGCTGATGGAATTGAGGCATCCAAAATGCAATTTCATGCTGCTGTGGACTCCAGTGATGTGGCATCTAGAGTCATGGCTACATCTGTGTCTCTCAGAAGACATTCTTGGCTCAGATGTAGTAGCCTTTCACAGGATACCCAGACTAAGGCCATGGATTTTCCTGTAGTAGGTAACTCTCTGTTTGGGGAGCAGACAGAGGCTTACATGAAGAAAATATATGAATACAGGACCACGTACAGGAGTGCACAGGCCAAGGAAAGGCAGGCCATTCCACCCATGCAGCAGTCTAGGGGCAGGCCCTTTCAAAGGTCTTTTTACCAAGCCCAGGCCTCCTCTCCCTTCCCACAGAGGGGGTTCTTCAGAGGGAGGGGCAGGAGGGGGATTAGCAGGGCTGCTCCCTCCTCATCTTAGTCTAAGGCTCCTGCCAAGCAGACTCCCTGATGTGTCAGCCCGGGTCGACTCCCCATTTCCAGTAGGAGGCAGGCTGGCTTACTACTTCCAGGCCTGGAAGTCTGTGACCTCAGACAAGTGGGTCCTGGAAGTAGTAAGCCAGGGACTGGCCCTCAGCTTCAAAAAATTTCCAAAATAGAGGGCCAAGTCTTTTTCAGCTGCACCAGTCTCAGAAACCCTTGCCCTAGAGGCAGAGGTTTCCTCTCTTCTAGCTCTCAGAGCTATAGAGAAAGCTCCTACTCAGCACAAGGGAAAGGACTGTACTCAGGTACTTCCTTACCCCAAAGAAAACAGGGAGGATGCACCCATCCTAGACCTAAGGTATTTGAACAAACACATTTCAAAGCCCAAATTCAAAATGGTAACTCTGGGAGTAATCCTTCCTCTCTAAGGCCAGGGGATTGGCTAGCATCTCTGGACCTCAAGGATGCCTACTTCCATATTCCTATCAGGTGCTCCCACAGAAAATACCTCAGGTTCGAGTTGCCTTCAGGCCATTACCAGTTCAGAACCATGCCATTCGGCCTAACATCAGCTCCAAGGGTGTTCACAAAGTGCCTTGCAGTAGTGATGGCTTACTCAGAAGACAGGGTATCACCATCTTCCCGTATCTGGACGACTGGCTCTTAGTGGGTCAGTCACCTTTACAGGTGAAGTCAGCTCTTCAAACTACCCAGGACCTACTCAGCTCCCTGGGGTTTCTTCTCAATCTTCCAAAGACTGTCCTCGAACTAGTTCAGCTTCTCACCTTTATAGGCATAGAGTTGGACACTGTACAAGCAAAAGCCTTCCTTCCTGGCAAGGGTGAAGGCCCTAGTGGATCCTGCCTCCTTTCAACCTCAGGTCTCCGCCCAGCAAGACAGTTCCTCTAGCTCCTAGCCACATGGCAGCTTCCACAGCAGTGGTGCAGGGAGTAAGGTTCCAGATGAGGGACATTCAGTTTCATCTAAGGTCTTTTGGTCTCAAAAGAAGGACCACTTACCAAACTGATTCCAGTGACTCAGACTCTAGTCCAAGCTTTCCAGTGGTGGCTGGACCAGGACAACCTCAGACAAGGGGTTCCATTTCTCCTCAAGTCCCATCAGTAGTTCTAACTACGGATGCTTCTCTCCTAGGGTGGGGAGCCCACCTGGGAGCCCTGACAGCTCAAGGGGTCTGGTCTCCACAGGAGTCTCTCCTCATATCAATCTTGTAGAGCTCAGGGCAGTTTTCCTAGCCATGCAGAGCTTCGATTCAGTCAAGGGCAAGGTGGTCCAAGTCAGAACGGACAACACCACCACAATGTGGTACATCAGCAAGCAGGGAGGCACTCTGTCCTCGGCCTTGTGCACAGAAGCCATGAAGCTGTGGTCTTTGGCCTATTCTCTTCAGACTTCTCTGGTAGGAGTTCACCTTCCAGGGAAGGACAATGTACTAGCAGATGCTTTGAGCAGAATTTCACAGGGACACCACGAATGGTCCCTGGATCCTCACATCCTGAAGGTCATCTTCTCCAGGTGGGGCACTCCAGAGATAGATCTCTTTGCAGCACCTGACAATCATCAACTTCCTCTCTTTTGTTGCAGACCTCCATTCCTGGGGACGGTTCCCCAGGATGCTCTCTTTTGGATTGGAAGGGCAGGTTTCTCTGTGCCTTCCCTCTGCTGTTCAGAGTTCTGATCAAGATCAGGACTCAACCCTGCAGAGTGATACTGGTGGCTCCAGATTGGGACAGACAGCCTTGGTATCCTCTGCTGCTGTCCTTGTCAGTGTCACGTCCTCTGTCTCTGCCCAGGACATACAATCTCCTGTCGTCCTCCCAGGGGCGGATCTGATACCCCAATCTCCAGTCTGTCAATCTCACAGACTGGCTCTTGAAGAGTTAGAATATGCAGCACTACATCTTTCTCAGGGAGTTCTGGATATTCTGAAGGTCTCCTGGAAACCTTCTACTAGAAAAACTTACAACTCCAAATGGAAAATGTTCAGTATTTGGTGCTCTCAGAAAGGCACCCTGCCTGATTCTGCAGACATTTCCACAACCTTAGACTATCTAGTTCATCTGAATGGTCTAGGCCTTAGGTCTGCCACTCTGAAGGTTTGCCTAGCAGCTGTCTCTGCATTCCTCTCAGCAGGGAAGGGCTCTTCTCTGGCACCTCATCCTGTTTTCAGAAAGTTTTTCAAAGGTCTGGTTCGCATTAACGCTCCCTTCAGGGAGCCTACTCTGCCTTGGGATCTTAATGTCTGCATAGCTCAGCTAATGCAGCCACCCTTTGAACCTCTGACTTCGGCTGAATTGAAGTACTTGACCTGGAAAACTGTGTTCCTGGTAGCTGTTACTTCTGCCAGGTGAATTAGTGAGTTACAGGCTCTGTCAACTGAACCTGACTTCATCTACTTCCATTGGGACAAAGTGGTCCTAAGAACCAATAGGAGGTTCTTGCCCAAAGTGGTATCGGATTTTCATCTGAACCGGTCTATATCTCTCCCTGTGTTTTTCACTGATCATTCTTCTTCAGGTGAAAGAAGGTTACGCAGTCTGGACATTAAGAGGGCCCTTAGCTACTGCATTGAGCATACTAAGGCACATAGAAATGACTGTCTTCAATTGTTTCTCACTTATGGTGAAGTGGGAAGGGGTAAGCCTGCCACTAAAAGAACTGTTGCCAGGTGGATTGTTTCTTATATACAATTTTGTTATGACAAGTTGGGTAGGACACTCCCTTCAGGCCTGAGGGCTCACTCGACTAGGGGTACAGCTGCTTCTCTAACTGTGGCCAGAGATATACCTTTGTTTGAGATCTGTAAAGCAGCCACCTGGAAAATAGCACATACTTTCACCAAGCATTACTCCCTGGACATCCAGGCTAGGAGTGATGCTAGGTTTGGTGCAGCAGTACTGCAGAGCCTCTTCCCAAAGTAGGTTCTGCATTCCTTCCTCCACAGGGAACTGCTTGGTAGTTTGCATTATGTCTGAATCAGTGTTCCCATTTACCCCCATCTGCACTTGATTCAAGTACAAATTATGAAATTCAAGTACATATTTGTTTGAAGGGGGTACCACTGTACCCCCATAATTCTGTTTGAAGTATATGTACCCCACAAAAATGTTGTACAAATGGTAGAATGAACCCATATAATTTATTTTGTACCCTTGAAAATTTTTGGAGAGGGTTCAGTGCACCCCAGATCTGTAGCCTTATTGAACACTGGTCTGAATACAGCAGAACTTCATGTTGTTTGAAGAAAAATTACTCACCATAGTAATGTTGTTTCTTCTAATGGAATCTTGCTGTATTCAGACCCTACCCGCCTCCCTCTCAGAACCTGGTTTTGGGAAGTGGGGTGGCAGTGCAGTGTTGCACCTAAGGGGAGATTGTACCTGTACCTCCCTCTTGGGTAGGGTAGATGTTATTATTTTTCTGGTGTTTTATACTTAAATATTGTCACTACCTTTCCTTCTTGGGTTCTTGACTTGAGTCTTTGGGCCCAAAAGAATCTTTTGCCCTTTGGCTATATGTTTGAACAACTTCCATACTATACTATATTAGTTAGTTTGCTCGTAAGAATCTGATGGTTACACTGGGAAGTACCACAGACAGAGTTTTGAAAATCGAGCTCGAGCTCAACGTTCTATGCTTCTGCATAGAGTTAACTCTTTCCTCTCCGGGGCAGTTCAAGTGCTGGGGCTAACTGCGTTATGTCTGAATATAGCAAGACTCCATTAGAAGAAACATTACTATGGTGAGTAATTTTTTCTTTTGTGACTCTAATTATACCTTAAAATACTTCCTTTGTTATTTTCACCTGGCAGTAATCTTGTGTGTGGTACTAGGATATTTCTGATTTTGGGCTGGGCATAGCATACTGAGTAGTACACTGACTTAAAATGAAGAATCTTTGATATAGATGTGGGAATGCATGACATAACTGTTGCATAGGGTCATGGTGGGGGGAGAAGTGGAGACTGTTCTCTTTAAAATGGTGGCAACCATGCGGTCATTTCTTGGCTCAGCAGCCTGCTGTGTTCTTGGTATTGTGCACAAAGCCTTCGCTTTGTACTGCATCAGTTGCCACACTTGGATTTCTTTCTGTTGATGGGCTAGGGACACATGAACCTCTGTTACATCAATAACTGTTCCTTAGTCTAATCATATAGCAGTGCATTTGTTCTAACTGCATATTTGTTGACGAGTGGTTTGCTAGCTCTGTTATTTTCCTGTTCTGCTACCTGTAGGGTTTGAGACAAGAAGAGTTGGGGGCAGGGCTACTACTGACTTGTCCTTCATTACTAGATAAATTATCGTTTTTTCACATTTTTACATGAACTGTTGAAAGTCTGTTGAGGCACTGAGAGCTTTGCAGTTCAGACAGTGATCGGAACAGACATTTTTGTTTTATGTCGGATTGGCCTGCTGTTCCGGCACAGAGACTGCCTGCCTCAGGTTGCCCTCAGGCTGGCCATCACCTCCTCCGTCTTGTCTCTCGTGGACTATGGCTTGCCCATCTACACTGCAGATGACAACACTGCCCTCTCCAAAATCCAACTCTCCATCAATAAGGCCTGTAGGCTCCTGACCGGTGCCCCCAGCTGAACTCACACCTGCCTTCTCTATACTACCACCAATCTTCTCAACTTTGAGGAGTGACTGCTGTACTAGACCTGCCTTCTCGCTAAGAAATCTCTGCTAGGACTCTCCCTCTCGGGGATCTCCACCTCCCTACAGCAGCCATCTTCGTCTGTCACCACCCGTAGCTCTGTTAAGGCCACTTTCAAGGTATCCAGAACCAAGACCTCTCTTGCCCAGAGATCCTTCCTCTACCGAGCCCCCACCTGGTTCAACTCCTTCCCTAACTGCATCTCCAACTTGCCAAAAATTGGCTCCTTCAAAACAGCCCTTCAGAACCATATCTTTAATACCCGCTGTTGTAGGTGCAACTAACCCCCTGTTGTAACCTGTGGTTCCCGCCCACCTTGCCCCCTGGCTCGACAACGTCCACTGGACAGCCTCTCCCTCCCCCAGACCAACCCCTTCCCTACTAGATCCAAACAGGGATGTAACCCACTGTCTTCTCTGAGGACCTACTATATCCATGAGTGTAACTCACAATTTTGTAACATTATGTAACCTAAGTAACATACAAACTACTACAATATGTAACCTAAGTTTATCTATGTTAAATGTTCCTTTTACTGCACTTGTAATGTTATCCTCCTTTTTAATCTGCACTGTAATAACTCTCTTGATGTCTGCCCCCCCCCCCGCGACGAGGTGCCTTTGTAAATGAGTCTCTGATTCAAAGGTTGTAAACCCGATTTGTGATGAATAAGTGAATAAAAAATAAGTCCGTGGTCTTGCTGTAAGTAGCCATTTGTTAAACTTTATGGGAGAATTGTATTTGTGTTGCATTTACAAATTAGAATTCTCCCATATAGTGTGATGCTGGATGAAAAGACAAGTACTCCTGTGTAATTCAACCGGTTATACAGCCTGTCATTTTCTGTGCCTTGGAACGAGATACCTGTTTGTCTTTATCTCGATAATGCAATAAAAAGAAAGTTTTAGAAAAAAAGTATAAGGTTGGTATCATTGGATTATCACTGTGTATGAACCTTGCCTCTTCTTCTGATATGTTGGCTAATGATGATTCCAAGAAAAAGGTCAGCTGTGACTTAAAGGTTTCTGTTGGATCTCGTGGAAGTTTGCAATAGCTGCCTTCATCAATGAGCTGTCTTAAGATCTCATTGCAGTAGTCTGGTCCCGCTTCCACAGCAGCTTCACAAGGGTACAGTCCTGTAAAACAGCATATGAATAAAAACATAGAAAAGTACTACTTAAAGGGAAATGTCCATGTGGCAAAGCCCCGCACCTCAGTGTGGGGCAGCCCCTGACTAGCTGTTTCACATTATATTTTTTACCTGCATGGTTGGGGGCTATTTTGTACTTTATGTGGTTGATCCTGCTGTCCCTCCTGCTGGAATATTGAATGGCATGCCCATCCCACAGCCTCCCACGGCTGTCCCGAGTGTGATGTATGAGCCGCTGCAGGATTGTATGTAGTATAACTCTATGGACAGAGCTGTTAATAGCTCTGGTTCAAGACATACAGGTCTGGGTGCTGTACCGTGACCAGGACATACAGGTCTGGGTGCTGTACCGTGACCAGGACATACAGGTCTGGGTGCTGTACTGTGACCATGACCAGCAGTCTGGTCATAGACCCACACCCTATGTCTTGAACTGAGCTATTTATAGCTGCCATAGAGTTGTAGTATACACACGCTCTCGGCTGCCCCCGACTCATATGTCTGACTCAGGACAGCCGCAACAGGTTGTGCGATGGGCGCGCCATTTAGTATGCTGGTGGGAGGGACGGCAGGATGGGGTTGGCTGAAGGAGAGGACTGAGTATCCCAGGGACTGCAAGGAGGGGTGGCTGAGTGGTCTCATTTGACTGCCACTGTGTGGAGGTCTGGGGTAGAGCAGGCTCCATGCCACTTCAGTGGATGGGCTGCGGTTCGCAATGCATGTGTACGTATTTGAGTGCCGTGGCGCAGCCAGAGGAATGGGAGAAATGGAAATGGAGCCAGGTTGGCTTAATGAAACCCCGCCCACTTTCTCGGTCCATGCCGCCACTCGGTCCCTGGGGCACTTCTGGATTTGTGCTCCTGGGGTGGGAGGACAGACCTTCCTCCTTTAGCTATGCAGTGGAGTGGTGATCCACGGGGGTCGAGGGAGGTAGTAGCCGATTGCTGGGAGCTGGGAAGGGGCTTAGCAACCACCCTCCTGACTCTGGAAGAAAAAGCTATATTAAAAAAATTGCTTTTTGCGATGGGAAATACAAAAAACATTCAGGCTCAAGAATCGGGAAGTTTAAGGCATACATCCTCTCAGACACCAGTTGGTCAAGCGGGTGAGGTACTGGGGTCTGCACCCAAAGATGCAACATCGGAGCCTCCCTGGCAGGCCATACTTGAATTGGTATGGGCCATGGATGCCAAAATAGAAAAAAACATTAAATAGATTAGAGGCTGATGATGCAGCTCTCAATTCCCTAAAGGACACTTTGTCAGATAGAGACAAGCACTCATTGTTGGTGCAAGCTACAGCAGCATTATTAACGTAAGAAAATCAGCAGTTAAGAGGACGCTTAGATGCTGTAGAGAATGGCCTGAGAGCGGGGGTCATCCGAATAGTGGGCATGCCGGAGGGAGTGGAGGGAGCTCAGCTGCCGGACTACAGCTACTGGACTACCTGAAAGATTGGATGGCAGAAACGCTACATGTGTCTGAGTGGTTCATTTGGACTACCTTGCGGCAAGCTTATTGTGTGAACTCCAGAGTGCGACCCGTGGATCCCACTCAACCTCGGACCATGCTGATTCGAACAGTGGGACTGGAGTTATGGACTTACTCATCTCAGCTGCAAGGGCAGTGTATCCGTTGGAGGTTGAGACATGATGTGAAATTGTTGCCTGACCTCTCATTTCAAGTGAGGGCCTGAAGCAAACAGTTTGATGTGACCAGGCAGAAGCTTATATCACATGGAATTATACATTCTTTCCTTGTCCTGGCTCACCTTTATATCACCTACGGCAGGAAAAGTTGGCAGTTAACTGATCTGAAGGATGTTGGTCAGTGGATTGAAAAAAATCGAAGCAGAATTTCAAAGGAAAAACAGCACATGAAAGTGCTTCTGGGGACTCAGACGCAGAATGAGTACTCTAAGAGTTTGTATTGCCGATTTCTATTCTAAAGTTCTCTCCAGGACAGTACATGGACATTCCTTTTTAGTGGGATAAAATTTTGGGTTGAAATAAGGAATTTGTCTAAGGATTTCCTGCTATATTATCCTACTGCTGATGTTGATTTTCCCTACTATTTGAATAATATTCCATGAATAATGATCCTGAAGACTGGTTAATGATTTAAGGAAACAGTTGGGGATCCTTACAGACAAGATAGCAATACTGTTCTTATGGAGATGTGGGAGGACTAGGGAGGAATCATATATAGTGCTGTACCATTTTAGAGAGAATAGGTTTGATGGCACTACTGGTTTAGTGCCTTTTTCTAAGTTTGACATATCCCTATGAATTTCCACCTACGCCATTGTAACGGCTGGCATTTTGGAACATTAATTCAAACACCATGAAGTCTTGCTATATTAGGACTTATTGCAGTTAGCCACTGCACTTGAACTGCCCCGGAGAGGAAACAGTTAACTCCAGAGAATCTGGAGTTCTAAAGCGCGAGGGCGCTATACCAAAGCTCTATCTGGGCAGTTTCAAATGAAACTGTCAGATTCTTATCTCGCTTCACTGGAACAGTCGTCCGGAGATCAGCTCCTTCAGCCTCGGTTCATTTCTCGTTCGGGCGAGTATTTTCGGTTCATTTGAACCGCAAAAGTAATTATTTTACCGTATTTCGTTAAAGCTCTATCTGGTAAACCGTAAGTACAAAATGTAAAGTCTGTGTGGAAATTTAGTTATCGGGTCGGTTTTGAACCGATCGGTTTGCTTATTTTAATGTTTTAAAGTTTTGGGCTTTTAGAGTGCGGTACCCGGTTCTTATTGGTTCTAAAAAAACCTTGATTTTAAATAGGGTTTTTTCAAATACCCGTGAAACGGTTAGGAACCGATAAGGGTGTCTTGCCTGGCACGTCTGCCATAAAAAGGGCAAGTTTTTGGTTAGGCTGGCATTATGTCTGAGAAACCCAAAAAGAAAAACCGGCCCATTGGGTTTCAACACTGTGATGTTGTGGGGAAGCCTTGCCAAGGCTGACCCCACACCACTTGTGTTTATTGTCTGGGGCTGACCACCTCCTGTCAGACTGCCAGGTGTTTAAAATTCTCTGCAGCCACCCTGAAAAGAGATAGGGCGGCTCAGGGAACTATTGGCCCAAAGTCCGTTGACCCGGATGGCCAGCCCGGTCCAGTACCCACTGGACCAGGAGGAGTGCCTCTGACCAGGGCTAGACTTCTGGCAAAAGGATGGTTCAGAGGAACCAGTTTAAAAAAAAAAAAAAAAAATGAATATGACAGAGAAATCAGTAGGTTTGGAGTCCAAGATTGTCTCTCCAACTGCTGCAGAAGTAGTTAAGCCACACAGATTGTCCAGTCGCTGTTTCTAGGTCCTGTCAGACCATCTACAGTTGGTAAAAGGTGGCTCGTTCAGTTCCAGTGGTTCAGGTTTATGATGTTGAGGAATTGTTATGAACCACAGAAGTGGGAGGAGGAAATTTGATCAATCATGTGTGGCTGGTAGGGTCTGGACGTGCTCACTTGCTGACATTTTCTCCAGACAGACTTTAGAATCTCCTCCTTTTCTGTCTGAGTCCTTTTCTCAGTTTATGTTTTACAAAAGCTTGCAGAATCCCCCAGCTTCCTTTAGAGGAGGCTATGGATGAGTAAAGGGAGCCTGATTATGTAGGAATGATGGGCTAGGAGGTTGTCTTTCCTTTGCATAAGTCATTTAGGAAGTAAACAACAAAGATTTTATAAGATTCTCTTTCTGTCCCTCCTGTAAGATAAAAATGGGCAGAAGGTGTATTTAGTCAGGCTCTGTTACAGACTTCCTCACTGAGCAGTGTAGTCATGTAGGTGTGGTACAAGCTGCAGCCTGTGTCAAGGTTAGTTCCTGGCCTCACATCCTCCTGAATAGGATTCCAGGAGGATTGATGCCATGACAAGAAAACAGTATATGGCAGCTTCTGTGGGACTCAGACAGGCAAGTTGTATGGCTTATGTGGCTAGATTTCGAAATCTAGGT
This sequence comes from Neoceratodus forsteri, assembly GCA_016271365.2. NCBI lineage: Eukaryota > Metazoa > Chordata > Ceratodontiformes > Ceratodontidae > Neoceratodus > Neoceratodus forsteri. The sequence continues at coordinate 690,123 of JADMNL010000022.1, read as the reverse complement.
GGACGAGAGTTGTGGTTAGCCAAGCAGGCCCATGGCCAGCTGGCTAGCGGGTTGAACAGGTGGCTGCTAATGGCACTGAAGCCTCTAAGTTCAAGTTCATACTGCTGTTGGTGTTAATCTTGTTTTCTCTAGGGTCATGACCACTTCTGTAGCTTTCCTGAGGTTGGCATGGCTCAGATGCACTAATCTGTCCCAAGATACTCTGTCAAAGTCTATGGATTTGTTTCTTGTTGTGGGTAATTCTCTGTTTGAGGAACAAACAGAAAGCTATATGAAAACAGGGATGATTACCTACAAAAGTGCCCAGGTAGAGGCTCAGGCCTCTCTGCTTTCGCCAGAGGGTCTCTTCAGAGCAGAGATAGACGGGCACAAGTAAACCGTCCCTCCCTTAGCCTAAGACTATTGCAAAGCAGGCACCCTGATGGGGTGCCCAGGGCCGATTCTCCATACCAGTGGGCAGGTTGGTTTTTATTTCAGCCAGAATTGGGTGTCCCTAACTCGGACAAGTGGGTTCTGGAAGTAATAGGTCTGGTTCTCAGCTTCAAACAGTTTCCAAAGATGAGAGCCAGACAGGTCCACCTGCAAATCCTTTGAATCCTTTGCTTTGGGAGCAGAGGTTTCTTCTCCTCTGAACTGCAAAGCAGTAGAAGGGTCCCTCCTTGCCACCGGGGCAAGGGGCTGTACTCATGATACTTTCTTACCCTATAGAAGGCAGGAGATTGGCGGCCCATCTCAGATTTAAGGTACCTGAACAAGCATCTTTTGAAAACAAAGTTAAAAATGTTAACTCTGGCTGAGGCCAGGGGACTGGCTAGCTTTCCTGGACCTCAAGGATGCCTATTTTTTCATGTTTTGATCAGGCCTTCTCACCGAAAGTACCTCAGGTTACCCTCAGGCCACTACCAGTTCAGGGCAATGCCCTTCGGCCTTACCTCTCGCCTAAGGGTATTGAAATTCTAGCTGTAGTGGCTCTTTTAAGAAGGCAAGGATTGCTTTGTTTCCTTCCTGGATGACTGGCTCTAGTGGGTCAGTCTCCAGATCAAGTAAAATCCCACTTGCAAGTCACCCAGCAGCTTCTCACCTTTCTGGGATTCCTGCTGAATTTACCAAAGTCAGTTCTCGAACCAGTTCAGGTACTAACTTTCATAGGGCAGAGTTGAACACAAAGTTAGCCAGGGCATTTCTCCTCTGAAAGGGTAGGCAGTCTCTTGCCCTGGCATCTTCCATTACTCTGCAGGTCTCTTGACCAGCATAGCATTTGCTATAACTATTAGGGCACATGGCTGCTTCCACAGCTGTAGTGCAGGGAGCAAGATTCCAGATGAGGGACATTTAGTTCCATCTGAGGCCTATTGGTCCCAAAGGAGGGATTCCTTTCCAAATTGGTTCTAGTGACCCAATCCCTGATCCTGGCCTTACACTGGTGGCAGGATCAAAGCAATCTAAAACTAGGGGTCCTCCTCATTCCCTCACCACGGATGCTCCTGTGTTAGGGTGAGGAGCTCGCTTAGGCGACCTGTCCACAGTGTGGATGCTCCTAGGAATCTCTGCTCCACATCAGTTTTTGGAACTCAGAGCTGTCTTCTAGCTCTTAGGAGTTTTCAGCTTCTGTCCAGAACAAGGTAGTTCAAGTCAGGACAGACAACACCACAATAATGTGGTACATCAACAGGCAGGGGGCACGGTCATCAGCCTTGTGCACTCAAGCAATGAAGTGGTGGTCTCTGGCTTACTCCCTGAACACCTCCCTGATAGCAGTTCACCTCCCAGGGAAGGACAATGCCCCCAGCAGGATTCTCAGGGCCATCACGATTGGGCTCTGACCTCAGGTGCTGGTTCAGTCCTTGCCAGATGGAACTCATTTTCAGATAGATCTTTTCGCAGCCCCAGATAACCACTAACTTTCTCTGTTTGTTGAGGCCTCCAGTGCTGGGATCAGCCCCTGGACGCTTTTCACTTGGATTGGAAAGGGAAGTTTCTGTACACCTTTCCTCCTTTTTCCCTTTCTTTCAGGGTACTAGTAAAAATCAGATCTCAGCCCTGCAAAGCGATTCTGATTGTTCCAAACTGGGCCAGACAGCCCTGGTACCCATTGTCTCTGTCCTTGACAGTCCACCCTACCCTGAGCTTGCCCAGAGTCCACGACTTACTGGCCTTGCACAAGGGAGAGTGTGATCTGAACCTCAAATTCCTCCTTCTCAAGGCAGCTCTTGAGGAGTTAGAATTTCTGATTTACCTTTTTCAAGGTGTCGCTGGATATTTTAAAGGCTTCAAGGAAGCTTTTTCACTGGGGCCACTTACAATTCTAAGTGGAACAGGTTTTCAGTCTGGTGCGCTGAGAAGCAGATTATACCACAGTCTGCTTATCTGCCCATTTTCTGACTTTTGGTCCATTTTAAATTCCTTAGGTCTTGGGCCAGCTACCTTAAGGGTTCCTCTGGCAGCTGTCTCTGTTTTTCTGCAAGCAGGGAAGCCTGCTTCCTTTTCTTCTCAACCTGTGTTTTCCAAGTTTTTAAGGGGTTGCTTCACACCAACCCTCCTTTTTCAGGAACCAGCTCCTGCATGGAGCCTGAATGTTTGCATTGCTCAGTTAATGCAAACCCCTTTGGACCTCTGTCCCCAGCAGAGCTCAAGCTTCTCACTTGGAAAATGGTTTTTTCTGGTGGTTTCACTTCTGCCAGACGCAAAAGTGAACTACAGGCCCTGGCAGTGGAAGAAGATTTTCTCTCCCCACAGGGATAAGACAGTCCCTAGGACTAACACAGGGTTTGTCCCTAAGTGGTTTCAGGTATCCACCTGAACCAACCCATCTCTCTCCAGGATTTTCACTGAGCATTCTTCCTCAGGTGAGAGGAGACTGCACAGCTTGGACGTCAAAAGAGCCTTTATGCTACTATTTGTAACGCACCAAGGGTCACAGGTCTGAATCCTCCAACTCTTCCTTACCTAGGGCGCAGGTTGGCAAAGGAACCTGCCACTAAGAGGACAATTGCAAGGTGGATTGTCTCTTGTATCCATTTTGTTATCAAAGACTAGGTAGGAGAGCCCCCTCAGGACTGAGGGCTCACTCCACCAGGTGTACAGCTGCATATCTAGCGGCTGCTAGAGATATTCCATTCTGGAAATCTGGTCGAGCTTACATTTGGAAGACAGTTCACACTTTTACTAAGCTGCTATTCCTGGATTTCTGTCCAGGAGAGATGCTCGTTTTTGGCACAGCTGTGCTTCAGAGCCTATTTCCTAAGTAGGTTCTGACCCTCCTCCATGGAGGTACTGCTGTGTAATCTGCAATAAGTCCTAATATAGCAAGACTTCATGGTGTTTGAAGAAAAATTACTCACCTTAGTAATTGCTTTTCTTCTCATGGAGTCTTGCATATTAGGACCACCCCCAACCTGCCCCTCTCAGAACTTCTACTGGGGTGGTGGCAAATTAGTGCAAGCACTGTGTCATGCCATTGTAGTTCTTCCTTCACCCTCTTTATTTAGGGTTAGGGAACTAGGGTTTTCTGTGTGGAGTGATTTGTTGGTCCCTTCCTGGACTTGAGTCTTTGGGGAAGGGGGTCCTAATAGTGCTTGTCAGGAGGAAAACTAATAATACCATTATTCATTCTTATTATTGTTATTGTTGTTTCTATTGTTGTTTCTATTGTTGTTATTACTACTAGTAGGTAGCCATTTGGCTAGTGTAGAGCTTTCCACACAGACTTGTTGCTTAGTGTTAGCTTCAAAGATCTGACAGTTTCATTTGAAACTGCCCAGATAGAGTTTTGCATAGCGCCTTCGGGCTTTAGAACTCCAGATTCTCTGGTGTTAACTCTTCCTCTCCGGGGCAGTTCAAGTGCAGTGGCTAACTGCAATAAGTCCTAATATAGCAAGACTCCATGAAAGAAAAGCAATTACTAAGGTGAGAGTAATTTTTCTTTTGGGACATTTAAGGACTATGTGTGCCTTTCTTAGCCTATATAACCCTACTTCCTATTGTACCAGAATGTGAGAAGTAAAATATGTAACTCCATTTTTGTATGGCAATGGTTATATTTGACTATGTACCTATTTGTACCTCCTACATGAGTATTACTACTGTATTGTTTTTTTTTTTTTTTTTTCAAAGCTATAAACAGAAAATACAAAAAAAAAATTGCAGCTATGGAATTGCAGAATTCCAGGGTCCTTGACCAAAGGGGTCATAAACTCCATGTTTCAGCGATGGGGAGTGCCAGAAGATGATCTGTTTGCCTCATGGAAAAGCAGAAAATTGCCCCAATTGTGTTGCAGGCCTTCCTCAGTGAGAACAATTCTGGGAGATGCACTAGCTTTTCCCTGAGGAAAGGGCTCCTGTATGCATTTGCACTAATTCACAAAGTGCCGTTGAAAGTGAGAAGGGAAGCTGCTACAGTGATTCTGATAGCACCCTTCTAGACAAGGCAGTCTTGATAATCATGAATGCTAGCAATGTCCCAAAGAATATCCCACTATTCCTGCCTCTGAAACCGGACCTGCTGGCACTGTCAGAGTATTGTGACTCACACAGACCTCAAATCTCTTCATTTGGGAGCATATTTCTTGAGGCATTCGAATATTCCAACTTGATTCTCTCAGCCACGTCAAGGAAGTTTTGAAAGTTGCCGGAAAGCCAGCAAATAGGAACACTTACAATTCAGAACAGAGAGAACCTGCATTTGGTGTGACTCACCATTTCACTGCAAAGACTATAGCCATATTGGTGGCTTTGGGTTACTTGGTATATTTACAAGCCTTCCACCTTGAAGTTGCATACGACAGCTATTTCTGCTTTCAGATCTGCAGGCAAGGAAACATCCCTTGCAGCGCATCTAGTAAGATTTTTTAAAGTCTCCCTCCCCAAAGCAAACAAGTTATTCAACGGCAGAATGTGCCGTGGACACCATCTTGGCAGCCATAGCATTGTTTCTCAGGTTATGTTGGTTTTGACTCCTTGTGGCATAGTTGCTGCTTGAGCTGCTTACAGCTAATTGAGCAAAACTTGCAGCTGTTTTAAAATATTGCTGTACCTAGAAACATAGAATCTGTTGGCAGATAAGGACCGCTTAGCCCACCTAGTCTGCCCATTTCCCTACCTAACGGATAAGCTGCAGATCCTATTTAACCAACAGCCTACTTCCTCCTACCCCCCGCTAGAATTGCCTTATGTCTGTCCCATGCATTCTTGAATTCCTCCACTGTTTCTGACTCTCGAACTCCTCAGGATGTCTGTTCCATGCATCTACAAGCTTTCTGTGAAGAAATACTTCTCACATTACCTCTGAGCCGTCCCTCCTCTATCTTCAAATTGTGCCCTTGTTCTTGCACATCTTTTCTGAAAGCTGCTACCCTCTTGGACTTTGTTGATTCCTTGAGGTATTTGAAAGTTTCTGTCTTGTTCTCCCTCTCCTCCTTTCCTCGAGGCTATACATCTTAAGCTCCTTTAGTCTTTCTTCATATGTCTTCTGGTGCAGACCCTGCACCATTTTCGTTGCCCTCTTCTGGACAGCCTCCACCCTGTCTATGTCTTTGTGGAGATGGGGTCTCCAGAACTATACACAGTACTCCAGATGTGGTCTTACCAACTGTCTGTACAGAGGCACAACTTCATGTTTTCTTCTGGTGATGCCTCTCCCTATGCATCCCAAGTATTCCCCCCGCCCTTCTTGCTGCCTTCTCACATTGCTGGACCACCTTTAGGTCATCTGATATGACTACCCCCAGGTCCCTTTCCATTTTTTTTGTTGTCAGTATCTCACCCCATTGTGTATTCTTCCCTGGTTTTGTTAACCAGGTGCATTACTTTGCTCTTCTTTGCATTGAATCTAAGCTGCCATACATTTGACCTTTCCTCCAACCTTGCCAAGTCCTTTTAATCCTTTCCACCCCACGCTATGTAACAGCCCTGTTGTAGATATTTGTGTCATCTGCAAAGAGACATACTTTTCCTTCCAGTACTTGAAGCTAAGATATGCAGCACTAACTACGTTACATTAGATTTGCTAGGCTAGAAGGAGGCACAGCCTATTGGGTCTCTCCACTATTTTAAGTAGTTAAATCCTTTTATTCCTTTTCCTGTATAAGTAATAATACTGAGTGTAGGACATTGGTGGATACCTGCAGACTTGGGGCATGGTGAGGCCCAATACCACAGGTGGGAGGGTCCTACAGTCCCTGGAAGTGCAGGTATCGACCAGTTCCCTACAATCTGAAGGGTCTTATTCATGTAGAAAATGGGTTGAGCAGTTTAAAAGAAACCTCTAAAAGATAAAATTATACAAAATATAAAATATTGCTTAGAAAATTCTATCAGATAGTCATCCCAGAAATGGTTACGATCTATCAGTCTTTCTGCTTAATCAGTGGAAGGTGTGTTTATTTACAATGGACTATATGAATTTAATATTCTGCAGTATTCCTCTAGTAGAATTCTCACCCCTCAACCCCAACACACACAAACATAGAATGCATAAAATCAAAAATCTTCAGTGTTCCATTGGCATACACTCGCGCAGCCACAGACCTCATTTGGAGCCAGAGCCTCAGTTTTATCTGTGGCAGGGTTAGCAGCAGAAATTTATTTGTCCTGCCGGTTAGAATATGAGTGTCTTTTTTATTGTCATCAAAGGTGTAGTGCTTAATTTTTTATAATGTGTTTATGCATGTAAGGAGGGGTTCTTAGTGTAAAGAATATTCAGTGGTTATTTATTATTTTTTTTTTATTTAATATAATTTTATTGTTAGGGCCTAGTTTGCTTTTTTATGGAAGAGCAAAGGTGGCAGCCATGTTTATGATAGAAATAAGAAATGAGTGAAGTGGCTCATGAATTCTGTATGTGATTTGTTAATACATGGTTGGACCTTTTTCTTTACAGGGCGGTGTTGACACATAAATACATACCAGTGGAGTGACAACAGCAAATCTGCTTTTACTACATTAACTGGGCACATGTTACATTATTCTGTGTTTCAGAGGCAGTGTAGTCTAATGGGTTTGAGTGACGGCTTGGGAACCAAGAGGTTGAAGGTTCAAACACATGCTACAGCCACTGCCATTGTGCGACTTTGGGCAGCTTATTTCACCTCTCAGTACTCTGTCCACCAGATGTGGAAATGTTTAGATGAAGGACCCCACTGGAAATTAGTTGTTTTATCTAAGCTCTGCTGTCTTGGGTAAATAAATAAAAATAAATACAAAAAAAATATCTTACAACTTTGTTTTTAAAGAATTGCCTTCTACCATGTAACATGAAGCACACCATCTCTTGCCTTTTTATGACAACGTTAGCCCTAAGTATGCTATAATTTGTTAAACTTTGGCACACCTAGAGGTCACAGTACCTAAATTTGCAAGTATGATTGTCACATGTAATACCATTGTTATACTGCAGTATTACTGCATAGTAATTTTGAACAAAAACGGTCATTTTTTGAGCATTAGAGCAGAAGGGACAGTTATCATATATAAAACATGACAACTAGAGGGTAGGTTCTGATAATGGGAAGACTTCAACATTCCAGATACAGATTGGTCAATACCAGCAGGAACATCTGCTAGAACTAGACATGTAATGGATTCCCTGCAGGGGAAGGGCCTCAAACAACTGGTACAACAACCCACAAGAGACAGAGCTATCCTAGATGTAGTACTGACCAACAGGGAAAGGATAACTGATCTCCAGGTAGAAGGTCACCTGGGGGCCAGTGACCATCACATGGTATGGTTCAATTTGGTCACTAGAATGAAATTATCCCATTCCAAGGCAAAAATATGGGACTTCAGAGGAACTGACTTTGATACGATGGCCAACAGAGTTAAGCTAGCCCTGGCAAAAAGAAATACAGGTGTGGTGGTACAGGCAAAGTGGGTAATTATTACGGATGCAGTACCTGAAGCGACATCCCATTGTGTTAGGGAGAAAGGAAGTGCAAAGGAAGAAGGAAACCACTTTAGTTCTCAAAAACAGTAGCAGAAAAGGTCAGAGCCAAAAGCTGGCCTTTTGGAAATATAAGGAGTGCAGTGGATGAAGTTAGGGAGGCATACCAGAATTCCCTAAGGAAGCAGGGAAGGCAGGCAGGCAAAGGCCCAAACCGAGGAAACACTAGCATGAACAGCAGAAGAAGGTGACAAGACTTTCTATAGATACATTACTGAAAGGAGAAAGTCCAGAGGGGTATTGCCAAGATCAAAGGGATAAGGGGCGTGTGAGGAAGAGGACCATGTAAAAGCATCTATCCTAAATAGATGTTTCTGCTCAATATTTATTGAAGAGAAGGTAGGGCAGGACCCACAGCTCCAGCACCGTGGACACAGGGGAGGGAAGTGTCACTAGGCCCTTCACTAAAGAAAGGGTTCTACAAGAGCTTGATAAGCTCAGGGTGGATAAGGGAATGGGACCTGATGGTATACATCCCAGGGTACTAAAGGAGCTAAAGGTAAAACTAGCAGAGCCAGTATCAGAACTGTTTAGTGAGTCTCTGAGCACAGGAGAGGTCCCAGAAGACTGGAAAAGGGCTCATGTGATCCCACTCCACAAGAGTGGTAGCAGGGAGGAGGCAGGGAACTACAGACCAGTCAGTCTTACCTCAGTAGTGGGCAAGATTATGGAGGCACTCCTTAAGGAAAGGATAGTGCAACACCTGGAATCCATAGGAGCACAGGATTCAAGACGGCATGGATTTACAACAGGAAGGTCCTGTCAAACTAATCTCATAGATTTCTTTGACTGGGTAATGAGAGTGGTGGACCAAGGGGGAGCAGTTGATGTCACCTACCTTGACTTCAGCAAAGCTTTCGATACTGTTCCACATAGAAGATTGATTAATAAGCTGGGTAGGTTTGGGGTGGGTCAGAAGTTGGTCAACTGGGTGGCAAACTGGTTGACGGGCAGAAAACAGAGAGTGGTAGTAAATGGTATACAGTCAGAAGAGATGCAAGTCACAAGTGGGGTACCTCGGGGATCAGTCCTGGGGCCAGTCCTTTTCAATAGTTTCATCAATGACATTGCAGATGGACTGGAGGGCAAGGTTTGTCTGTTTGCAGATGACACCAAGATCTGCAACAGAGTAGATGATCCAGTTGGGGTGGGCAGAATGAGAAGAGATCTGGGTAAACTGGCAAAATGGTTGGAAGAGTGGCAACTGGGGTTTAACGCAAAGACATGCAAGATCATGCACATAGGGAAGAGAAACTTGAAGCCACCTATAGGTGGGGAGGGGAGCTTGCTGGCAGTCACAAGGGGAAAAAAGAGACTTGGGCATCATCATCATCACAGATGACCTGAAATCGTCCAAGCAGACCACTAAAGCAATAGGTAAGGCTAGGGGTATCACAAGTCATAAGAGGGCAGTAATAATCCCTCTTTACAAGACACTGATTAGGCCCCATCTGGAGTACTGTGTGCAGTACTGGAGGCCACACCTTCACAAGGACATTAACCAAATTGAGGTAGTCCAGAGAAGGGCAATCAGAATGGTCCAGGGACTGGATCAGAAAACATAAGATGACAGATTAACAGAGCTCAATATGTATACCCTAGAGCAAAGGAGGGAGAGAGGGATATGGAACGAAACATTCAAACACCTTAAGGGCATTAACAAGGTGAAAAGTCTAACATGTTTCAATATAGGAAAATAGCAGGACAAGAGGACACAGCATGAGGATAGAGGAGGCCGATTAAGGGGTAATGTGAGGAAGTTTTTTTTTTACTGAAAAGGTGGTGGATGCATGGAATGGCCTACTTTAGGAAGTGGCGGATATGAATACAGTGCAGGGCTTCAAACGGGCATGGGATAGGCCTAAGGGAGCAATACAGAGGAGTATGACTAGATAGGCCATTGACAGAGCAAAGGCCGATGGCACGCTCATAAGGTAGAAAAGAGTGGGCAGACTGGTTGGGCCTTGAGGACCTTATCTGCCATCAACTTCTATGTTTCTATCACTAAAACATAAAAAATTAGTTAAAAGGCTTGAAAACCATGGTTATTGTATCAAAAATTGCCCAAGGTATCAGTACTGTGAACCTTGATATCTCAGTATATTGTGTCACCATGCCAGGGCTCTAGAGGATTTTGGATAATACACCCCAGCTGTCTAAGTTCATTGTTACTGTTTTTCTAACACAGGGTCCCCTGCCAATGAAGAAACCAGAGAGAAAGCAGCACATGGTATTAAATCCTTTGAGGAGCTTGTGGTGATAAAATGTAAGTTCACATACGATAGATGTTTGTCATAATATTTGATTCTTATTGTGTGGCCTGTGCTTTTTTATTAGAGTATTAGTTTTATGTTAGAGGTATACTTCTGCAGATCAAGCACACTTTCATTGCAACAGTCTTCCAGAGAAGTTAGTCCTGCCTATACATAGCATCACAGGTCACTTGCTTTAACAAAAAGGCTACTGTATCAATAAGATTTTATTTCTTACATTTCTTCATGTAGCCCAGTGAAAACCCTCTGCTTAGTGACTGTCCACTTGGGTCTCACTCACCGTCAGCCTTTCCAGTGGAAGTCCTGTCTCAGAGCCACTACTTTGCGCTGATCCACGGCAGGTGGACGGAGAGGCCTGCACCATCATCCTTCCTGATGAGTTTGAGTTTACCGGTTTTCGTCGGAGGCACCATCACCTTGGAGGCAGTGGGAGTGTTGCTTTTAAGTTTGTGTTCACAGTGGCTTACTGACAAATACAGCAGCTACCTGGTCTCTTCCTTCTCTCACTGAAGGAGCAGCTACTCCCCATGTGTGTGACCCAGGGTGACCAGGTGGTCAGACACGTGATTTAGCTCCTTCACACACCACAGAAAGTGTCTTGCATCTTCTTGGATGCGTCTCTAATCTATTGCCGGCCCGGCATGACAGTCCTGGGCTTAGACTGTGAATCTTCGTCTCCCACATGGCAGGTGCCAGTGTTGCCACTGCTGGTAATACAGTTCATAACATTTAGCTCTGTGTGTGGCTGAAAGGTATTTAGGAAAGAATAATCAAATGATTTTTTTCATTTGCTTGGTTTTGTCTACTGAGAAAGGTGGGCTGGGGCAGTATGCTGTTTACAATCACATTCTGGGGGTACAAGATGACAGCAGGAAAAATTAAGTGATAAGATGGTATAAGACATATCTTTTTCGTTATTATTATTCATCCTGCTTTTTTCTCCTTGGTCTTTGATTCACCCCTCCTGATGGTACTGTCCTTCTCATGGTCTTACAGGTTAACCACTACTTTCCCATGACCGCCATGATGGTGGGAGACCTGCCACATCAGTAGTACCTGAGACTGCAGGGAGTGCTGGCTTTGACTAGTGGACTAGGCTTTGTCCTCCACATTTCCTTCCCAAGGTGCCAGCGTGCAGTATGGCTTATGCATGTGTGTGGTGGTGTGTGTGCGTGTTTGTGTCCAGCGGAGGTCCCTTCCTCGCATTGTGCTCCTGCTCTACCACCATCTGGTCTCCACCAGGTGGCAGTCAACAGCACAACGTGGCAGCCATTCACTCTGAGGAAGAAGTGCTGTCCACAGGATGCTCAAGTCTTCTTCCGATGGCCAACCCCCAAGCAACATGAGTCCGTTCCTGAACCCAGGTTAGCCGTGGAGCGATTGGGTAGCACTACCGCTGTGCTACTGGACTGCCATGACTTACAGACATCTGAAGACAATATTGTTCGCTTCACTACCCTGCCGTGAAACGAAATTATTAATAAAAATGATATGTCGGCCAGAAGCATCAGTGGCTGTTCATTCTGCATTTTGACATTTAGAGGCTGTTGTTTTGCATCCAGAGCCTGGTAGTACTCAGAGGGCCAGCAGAAGGTTGGAGAGAAAGGGCATTCTCCAGGGTGGTGGAATGCGGATATAGATGGCTGCCCTTTAGTGGCCCAGGGAGATGACAAGTGGTGCTGTTGTGCTTGTGTATGGAGACAAGAGTGCAAGCATGTCTGGAGTGGACAGGGATTATATGCAAGAGAAAAATGTAGCCCTTATGAGGTTGATGAAGCAAGGTCTGCTTGAACTGCTGCCCCGGATAGGTTGAGTTTGTTGGTCTTCTGAGAGGAGATTCCTGCTGTGGGGTAAAGCTGCATGTTGTTGGGGGTGGTGGGGGGATGGTGAAGGTGCACTCAAGTGTTGCGGGGAAGTACATTTGCAGAAACAAATCTATAAATAACCAAAGGGTCATCATGAATGTGTTTTGAAAGTTAGAAAATAAAGTAAAAAAAACTGGGTTTTGATCATGTAATCAGTAATGGAAAACGTGAGCACAAACCACACCCAAATGTTACAGCCTTGAGGGTTTGTTAGCTTAAAGCAGCAATACAAGTTAATGAGGGGAAAAAAGTCTGACCTTGCCTGTTCTGTTTTTACTGTAAACAATTTCTCGGATATTTTCCGACTGTATTTGCCAGTGTGATCCTATATTTTCACCAGAGTTTGAACTATTTTTAATTGCTTCACTGAAAAAAACTATGGTTGCTCTTGTTCAGCATAATCCTGAGTGGCCACATGAGGGCAGTGCTGTTTTGACCACAATCTGACTGGTTCATACTTGCCCAGTGCTGTTACAGATGAGGCACACCGAGTCCTGAGCAGGACCAACAGGTGTCTGTGTCTTGCTTTTTCAGCCTTTACAGACTGTGTGAGTGGCCCTTGGCACTATGCTCTCCTCCTTAAAGCAGAACCAGTTTAAATTATTGCATGGTGATTTGCATATACTTCACATGAAGCTTTGCATTATGGGAATATGTTATTTTACATTTCTTTGAAGCCTGGCTTTATTGCCAATGCCCTTTCCAGGTCACCCCTTGCCTCAGTGATTTTATGCTAAGGTTTTTTCTAATTTAGATTTATGAACAGTGCCTACATAGTTTGAAAGCCTTGAAAAGGTCTTACTGTACTTACCTGTAGCCTGCAGAGTTCCAGAGATCAGTGACTGGCTACCCCATGTGGATGCTACATTGTCGCCATTGTTACCACCTTCTGATGTCCCTGAGGGTGGAATTGTGCCTGAGCATACTGTCTTTAAAGAGATAGTAGCACCAAAAATAGCAAACAGAAACTTATATTAATTAAGTTGTCAGGTCTTTTATTCCTGAAGTGGTTTTCTTTCTCCTTTTGCTCATTAGAAAGTTTACCTCTTCATATCTTTCCAGCATTGTGACCTCACTCACTGTGACATCACAAGTGACTACTCTAGTAGCAGGTGATTGACTCTTCCTGTGCATTTGTGATGTCACACTAGTCATGTTAGTCTCCAAGCACAGTGTTATGCCACACATCACACCTGATAACTGGTAGCTAGAACATAAAGAGTTAGTGTACTGCCTAAAGCTAACATTAGTGTTCAGAAGCAGTCAGCCATTACCTTTATATCTGAGGTGCTTTTTCTTTTCCTTTGTTTAATTTGAAGCTTGTTTACCTGATATTAGTAAGTGTGATGGGTGGAACAGCACTGGCAGCTGACATAGCTATTCTATCACTCCACACTACATCATCAGCCCTGTAACCTCGCTGACAGTGACATCACTGCTGCTTAGGAACAGCCACTCAGCAGTTGCCAGGTCAGTCACCTGTGATGTCACTGTCAGTGAGATCACAATGCTGATGATGTAGTGGGTGGGGAAGGGGGATGGAGATAGATACATCAGCTGCCAGGCTGAGAGCAATTCCACCAATCCAGCACAAAATTATCACATAAAAGACTTTCTAATGAGCAGAAGGATAAAGAAAAATACTTCAAAAATAAAACGTTACAACTGATTACTACTTATTATTTTCCTGGCTGCCTGTTTTCACTCCACTAGCTCGCAAATGTATAAAGAAAATATAGCTCAGATATAAAGCGGAATAGTCGACTACCTTTAAAAGTTATTTATTTCAGGCAGTACACTAGCTCTTTAAGCAAAGATTCACGTTTGCTGACATCACAGGGGTCTAAAATTGGTGATAATGTAGAATCCAAATAGGGCAAACTTAGTTATTGATATCTTGTACTCTTTGTCAGCCACAGGGAAGCCCAGCATGTCATCTGAACGTGCCTTTTATGATCTTTCAGACTGTGATTGTTATTGTTCAAAATGTTTCCCTTTAGTATGTTTCACTAGCAACTGGCTTTAACAATCCTGATACAAAAAACTTTTGGGGGAAAAATGTAATTTGCATTTAAGTGTATTTTTAAGGAACGGTAAATCCCTTTTCTTTGCACTAGTCCTGTAACAAAGGGGCACAGCTTGGCACTGGGTGAGCTAGGCTTGCAAGCAGGCAATGGTCTCTGGTTCTGTGACCACTTGGGGTCCAGCTGTGTTGTGGAGGTGAGGCACGTAGCTTCCAGGATTTCCATTCATGCACTTCTTGCAGTATGGTTATTTTGTGACCTGGTATCTGGTACAGTGAATACTTAATGCAAAACTTGAATTGAAAATTTTGGCTCTAGTGCAGTTGAGACTAAATTTGTACATACTGCTATTTTGTACTTTTTTTGTAATTCTAGTTGCACTGATACTAATAATATTTATGCATTTTTGCACTATTTACGCACCCTGGTGTTGCACTCATCTGTTTTCTTTATATGCAGTATTTCAACCAGTGAAATGCATAATTGGTAGTGTTGTGGTATTTAAAGATGTGGCACAGGCTGACTCTGCCCTGAAGAAGCCTCATGTAGTGGGGCAATACATGGGGTGTTAGCTTGGTGCTGGTTATTTTTTGTAATCTTGTCTACTACTGGACTTTGACTCTTTCCAGAGGGGGCTGTCGGTGAATCTCTGCTGCCCTCCTGAAGCTCCTGGTTACGCTCTCTGGTTCTAGGCTGCACCCTTCATCCTCCTCTGACTGCATGACCCCTTCCCCGACTCTGAGTCCTCCAGGGGTGGGACCGCCTACTCCCCTGGTGCACTATCTGAAAATCTACTGGAGCGACTGGATGGGGGAGAGCTACCAGAGGCACAACCCAGAAGGCCCAGCACTGGGAATGGGGATCCACAACTGGACCCCTCCTTGCCTACCAAGCCAGTGGGGATTTCTTGAGTTTTTCCCCATGGGATGCAGTGTGCAGTGGCCTCCTGCACGACGCTCGCCATTGGAGCCTGTCGCCGCCTCTGTCCCAGTAATCTTGGCGGCCGGATGTCTGAGCAGTACCACCAGTCTCCACTGGTGGCCACTACTGCCAGGCAACCCCTTTCCCCACCCCAGGAGAGGAGAGCAGCCCTCCGGGTGCTCAATCCTCTCCCTCCCCTACCGACCCCCGATGGCACAGGCTCGCTCCTGAACCTGGGTTGCCAGTGTGGTGCAAGGTGTGGCATACAGTGCCTCAACCCTCAGCACCACCGGGCCGTATTGAACAACTTGAACCTGGTATGTACGCAGCCCTTTTTCTTAGTATATTCTCTGGCTGGAGTGCCTTTGCAGGTGAGTGGTGTGCACTACACCACCATTAACTGTTTTATGCACCTTTTTAATGACTGGCTGCTCAGTGGCATTTGCTGAGAAGGAAGCCACTTGCCTCCCTTCACAGTTGGAAGATAATCTGTAACCATGACAACCCCAGTGTTGGAGTAGGACCAGTGTAAAACCATGATGAGGGCAATCAAAAAAAAAAAAGAAAAGCTGCAACTCAACTGTCATTAAGGCAAGCTTACCAGAAGATGCCAACTTCCTGTGAAACAAGCTTGTACAAGCTACATCCCACCTGCCAACTCTTCTTGTATTTTGTACCCTTATATATCGGATCCTTTCATTCCTCTCTGTAGGTCTCTCTGGTTACTGCTGACATATTCCCTCTTGTGTTTTTATTTTCCTTTTCCTAGGGAAAGCACGAGAAAAGGTGAAACTCAGACAAGCATTGATAAGTAGCAGCTTACAGCGTTTGCTGCAACCAAAGTTGTTAAAGTAAGTTAAAGGTAACCTGCATTTAGAATTACAGTGTAAGTTGTAGCAGTAAGTGCACTGTGGTCTGTGTATTAAAAAGAGCATAAACCTGGCTTTATTATAACTTCACAGAAATTTTGCAAGTGTGTAGCCTTTTTAATGTCTTTATAAGTGACATTGCAGAGGGACTGGAAGGAAAAGTATGCCTCTTTGCAGATGACACAAAGATCTGCAACGGGTTGATACAGAAGGAGGCGGAAAGGATGAGAAGGGACTTGGCAAGGTTAGAGGAATGGTCAGAAGTATGTCAGCTTGATTCAATGCAAAGAAGTGCAAACTAATGCACGTGCGGGAAACAAAAACCCTGGGGAAGATTACACAGTTGGGGGGTAGTAACAACAACAAAATGGAAAGGGACCTGGGGTGATCAAATCAGATGACCTTAAGGTTGGCAAGCAATATGAGAAGGTAGTAGGGAGGGCTGGGGGGATACTGGGATGTATGCTACACGTCTCGATGGCTGAGAGGGACCTGGGGGTGGTGGTGGTGGATGTCTAAATGAACAACTCTGAGACTTGTAGGAGGGCAGCAGCCAAGGCCAACGGGATGCTGGGATGCATTGCTAGGACGATCACCTCCAGAAGGAGGGAAGTGATATTCCCTCTGTATAACTACTTGGTGAGGCTGCACCTCGAGTGTTGCGTGCAGTTTTGGAGGCCACACTTAGAGGGACATTAAATTCCTGGAGAGGGTCCAGAGGAGGGCAACCAAAATGATTTTGGGCATGGGGGACAGGACCTGTGGGGAAGAGAGAAGGGATCGGGGGGGGACATGATAGAGGTCTTCAGGTACATGAAGGGGGTAAATAGGGGAGGAGCAGTCAGGGTGCTTCGAAGGAAGGAGGAGGATGCAACTAGAGGGCATGGGTGGAAGCTGGAGGGGGGAAGATTCAGGGGAGAAAGGAGGAGGTGCTACTTCACTGAGAGGGTGGTGGAGCAATGGAATGCACTGCCCAAGGGGCTGGTGGAGGCAGAGACGTGGAGGGGTTCAAGAGGGTTGGGACAGGTACAGGGAAGGGTTCTGAAGTAAATCCAGTGCAGCAAGAATATTAAGAACTGGGAAGGAGAAGCCAGAGAGGGCGGGCAGCAGTCAGCCAGGGTGGGGGGCTGACCAAACTAGCAGACACGTAAAGACCATTAAGCCTATTCTGCTGGCATTTTAGTATGTTAGTATAGGGAGAGGCATCACCAGCAGAAAACAGGACGTTGTTATCCCCCTGTACAGACAGTTGGTGAGACCCCATCTGGAGTACTGTGTCCAGTTCTGGAGACTCCATCTCCGCAAGGACATAGACAGGATGGAGGCAGTTCAGAGGAGGGCAACTAAAATGGTGCAGGATCTGCAAGAGAAGCCATATGAGGAGAGACTAAAGGAGCTTAATATGTATACCCTTGAGGAAAGGAGGGAGAGGGGGGGACATGATAGAAATGTTTAAGTACCTCAGTGGAATCAACAAAGTCCAAGAGGGTAGCATCTTTCAGAAAAAGAGATGTGCAAGAACAAGGGGGCACCCAGGGGCTAAAGGCACTCAGCCAAGGCCTTGTGCCTTATTAAGCCCCTAGCCATCCTGGTAAAATATGTTCCATGCACACCCTGTCATGTCGTATTGTTCTTACATGTTGTTTGAAGAAAAATTACTTACCATAGCAATGTTATTTCTTCTAATGGAGTCTTGCTGTATTCTGACCTCCTCTCTGCCTCCCCTTCTAGAACCCAGTAGTTTTGGGATGGGTGGGCAGGCACAGTGCTGCACCCCAGAGGTGTACTCTTGGCTTGCCCTGTCTTATGGGTTTTAGTTATGTTTTGGTTTTCTACCTACTTTGGTTTTATATTTAGCTTTCTTTTGGGGTTCTAACTTGAGTCTTTTGACCTAAAACAATTTGTGCAGCCATTTGGCTTACAAGAGTTGAAATAATTTCCACCTGTTACATTTATTAGTTAGTGCTCTTAATAATCTGACTGTTACACTTCAGAGTGCTAGAGACAGAGGTTTGAAAACCGAGCTCGAGCTCAACTTTCTATGCTTCTGCATAGAGTTAACTCCTTACTCTCTGGGACAGTTTCAGTGCTGGGGCTAACTGCATTTAATCAGAATACAGCAAGACTCCATTAGAAGAAACAACATTACTATGGTAAGTAATTTTTTCTTACTGGGCATGGGCTGGTCAGTAGTCAGTGGCATAGGAGAATGAGGTCTGGCATTCGAAGACCTTGACCACATTTCCCCTCCGGTGCCTGAACCACCACCACTGTGGGAGTCGTTGCTGGTTTTGGCAAAGCTCATGGGCAAGCCATTCAAACCGATGCACAGGTGTGACATGTCTCACCTGTTGTGGAGGACCGCCTTCCTGGTGGCTGTCACGTCAGCCAGAAGGGTCAGTGAGCTCCAGGCGCTTTTGCTGGAGTATCCTTACCTGGTCTTCCACAGGGACAAGGTTATCGTGCGCCCCAACCCGAAGTTTCTCCTGAAGGTTGTGTCAGAGTTTCACCTTAACCAGGTGATTAATCTCCCAGTGTATTTCACCAGTCATACCTCTAAGGCCGTGCATAGGCTCCTACTTTGGACCTGCGGCGAGCCCTTGCCTACTATAAGGAGCGCACGGTGGAATTCGGGAAGAGGTTCGCCAGCTATTTGTCGCCTATGCTGAAGCCGTAGCTGGCAGACCAGCAGCTAAGTGGGTGATTGGCAGGTGGATTGTTTCCTGCATCGACCTCCGCTATAGACTGGCGGGTAGGGAGCCTCCTGGAGGGCTAAGAGCTCATTCCACATATCATACCGCTGCCTCGGTGGCTGTTTCCGGGGACGTCCCTATCCAGGAAATCTGCAGGGTTGCTATGTGGAGATCAGCACACACCTTCTCATCACCACCTTGATCTCAAGTCATGCTGGTTTTGGGGCCTCAGTTCGCCAATCTCTGTTCCTTAAGTAGGGGGTGTCCACCTTGCTTTCCTCCTCCTGGAGGACTTCTAGGAGTCTGCCAGAATAGTGGATAGAACATCATATCCACGTCCCTAGAAAAAACAGTTACTCACCTGTAACAGTAGTTCTAGGAGTGGTATATGATGTTCGTCCACACGGACCCACCCGACCTCTCCTGGCTTTGGCGCACAACACTGCTTCCATCGGGCAAGATCTGGCAAGAGCCAGCTTGAAGATGTTTCTGGCAAGTCTTAAAGGGGAAAGGACACTGCCAGAAGTGTGGATGAATGTGATATACCACTTCTAGAACTACTGTTAAAGGTGAGTAACCTTTTCTTTTTTTTTTTTTTTTTATCCACTTAATATGTAGTAATATTTTCTGTCTGGTTGATCCTGCGGCCCCCCCCCCACCAGACATGCCAGCCAGCTACTACTCCCATTGGCTGCAGTGGCTAGCCCTCTGATGATGTGAATGACTGGCTAGGTGGCAGGTGCAACACCTGTGTGCCTTATTATTATTCACAGAGTAATACAGTGCTTGCTCGTTTTATTCTGGTACTGCACAACTGAGGGAAGTATGATTGCTACCGACAGAATAAGCACCATAATGCACTGTAGTACTCTGTGAATGTTAAAATAGACTACAAGGCACATAGGCATCCCACAGAGCTTAGCCTGTTGTTTTCATCATCAGAGGGTTGCCTGCAGAGGACACTGGGAGACATAGTAGGCTGTCATGATGGGTGGGGTGTGTCGCAGGAGAAACCAGATAAAATAACTACCACTACACACAAGTAAGTGGGTAAAAAATGTAATTTTGAGCAGCATTACTCCAGGGGAGCAGAGAGTTCATTTTAAATAGTTGAAACAAATTCCTTTATTGCATTAAACCGCTTATTGGTGCCAGCCCTCCTGTGCAACAGTAGTGCTGCCGCTTTTGGCCCTGACAGCCTGGGTTGAGGAGCGAAGTCAGGGTATCGGAGAGTCAGCCAGGAGGAGGAGGATTGAGCATCTGTGGAACTGCTCTCCTCCTGCGATTGGGGGGGGAGAGAAACGGAGCCCGGTATGCACCTGACCCCTAGTGGAGTTTAGGGAGAAGGCAGTCCAGGGGCCGCCAGAAGTGCACGGAGGTGTGGCGCCCATCGGTGCATGTCGTGTGGAAGTGTGTGCCATGTAACCTGATGGCATTGCACACCTGTGCTTACAGGGGAGATATGTAGGAGAATCTCTCGGCCGGCAGGATAACCCTGGTCACCTGCAGGCTCCGCATCCAGCTATCTAGGTCCTGTCCAGCACTCTGGATCCTGTTCAGTAGGGGTTGGGGAACCCTGCCGACCCTGCAGTGGGGTGGTGGGGTAAGCCTGGAGAAAGACATGGACAGGTAAGTGCTGGAGGACACTGGGGTGACAGGCAGAAGGGGACCAGTTGGACAGGGGACATCAAAAGATCAAAATTAAAACACTGATTGAGGGTGTAACTATTGTCTGGTGATGAAGGCTCTTATATTTATGCAGCTTTCTTCAAAAACCTAATAAATCGGACATTTTTAAAGGTGTTTGTACATGTTTAATTTATCCAAAAACAGATCAGTTTTATAATTGTAGTAAGGCATTTCAAGATTTGTGTTAAACTGTATAATGTCATTTCTTGGTTAGTTGTAGGCACTTGCTGGGGCATGGCTTATCCTAGCATAACACATCCCCGCTCTTGGAAAACCTGAGATATGTGAAGATTTTATTTTTGAAATGGCACTTCATGTGTTAAAGGTTGTGTTCAAATGTCTTTCCCAGGCTTGAATACCTGAATCAAAAGCTGGGCAAATCCACAGAAGAAATGGAAGGCAGATCCTGGAAAAACAGATCAGTGAGACAGAAGTCGAGGAAATCAAGTGAGATGAATTTTCTTTGAGACTTGCATCTGTAGTACTTTTAGTCCATCATTAAGTCTTCATATTTGGAATGGTAGATCTTCCCTTGTCAGTCTTCACCATTCATTAATGTTGGGTGTAAGCTGGAGGTGCGCACCTGCCATGGGAGTTTTTTTTTTTGTTTTTTTTGAGGGAGAAGTTGGCGCCGATGGTGCAGCCCATGTGGCTGACTCACTGCGCAGCGCACGCGGGTTGGCTGTTAGGCACTGTAGACTCCTCCTCCATCCCAGTTCTGTTTCTGCTGCCATTGAGGTCGCACCTGCTGCGCGAGTAGTCAATTTAAATCTGCATCATTAGGCATTTGCTGTTCTATGCTGCTTCTTCCAGTTTCTCATCCGGTTCTGAACCCTCCCGACACTGTTGGAAATCCAGTAAGCCCATTCCTTTTACTTCCTCCAACAGTGCCGGGCTCTTTTGGTTAGAGTTTGATTACTTGTTTTTGCATCATGTCTGGTTTGGGGGCCAAGAGAAAATCCAAAGCAGGCCATGCCCCCATGCATTGGTGCCCCTGTGGCTGGCATTTTTCCGTTTCAGGCTGGCATGAGGTTTACTTGCGATGCCTGGGACCCAATCACAATATGGACCATTGCGATGCCTGCTTCTCCACGGTCCACCGTGTTCTCAAAGTTTGCGTGTTTAAAGTTGGAAGAGCTTCGCCGACATTCGGAGGACAGCATCGCTCACGGGTCGCCAAGGCCAGGACACTTGAGCCTTCCTCCGGATCCTCTCCCGGGTCTATGCAGCCTAGCAAGGAGGAGGCCTCCTTCAATTCTAGCCTTGCTAAGGAGGAGGCATCTTTTGCTGTGTTGGAGGAACAATGCGATTTCCTGCGGAGTTGTACTACTGGCATCACCCCAGCAGTCACCTCCATGGAGGTGCAGGCTCCCCTAGTGTTGCGGTCCATGACTGTTGGGCCTTGCACTGGCGGACCCTTGACATCGCCTTCCAGCGCTGTCCCAGATCAGGGCGGCGCCATGTCCTCTGGCTGCACCACTCATGCGCAGTCGCCTGAGGCCTTCCCATGGTTGCTAGCCTGGAGGTCTGCCTGGTTTCTTCCTCTTGAGGAGGATGACTTGCAGGCCGACCTGGACTGGCACCTCGACCTGAGTCTGAGAGCCCTTGGGTGCGGTACTCAGGTGGCCTAGCGGCCCCATCCCAGAGTCCCTGGAGCCCTTGGTTCCAGCGGATTTTATGGCTGAGGCCAGCTCGGGTGGGTCCATTGGGAACAGCGACCTGGGGACTCAGGGTGTGGGGTCCTCTTCTGGGGAGGCCGTGGCAGCTGTCACTCCTGGTGCTGCCCTGCCCCCCCCCCGGTGGGGACCAGGACCCCCTCTTCTACAGTCTCCTTTGGGGGGCCTGCGGGATTGGGGGTACCAACTTCGCTGGAGTCATGGAAGAGGGCAGCCTCTGAGTCCGAGGGGTTGAGGGGCCAGGGCGAAGCATGGGTATCCCCCTCCACTGCCCTGTGGAGGGGGGGGGAGGGGTCGAAGCGCTGAACCCTGCCTTTCCCACAAGGTCTCGGAGGCATCCTTAGTTGGCAGTGCGGGGGGTTGCCCTTCTGGACCCATGCAAGCCCAGTCCTGTCACAGGGGAGATTCTCCCTCAGGGCTCTTCCGGAGTTTGCCATCTCAGACACAGCCTTCACAACCCGGTTTGGCCCCAGGGTCCCCGCATCTGGCGGGACCAGTCTCTGGGTCTCAGAGCCCTGGCAGAGGCTGGGCACTGTCAGTAAGGTGCCATCTCCCATCCCTTTGCAGGCACCTACTCCTCTTCCAGGCCATGTGGGTCCTGCAGGGCCCTTAACCTGGGAGATGTTCAGGGCCACTGCAATGGCCTTTCCCACTCATGTCAGCGCCATGGACGAACGAGTCTTTCACTTATCTCCCCTGCTGCAGGAGGACTCTGAACATTCAGGCTCCTCCTCCTCCTCGTCCCCCTCTTCCAAGGGAGAGGAGCGTTCTGTCCACCTGTCCTCTGACACTGAGTTCACCAACTTCCTGTGGTTCCTTTCAAGGCTGGTTCAGGAGCTTCATATCTCTTGCATACTGAGAAGCAATACTGAGTGGGAGATGTGCTCATTTCTGAGTGAATTCAGTGCCCACCACCTGGTGGTGCCCTCCTGGCCCATTCCTTTCCAGGAAACATCTATCTGCACCTGGCAGTCTCCAGCTGACCCTTCCCCAGCCCCAGCGGACTGCAGGTGACGGTATTGCGCCCCCAGGAGTCTCTAGGTTCTCTACCTCACCTGCCTTCAGGGCTGACGTCCCTAGACACTCCCTCTGGGCTCCAGCATCTGGCATACGACAGACCCCTGGATCTGGATTCCCCAGAATTTGACTGGTGGGAAAGAAGAGTTTTCTCTTCGGCTCGTGCACTACTGTGTATAGGTTCTCATCAGGCTCACCACGCTGCCTGTAACAGACATCTGTGGTCGATGCTGGCGCAAGTCCTGGCATCTTTGCCTGATACGGAGCAATCTAGACAGGCCATTGCCCTCTCTGTTCAGGGTTTGAGCTTGCAAGGCACCAAGCAAGGCATCCTAAGACGCCAGTGAGGTGGCATCTAGACTTGATGAGGACAGCAGTCTGCATTAGGCGGACAACATGGCTTCATCTATCCAGGTTGTCACCCATTGCCCGGCGTAGGATGATGTCCATCTTCTTGGGGACCTGGCTTTCTTCCCTGCAGGGCAAGGAGGCCCTTACTGGGGCGCCTCCCGTCCTCCGGCCACAGGGGACACCTCCTCATCCTGAACAGCCTTATATCTTGTTGGTCTAATAGGGCTTTAGGGTCTCCCCCCCCCCCACGCCTCACCCGCCGGGGGCTGAGGGATCTGTTCCCTCAGGGCTGTGACAGGTCCCCACTGGGGGGCTTGGTACTCACCCAACAGTAATGAATGCTGAAAGTCGACAAGGGAGAAATTAAAACTACTTACTTACCATAATTCTTTATCTTCTCTTGTATCTTCACCGTTCAATACTGAATCCCACCCTCCATCCCCTCATGGGCCTCAGTTCTTGGGTGTCACCTCCACCCTGCTCACCTTCCCCCCTCCTGGAGGCCAGTTGGGGGCAGAGTCCCCCTGGTACCTCAGAGCTCTCTTATTTCCTTCTCTGAAAAGTCAGAGTGTTCAACCTGGAGGACGGCGAGTAGGGTCTTCGCTCTAACCTCTGAGGGTACTCCCTCATATTCTCTTCACGATGCGCTAGGGTGTCCCCCTCTTGGGGCTTGGATAATTCTCTGGCTTATGTCACCCTCTGGCTGTCATTTACATCAGTGCAGTCCTAGGAGAGTCTGTGGGATTTTCCTCCTGCTCTTTTTCTTTTGGCACGGATGTCCTGTGGTTCTCTTCTCCTGAAGTAGGGACTGTGCCAGTACTCCCATGGGAAAACTTCTACCAGATTTCTTTCCCTACACCTAAGTCAGGACTCACTCCTGTTCTGAGCGAGACGGATCGCCCTCCAAGGGATAGTCTGTGAGACCTAGGCTGTAGGATTTTCATAATGATTACGGAAAAAGGGCGGGAGGAGAAATCTGCCTCTGCCAAGGCTGACAAGAACATTAATCCCCTTCAGCCCTTGGTTCTATAACCTTTGTAACTGGTGGGATCCTTGCTCCCTTGTCTTCATTCCCACAGAGGTATTGAAATTCTCAAGCCAGTGGTCTTCCATTTTATCATGGCAGAGAGTTCTCCTCCTCCCTTTATCCTCTACTTCCACCTCTTCTGTCTTTCTTCTTTCTGTCCTTTGCCTTCTTCTCCTTCCGAGACCGACCAAGGAGTGAGGTCCCATGACCACTTAGGGTAGGGTTCTCTCCTTTCTGTCCTCTAATCGGCTAACGCCTTTTTCAGTTTATAGCCTTTCCTTTGTCTATCCCGTGGCTCTCTTGCCTCATTTGCTTTCTCTAAAAAAAAAAAAAAAAAAAAACAGTTTCTTCCTCTCTAGCTCAACAGAACTGGGATGGAGGAGGAGTGTACGGTGCCTAACGGCCAACCTGCATGCGCTGCACAGTGCGTCATCCACATGGGCGGCACCATCGGTGCCGACTCCTCCCTCCCAAAAGAAAAAAAAACTCCCATGGTGGGTGCTTGCCTCTGGCTTACACCTAACAGTAATGAATGATGAAGATACAAGAGAAGATCAAGAATTATGGTAGGTACATAACTTTTGTTTAGTGCAGTTCACCGTCAGTGTTTTGTATATTTAGGGTCAGAAAACCGTTTAATAGCATTTGTTTATCTAACTTCTATCACAGGTACCACATTTTGCAAATGATAACACTAACAGGAGACCATATCACACAAGTCAGCAAGCTTAATGTTTAGCTGTGTGTGTGTGTGTCTGTGTGTGTGGTTGGGGGGGCAGAAAGAGAAAAAACAGAGCATTAGAAGGTTTCTACCCTGGGTAGTCAAGCTAGAGAAGAAAAGATAGAATATTAGAACAGTTAGCACAGAAGAAAGGCTGCAGCCAAAACAGGAAAGAAAATGTAAAGGTTATCTGGCACGCTGATGTTTTCCTTCACATAGCTAACCTTTTTCATTTAAAGCTTGACATATCATATACAATCCTTGCATACAGTAACCTTTCTTTTGTCTGTCCTTTAGTTTCTTTTCCTAATCCAAGCATACTGTTTCTTAACTCATGCCCAGGGGTTGGACTGAGGCTTTGTATCCTGTATGAAGCCCTCTGCCTCATGGCTGGTTATGTATTTGGAGATGTAATCCTCTATTGTGATCACAGTCAAAAAATTCACTTAAGCAGAAGCTTGGCACCCTGTGTGCCTTCACTTAATAGTTAGAATCCGACACCTTATCTGCCTACTTACAGTTAAGCTGAACTCAAAGCATAAGCTGGGCACGTTGAGTACTTTAATTTAACAGTCAGGCTCCAACGCCTTACCTGCCAGCTTAAAATACTGGGAATAGTTAGGTTTCAAACCTTACCTATCCCTGATGCTCTTTTCAATGGCGTCCCATCTGGGGTGCCAGTTGTAAATTCAAATCCTGGATTTGTACCCCTGTATGTTTAAGTAATGATGCCATGAGAGACACATCCAATGTAACATGGCTTTGTTATTAGCAATGCAAAAATTACAGAAAAGCATATTACCTTATCCTGGGAGCAGAGGGCAGCGTCCCACATGTAGTCTGGGCTCTGACTCACTAGTACCCCTAGTAGACCCTCTGTTTACAGTTTTCATAAGGATATTGTTTAAAGTTCCCTGTCTACTCTCATATGATACAGTGCCTTGTATGGTAAGCTTCAGATTTGTACAACTGCAGCAGTTTCTGCTAGACACAACTGTTATATATCATTCTACATACTTAGCAAGAAAATAACTCTTTCTCACATGTAAGCAATAAGACATGACAGGGTGTGCATGAAACATATTTTATTGCATGGCTAGGGGTGTAATAAGGCACGAGGCCGCAGACTGAGTGACTTTAGCCACTGGCCATGCGGTAAAATATGTTCCATGCACACCTTGGAGTGTCTTATTGCGCTTATAAAATGGGCAACATTTTCTTTTTTTATTACAGTTAGGAAACCTCATGTTTATATGGCAAAAAACAGATTTTCTTGTGAGAGTTTATGATAAAATAGTCCTAAAAGAAAGATGTCATTGCAGGGATTTATTTAACTGCAAAAATCGATTAGCGTTTTGCTCATAAAAGTGCTAAAACATTGTGAAAATGCATAGCACTTGCTTCACTGTGTTTAACAAACATAACACTTCTAGAAAACCTATATAAATACTTTCTGTACAGTTAGCATTGTCCCAAGAAAAAAACTGCTAATCAATTATTTAAAACCCTGCATTCAGTATGAGCTTTACAATATATATAGAGGTGTACTGATCATAGGAGAAAGAGAGAAAGAGACTAATTGTAATCTTGCACAGTAGAAATGGACAGGGGCTCTAGCCAGAGCATGCAGGGACTTGAAAAAGCAGCAGCGCAATGTAAGCTGCAGCGATTTTTAGTTTAAAATGTAAACACATTTTTATGGCTCTGGATTTTAGTTTTAGACAAGGGTGTTGAGGGGGCAGGAGTGTGCTAGTGAAAACAATCAGCTGGAATGATGATTATACTTGAGTTGCAGATGAAAGAACAGGTCTTTTGAGGTCTGTGGGTACAGGTTACATAAAAAAAAAAAAAAAACTATACTGTAGGTAAAACGGTGTTGTGTCATGAAAAGGCATCTTCCGGGTCAGAGTGTCAGCAGGAGCAGTGTTACCGACTAAGACTGCTCATGGCAGTCTGTGTAAAATGGGTAGGCTAAACTAACTGGTTTACACAAGCAGAGATAGGAGAACACAATCAGCACTGCAGATGGAGGGGATGAGATGCATTTTGGGAACAGTATCATGATTGACAGCACAAACAAAATATAACTACAACTTTTTGTTTCTGTTTACGTGTTTAGTGTGGGTAGGGTTGAAATGTATTGTCTATGACTGCTAATTCTTTAAACATTTTGTGGTATGATCAGTGATGAGCCATTATTAAGAGGAAAAGAAAATGGTGGAGTTTAGGAAATCAACATTCTAACGACTCTGATTTCCTCGCAATGCAGTCCTGGTTTGCTGACCTTGTTATTACCCATACATGGTGAGGTAGGTCTCTGATTGGCTGGTTTCGCCTACCCATTTTATAAACACGTTTTTACCCTGACAGTCCATATATGATCAAGCACGTTTTTCCTCTGTATTCAGCAGTTTGTACTAAAAGCAGAACTAACAGGTCTCTGTCTAACTGAAACCTAAACTACAGCAGCCAGTACCTTCCCGTTAGGAATATATGTATGTATGTATGTGAAATTGACAGTTCCCCAAAGCTATGTGCTTGTCATCCTCTCCAAGGTTCTTGAGAGGTTAGTGTGCAGACAGCTGTCCAACTTATATTGAAGCTTTGGCTTCCTGACCCGATATTAGTCTGACTTTAGTTCCAGCCACTCCACTTCCCTCCTTTGAGTTGCTGACCACATTCACTGAAGCATGGATAGGGGCATTGGCACAGTGGCCATTTTTATCGATCTAGCCAAGGCCTTCGACATCATGGACCATAATCTCCTATTGGATCAGCTTGTGGTCTTGGGCATCTTCGCTCTAACACTTATCTGGTTCCACTCTTACCTAACTAGCCATTCCCATTCTAAGTTAGGTTCAATCATGTCCTCTTCCCTCCCCATCGCCCTTGGGGTCCCACAGTGCTCTGTCCTGTGACCACTGCTTTTCCCAGTTTTCATCAGTGACTTCTCCTGGCTCTGTTTTCCTATAGCATCTCATCTACATGGATGCTTGCGGCACAGTCATCTACCCATCCGAACCCACCATCCCCACGATTGACAAGCCCTTAAAACAGGATTTGCTTGCAGTACAAAAACAGTTCCAGTAAAAATGACTAGTCATAAACCAAAAGGAAAAAAGTCTCCATGATGTTTGGCTCCAGTCACTCATTGAGCTTTTCACCAGCCTCACTGAATCTGTGTTCCTGCCAAGGACACAGTCTAGACTTGATATCCACCTACAAGTACCTAGGTCTTTACCTGGAGCAACACCTTGACTACTCCAAACATGTATCCCAGGGAGTAGCCAAGTGCTATGCAAAACGTGGTGTTCTCTACAGGGTAAAGAGCTGTCTCTAGCCTCACATCAGGAAACTGGTAGTTGAACGCTGTATCCTCCCCCTATAGGATTCTGGGGAGATTATTTATCCTGATGTTAACCCTTCCGATCTGACTAAACATACCACCCTATTCAGTGCCGTATGCAGATTTGTACTATCCTGCCCCCCTCCCCCCAGGATGCCCCACTGCTACATGTATTATGACCTTGGGTGGGTACCTCCTGAGGTGAGGCACTCTGCACACCACCTTACTGGGTGCAGAGTATTGGTTAGGCAAACGTCCGAACTACCTCTCAGACCTCTTGATCCCTACAGCAAACCCTGTCTACTTACACAGAGTGCTCGGGTTGCTGAGGTGCAAATGCTGCTGTGTAAATACGACTTTAGTGTGTTGCACAGTGCACACTGTACTCCGTGTATCCCTCTGATGAAGGCCTAGATTGGGGCCAAAGCACTAGGAGACCCTGTGCAATTGTGTACATGAGGATAACTAAATAAATACCCTGCAGGAGAAGTCCTGTTCTCTGAATTCCTAATTTGGCTGGAGTGCTTCACCTCTTTTGTTTTGGCTCCTTGTATCTGGACTGTATCTAAGAAATGTGCATGTGAATGTAATCTTCTCTTTGTCCACCATACTCCCTCCCTCCCCCAGATCACAGCTGCAAATGAGCCTCCTGGCCTCTGTTTGCTTACCTGGTAAAATATGTTATAAATAAATAAATACCTGGTTATTATTTCCATCCTTTTGTACGCCCCTTGAAGCATATCAGCACTTGCCCTCTGTCGTGGTCCTTAAATTTACACTATGTATGAGTGAGCAAGACAGATGTGCCGTGATTGAAGTGGGGAAGTTCTCTTCTTATGATTACCAAAAAGTACAGATGTACTTATGTATATATCGAACATATTTCTTCTTTTGTTTTTATTGTTTGATTTTAAATCAGTGTTATGTAAATGTGTTATCATTTTGTATTGTATACCTGTTGTGTACCCTCTTTTCCCAGACATGGCTGAAAATGGGTCATTGATCCACATCATTTTCCTGGTTAATCAAATAATACTGTAACATTGACGTATATAGAATGAATCGTGCAAAACAAACCGCTGACAACCAAGGCATTATAATATATACCAGCATGTGGTATTACGGTACAAAACCAGTAGCTAACCATTGCTTCAAACAACATGAAGTATTGCTGTATTCTGACTTATTGCAGTTAACCCCAGCACTTGAACTGCTCTGGAGAGGAAAGAGTTAAATTCTATGCAGGGTGTAGAACGTTGCGCTCGAGCTTGGTTCAAACCTCTGTCTGCTGCACTTTGAAGTGTAACCATCTGATTCTTTATTCCGCCTAACTGAACAGTCGCTCTGGAGATGTCTCCTTCGCTCTCAGTTCGAGGTTTAAAAATCTTCAGTTTTACTGATATTCTTGCATTGTTTTTCAGTTCAGATCCCTGTCTGTGGTACAGTAAATGCATAGGTAGTGGACTTAGCTAGAAAAAGTGTGTGGAAATTGTATTCTGAATTTGTGTGACCGGGTCAGCTGAACCAGTCTCTGGTTTAGTGATTGATTTCTTTTTCTTTACAGGAATTTTAGTGTGAGGTACCGGTCCTTATTGGTTTAAAAAACAAAACAAAATAAAAAAATGATAAGGGTGTCTTGCCTGGTGGTTGCCATAAAAAGGGTAAGGGTTTAGTTATGGCTTTGTCTGAGAAACCCAAGAAAAAAACCGGGCCCACTGGGTTTTTAGCACTGCAGTGAGTGTGGGGGAGGCCTTTACTAAGGCCGACCCCCACACCACTTGTGTTTACTGTCTTGGTTTTAGTCACATAGAGTCAGGCTGCCAAATCTGTAAGAATTTCTCTAAAGCCACCTTGGATAAAAGGTTGGGCAGGCTTAGGGGAAAAGGAGGCCGAGAAGTCCGCTGACCCAGATGGCCAGCCCAGTTTGCTTCCGACCGAACCAGGAGGAGTGCCCTCTGACCAGGGCGAGACTCCTTCGGGCAAAAGGAGAGCCGATTCTGAGGGATTAGGTCCATTGAAAAGACAAATCGGCTGGTTCGGATCCAGAACTGCATCATCCGACCGCCGAGGAAATTGCCAGAGCGGTTCGTGTAGTGGAATCGCTTAGTTCAGTTCCGGCGCCTTCTGGCTGGTGTTCGGTTCGGTCGATTCCTCTGGTTCAAGATTATACCCCTGAAGATTTTTATGAACCGGACATGGAGGGGGGTGATGATTATGATGATGATGAAGGTGGTGATGATGATGGAATTGAAGGTCTGGATGAGCCTATCAAACCGGACATCTCCCCAGACAGGCCTTCTGGTGTTTCCCCTCCCAGGCTTTCTGAGTCCACTTCCCACTTTATGTTTTACAGGAAAGTGGCAGAAACCCCTCCAGCTCCCTATGGAGGAAGCTGTCGAGGAACAAGAGGAGCCTGACTTTGTGGAGATGATGGACATCCCAGAGTCCAAAAGGTTGTCTGTTCCCCTTCACAAGTCTTTTGGGAAACAGACACAAAAGCTGTTAAAAACTCCAAATTCATTACCTTCTGTGGACAGACGGATGAACAAGAGGTACATGCTGTCAGGCTCAGGTATGGAGTACTTGTACCAGCAGTGCAGCCATGTTGGGGTCATGCAGGCTGCAGCCTGTGATAAGGCTAACATTCTCTTGGCTTCACACACCCCAAAGACTCCAGGAAGCTGGATGCCATGGCAAAAAAGCAGTACATGTCATCCTGTTTGGGACTCAGGCAGGCAAATTACATGGCCTATACAGCCAGGCACCAGAAGTCCAGGTGGGACACTGTACTGGCACTGGCTAAGCAGGCCCCTCCCCAGCTTGCCAAGGAGCTGGAGAAGGTGGCTGCTGTTGGGATTAAGGCATCAAAGGTTCAATTTCATGCTGCTGTGGACTCCAGTGATGTTTCATCTAGAGTCATGGCTACATCTGTGTCTCTTCAGAGACTGGCTTGACTCAGATGTACTAGCCGTTCTCAGGATACCCAGGCTAAGGCCATGGATTTTCCTGTGGTTAATAATTCTGTGTTTGGGGAGCAAACAGAGAATTATGTGAAGAAAATGGAAAAATACATGACCACCTATAGGAGTGCACAGGCCAAGGCTTGCTCAAAGGTAGCAAGGCATGGGCAGGCCTTTTCATAGGCCTTTCTACCAAGAACAGGCCTCCTCTCCTTTTTCTCAGAGGGGTTCTTCAGAGGAGAGGCAGAAGGAGGAGGATGAGCAGAGCTGCATCCACCTCTCAGCCTAAGGCTTGCCAAGCAGACACCCAGAGGTGTCAGCCGGTCAACTCCTCCATTCCTGTAGGAGGCAGGCTGGTCTACCATTTCCAGGACTGGAAGTCTGTTACCTCAGACAAGTGGGTCCTGGAGGTAGAAGACCAGGGACTGGCTCTCAGCTTCAAAAATTTCCAAAGCTGGGAGCCAGATCTTTCCACCTTCAAACATCTGTGAAACCATTGCCCTAGAGGCAGATGTTTCATCTCTTCTGGCCTTAAGGGCCATAGAGAGAGTTCCTACAATACACGGGGAAAGGTCTGTATGCCAGGTATTTCACCCTCAAAAAACAGGGAGTCGGCCCATCCTAGACTTAAGATACCTAAACATACATTTGTTAAAGCCAAAGTTCAAAATGGTGAGACTGGGAATAATTCTTCCTCTCTAAGGCCATGGGATTGGCTAGCCTCCCTGGACCTAAAGGATGCCTACTTTCATATTCCCATCAGGCAGTCCCACATAAAGTACCTCAGGTTTGAACTGCCTTCAGGCCATTGCCAGTTCAAAACAATGCCTTTTGGCCTAACATCAGCTCCAAGGGTGTTCACAAAATGCCTGGCAGTAGTAGTGGCTTTCCTAAGTAGAAAAAATATCTCCATATTCCCGTACCTGGACGACTGGCTCATAGTGGGTCAGTCTCCAGACCAAGTCAAGTCAGATCTAAAAGTGACCCAGCAAGTGCTCACTTCTCTAGGTTTCCTTCTCAATCTTCCCAAGTCAGTTCTCAAGCCAGTACAACTGTTAACTTTCATAGGGGTAGAACTAGACACTGTCAAAGCAACAGCATTTCTCCCTTGGTAAGGGTGAAAGCCATCATGGAGCTGGCTTCTTCCTTCCACCTTCTGGTTTCTCGACCAGCAAGACACTTTTTCAGTTGCTGGACCGCATGGCAGCTTCCACTGCAGTGGTCCAGGGGCCAGATTTCAGATGAGACATTCAGTTTCATCTGAGGACTTTCAGTCTCAGAAAAAGATCCTCTGACCAAGCTGATTCCAGTGACTCAGACTCTGATCCAGGCTCTTCAGTGGTGGCAGGATCAGGACAGTCTCAGGCAAGGGGACCCATTCATTACTCAGTCTCATTCTGTGGTCCTAACTAAAGACCCTCTCCCTGGGTTGGGAGCTCACTTGGGGGCTCTCACAGACCAGGGAGTGTGGTCCACTCAGGAGTCTCTTCTCCACATCAACCTTCTGGAGCTCAGGGCGGTTTACCTGGCCCTACAAGCCTTCTCACAATCAGTAAAGAATAAGGTGGTTCAAGTCAGGACAGACAACATCACCACCGTGTTGTATATCAACAAGCAGGGAGGTACTCGGTCTACGGCCTTGTGCACAGAAACCATGAAAATATGGTCCCTGGCTTACTCCCTACAGACCTCTCTGGCAGCAGTCCACCTCCCAGGAAAGGACAGTGTGCTACCAGATGCATTGAGCAAGGTTTCCCAGGGCCATCACGAATGGTCCTTGGATCCCCTAGTGTTAAAAGTGATTTTCTCAAGACGGGGCACTCTGGAGATAGATCTCTTTGCAGCCCCAGACAATCACCAACTTCCTCTCTTCTGTTGCAGACCCCCAGTCTTGGGCTCAGTCCCTCTGGATGTCTTGATTCTGAATTGGGAAGGGAAATTTCTGTATGCCTTCCCTCCTTTTCCTCTGCTGTTCAGGGTCCTGGTAAAGATAAGGTTGCAGTCTTGCAAAGTGATCCTGATTGAGCCAGGCAGTCTTTGTATTCCCTGTTGCTGTCCTCTGCAGTCCATCTTCCCCTGTCTCTTCCCAGGAATCACAATCTGTTAACCTCCTCTCAGGGGAGGATCTGGTATCCCACTGTTTGGTCTCTCAATCTCAAGGCATGGCTCTTGAAGAGTTAGAGTATGCAAATTTGCTTCTGTCTCAAGGGGTTCTGGACATTCTCAAAGCCTCTTGAAAACCTGCCACCAGAAAAACTTATAACTCTAAATGAAAAAGATTCAGCATCTGGTGTTCCAAAAAGCATATATCCCCAGACACTGCTGAATTGTCTACCGTTCTAGATTGTATGGTTCATCTCAATGGCCTAGGCCTCAGACCAGCCATCTTCAGAGTACATTTGTCAGCTGTTTCTGCTTTTCTGTCAGTAGGAAGGCCTTCCCCACTGGCATCTCTTCCTGTTTTCTATAATATTTTCAATGGTTTGCTTTCATGCCAGTCCTCCCTTTAGGGATCCTACCCCTGCTTGGGACCTTAATGTTTGCATTGCCCAGCTTATGCAACCCCTTTTTGAACCTTTGTCTTCAGGAGAACTTAAGTACTTGACTTGGAGGACTGTGTTCCTGGTAGCTATTACCTCTGCCAGACGTATCAGTGAATTACAACCTCTGTCAGTGGAGCCTGATTTTTATCTCATTCTATAGAGATAAGGTGGTCCTTTAGAACCAATAGGAGGTTCTTATCTAAAGTGGTTTCATATTTTCATTTGAACCAATCCATGTCTCTCCCTATATTCTTCACTGATCATTCTTCTTCAGGGGAGAAAAGATTACACAGTTTGGATGTTAAAAGGGCTCTTAGTTACTACATTGAGCATACTAAGGCACACAGGTTTGACTCCCTCCAGTTGTTCCTCACTTATGGGCAAGTGGGTAAGGGCAATCCTGCCACTAACAGAACTATTGCCAGGTGGATTGTCTCTTGTATACAGTTCTGCTCTCAGAAGCTAGGCAAAATACCACCCCTCAGGCCTGAGGGCTCATTCGACTAGAGGTATAGCTGCTTCCCTGGCTGTTGCCAGGGATATTCCTTTACTAAAGATATGCAAAGTAGCCATCTGAAAAACAGTCCATACATTCACCAAGCATTACTCTCTGGATATTCAGGCTAGGAGTAATGCTCAGTTTGGTACAGCAGTACTGCAGAGCCTATTCCCAAAATAGGTTTGAATCCCTCCTCCTTGGAGGTACTGCTTGGTAGTCTGCAATAAGTCAGAATACAGCAAGACTTCATGTTGTTTGAAGAAAAAATTACTCACCTGAGTAACTGAGTTTCTTCTAATGGAGTCTTGCTGTATTCTGACCTCCCTCCCTGGCTCCCCTCTCAGAACCTGGTTTTTGGGAAGTGGGCTAGCAGGTGCAGTGTTGCACCCCAGGGGTGCATTTGGGCACTCTCTCTTCTTAGAGAGGTGGAATGGGTTATGTTTCTTTATTTTCAAAAGTCACTCATAAGTTGTTCACTACCTGGTTTTTGGTTTTGAATTTCTTGACTTGTCTTTTGGGGGATCCAAAATATTTGGTTGCCATTTGGCTAGTAAAAGTTTTACAATTTCCACATAGCGGGTTAGTTAGTATTAGCTCGTAAGAATCTGACGGTTACACTTCAAAGTGCAGCAGACAGAGGTTTGAACCGAGCTCGAGCTCAGCGTTCTATGCTCTGCATTGAATTTAACTCTTTCCCCTCCTGAGCAGTTCAAGTGCTGGGGCTAACTGCAATAAGTCAAAATACAGCAAGACTCCATTAAAAGAAACACAATTACTAAGGTGAGTAATTTTTTCATACGTAACTTCATTGTTTACTAGATTGTCATGTCAGCTCCTGTGTGCAGGGAGTCATATAGACTGACACCCCTCCCCCCATTTCTTTTTTTTATTTATTATTTATTTATTGACTTTTGCAAGTAAAAGAACTTACAAATACAATAATCCACAGATGGATCCAAAGAAGCGACAAGCACAAAACCAAAAAGGTACACATCCGTCTACATAGGAAGAAATGAGGAACCACCCCATTCAGTACCACATTGGGGGAAGTAACAGATACAAATGTAATTCCAAAGCCAGCCCGGTGATGCTGAGGGCTGAGGTGCAGGATGCCTTACCTCGTATTGTGCCAGCGACCCGGGTTTGGGAACTACCTTGGCTTGTTGGGGAGGCTGGGAGCAGGATTGAGCACTGGCTCTCCTCTCCTGGGAGGGAGGGTCACCTGTCTGCAGTCCCGCCATCACCAGATGGAGGTCTGGTGGCAGGTGCAGGTGGTAACGGAGCGACTGGTAGGGTGGAGTGTCCCACAGCACGTGACGTGCGCATGCCTACACATGCTCATAGCTACACCGGGTAGGTGAGGGATCGGGATTGAGAAGAAAACAGAAACCTCCTACAAAATACCTACAGAAAACAAAATGTATTCCCATGTAGATCGTGAGCTGAGGAAAATCCTAGGAGAAAGCATGCAAAAATAAGTCACAAATGTGGCAGGGACCAGAAACGAGCTGATCTGATAAATTTCCACCTCCCTCCCATTTCTGAGATGGATGGAGCAAGACTAAGGATCTTCTGAGGAAGTGTGTTCGCATGATCCTCAGTCTTCGTCACTCTGTCCTAGCTGAGGCAACACTCTCTTCAGTGGGATGTTTTTCTCGGTTTCTTTTTACTTCAGAATTTGACAGCATTTCAGCATATTTCTCCTCCTGCCTCTTACAGCAGACTTTTACCACACCGTCATAACTACCATCCCAGGTATAAGCAGCCATGGAGTAATTGATAATGCCGAAGGCTGATCCTTGACTGCTGTGCTGAACTTCATATGTTTTTTCCCACTGTGCTTTCCTTTGACCTCTTCATGGTGGTGCAGCAACCTCAAAGTGGAAAACATCCACACCTGGGGTTTGAGTATTTTGCTATGGCTTGATACATGGGGACTGGTGACGGTGCTCAAAGGGTCCAGGAGTTCAGAGTGTGCTTATGGGCACATTTGTGTGAAGAAACCTTTTGTGACTGATGTCTGTGTTGGGCAGGACAGTGAAAAATTATTCCACAGCTGTGGATGAGTCTTTGGGGAGACTGGGGAGGCGACGATCATGTTCCTAGTCCTCAAAATGTAAGGCTTGCAGTGCTTGGCAGCATGTTTTAGTTAAAGGGTCATCCTGCCTCTTATGCCACAGATCTTCTTCACCCAAAAAGTGGATTACAAAATGGGGTTCCTTCTGCTTGGGGCTTTAAAATAGGGCTCTTGTAAAGGCTGCAATAAGTCCAGGGACAAATTCCGTGATGAACCCCCTCGGCTTTCTCTTCAGTGTCACAGTAGTTACTCTAGGAAAAGGGAGCTGTTACCTCACCACTGACAGCCTGCAGCCATTCGTAGGAAAACTAGCTCAGGTGGTAAAGACTTACACAAGCGCCCATATACAAGCAGGCTGAATGGAAATACAAGGACTCTGTATCACCCTTCCCTCTTCCAAACAGTCATCTTCAAAATGCTTTTCTCTTTCTACATAGCTCCAGGGAGCCCTCGTCAGCACATTGTACTCCTGGTGGGAGAAGTCTAGGCAGTGATCAGTGGCCCGCTTATTGTCCTCAGAAATTGGGGTGAAAGCCATCGGAGCAGCACTGTACCTACCAGTCTCCAGCGCCATCACCAGGTCATAGCTTGGAGATGGAGTCCAACCTAGAAGATTGCCAGTATATCTCTCTGACTAGAACTAGAAGGAGCTCAGGAGAAGGCAGAGAAGGGTGTTTGACGTTGCAGATTTGGACACCCTCATGATGAAGGCATTAATTACCCTCCAGGTTGAAGAAGATATTCCTAAAGAGGATCAGAAGAGGCACCCTACAGTGTCTCATAAAACACCTTATCACTTTTCCTATGTGCAGTCAGCACAGAACATTGTGGGGGGTGAATGGGAGGTCCCTGACTACAGGTCTGCCACCCTGAAACACACCTGACTGTATTGAGTGGTTGAAAAAAATACTCCAAATAAATGCCCATTTTCTTATAAATTTTTTTTTTTTTTTTATTAGAGAATGTTTTATAATATGGAGAATTACAAAGTCTAGACAGAAACAAAAGCATAAATCCATCATTACAGGTCTTTGACAGTTCCATAACCATTTTCTTTCTGGTTAATGAAATATGTAGGTCTACAGAAAAATAGCTGAAAACTTCAGTAATTGCTAGACAAATATATTTATACTTTTTAAAAGTAGATCAAAAATACTTCAAAGCATATATGAGAGAGAAAATTCAGTCAACACAGGAAACCTTGCAAAATGCCTGCTTGACAGAACAAAGGGAGAGGTTGAATAAAGTTGATCAGATCACCCTTCCTCCATTTCTTCAAACCCGGCAACTCTGTCTCCCTCGTGCCTAGTCTGTGTCCATTTGGGCTGTGCTGCCTATTTTCCTACATCTGATGGATCTGTAAAATATAGATTTTGTCCTGATACATTATGCGGAGTTTCACAGGGAATAGCAGCACATGAGGTACCTCCAGATCTTACTTCGAGTTAGAGCTCTTGCAGCAGGCTGTAACCATAAGGACTAAGCCACCAGGTGCCAGGGCCCCACAGAAAACTTATAGCTAGCAGTCTCCAGTGGGGGACCGCCCTCTGACGTCGGTCCACCCTGATGTCGGCCAGTGGTATAAAAGGGGTGCTCTTCCAGCACCACCTCGGTTCTTTTCCTGCCGATGAGCTGTTCGCATCGGCACCGCAGACACTTCCTGTTGCAGTCGACTACCTTTTTCTGGTTTACCCGCTTTTCTTTATTCTTTCTTCAAACAGTAAATATCTTTTCTTTACTCTGCATGCTGTCTTCTCCAACGCCCTCAGCTGAGTGCTGAAAGTCCAAGTACACGTGTGGCAAACAGCTCCCATCGAAGGATGGCCAGACGTCCTGCCTCCTCTATCTGGGCCCAGACCACGATATGGAGGCCTGCCAGCACTGCCAGAGCTTTAACCAATGGACTAGGATCCACTGCCAGAAGGCTCTCAAAGCCTACCTCCTCGAAAAACAACTAGCCACTATGCAGAAGCAGTCCTTGGGGAAGAGCCCCTCTTCTTCCTCCTCTTCATCAGCAACACATCGGAAGAAGAAGTCTTCAGGGAAGGACAAGACCCAGACTCGCTCCCGCTCTTTGTCTCCTCACCAGAAGAAGGCCTCTTCAGGTTTCTCCTCCCAGAGGAGGTTGGACCACTCTCTACAGCCTGCCCTCTCACCCTCCAGGCAGCTGGTGGATAAACCTCTCACCTTGGTGCTGACGACAGGTGGAGGTTCATCAGGGTCCAGGGCTTCGGTCCCAGCTCTTCAGCCTCTGAAGGTCCAGGTAATCTGTAAGTCCTCAGCCTCTTCAGGTGGCGGGGCCGGTGTTAAATTGGGCAGCGGGTCGACACTCGCATGTGCCCGTCCCCGACGTTGGACTCTGCTAAGTCTTTGGACAAGGCCCTCTGACGTCAGGAGCGTGCATCCGCCCCTGTGGCTCCAGTTACACCTCTGCACCGCCCTATGGTGTCCTCACCGCAGGCTCCTGCTCAGCTGATGCATGACAGATCCCTGGACCATCACCAGCAGACACCTATCTCTCAGATGCTGGGTACTCTGGTGCATGACCCAGTGATGCTCCAGTCATCACCAGTGGGCATCTCTGTCTCCCCTACACCAACAACTGAGGGCCTGACATCAGGGACTCTGGCTCCCACGGTCCCGACGACCGCACCACTGATGCCTGCTGACCCTCCGCCTCAGGCGCCTGCGGGCCCATGTGGTCCTCTAATTCCTCTGAATGAGGTAAAGGACCTCTTCTGCTTCTGGTGGTTCGAGATTAAAGGGGACCTTATCCTTCCCAAACCTTCCGAGTCGGTGGTGATACCCACGCCAGAACCTAGGGATCTGACCCTGCAACCAGGAACCCCTTCCCCATCCTCCGACCACAATCACTGGGGCAGGTCGAAGCACAAGAGTCAGAGGGGACACAAACACTCCTCCTGGTTGTCAGGCCACCATCGGCACTGTTTGTCAGGCAGATGTTGGCATGATGCCTTATTTTCCTCCTCGGGTTCAGAGGACTTGAGCCGCAGCTCATCGTCCTCCTCCTCAGGGGACTCAGAACCTATAGGGTGTCCTCCCACACCTGACAATAAGGATACCCCTAGGTCTCCTCCTTATGAACTGTCATTTATTGATGTAATGAGGCATTTCCAAGCCACTATTGGCTGGGAGATAGAGGACTTGGACCCAGAAAGGCATAGATTGGCCAAGTACCTATGCCAGAAGGAGCCAAACCCTTTAGTACTGCCCCCACTGCTGGACACCATCCAGGAACTCTCTGGAAGCACCCCTTGTCCTTCTCAGCCATGTCCAAGAAGTCAGATATGCTCTACAGGGCACCCAGAGATGAGCCCTTCTTTGCAGAGTACCCAGTGGGCGACTCAGTGGTCATTACAGTGGCCCTCAACGGGTCTGAAAGGCCCAAGCATCTGAGCAATCAAACACCTGATCAGGAGTCCAAGCACCTGGACAAAAGGTTTATATCTCAGCTACTGGCTCTATCAGATCTCTGAACTTCTCACCCACATGGTATAATATAAAAAAGCCCTGTGGGAAAAGAGCCTAGAGTTGGCCCAGGCTCTGCTGGATGCACCACAAAAGGCGGAGCTGCTTGACTTGCTGAAATCCGAATCGGACGTTGGCACACATGTTTTGCGGGTCTCATATGACACTGCTGATACAGCTGCCAGGGCAGCTGCCACTGGCATCTGTATCCAACGACTCTCGTGGCTTCAGGTCTTGGGTTTCACCCAGGCCCTCCAGGCTGGGATTATGGACCATCCCTTACAAGGGCTCTGTCCTTTTTGGTGATGAGGCCGAGAAACTTATCACCCACCTGCACGATTCAGGGAAAGCCATCTGGTCAGTCCAGAAAATGTACAAGACCAACCAGAAGGCCTTCCAGAAGCAGTCCTTTTAAAAATCCTCCAGACAGCAATCCTGAAACCAGCAGCAGAGAGGTGGCTTTAAGCGTAAAGATCCCTCCCAGACTCCAAGGGGCTCTGCTTCCAGAGTCGCCAAGTCCTCCCAGTCCACTCTGCCCACTCCTGGAGCTACTGCATGACTTCCTGCCACCCCCCCAAACAGAGACCGTGGGAGAGGCCATGGTGGGGTCGCTTCTCCATCCATCTGGAAGGCTGGAGTAGAATAACAGCCGACCAGTGGATCCTTCAGATCATAAAGAAAAGACATAAATTGGAGTTCCTGGAGAAGCCACTGGACAATCCGTCAGTGTCCTCCCACTACCCTCCGTCTCACGTTGCCCTGATCGAAAGGAAAATTAAGGCTTTTCTCCAGAAGCAAGCCATAGAGCCAGTCCCTCCAAGCCAGAGAGAAAAGGGATTTTATTCCCATTTCTTCTTTGTACCAAAATGGACTGGGGATCTTCGTCTCATTCTTGACCTCAGTGACCTAAACAATTATGTGGAATACAAAAGGTTCAGAGTAGTCACTCTTCCAGGCCTAATCACCCTTCTTCACCAAGGAGACTGGCTCTGCTCTCTGGGCATGTAGGATGCGTATCTTCATATCCTTGTGTTCCAGCCCCACAGAAGGTTTCAGTACTTCCTTTCCCAAGAGCATCATCATTATCAGTTCCGAGCTCCACCGTTCAGCCTGTCCTTGGCACCCAGGGTGTTCATCAAGTGCCTGGCAGTGGTGGCTGCGGCTCTCAGAAGACAAGGCCATTACATTTTTCCTTACCTAGATGACTGGCTTCTAACTGCACTCACCAGGGCTCAGCTATTAAGAACACTAGAAAACACCTTCACTCTTTTCTGAGAACTGGAGGTCACTATCAACTTGCCAAAGTCATCCCCCCAGCCCAGTCAAAGGCTCCAACACATCTGATCGATACTTGACATGGTACAGGGCAAGGTGTTTCTGCCCCCGGACAGAGCAGACTG
Source organism: Neoceratodus forsteri (assembly GCA_016271365.2). NCBI lineage: Eukaryota > Metazoa > Chordata > Ceratodontiformes > Ceratodontidae > Neoceratodus > Neoceratodus forsteri. The sequence goes on along the minus strand of JADMNL010000022.1, from coordinate 648,744 downwards.
CCTTGAATCCTATGCTCGGATGATAGCATCATCTCGTCAAACCTCAGCCAGGTCCTTCCTTCGGATGTTAAGTCACATGGCATCTGCCATTCCAACCGTCCCTCTGGTTCGATCACATATGAGGGTCCCCCAGTGGACACTCAAGGTGCAGTGGGACCGATGTTCGGACAATCTGGAAATGCCTGTCACAGTCTCCGACCCAGTTCGTCAGATTCTGAGCTGGCAGATAGAAACTGTTAACCTGGGAAAAGGGGTTTCCTTTCAACAGGAGTCTCCAACGCAAGCACTAACTACAGATGCCTCGGAACAGGGCTGGGGTACCCACTTAGCGGACTGGCAGACCCGAGGGTCTTTCTTGATCCCCTCTGGAGCAGACTCCGCACAACAGTATCCTAGAGAAGAGAGTGGTCCTCTATGCTCTACGAGCTTTTCAGATGGACCTTCTGCTGGCCCTCTCCTGATCCATACGGACAGTATGTCTTTGGTCTTACATCAGCAAGCTGGGGAGCACCGGGTCTGGTATTGGGCACTAGAGCACTGCCAGGAGCTCACTGCTGTGCATGTTCCAGGCACTCAAAACATGTTGGCCCACAGCTTAAGCAGATCTCGGTCCCAAGCCCACGAATGGGAATTACTGCAGTCAGTCGCAGAGCGACTGTTCGACAGGTGGGGAATACCAAAGTTGGACCTTTTTTGCATTCCCACACAACATAAAACTGACCAGTTTCTGCTTGCTAGATTCAGGACCTGGAGTTTTCTGGCGAGATGCTTTGTCCCTGTGTTGGACAGGGAGGTTTCTATACACCTGCCCTCCTTTCCTCTCTTCAGAGGGTACTTCTCAAGCTGCAGGTGTAAGGAGCGGAGATGATCCTCATTGCTCCTTCCTTCTGGCTCTGTCAGATATGGTTCTCTCTGCTTCAGCAGTTAGCATCAGAACCTCCGGTCCCCTTGCCCCTGAGCTTGCACTTGCTGTCCCAGGACCAGGGCATTCTAGTCCATCTGGTCCTCAAGTCTCTGCACCTGCATGCATGGCTTCTTCAGACTTAGCAGTTGCTAGATTTGGGGTTTCCTCTAGGTAGCTGATGTCTTAGTAGCCACCAGAAAACCCTCGACTAGGTCCAGTTATGCCATGAAGTGGAAGTGGTTCTGCCTCTGAGCCCCTCCGCCAGCATGACCTTTTCTTTTGTCCAGTGAACTCCATTCTAGAGCATCTCTCTCTGTCCGATACCGGTCTGAGTTACTCCTCCATTAAGGTGCACCTTTCCACCATCTCTGTGTACCATGCACCTACTGAGGGCAAGACCCTTGCTCAGTTGGACTTGTCCTGTTCTTTTTTGTGGGGCATCCTACATCTCAAACCTCCCATTTGAGACCTGGTCTCTCCATGGGACCTTATTTTCATATTAGCGAAGCTTACTTTGCCTCCCTTCAAACTGGCCACAGATTGTGAGCTATGCTCTCTGTCGTGGAAAGCATTATTTTTAGTCGCTGTTACTTCTGCTCAAAGGATTTCTAAGCTACAGGCTCTGATGTGTAAAGAGCCCTGTTTGGTCTTTCACAAGAACAGGGTGTCCTTGAGAACCAATAATAAGTTTTTGCCTAAGGTGGTGTCTGAATTTACTCTGAACCAGGACATCCACCTGCCTGTTGATTACCCAGAGTAGTGAAATAGAGGGGAGGCATTACTGCATACTCTGAGCATCCACAGGACTCTTCGTCAGCACCCTACCCGGACTGGTCGTTCTAGGAAGGCCGACCAGTTGTTTGTTTCCTTTGCCCACAGAATTCTGGGAGCACCGGTTACTAAACAGATGCTAAATGGTTAGTTAACTGCCTTATTTACTGTTATTGTAAGTACAACAAACCTTTTCTGGGCCCAGTAAAAGGCAATTCCACCAAGGGTGTTTCTGCCTCTTTTACCTCCATGAGAAATGTGTCTCCAGTAGACATTTGTGCAGCTGCTACCTGAAGTTCTATGCACATGTTCGTCAGATGTTACAGTTTGGACGCAGGACAGGATTTGGCCTGACTGTTCTCCAAGGCCTGCTGTCCTGAACTGTTATTTTTAGGTTCAGTGTCAAAATCGCGCGTCCCGAATCGCGCATGCAATTATAGTACGAGCAACATTGCATAAGGTCTTCATAGCACTGAATTAATTGCGCATGTCATGTTTAACGTGCATGTGTAATTTGTAAGCAGGTATAAAGATCTAGTTTAATTCTAACCCTTCAGATGTCAGTATCATGGCGGTACGTTTCTTGAGCCAGAAGGGTGGTGATCTTGCAGTACTTGATGGATATATTTACAGGAGAGAGCGAGAGACGGCTGACAAACGTACTACAAGTGCTTAGAGTACGATAAGGGTCATTGCACTGCTCGAATTCACCTGAATGGGGAAATATTGCTGAAATTCATTGTGGATCACGATCATGTCCCTGACCCTGCATCTCTGGCTGTAAAAGAGGCAGTTTCTAGAATGAAAGAAAGGGCTAGTAACACTGTCGAGACTACGCACCAAATAGTTGCTTCAGGAGTGTCTCAACTATCCCCTTTTGAGGCATCTCAACTACCAGCAATACCATTGCGAAACGTACTGTACGGAGGAATCGGAGGGCTCACTCAGTACCGTTACCCTGAGTCTATTGATGCCACAGCTCTAAGTATCCCCTTGGATTTTGTACAAACAATAAAGAAAGAAACATTTCTTCAGTATGACAGTGGGCCTGGCAATGACATAATTTTGATATTCACAACTTCTGCAGACTTGGAACATTTGAAGCGAAGCGAGCACTGGTTTGCTGATGGCACTTTTTAGAGCTGTCCGTCTATATTTTCTCAAGTATATACCATTCACGCTGTCAAGTATGGCAAAGTCATTCCACTGGTGTACATGTTAATGTATAAGAGAACTGCTGCAGATTATCAAAAAGTTCTCGCTGTGATTAGTGGTTTATGTGAGGGTTTGCAGTCACAGACTATTTTGACAGACTTTGAGTTGGCAGCAATAAAAGCATTCAGCCAGTCGTTCCCAAATGCTAAAATGAGAGGGTGCTTCTTCTACATGACGCAGGCAGTGTGGAGGAAGATTCAGGAATTGCCTGGCATAAGTGGTCCATACACTTCAGACCCAAATTTTGCCCTCAATGTAAGGATGATACTAGCTCTTCCTTATGTGCCTGTAGATAATGTTTGTAACACTTTCAGTGAGCTAATGAACACTGACTTCTACCAAACAAATGGGGAGACGCTCTCGAATTTGATAGACTACTACGAGGATACGTGGCTTGGTAGACCACTCGCCGGGCGGGGGACATAGAAGGCCCATGTTTTTGATATCCCTGAGGAACTGCCATGATGCAGTTTGTGATGCTCTTCCCCGCACAGCAAATGCTGTTGAAGCCTGGCATCATCACTTCAGTCACCTAATTGGTGCGCATCAGCCCTCTATTTGGAAATTCTTTGAGCTTCTTAAAACTGAATGACACATGAATAGCACTGAGATTGAACAGCTTGTCGCTGGATCAGCAGTAAATGAAATTAGAAAAAAATACAAAGACACTAACGTATTACAGGGATTGTCAGAGAATACAGCTCACGCCCCAGGATGGAATATTTACGTGGAATCGCTTACAATTTCCAGCTGCAAGCCTAATAAATGTATGAATTCATTTTAAATTTGAGCAATAATAAAGATAAAGATTGACATACCATTTGCTGTATTTGGTGTATGGTGGTAGAACTGTTTAACCATTGGGGGGACAGATAGTGGGAGCGGACATGCAGCACTGATTTGTGTCCCTAACCAATCATGATTCTTTATATTTTACCCTGTTCCCTAATCCCTAAACCCTGATTAGCATTACAAAACTGAACTTAAGGTAAGCGCTTTTTTGTACTCTGGAGTAAAAAGAAAAAAGATTTGAAGTTAAGTAGTAGGCTGACGAGCATAACTAGTCTTACAGGCTTCCTGATCAATGACCCCCCGCCTCCTAGGCTTCAGACCAGATGAATCGCGCTATTATGGTAAGCGCATTTTTGATAATACGCAATCTTTTACAAGCACGATTTTGAATGCGCTATATTTACTTGCGCTATTCAGGTCACGCGATTTTGACCGCATCCCTTATTTTTAGGATCTCTTGGCCTCCTCCGTGCCTGTCAGTCTCTTTTTCTTGACTGTTTGCGACTCCGTCCTTATGGTTATAGCCTGCTGTAAGAGCTCCGACTTGAAGTAAGATAGTACAGTTATGTAAGAACTTACCATAACAGTAGATCTTCGAGAGGAACTCTTGCAGCAAGCATTGCTTTCCCTCTTACCTTCCCCCTGATATGCCTTCTGCTTTTTCTTTTTGTGAACCTCAAACTTCCTTGGTTCTCCATCTATCCTTGAGCTGAGTTTCCAACGGAAGAGCTAATGTGGTGCTGGGGGCCACCCCTTTTATGCCACTGGCCGACGTCAGGAGCAGTCCCACACTGGAGACTGCTAGCTAGTGGTTTTCTGTGGGGTCCTAATGCCTGGTGGCTTAGTCCTTATGGTTATAGCCTGCTGCAAGAGCTCCTCTTGAAAATCTACTATTACGGTAAGTTCTTTACGTAACTGTACTTTCTCAGAGCACCACCCGAATCCCATCAAATTTCTTTTTACTTTGACGAGTGGCATATGAGATATACTGGAATGCCAAAGTCATTTGTCTGTCATAAAATACAGGATGATGCCTCCTCACCAGCATAAGTAGTTTATCTTGGGTTGCCATCGATTCTAGTGTAGCCAGAACAGCACAATGTTGATCACCATCTTGCCTGCCACGAGAGCACAGACGATAAGTTTTCAGTATGGGCCATTCTGTGACTACCACATGCTCTCTGAGTTGCACAGTGAGGCATTTTTTCAGAAATAAAGGTAGATGGTTTCTCTCCACTCCCTCCGGTATTCCCAGCAATCGAGAACATTCATAGACCATATCTGGTTCTCCAGTATTTCCAGTCTGTTATGTGTCAGTTTAGACTGTTGAGCTGAAGCAGCACTGTAGCGCCAGATTGTCTCTTCACATCTTCCATTTCAGTTTTAAGCATATCCATTGACGCTTCAACAGTGAATATGTGGGAGGTAAGAGTCAAATTTCCTACTCATCGCTGTGACTGATGCCAAGAGTTGGTGCATTTTGTTACTGAGGGACTGTGGTGTTTCTTCCTGCCCTAGATCTCCCACTCCATTGTGTGACATCAGTCTTGCACTGGACCCGATTGGTCCAGACTTTTACTGCTTTTTTTCTGTTCTCCTCTGCCTGTTGTGCTGCTTTTGACTCACCCCATGTTGTAGAATGAACTTTCGCCTGCAGTAGGTGCAAAAATTGACAGTAAACATTTAAAGTAAAATGTTATTTTGCAGTTTAGTTGTTGTGTGATGCAGCTCCATTTCAGGCATCCTCCATGCGTTTGCTCCACAGCCCACTTCCGACACATTTTTAAGGTAAAAGGGAGGATGAGGTTAGTGGAAGATGGGCATGCCACAGGCTCATCACATGAATCAGGAACAGCAAATGAGGTGAGGGCCAACAGTTCAGGGAACTGACTATTCAATGCATTAGTAGTAGTTATAGTGTTGTTACAGTTTACCCCCACCTATAAGCATGCCAGCAGTTTTATATTTAGGGGAGCCACCCACTATACTTTTAATATTACACCGGAAGCACCTAGGGTCCCTGGCAGGTAAGGTAGATTTGCAAAATTCACTCTTGGTCACACGTATTGCTTTTTTACAGATGTTATGGAGTCGTCTATAGTCATGACAGTGAGACAAAGCTTGGATAGCCATAAACCTTGCCCAGCATTTATCCATAGACTTCATGATTGATAGCAGGTGACTGTGGAGCCATTTGGTGACAGTGCCTTTAACTCTCCTCTTTATATATGGGGTATATCTTGCAGGGAGAAGACACTTAGAAAGTTATTTAAGGCAGCAGAGTCATCCTAGCCGGTAAGACTGTGCAGGGTCCCTATGAAAGGTCTCCAGGCCCGGTTTGGCCGAACCTCTTGGGAGGATAATTTTATGGGGTATTTTAGGCGATGTGACCCTCCAAATACAAAAAGTGGGAGTGTGGTCAGAGATGGAATCAGGCAGGGTCCCAGCCTCCGAGGTCATCTCAGCTGTGTTGTCAGGATCCAGTTGAGGAGGGTTCTGGCCACCTGATGTGGAGAGTCTGGTATGGTCAGAATTTTTAAATTTATTTTGAAAAGTTTCTCCAGGAAAGGCATACTGAACTTTAGTAGCTTGTTTCCGGATGCATCCTAGGGGAAGTGGAAGGGGCGATATAATATTGATACAGAATCAGATAAAAAAAATGCACAGAGGTAAATCTGTACAGAACAGTAAGGCAACAGCAAACATTTTGTTGCATAGGCAGGAAGTACTTACCATCATATATAGACTATATACACACATCCATTTACATACTGTATATACAGTTTATACACACTTAATGTTTATATTTATTGCATTTCCTTTTACACACATATTTATTGGAAATCAGTTATGGAATCCTAACCAGTACACACAATGGCCTCATCACAGATTTATTTACTTTATAACCCTTTATGGCACTTGGGGGAGAAGAGAGAATGAACTTTGTCAGAAGGAAAGGGGGATTGGGTGGATGGCCAGAAAGGGCCTGCACCCCTCCGGGATACAAACCCCACAGGGGGATTGGCATTGGATAAGGGGGGAGAATAGGGATATTAAAGGGGAACAGAATGCTGACACGTAAGTGGTGGTGTGATTAGTAAAGGAAGGGGTGGGTCATGTTAGGGTTCGAGAAGGGGAAGGTTGGAGGTAGGGAATAACAAAGGGGAAGAACTTAAGGGAAGAGTTAGCGAGATGGGGAAGGCAGTCTTCCCCACATAAGCGGTACCACAGGGGTAAGAGCAATACTCAATGTAACCCAACTAGTGCTGTAGTCTAGTGGTGTGCAGGGAGTGGTGTAGTAGGGGATTGAGATGTGGAAAATGAAAAATGAAAGGAATGAGAAGGGATGGAGAAATAAAGAAGGGTGGTCGGATGCAGTTGCAGGAGGGAGAGGTAAATTGTCGAAGAAGATGGGATAACGAACGAGTAGACTGGGCAGAGTGGATATCTAAGGGTAGGGAGTTCCACATGCTTGGAAAGTGATAGGAGAAGGCTGCTATCCGTGATGTGGAAGACCAGGAAGGAAGGGTGAGGGTCCTATGGGAAGATTTGCGGAGGGAGTGGGGGGTTAGGAGGGATGGAGAGGGAGTGGAGGCAATGTGGTAGGGAACCTAGCCAGAACTTTCCAATTAAGGAGGCGCTGTGGGCAAGGCATCTGGCCCCAAGAGAGGGGAGGGAGAGGGCTGTGTAGAGGTCACAGTGGTATGTATGAGGTGGACAGGCAAGAGCAAAACGACAGGAGGAGTTGAATAGAGTGTCCAGTCTGGTGAGGGTGGATTTGAGGGCAATACTATAGACTATGTCACCAAAATCAAAGATTGGGTAGGGCCATCTTCTAGATGATCTTGTGGTGGGCTGGTGGGGGAAGGCAGCTGCAGTGTCTATACAGAGCACCCAGTTTGGGAAGTAACTTTTTGTGGTTAGCATCTACATGTCCAGAAAAGTCTAGGTTCCTGTCGAGCCAGAGCCTGAAGTATTTGAAGGAGGATGCGTCCTCTAATGTGGAACCATCGAGGGTATGGAAGGTTGGGGTGGCAGTAAGCCTGGCAAGCTTTTGCCTGGTGCTGAAGATCATTGAGGCCATCTTTTTTGCATTTAGCGACAGTTGATTAGTGTGGTACCGGCAGTGTACATTGTTGAAATTGCAGAAAAATTGCATTGCAGACATTGCAGAAATAAGCTGCTTAAGGCCAAGACCTGCCAGCAGGGGGGTCTTATTGTTTAGCATTCCTCCATATGCAGTTTAGGTTAAAAGCAGCCCACTATCCTTTGAGAAGACTGAGCCTAAAGACTACCAAGGCTCCTCTCCACACTCACCAGCTTGCCATCCTTGGAGAGCTGCTAGTGCTGCTCTATGTCTTCAGCTAGTCAGCGCTAGAAGTGCTTGTTTGGGGTGAGATTCCTGCAGCACTGAATTGGACTGTTTCTCTCCTGCAGCTTGTATTTTTGTTTGCCTCACTGTGCTGACCGGAACCCACACACACACAGATCACTCTGCCATCCTGTGAGAGGACTGAGCCTAAAGACTACTAAGGCTCTTCACCACATTCACCAGCTTGCCGTCCACAGAAAGCAGCTGAAACTACTCTACCTCTTCAGCCAATCAGCATTAGAAGAGCACGTTTGAGGTGGGACTCCTGCAGTACATCAACTTCCCAGACCTAGTAGTCATGCGTGAGCGGTCCCAGCAGGAGTAGAGAGTGCCAGTCAGCCGGAACAGATGAAATGAGGGCAGGTCATGCTGCTGGGTACAGCCTGTAACTCACTATGAGTACTATATTACCCCCATCAAAAGGCTGTATTATTGTTGAACTGCTATTTTCTGGATGTGGTTAGGACTCTGAAAACCATATGAGACTCCAAGGGTCCTTCCTAGTCTTAGTCTACTAGGTTTGTACTAGTCCTGTTGCTCGACTGCCTTATCACTACACTAGGCTGGTCATATAAGTATCTCTGCTGCCTGGTTGCTTGTTACCTTGCATATGTGCGCTTGTAGAGCTGTTACAGTTTCTCTTATAGCTGGTTTCATGGTTAATGTACCGTAATCATGCTGCCTTTATTTATCCCCCTCACTGTATTTTTTGACTCCCAACCTGATCTCTTTCTAGCATACTACACTTTTTCTAACCTTATTGATGCTAGAGAGGGATTCCTACATCCAGCCTGGCTTCTTAAATATCTGTAACAGCAGGGAAAGGTTAGATAATGTACAAAACACATTATAAGCAATGTATATACAAGGCAGCAGGTTATTTAAAACTAGTTGGTGGTAAAGGAAGGGTAGGGACTTTCTGAGGAGGGGGTTGGGAATGGTATTGGCGTGGTCTGCGAATGGTGGGAAGACATGAACATACAGTGGCGGGGTCAGCTCGAAGCTTGGACTTAAGGGCAGAGAATCTGGGGGAGTGGCGAGTGTCCCAAGGGAATTGATTCCAAAGGTATGGGAGAGATAGTAAGAGAAAGGCCTTGCCTGAGCAAGTGCGTGGATATGAATAGGATAGGGAGGGTTGTCATCGAGGCATAGGTCAGGAAGCATAGGAACCTCCTCTGGTACTGAGTAGCATAGTCACATACTACCAAAATGTAATCGATCACCCTTTTTACTTTTATCTAAGGGGCCAACCACATCCATTGCAATTCTGTCAAAAGGCACATCTTTCAAGGTGGAGGCATCAGGGGCACCTTGTCTTTTTTAGTCACTGGGGCTACTTTCTGACACTCAGCACAGGAACTGCAAAAGGTGGCAACATCTTCATGAATTCCAGGCCAGTAAAATCTGTACAGCAGTCTGGCAAAGGTGCAATCCCTCCCCGAGTGACCAACCATAGGACTATCATGTGCTGTCTGTAACAACTCAGATCTATACTTTTGTGGTACAACCAGTTGTTCTGTTTGTTCCTGCATCTGAGGTGTAACCCAAACTCTGTGCAGTAACCCATTACATTTTTTAAACAGTGATTCACCCTGTTTTCGTTTCACCCCCAGCTGCTTAAAATAACCCTGGAGAGAAAAACATTTTGCTTGCTTTGAAACAGAATCACAGTTGGTTATCGGTTTAGTTTTAGCATTTTCATATAGTAGCTGCTGATGTCCATCAGTCTTTTGTTGCCACTGTTTCTTCAGATGTCTTTTTTTTTCTTTCCCGGACTTAGTGTCTTGGAGCTGTGCTCAAACTAATCCATATCAAAATCACTGTAAGGAAAAGAGTTCCCACCATCTGAGATTTTCTTTGATTGTGCTCTTGTCATCACGGCTGCTGAAACATCAGGATGTACTCCCTCTGTGATTAACTCACTAAATCCTGGAAAGTCATTTCCAGTAATTACAGGTACAGATAACTTTGGTACTATGCCCACTTTCATTTGATGCGACACCCCAATAATATTCAAAGCCACTTGGGTGGCAGGATAGTATCAAGTGTCCCCATGGATGCAGATAACATCAATACCTGGTCCTTTTGTACAATGGGTTTTCCCAGCACTTAAACATGCACTAGAGTCTGTCTGCTTCCTGAATAAACAAGTCCCTTCACAGTCTTGTCTTCCACCTTGACATCTGTTAAGTGCTTGCCCCAGTTTGCTAAGGGCAAATCTGCTCCAGTGTTATCCTCCTCACCACGGCAGATTCTTGCAGTATGGCCTGGCTTATTAGAGTTATAGCAAGTAAAGTCTTTGGGTGCAGATTTGTTACCCCCACCAGAGTACCTATCAGACTTTGAGTTAAATCGGGGGAAAAAGAGGGTCTTACCAGTGTTTGGCTGTTACCTCTTTGCTGTGGCATCTGTCTGGCCATCTGGTAGTCTTCATCCAAAGAAACGGCCTTTTCCCCACTTTCTGGTCTGTGTTCTTTTACCCAAAGTTGCACATCTCTAGGCAGGATGTTGATGAACTGCCCCATTGCAAGTGTGTCAATCTGTGGGACTGTTTTGCCCTCTGGTTGGATCCATTTAATAAGAAGTTCTCTGAGTCGGGTGAAGGCTTCTCGAGGATTGTCGACTGAATGGTACTTCAGGAACTGGAATCTTCACCTGTAGGTCTCTCCTGAGATGCAATATATTTTCAGCATTTCTGTTTTCACCAGGTCATAGCTTTCTGACTGTGCAGTGTCCATATTGCTGTAGGCAAGTTGGCCTTTACCTGTCAGGTAGGGTACCAGCCTGATTGCCCATTGCTGCTTTGGCCATTGGCAGGCTGTGGCAACCCTTTCAAAAGTTGTCAGGTATGCTTCGATATCATCTGAGGGATACAACTTTGTAAGTTTAAGGTCTTTTCAGTTATTTGCGTTTTGTTGCTCTGCTGGACCTGTGCCAGATCTTCCAGGTCTGATAGCTTGTGAAGCAATCACTGCTCCTGTCACTGCATCTCTTCTTTTCTCTGCTTCTCAAGTTGCTGCATTTCTTCGTTTCTCTGTGCCACTAAACATGAATCTCTCTTTTTTTTCTCTGCTGCATCTCCTCTCTCCTCTCTTCTCTGTTTCTTCTTCTTCTCCTCCTGTTGTTGTATTGCCCACCATTTCAAAAAGGTAGTTAGGCTTTAAGGTTCTGTCACTGCCTGTTATTTTTCCATCGCTGGTGCTGGCTGTACAGTCTCAGGTTGGACTTTTGTTTCTGCTTCTAGTTTGGCTGCCATTCTTCTGGTACTCACTCCTGGACTTCATACTGTAGGATCCATGCCTTTCTTCTATGCTTCCCTGGTACCAGGTCTAGGTCCCTTATACAAAAGTGGGAACAAAGAGGAAGCGGGGAACTACAGACCAGTCAGCCTCACCTCGATAGTGGGGAAGATCATGGAAGTACTACTGAAGGAGAGATTGGTGGAACATCTGGTTGTCAACGGTCTACAGGACCCAAGGCAGCATGGTTTCACCAGAGGGAGGTCATGTCAGACCAGCCTCGTTGAATTTTTCGACTGGGTGACTAGAGAGGTGGATCAGGGGAGGGCAGTGGAAGTGGTCTATCTAGACTTCAACAAGGCCTTTGACACTGTGTCCTATAGAAGGCTATTACACAAACTGGGGAATATGGGTGTGGGTAGGACAGTAGTGTGGTGGGTAGGTAACTAGCTGGGTGACAGGACACGGAGGGTGGCGGTAATTGGCTGTCACTCCACAGAGGAAAGAGTGACCAGTGGGGTACCACAGGGATCAATGCTGGGACTGGTCCTATTCAACATCTTCATCAGTGACATTGCGCAGGACCTAGAAGACAGAATTTCCCTGTTTGCTGATGGCACAAAGCTCTGTAACAGAGTGGACACACCAGAGGGTGTAGACAAAATGAGAAGGGACCTGCAGACACTTGAAGAACGGTCAGGGGTTTGGCAGTTGAAATTCAATGCAAAGAAGTGCAAGATAATGCATATAGGGCACAAAAACCCTGGCACAATATATCAGTTGGGGGGTGAGGATATAGCATGCACCAAGCAGGAAAGGGATCTTGAGGTTATCATCTCTGATGACCTCAAGGTAGGGGAAACAGTGTGACAAGGCAGCAGGTAAAGCAAATAGGATGCTGGGATGTATAGGCAGGGGCATCACCAGCAGGAAAATGGAGGTCATAATTCCACTATACAAGACACTAGTGAGGCCCCACCTGGAGTACAGTATACAGTTCTGGAGACCTTACCTATGTAAGGACATAGACAGGGTAGAGAAGGGCAACAAAGATGGTACATGGATTGCATCACAAGTCCTATGAGGACAGGTTGAAGGACTTGAATATGTACTCCCTGGAATAGAGGAGGAAGAGAGGGGATATGATAGAGACATACAAGTATCTTTATAAGGAGGAACAGGCTGCAGGAATACACTATTTTTAAGCAAAAAAGATGTTCCAGGACTAGAGGGCATGGGATGAAGTTGGAGAGGGGATGATTCAGAGTAAACATGAGGAAGAATTTCCTCACAGAATGGGTGGTGCACAAGTGGAACACCTGCCAGAGGAAGTTGCAGGGGCTGAAACAATCATGGGATTTAAGAATGCATGGGATAGACATAAAGGAATTCTGGAGGTCAGGGGTAAGGGGCAACAGACTTCTAGGAAAACATAAAGTGAACTGCCAAGCTCAAATGGGCAGACTGGGTGGGCCGTAGGCCCTTATCTGCTGACACTGTCTATGTATCTATGTACCCACAGCCAAAACTCCTGACTTAGAGTATGCACGGCATAAATCTCGACTTCTGACACCATCTGTTGTTGAAGCACTGGTCAAGAAGCATAGGAACACCAGGAGCAGTTGTAAAATTCACAAGTAACGTTTTATTATTATCAATAACAGTAACATAAAAAATTAAAATTGTTCAGTGTAACTATCCTTCATCTGAGGGTATCTCTGATTCCAAACTTCAGTCTCTCTCTCTGTCTAGCAAAAGCATTGCAACTGTTTTTATAAGTCGTCTTGGAATTCATTAAGAGACATCCTGTTTTTCTCTAGATGTTCTTGTCAGTTTCTTTGTAGAGCAGGCTTGCAAATAGAACAATGTCCCAAGCTGGCCTTCTGCTGACAGATCTGCAGAAGAGTTTAGAAACAAGCTTGAGAAGAGCTCAAACTGCGTCTCTGTTAACCCCCTAAATTCCAGATAGCTTTTTGCAATAATTTTAACAGTATAATTGTATACATTTCAAACAAAGGGGTCCCAGTTTCACATAAAGATTCACATATATTTTTATAACTGCAGATAAGCAAGGGGGAAGAAAAGAATGAAACAGAAAGGGAAGGCAGAGAGATAGTGAGAGGTGGAGAGTATTGCGCAGTGGTTTAAGGCTCTGAGCTGCAAACCTGGAGACGTGGGTTTGCATCCCACAGCCCCCACTTGCATACTGTGTGACCCTGAGCAAGTCCATTAATTTCCCTGTGCTCCCAGGTCACACCTGTAAACAAGCTTTCAGCTTAGTGTGTCTCTTCTGGTAAAATAAAAAAAATTAATTGCATGACTGTCCGAGTGCTCATTTCCTAGGTCTCATACGAACATTTGGTTGTGCAACCAGACAGACAAGAGACAGAAAAGAAGAGGATACAACAGATCTTTGTGTTTAACTCTGTCTTCATAACAAATGGAACAGAGCCTTTTCAACCCTGTCACAAGGATGCTGGAAAGGGGGAAGGGGAGTTAGGAGTGCTGGTACACTTGGGTATCAGTGACCTGACAAACCAGCCTGTGGTAACAATGCAGTATGATTTTCAAAGGCTAGGAGACAGATTGAAGGCAGACTCGTTTTCCCTGGCATTTGCTGAGTTCTGGGGTAGTGGGAATGGGAACGATAGAGTGAGGAAGTACAAGATTGAGGAATTTAATGGGTTATTGAAGGGATAGTGTCAGGAGGAGGGGTACTGCTTTGTGGAGGACTGGGGGCTTCTGGGACAGGAGGCTGTTAAGGATGTTGGCCGTCCCTTAACAAGAAAGTGGACCAGTGCACTTTTTGCAAAACAAAATAAAAATAAAATAATCCAGTCCAACAAAATAGTCTCTGCACATCTCAGCATGTAGTCTTTGTTTCAAATATTACGCACAACAAAATACATTTTATTTTTAAATTGGTCCTTAAATCTCAGTCTTCTTCAACCCACCTGTATTCACCTATTTCCTCACCTTTTCTACTCCTCCTTGTATTTATTTCCTTCCTTTTCAATGCATTTTTTTCCTTTGTATCTTTGCCACACTGAATAGATGGAGTGATCACATGGCAAAAGGCCTCCGTTGGTACTAGGGCTTCTGCAGTCCTTAACTGCTGATAAATTCTGTTTCTGTGTTTTATCTGTAGCAGGTTGAACGGCTGAGATTCAGGTAAGAAAAGGAAGGGGATTTTCATGGGCAGCAAAGAAACACCAAAAATTAAAAACTAAGTACTATAGTACTGAATTTTATAATTTATCTCTTTGTGTGTAAGACGAAGAAGAAGATTATGAAGGTAGATAGCGGTTTATTATTTTTTAAAGAGCAGCTGATGCCTTTGGGAAAACTTTTAAAAAACGTAATATTTAGACACAATTCAGCTGTTATTTTGTGCGTCTCCTACAGACTATAGACTTCTCCTCTTCATTATTTATTGCTGAAGAAATTCCCACGAAAACAAGATCTTTAGCCCTTAGAGTTCATCTGCCTCTATGGTTTATTCCCTACTTGAAATTCTAATTTCTGTTGTGTCATCACAGTCTGTTGTCATGGAAATAACAGGTGTCACAAGCAGAGCATTATGGCATCGGGTTGGGAAGAAGGACTAGGAGTCGATAAACCCCCAAGGAACAAAAATCCTGTTTCTAACTCCAGGAATACTCCAATATTCCTAACTCTTCTGCAGTATACCTTCAAGGTCAGATCTGCCCGGAGATGGAATGCTTTGCTAATGATGGAATCATTGGCATGAGCCACTTTTCATATGCTGCCACCTATCAACTGCCTACATTCCAACCCTCAGATTTCTCTCTCTGCTGTCAAGACCAGATGCCTGGAGATTTCTTCTTCTTCATCTAGTCTAAGAGGCCATTATTATTAACAAATACTTCAGTATTTTCCATTTATTTTCATTTGCTGCCTCTTTATCAGTGTTATTTTAACAACTTTAGTTTGTTTAGTTAGTTTTGTATTGTTTTCTCGGTTTATCATGGTTCTGAATAACCGTTGAGGAACCGAGGTACTTTTAGTTAGTTTCAGGGTTTTTTTCCCGTTTGTTTAGTAGTTTCTGTAAGTTTTGTATGTTTAAATCTTTATTTTTTAGAACCGATAAGTTAGGTTCTGAACCGCTAATCCCGGTTCTATTCCTGTCGGTTCTCGGTTCCGCTCGGTTTCTCCAATCGGTTCCTGAACCAACCACAACCGATAAATTTGTTGTTTTTTGAATTTTAAAACTTGTAGTGTTTTGTGGTTGCGATTTTTCTCCATTATGTCAGAAAAATCTAAAAAGAGAACCGGGGAACCCGGTTTTAAAAATGGGTGTGGTGAGGTCTTTGCCAAGGCAGATAAGCACTCTGTCTGTGTTTTCTGCCTGGGTTTTGACCATCTGAAGACCGATTTGTGTAATTTGTAAATCTTTTCCAGACAAAACATTGGAAAAACGTCTGGACAGATTGAATAAGAGATTCAAGGGTCCCTCTGGCTCTGACCAGCCGAAACCCTCAGAGTTTGTGGGTGACACCACAACTTCTGCTTCCCCTGATATGGGTAAAAAGAGACCCTCTGAACCGGCTAGCACTCAGGTTCCAGTTAAAAAACTAAAGAAGACAAAGCACACTGAACCCCCTGTGGAAAAAGGGGACTTCTGTGATGCCTGCCACTGTGCCTTCTCCCTCTTAGATTGCACAAGCAATAAAAATAATGCAAACCTTGCAGGGTCTGCTGCCTGTGGTTTCACAGTCTCCAGTCCAGACTCCTGCACCTTCCAACCCACCCTCTTTTTTAAGCAGCATTGTGAGGAAGAGGAGGGGGAGGATGAAGGTGAGCCTATAGAGCCTGAGGTCTCCCCTGAACAGGAGTTTGGCTCCTCTCCCAGGACCATAGAAGATTATTCTCCTTATTTTTCCTTCATCAGGAAAATTGCTGATGCCTTGGACATCCCAGTAATACCAGAGGATAAAGGATCCCTCATGCGAGAAATAAAAAACTCACAGCATTACGGTAGTGACGGATTTTTCCACGCCATGCACACTCCTCACTCACAGAAAATGAGCATACAATGATACGCCCAACCACGACATGCAAACGAAATTCTATTTATGGCACACGATAGTAAGAAATTAAAAAAAACTTTTTAAACTTAAAACCCTTTTAAACTTGCACAGTATCTGTACCACTTACTTTATAGGCACAGTACCGTTTCTACGTTGTACGACTGCTCTGTTTTGTTTTTCTGTATTTGTACACACACACACCCGTTGAGCATTTATTAGTACCGCAGCACTGCTTGTGTTACATTTTTCTATATGGTTTCATCCAAACTCAAAATCAACATTATTTGTTTCATTCTTTACTGGTAGTATATGCCAAACCCCCCGTAATATTTTTCTATGTATTCTATATATAATTTTTCTGTATTTTCTGTATTTGGGGGGCTCCGCCCCCACACCCCCATCCCATTATGCATTTATTTGTACCGCAGCCTTGTTTCATTCTTTGCCTATGCCACACCCCCCATAATATTTTCTTATATATTCTATATTTAATATATACTGGTAGCCTGCGATGCGTATGGGCGACGTCCGATGTAGAAGTAGGCAGTGGCGGTGGGCGGAGCAACAGCCTGCAGGTACAGCGAAACTGTTTCAATTCCCCTTGAGCACAAGGAGGGTCCTTAATCATCCGGTATCACTGACATCCCTACCACTGGAGCTGTAGAGGATGAGGAGGAGGCTGAATATCTGGAAATGATGGGGCTGACTCCTACTAAAAAAACTCACTCCCCATTAACAAGTTCTTTAAAAGAGATATTTTAGAACTCCTCCAAGCTCCTGGGTCTGTCCCTTCTTTGGACAAAAGGTATCAGTTTGACAGAACAGGGGCTGAATTCTTATTTTCACACCCTGACCACCAAGGGGTGGTGCAAGCTGCAGCTTGTGACAAGGCTAAAGTCCCTCTGGCTTCTGATCCTCCAGAGAAGGATTCCTGGAAAATTGAAAGCATGGCCAAGAAAGGTTACCTGTCAGCCTCTCTGGCCATTAGGCAAGCTAACTATCAGGCCTGTGCAGCCCAGTACCAGAAGGCTCTCTGGCAGTCTGTCCTGGACATGGCTGAGAAAGCATCTCCTCCGCTTTCGGCAGCCCAAGCTGAAACCCCTAGGTTTGGCCGGGAAGCTGCCAAATACCAGTTCCAGATGGCAGCAGACAGTAATGAGACTGCTGCAAGGTGGATGGCAAATACCATCGCACAGAGAAGTTTGCCTGGTTGAGAGCCACAAACCTCACACAGGATACCCAGAATAAGACTCTGGATTTTCCTGTGGAGGGCAATTCCCTATTTGGCAGCCGTACAGAGGCCTACATGAAGAAGGTGGATGAGTATAAGGCCACCTTCCGTAGCAATTCTGCAAAGGAAAGACCCTCCACCTCCTCTAGACCTTTCAGTAGAGGAGGCTGGGGCAGGCAAGTTCATTCCAGGCCTTTTTATTAGACCGTGGTACTTTCTCAGGCACCCCAATACCCGCAGCAAGGGTATTTCAGGGGTAGGGGCAGGAACGGTGCCAGGCGTGGTGCCCAGTCTCTGCCCCAATCCAAGCAGGACTCCTGACTTCATCGATCAGGCTGCCTCTCCTTTGCCAGTAGGGGGCAGGCTGACCCATTTTTTTCCAGAATTGGAAAACCATCACCACGGACAAGTGGGTTCTAGAGATAATGGGTCAGGGCCTGTCTCTAAGTTTCAAGTCCTCCCCTGTTCAAAAGCTTCAGAGTTTTCAAACCAGCTTCCATCCTGCAAAGCAAAAGGCTGGAAAAAGAGGTGAAACACCTTCTTTCACTAAAAGCGGTGGAGCCAGTACCTCTGCATCAAAGGGTAAAATGACTTTACTTAAAGCGATTTAGCAAGTTTGGATATATGAACACATATACTGCAAGGTGACTGCATATAGAACTGATTTGCAATGTATTTTGATAGATGCATAGCCTATTTTAGCAAATTAAATCAGGTTTTCACCCTCACAAACCAGGAAGTGTCATTTTGTGTATTGAGCCTGTATTTGGTGACCTTTGACACTCATTACCTTTGCAATGTCACCACAGGGAGATCTGTGCTCTGCAATTAAAATTAGTTCTTGGTCACAGCAATTCTGTCTTGATAACAGAGCTCTTGGTTGCAGCATGCAGCATGACAATGGCAATGTCAAACAGTTTATTTTCAGGGTCCAATGATGAAAGCATTATGTTGTTCTGCACTAACAGTGATCTTTCGGACACTGACATAGTGCCACAGTTTGACAGCCACTGCATAGTAGCTCCCCATAGGGATGACCCTATGACAGCAGTGAGAATGATGTGGGCAGTAGCTCAGGCAGTCACAGCAGCAGTCCCGATCCATTCCAGTACAGCAGCGAGAGCAGACTTAGCAACACGGACTGTTATTATATTTTGCTACTTAATGCTACAGTTTGGTTCCCCGTCATTGCTGTCATTTTACTGTGCAAAATCGAGATATGGTGTGTGTTCTGTTACTCCCAGCATCGATGTGCCCACACAAATGCTAGCAATAGTACCCTGGGTTTTTATATTTCTTTTTTTTTGCGGGGGGATTGCTTTCCCTATGCGACTGAGTTGTTGGCCACTCCAGCTTGACACTGAGAGCATGACTCGATCTGGTGGCATTGCTTGAGCAGGATAAATGGCTCACAATTTGTCAAAATTCAATTTCTCCAAATTCCTCACCTGGTACTAGTTAGTAGTGACCTCCCGCCAATTGATTTATCAGTCACTCACTCTGATGGAGCACAGGGTGGATATTACAAGCAGGCACCTTGTACCCCAACCACTCCAACCCCCCCCCAGCTGCACACATACACTTAGAAAAATGCTGCAGCAAAGAACTTTTATTATCTGTAAATTATTTATACTGTTTGGGTCTGTCTTTGCCCTAGTGCCAACTGGTCTATGCTATAGCTTTCTTCTCTGTGTATATGTGTGTGTGTTTGGGGGTGGGGGGCCTGCGTGTACTTTCCCCTTTAGAGGTATCAGTAATTGAGTAATGTGTTGAAGTCACCAGTTCCCCTATTTACGGCATGTTATAAACTTAAAACTAGAAATGATTGCACCAGCTTTGTGTGACGTCTAAGCGCTCAGGAACTATACAGACTGCAGCTGTCATTAGTGTCTGCATAAGCATCTGTAATA
The DNA here is from genome assembly GCA_016271365.2 of Neoceratodus forsteri. NCBI lineage: Eukaryota > Metazoa > Chordata > Ceratodontiformes > Ceratodontidae > Neoceratodus > Neoceratodus forsteri. The sequence continues at coordinate 629,259 of JADMNL010000022.1, read as the reverse complement.
CCATCCTGGCATTGACTGCAGTATGGCACAGTGGTTTAAGGCTCTGAGCTGCAAATCTGGAAACCTGGGTTTGAATCCCACAGCCCCCACCTGCATACTGTGTGACCCTGAGCAAGTCACTTAACGTCCATGTGCTCCCAGGTTGCACCTGTAAACAAGCTTTCAGCTTAGTGTGTCTCACCTAGTTAAATAATTGAAAAAAAAAACATGTATGTCTCCAGGTGCATTATGAATTGAGCAAAAAATACACAGTATAGTCGGTGATCGTCCCCCACCCCCCAAGGTTAAATTTGACACTGCCAATACCCTTCTCATGGAGAAAGAGACTGCATTTATGTTTAGATAGCCTAAGTACCATTTGATTGGTCCACTACAAAAAGGGACATATCCTTGTGGTAGGTACTTAAGTGTTAGACTGAATTTGAACCACCCTTCCTCGCTTATGTCACCATACTTCATTACCACTTCAGTCTGTGTCAAGCCGTTTGTGTTTTCCCATTTTTGCCTTTACAGTGGATCTCTGATGCACATGCGTAAAGTGTACATCAAATACAACAGATGCTGCACTATACTGTCTCCCATGCCTTACTGATGTCATGGTGCATTGTGTAGACTCCCTGCATTCACTGCTGTGTAGCCAATATTTTGGATCAGACATTATTCCCTAAGTATGCCGAACTGACTTGCACACTTTGCAATATAACACCATAGAAGCCGTACATTGGTACCACAGTGTCGAGAGAGGATGGCAACTGCAGCCTCTTCTTTTGCTGATGCTCCAGAGCACATACAATGATGCTATAATCCTAATTATAAATAAAGACTGTATGTTAAAATGTTAAAAAACTGTTTAATTTTGAGATACACTGTAAACTATGTAAAGTATAACTATGTACAGTATATAACTGATTTTATTGCATTCATTTATAAACTTAGCGAGGTGCTGGCAAGTTGGAGAAACAATTCAGTGAACCATGTCCCTTATTCATGCACATCTAAGCATACTTTGGTGATCAGTGTTATGGTGCTTGCATGAGAACACCAAACGAGCCCAAGAAAACACAGGAGCAGGAGGAGGGGCAACTAAAATGGTGCAGGGTCTGTAAGAGAAGCCGTATGAGGAGAGACTAAAGGAGCTTAATATGTATACCCTTGAGGAAAGAAGGGAGAGGGGGGACATGATAGAAAGTTTTAAGTACCTCAGTGGAATCAACAAAGTCCAAGAGGGTAGCATCTTTCAGAAAAAGAGCCGTGCAAGAACAAGGGGACGCAATTTAAAGATAGAGGGGGGGCAGTTCAGGGGCAATGTGAGGAAGTATTATTTCACAGAGAGGGTAGTGGATGCATGGAACAGCCTTCCTCAGGAGGTTGTGGGGTCTAAAACTGTGGGAGAATTCAAGAATGCATGGGACAGACATAAGGCAATTTTTGTGGGGGGAAGGAAGAAATAGGCTGTTGGTTAACTAGGATCTGCGGCCTATCCTGTAGGTAGGGAAATGGGCAGACTAGATGGGCCAAGCGGTCCTTATCTGCCGTCAAAGTCTATGTTTCTATGTTTCTAAGCTGTCTATAATGATGGTGACAATCAGAAATGCAATAGCAAAGGAAGTTTACTGAAGCAATCACACTGGAAGCAGCACTTGCCAAAAATACACAGTTTATTGCACTGTTCTCCTGGGATTGGACTATGCAGCTCAGTGCTTATGCTCTTACTGCACATTACAGTTCTGAACTGTTGAAAAAGTCATCCATTTAACACAGACCTCTATGTACCAATACTGAAAAGCTTACTGCAATTTATAGATCTGCCCAGTTCAAAAGTTGTCCTTTTGTGTCCTAATACGCTACAGATTACAGCTCCACTCAGTTAAAAAAATGTATTTTTTACACAGACTTGTTGTTATAATTGTGTACTTGCAGCACTTACTAAAACTGTAACACTGTACTCAAGCAATGTAGATTGTGATGTTCCTAGAACTGATGGACCTAGGACACAGAGCTTAGCCAGATGAGTAAAATTGAAAATCAGGAGAAATTACCACTTCTGCAATCCATAAAAGCCTCAGCTGCCAATATGCCAAACAGTTTTAATCATCAGTGCTGTAATTTTTGCCAGTTCAGTTTTGGATCTGCACTAACTGAGGCTGGGTCCAGGAAAGACGAATGAACAAGCAGTGAGAAAGGTGCAGTGGGAAAACCTTCCCTGTGCTGATGTCACTCATGCATGTGGATGCACTGCTCATATGCGAACTTCAAACAAAGAAAAAAAACATGCAGAGACAACTGTGGCACAAAAATTTTGAAAAACTAAGCATCTGAATATATTTAATCCTTAACTTCAGGGCAGCTGAGCTTTGCATCACTCAATGAAGGGAAGGCGATCTGCAAACATGACATCGGGGAAGTTGGTAAGTCACTTTAAGGCATTTTCTCACACCAAAGAAATATGGAGAGCTGTGGACTATCTTGGATCTCAAGGTCCTCAACAGGTTCCTGGCCAAACCAAAGTTCAAAATGGTAACTTTGTCTCTGATTCTGCCAGCACACCAAAAAAGAGATTGGCTGGCATCATTGGACCTAAAAGATGCCTATTTCCACATCCCCTTAAGGGAGTCTCACAGAAAGTATCTCAGGTTTAGACTCCTAGCAGGTCGCTATCAGTTCTTTGCTCTTCTCTTCGGTCTCACTGCAGCACCAAGGGTGTTCACAAACTGTCTGGCTGTGGTAGTGGCATACTTGAGAAGGCAGTGTGTTTCAGTATTCCCTCATCTGGATGACTGGTTTGTGGTGGGAAAGTCACTACAGCAGTTGTTAGAGCATCTCCAACTCATTCAGCAACTTCTGGAGTCCCTGGGGTTTCTTTTAAACCTAGAGAAATTAGTTCTAATTCCCTCTCAAATTCTGCAGTTCATAGGAGCAGAATTGAATGCCAAAGTGGACAGAGCCTTTCTACCCAGAAACAGGATAAAAAGCATCCTGCAGTTGGCAGGCTGTTTCAGGCTCAGTGTCTCAAGGCCTGCAAGGCATTTTCTTCAACTCCTGGACCACATGGCAGCTGCAACAGGCACAGTGTTGGGCTCCAGATTTCAGATGAGGGACATCCAATTTCACTTAAGAGCTCATTGGTGCCAAAGAAAGGATTCTCTGTCAAAGCTCGTTCCTGTAACAAAAACATTTATCCAAGCTCTTCAGTGGTGGAAAGAGGAAGCCAACTTCAGAGAAGGGGGCCCTTTCCAAAAAGAACTTCCTTCGATGATTCTTTCAACAGATGCATCCCATCTGGGCTTGGGGGCTCATCTAGCAGAGCACACTACCCAGGGCAGAGACTGTTCTACACATAAACTTGTTGGAGCTCAGGGCAGTGTTTCAGGCAATGCAAGCTTTCAAGCCACTGACACAGGGAAAGGTAGTGCAAGTCAGAACAGACAACACTACCACCATGTGCTACATAAACAAGCAAGGGGGAACAAGTTCAAGCCTCCTTTGTACGCAGGCTATGAGAATTTGGACCCTAGCTTACTCACTGGGCTTTTCGCTTCAGGCCATTCATCTGCCAGGCAAGGACAATATTCTGGCAGATGCCCAGAGTCAAATCAGCCAGAACCATCATGAATGGTCCCTGAACAGGCAAGTGGTGCAGACTTTATTCAGGAGGTGGGGCACCCCAGAAATATGAACATATGAACATACAAAGAAGCCAGCAGAAGAAGGCCATTTAGTCTATCAAGTCTGCTCATATTGCAGGGTCCACAGCTTGAGCTAATGTCCCTGCCCTCCCTCCCCACTCCTCCCATCCTCCCTACCCATGATTCTTACATTACCCGTATGCCTATCCCAGCCTTTCTCAAAGCTGCCCACTGTCTTCAATGAGATGACCTCTTCCGGCAGCTCATTCCAAGTGTCCACCACGCTCTCTGTGAAGAAGTGCTTCCTGACCTCCCTCCCTCCAGCTTAAGACTGTGTCCCTTTGTGATATGGTTGCCACTCAGCTTAAATATACTCTACTTATCAACCTTATTTATCCCTTTCAAGTACTTGAATGTCCCAGTCATGCCCCCTCTCTCTCTATTGTCTTCCAGGAAGTACATGTTCAGTGCCCTCAACCTCTCCTCGTATGCCTACCCTGCTGACCAGCTCTCATCTTTGTAGCCCTCCTCTGTACCTTCTCCAGCAGGTTAATGTCCTTTTTAAGGTGTGGGCACCAGTACTGAACTCCATACTCTAGATGCGGCCGTACCAGAAATAAATCTTTTTGCCTGTTATCAGAATCATGACTTACCTCAGTTCTGTTGCAGACCTCCAGTAGTGGGCATAGTTCCTCTGGCTGCCCATATTCTGGATTGGTCAGGGACATTTCCTGTATGCATTCCCGGTGCTGTTGAAACTCAGGTCTCAGCCTGCAACAATGATTCTGATAGTCCCAGACTGGGCCAGGCAGCCATGGTACTCCCTGTTACTGTACATATCAGTGGACAAAACAATACACCTTCCCAGGAGGCACAGTCTTCTGACCTCCAACCGGGGGAGGCTCCTGTATCTGAACCTCAGGTCCCTGTGGCTCAAAGCTTGGCTCTTGAGTACCTAGAGTATGCTGCTTTACACCTTTCTGAACCAGTTATGGATGTTTTAAGATGATACAGGAAGTCCTCTACCAAGAAAACCTATGCTGCAAAGTGGAAGAGGTTTTCTGTTTGGTGCACTAGTAGCAGTATAGCGCCAGCCTAGGCAGGAGTGCCGGGGGTACTGGATTACTTGGTCTACTTACATTCCTCGGGCTTGCAGCCTTCTACACTAAAGATTCATTTGGCTTCAGTCTCGGGCTATGCTTCTGCAGGCAAGTCTGTCTCTTTGGCATCAAACCCCATTTTTAAAAGGCTCTTCAAGGGCCTTTCACATATGTATCCACCGGTGAGGGAACCGGTGCCAGCTTGGGACCTTAATATCTGCATTGCTCAACTCATGGCCCCTCCCTTTGAGCCTATGTTTTCAGCACCTTTGAAGTATGTCACATGGAAAACGGTGTTTCTAGTGGCCATTACTTCAGTTAGAAGAATTAGTGAGCTCCAGGCTTTATGCATTGAAGAGGACTAATTGCCTTCCACAGGGATAAGGTAGTCCTTCAGACGAATAGGAAATTCCTTCCCAAAGTGATTTCAGGCTTCCATTTGAACCAGACTATCACTTTGTTTTTGCCAGTGTTCTTCACTGACCATTCTTCTTCTGGTGAACGTAGGCTGCACAGCCTGGATGTCAAGAGCTTTGATCTACTACATGACAGCCACTAAGCCCCATAGGCAGGACAGAACACAACTTTTCCTCACTTATGGGGATGTGGGAAAGGGTAATCCAGCACCTAAAAAGGTCCATTTCTTGTTGGATTGTTCAATGTATCCAATTCTGCTATTGAAAGGTGGGCAAGGAAGTTGCAGCGGGGCTTAGATCCCACTTGACAAGGGGTACAGCTGCAGCACTGGCAGCTGCAAGGGATGTACCCTTGGTGGATATCTGTAAAGCAGCAATCTGGCGAACAGTACACACATTTGTCAAGCATTACAGCTTGGATATGCAGGCTAGGGCTGATGCCAGGTTTGGTACAGCTGTACTGCAGAGCCAGTTTCCAAAATAGGTTCTTCCCGCCTCCTAGGGTACTGCTTTTTAGTCTGCAGAAGAGTTAGGAATATTGGAATATTCCTGGGGTGAGAAGTTACTTACCATAGTAACCTTATTTCTCCCAGGGGATACTCCCAATATTCATAACTCTCTCACCCTGCCTCCACGTTTTAAGAACCAGTGGCCTCTGTATTCCATGCCATACCTTAGCGTTTGCATGCTACATTCTACTTTTATTAGAACTTGTTCTTACGTTTTGTTCTTTTCAGATGACGTAGGAGCTTGTGGGGTTGTTTATGATAGTTTTTATAATTCCTCCAGTTAGAGGTTTGGGTGGGGAATCTTGAACTTAAAATGTTATATATTTTAAATTTTGGGCCCCGTCTTGCAGGCGTACACGAAATCTAAGGGTTAGAATGTAGGCAGTTGATAGGTGGCAGCATTTGAAAAGTGGCTCATGCCAATGATTCCATCATTAGCATAGCATTCTGTCTCTAAGCAGATCTGATCTTAAAGGTATACTGCAGAAGAGTTTTGAATATTGGAGTATCCCCTGGGAGAAATAAGGTTAATATGGTAAGTAACTTTTCCTTCAGGTACGACCCGGGAGAGGGGGATACAGATGAATGAAAACTGACCTTGAACCAGATTAAGCTGTTGGTGGTATTTTTAGTGAAATGGGGGAAATTTGGCTAGGGCGCCGTGGAATTTCCTCTACTGTTTTCAAGAAGTGCCATGGGATCTTTAATATCCACCTGCACTACCACCAAAACAGGCAGATGGGACCTCAGTTTAATGTCTCATCTGAAAGATGGCACCTCAGGAGTGCAGCACCCCCCTCATGCTGCACTACAGTGCCAGTATTGGGGTTTAACCCAAGTGCCTGGTGTGAGGATAGAACCCACAGCCTTCTGATCTCCCAGCCTCAGAAGCGAGTATGCTACCTGCTGAGCCACTGACACTCCACTTCTGGATCTTGCTCATATTATGGTGAGGATGTAAGGCACCGTTCTCGGCGATAAGATTGGTGTTTACCTCTGGCTCCCTACCTTCTGTTGTCAGCTAGAAGAAACCAAACTGTTGTTACTCTCTCCTGTCTACATGGACAATAGTTGGTAAAAAGCGGCTAAGCAACAGCAAAACCCTGGTGTAAGAAAAATCATAGCAGAAACATGTCTCTTAGCTACTCCCCCCGAGCGAACACACACACACACACACACACACACACACACAGTTTACAGTACGGCAATGCTGATGTTGATGTTCCATCATTCTAAACGTTTTTTTTTTTTTTTTTACAGCCGCCTTCCAGTTGACGATTTGTTTGGAGAGAGGTGTGATGAACATGACTGGGACAAGATTGCTAATGTGGATGTAAGTTAAGAAGCAAAACATGAAATTTAATTGGTTATTTATTCTCTTTTTATTTAGAAAAGTTTCACCCAGAAAGGCACACTGAGGTGGAGTAGCTCGTTTTCATATTCGTCCTGGGGGAAGGGGAGGAGGGGTACAATATTGATTTGAAGACAAATTACATTGTATGATGGTTATTGCGCCTCTAAAGGTTCATGGTAAAGCTAAATGGTTCTAGGGACATGGATATGTTGTTCAATCCACACTTCATGGCACATTCCTTGCCGCTTTAAATCTTGCCGGAAGGTCTTCAAGCTGGCTCCTCCCACCCACTCGGGTGGTGAAACTCTTGGCTCCGCCCCATGACGCCAGATCTTCCTTACTGCTTGGAAGCTCAGGTTCCCTGCTTAGCGCTCTGCGTTTTAGGACTGGATCCAATCTTATCGGTTAAACCGAAACTTATTCTTAAATTTTCTAGACTTTGGTCTGTTTCTTCCTTCTCGGCTGCGATGGATAAGTCGACTCCCGGATTTCGTCGGTGCCCATGCAGGCAGAAAATGTCTCGGACCGATTCGCACTCCACGTGCGTTTATTGCCTTGGATTCTATCACGATCTGCAGGCCTGCGAATTACGTAAGTCCTTCTCAGTCAACGTCCTCGAAGACTGTGCTGCCAGACTCCAACTTGGGCGCCCCAAGAGACGTGTTCCTCCGGTGAAGTCTAAGGAGGCCCGTTGGGCGGTGTCCGGCGGCGGGCTCGGCTGAGCAACTTGAGCAGATGATTGCCCTCGAGGAGGAGGAGGCCCAGGCCGCATCTTCGTCGTCTTCGGCTGTGGCATTTATCCCGCTCTTCTTGGGCTCCTCCTTCACAGCTTCTTTTAAGGAGCTTTGTCAGTCCCTCTCTACAAAAGATGAGGATCTATCTGGGCATTCCTCTCGGTCCAAGAAGAAGGACTCAAAGGGTAAGTCCCACCATTGGCGTTCGTGGGAGCGGGAGAGGTCCCCTTCCCCGGACAGTCGAGTCTCGACTTTGGTCGAGGTTGCGGCTAAGGCCGCTGGCTTCACGGTGTCCCCGACAGGTCAGCTGGCCGAGATGCCCGTTGACGCGGTTGAGATTTTTCTCGACCCGTCGGACGGGCTGTCGACTAGAGAAGCAGACAACCCTTCTTCACCGGTTCCCCCGGTGGAAACCGAGGACTTGCCCTGCGCCTCCTGTGCCGGAGATCCTCGGTTAAGGTTCTCGAGCGAGGAACGTGTTTCCTGCTTCCTCCCCAGACCCACCGGAAACACTGACGGTCTCGTCGGACCTTTTTCTCGTCCAGCCGATCCCGCTGGACACCGGCGGTCTCTGTCTCGGCACCGAGGAAAGCGGCGGCACCGCTCATCCTCGTCTTCTTTATCCTCGGAATAAAGGCTTCGGCGCAAATTGCTTCGACGCTACGAGGACTTGATGTGGCAGAGACTTCTTCTGACCGGGAACAAGCCGACCCTGTCACCTTCCCCGGACATTAAGTGGCTGTCACCTGAGCAGCTGAAACAACCCCTCATAGTCATCGAGGAGCCGGTGCCGGTTGCTCGGCCGAAACCAGCTGCGCCACCCATCGTGGTGAAACCCCCACCTCCACAACCAAAAACTGGGGCTCCGACCATGGGTTGCCCCATCGGTTGTCAGTCACCCTCACTCCCGATCTCCCTCAGCAGGTGGAGGGTGGCTCAGGCCCCCGGCAGCTATTTGCAGACTCCTCGGAATCTGACGATGACTCTTCCCTGTTCTTCAGGTGTCTCAACCTGGAGTCCTCTGGAGGGCAGGCGGTGGACGAGAGCCCATCCTCATTCATGGGATTACTTCGGCTCATCTCAGAATCTGCTGGGATGAAGCTCGAACCCGTGTCAAAGCTGCCGCTACCTCACGGAGATACTGGACTGAGGGATTCTCCTCACAGAGGCTCTTCCTGTGGCTGAAGCCATTGTTGGCCCGGCCCTGGAGTTATGGTAGCGGCCGGCCTCTTGTCCAGCCTCCCTGACGGATGGCCAGGAAGTACATGCCCCACCGGCTTACCTCCGATTCTCAGAGCACCCCCTTGCGGAGGGGTTGGTGACCCACAGTGTTTTCCGTGCTCCAGAACGCTGGACGTGGACAAGCCACTGGATAAAGAGTCCAAGAAACTGGACTACTCCGGGCATAAATTTTACGCTGCGTCCTCCTTAGGCCTTCGTCAGGCCAGTTCGGCTGTACTGATGGCACGCTTTTCCCATGCCCTTTTGGGCTCCCTGGATGAGGTGATTCCTCATCTCCTGGCTGACCTCCAGACTATGGTCAAGCAGGTACGGGATCAGGGAAGGGTGGTGGCAAAGCAACAGCTCCAAACTGCTCTCGACATTGGAGACTCTTGTGCCCGGTCAGTAGCGGCCGCAGTGGCCATGTGCTGCAGAGCTTGGCTGCGGCTCTCCACCTTCACGGCGTATACCCAACACAAGCTGGCAGATGTTCCCCGGTGGAAGGCCATCTCCAGAGGATCGAGAAATCCAGTGCCACCTTGGACTCTATCATGTCTGCCCAGAAGGACAAAGGCCGCCAGCAGCAGCGTAAGCCCTTTCACCCTTCTGCCCGTGTGGCACATCTGGCCCAGCAACACCAGCATCAGGGCCAGCAGGCACGCACTTGGCACCCCAAAGCCAAGCAGGAAGCTGGGAGAAAAAGGCCCAGGAGGTCCCTTGGCTGGTCCTTCCTCGAAGCCTGCCCAGTGACGGGTTGAGGGGTGTCGCCCCAAGCCTCGTCAGTCCCCTCTGGGTTCCCCCCGTGGGGGGACGGCTCCGCCACTTCCTTTCCACCTGGTCAGCTGTAACCATGGACCGCTGGGTGTTGCAAGTGGTAGGGAAAGGTCTGTCTCTGGAATTTGAGCAGGACTGACCCTATCAAGCCGTCGCCCCACGGGAGGCTATGGGGTCCGCAGCCTCTCTGTCGGCTTGTCGAGCCGACATTGCTTTGCTCCTCTGGAAGGAGGTGATCAGAGAGATGGCGGATCCTCCACCAGACCCAGGGTTTGTGTCCAGGTATTTCCTGGTCCCAAAACGGATGGGGGTCTGGCACCCCATTCTAGACCTACACAACCTAAACAAGTTCCTAAGGTCTCGAACCTTCAGGATGGTCACTCTGGCACAGATCATTCCATCCTTGGAACGAGGCATGTGGTTCTGTCCTCTGGACCGCCAGGACGCGTTTTTTTCACATCCCAATCCATCTGTCCCACCAGCGATTCCTTCACTTCAGAGCGGAGGGGTTCCTTTATGAGTTCCAGGCCATGCCCTTCTGCCTTTCTCCAGCTCCCAGGGTCTTCACCAAATGCATGGCAGTAGTGACAGCATTCCTGCGGCACTGAAGGGTCCGGGTGTACCCTTAGCTGGACGACTGGCTGATTGCAGCCCCCTAGTGGTCCAGGGATCTGGCCCTCCAGGTCCGCTCTCAGATTGGCCTCCTCATCAACAAGGCCAAATCGTAACTCGTGCCAACACAGGTGATTCAATTCATCGGGGAAGAGCTTGACTCTCTTAGAGCCAGAGCACGGCTCCCGGCGGACGGGGCTGAGGTTCTCTCCTCCTTTGCCCAGTCATTTCTGGTTGGGCATTTGCGCCCTGCCCGAGACTTCCTGCACCTCCTGGGCCTCATGGCGGCCTGCACCAGCGTTGTCTGGTGGGCCCGCTGGCACTTGCGTCCCCTTCAATGGGGGCTGGCCCACCAATGGTCACAGCACTCTGGTCCAGCCAGTGGCGGTGACCCAGGAGATGTGGAATGCTCTCCAGTGGTGGATCGTTCCAGCTCATCTGCAGGAGGGCATCCCGTTTGTACGCTCTGAGCCAACGGTCCTTCTAATGACCGATGCCTCTCTGATGGGTTGGGGTGCCCATCTGGGGGAGCACAGAGTGCATGGCCTCTGATCCCCTCAGGTGTCTTGATGTCACATCAACCTGCTGGAGCTCCGAGTGGTCCGACTAGCTGTCACCGCCTTCGCTCCGTTTGTACGGGGTCAAGTGGTCCAGGTCCAGACGGACAATACCACGACCATGTACTACCTAAACTGCCAGGGCGGGACGCACTCCTTGCGCCTTTGCAAGGAAGCTCACCGCACTTGGTCCCTTGAGAGCAGATTGGAGGTGGATCTCCTAGCCATCCATGTGGCGGGAGCCTCCAACACTCTGGCCGATGCTTTAAGCCGGATAGGTGCTGCATCTCACTAGTGGTCTCTCCTGCTGGAGGTAGTACACGATCTGTTCTCCCACTGGGGCACTCCTCAGGTGAACTTGTTTGCCTCCAGGTAGAGTGTGAAGCCGAGGCTGTTTCATGCCCGACCCCCAGCAGGGCTCGCTGCAGGGGGATGCCTTCTTGAGGCCGTGGACCCCGGGTCTCTATTACGCCTTTCCCCCATTTCCCTGGACTGGGATGCAGCCAACACCAGGCACAACCCGTGCTTGCGTGGATGCATACCCCTGCCATTATTGCATAGCTGCATCTGAGTGGAGAAACTAAGAAAAACCAAAACGGGTACATTTTTGTCAGATGAAATCCTACCTGCCCCCCCACATCCAACATCCACCTTCCCTCCCCTTACTCCTGGCATACTTCTGGACGTCACCCCCACTGCTTAGTACAGGTTAGATAGAAGGTCATTGGTCTTTAGCTGTAAATCTGTCATTAAACACTGGAGACAGTGTGACCACAGTCCAGAACTTGAACTTAGATATTCTAAAGTTCTGACACTGAGGCAACAACTCGGGGCTGAGATAATTGCAAATTGTATTAAGTAATAACTCTCTACAAGAAATATCATTACTACACTGAATAATATTTTCTTTCTTCTTTTCCTCTCACATTATCTTGATTATTGTAATCTAATTTTTTTCTCGATTCTTTAGTTTGAAGGAACACGCACACCGAAAGAAATTCGGAAGTTATGGCAAAACTTTGAACATCCAAGTATAAACAAGGATCCATGGAGCGAAGAAGAAATAGAAAAGCTGAAAGAGATTGCTGCTGAATACAGCTTTGTAAATTGGGAAGCCATAGCCAAGGAACTTGGGGTAAGGCTACAAATCGTATATGGTTTGCACAACTCGTAAGCCCTGTTGTATTCAGAAGCTGTCTAGTTTCTGAGTGAAAGAACACTTCTGTGGCTTGAATACAGTTCACTATCCACATAGTGGCAGTGTTCCTGGAGACAGCTGTGTCATTGGAATGTCTTTAAACTAAGCTCCTCCCACCACCTGGGTGTATATCCTCTGGCTTCACCATGTGATGTCATATCTTTCCTGCCACTGGAAGGGACAGGTTTCCTCCTTTGCAGCTCTGCAAGGTTGAAGGGTTTTGAGTTTTCAATTTAAAATTTGTTGTTTCCATCCATAACAGTATACTATCCTAAAACAGCAGATACAGAGAAACATACCTAATAATGTCAAGAAATCAAAAGAGCACAAAATACAGATTAGTACAGTTCAGAAAAAAAGGGGGGGATGATAAAAGGCTGTGATATTTAGGCGAACCTTCAACTTTTTCAGTTCACATTCAACATTAAAGTTGCTCCTTCACTGGGCTGGGGTGCGGTGAAGATTGGAGTGGGTGCCAAGTGCTGAGGGGAGTAAGGAGCATAAATAGAATAAAAAGAAACGGTAGCTCCTGTGTCTTCCAGATCTGCTTTGGGATTGACAATGGAAGGCAAGAAACCAGTATTTAAATTCTGCTCTCAGTGTAGGCAGAAGATGTCGACCGAGGATCCGCACGACATGTGCATCTACTGCCTTGGTGATCAACACGATGTCTCTGATTGCAGTAAGTGCCGGGCTGTGCTGCCAGTGTCCATTGAAAAACAGAAAGCCAGGCTGGGCTTAGATAGACTCAGAGACTGCAAATGGGCATTGGCGGCTATTTGCTTTAGTTTATTTTCACTGTTCATATTAGTTCCTTCTGACTATCTTGGGGGACAGCATTTTCTGGTTGCTGAAATCTCATTGTCCCCGAGAGCTGTATTAGCATATGAGAACATGATGTATCAGTGCCCTTTAGACACTACAGTATGCCTGTCTGTTTATTTAAAGTACAACAAAAGAAGTTGTACCATTAATTAGCTTTGAAAATGGCTTAGGAGTTGTAGTGCAAGTGTTGTTTTTCCCCTTTTAAAATTACTTTCGGTTTGTGTGTTCCCAGAGAGTTTTTTCCCAGGGTTTTGGTACTTTAGAGTGCATGATGTGAACGGATGCTATGGCATCATGTTGTTATTCTAATGCAGAGCACGGTAACAAATGAGAGTTCAACAGTCAGAAAATGGAGTGACCCAGTGTAGTGTCTGCGGACTACTACTGCTAGTAAAAGCAAACTGAAAGCAAAAGTTTATATCCGATCAGCCATGAGAGTGGAGGTCACTGGTAACAAGTCGAGAGATAACATGTACACTGTGAGAGGGTGTAGTGTTTCTTTAAAGGGCTGGGGTGGAATCAGTTGGAGCCAAAGGACTAAAATGACATCTTCAAAATATTATGGGTTTGAGGGATTAGGAGAGGAGCAGCAGCGAAAAAGCACTTTGCCACTACCCTGAAGTAAATCTGAGCACCATCTGTATTTTTAAAAATTAATATCAGTTTTTCTAGGGACATGGATATGTTGTTCAATCCACACTTATTGGCAGGTGAACAACATATACCACTCCTAGAACTCCTGTTACAGGTGAGTAACCTGTATTTATTCAACGCCGGATTATCACTTTCCAGGCTACCCTGACGTCAGCCGGTTGTGGCCTCCCCGCTGATCTGACTGGATCCTACGGCCAAGTCCCTTTCACCAGTGGAATCTCATCCTTCCACCTCAGACCAGGTCTCGCATGCTACCTTGGTAGCAGACGATGATAGGGGCCTCATGGTCTCCTCTAAGGAGATCCCTCTTCCGGGAGCTGTGTCCCCGATCAGAAGCTTTTCATTGGACTCTGACTCTTCCACCTTCTCTGCTTCGGGCTGTGAGACCCCTCCCCAGAAGATCCCAAGGACTCTCCCAAGTCCCCCCCCGGGAGGATCCCTCTTTCACAGAGATCCTTCGGAAAATTCAGGAGGCGAATGGGTGGAAGACAGATTACCAGGACTCTCAACGTAAGAGAGTGGCGGAGCACCTAGACATGCCAGAGCTGTCGCCACTTCTGATTCCTCCATGGATAGGGCTTGCATGAGGATTTTGCCTCCCTGGTTTGGCAGCAGCCTTTGTCAGTGGCTGCGGTTGCCAAGAAGGCCGACAGATTATATCGGGGCCCCTAAGGGCAAAGACCACCTCAGTTCTCATCCTAAGGTGGACTCTGTAGTCATTAACATGGCCTATGACTGAACAACTAAACCTAAGCATATGAGCACCTCCCCTCTTGACAAGGAGTTGAGGCAAATAGACCAGTTTGAACATAAACTTTATTCATCTTCCGCATTGGCCCTCAGAGTCCTGAATTGTCTGGCACACATGATCATGTACCATAAATCTATCCTAGGTCAGCTTAAGTCGGAATTCGAGGCCTTCCCCAACTTCGAGGCTAAAACTGAGATTGTCCAAACGGTCAGGACAGCAGAAATTTCCTACCATCATTCACTGTGGGCTACATATGATGCCGTAGATGCTTCTATCCAGAGCACCACTACAGCTGTTAGCATGCTGCTGGCTGTGGGTATCTGGATTGGCCTAAGATGTCTACGTGGCCATTCAGGATGCCTCCTTCCGAGGCTCAGTTCATTTTGGGGGTGACATCAAAGACATCATAACTGAGCTACAGGACAGTGGCAAAGCCTTGTACTCTGTCCAGTCCAGTCCAGGTATTGTTCAAACTCCAAGCATAAGTTGCCCTTTCTTCACGAGCAAAGGTGTCAAAACTGGCAACAGCCCACCTGACATCAGACCTAACGTCGGGCTCCTTCGGCAGTGGCCAGCCCTCCAGTCAAGTCACAGTGGGCTTCCAGGGCCTGGCTCCCCCTCCACCTCCTGACTTGCTCTGGAGGACCCAGTAGGAAGCAGATTCTCCAAACATCTAACCGGATGAGAGGGGATCACCAAGGACTTGTGGGTCCATTTGCTGGTTGCTCAAGGCCACACCATTGAATTCCCAGAAAGACCTCCCAGAAAATCCTCCAGGTCTCTCTCACCACCCGAAAAGTCACATTCGTCTCATCAGAGGGGAAATACAGGCTCTTCTGCAAAAATCCGCCATAGAGCCCATTCCTCAGAACCAGGTGGGAAGGGGATATTACTCCCACTTCTTTCTGGTCCCCAGAAAGATTCAGTACCTCTGTCCGATCCTGGATCTCAGCATGCTCAATCTGTACGTAGAGTACAAAAGATTTCACATGCTGACCCTGCCGGGTCTGTTGCCTCTACTTCGGCAGAGACATTGGCTCTGTGCCCGGGATATGCAGGATGCTTACCTGCGTATTCCAGTCTTTTCCTCCCACTGCCCTTCCTCCGGTTTACCTTCCAGGGAGAGCATTTTCAGTTCAAGGTACTCTCCTTTGGCCTTTCCTTGGCTCCCAGGGTGTTTACCAAGTGCCAAGTGGTGGCTGCAGCTGCGTTACGCCGCCAGGGCCTGTATGTGTTCCCATACCTCGAAGACTGGCTTCTGTTGGCACCATCGAGGGACAGCCTGGTAGCCTCTTTGTCCATCACCCTGGACCATTTTCAGCAGGTGGGAATCATAGTGAACTATCCCAAGTCCCACCTTATTCTTTTGCAGCGCCTCCAAATTATTGGAGCAGTGCTGGAATGCAGTTCTAGGTCAGGCCTCCCTCCCCTTGGACAGAGCGGAGACCATGCAACAGCAGGCCAGCCAAGTGGCAACCAGCCGATGGACTGCATCCCAGTCTGTCTTATGCCTACTGGGTCTGATGGCCGTGGGTATTCCCACCGTTCCTCTAGCCAGGCTCCACATGTGAGTTACGCAGTGGACACTGAGGGTAGAGTGGAACCAGAGATCAGATGACATGGATTACAGAATCCTGGTATCCAGTTCCATGCATCGGGACCTCCTACGGTGGCAGGATTTGAGCAGTGTCTGTCGAGGGGCTCCTTTTCAATCTCCCTCCCCTACCCAGACCCTGACAGCAGATGCTTCCAGCTAGGGCTGGAGCGCACACCTGGGGGATCACAGGACTCCAGGATCCTGATCTCAGTGGGAGCTCTCTGCACATCAGTGTGCTAGAGATGTGTGCGATGCAATACGCCCTTCTTGCTTTTCAGCTCCTCCTCCACACAGGCACAGTCCTTGTCCATACAGACAATATAAGTGTGGTTTGGTACCTGAACAAACAGGGAAGCACATGATCATACCTCCTTTGCAGGGAAGCGATGCGGGTGTGGTATTGAGCAGTTCAGCACAACATCCAGCTGACAGCGGTGCATATCCCCGGAGTTCACAATGCCCTGGCGGACAGTCTCAGCCACACTCGGGCAAGGGCACACGAGTGGGAATTGAGACATTTGGTAGTTGAAGATCTATTCAATCTTTGGGGTCGTCCAGAACGAGATCTGTTCGCTTACCCATCCAACGCAAAAGTACCCAGTTTCTGCTCACTCGTTCCCGGGCCTGGTGTATTCTGGCGAGACGTACTGTCTCTTTGCTGGAGTGGGAGGTTTTTGTATGCCTTCCCACTTCTGCAGAGAGTGCTCCTGAAGTTACAGGCGAAAGGGGCTCGCATCATCCTGCTCGCCAAATTTGGTTCCCTCTGCTCCAGCAGTTGTTGGTGGATCTTCTGGTACTGCTACCCCTCTGCCAGGATCTGGTGACCCAGGATCACGGCAAGCTACTACACCCAGGTCTCAAGTCCCTTCACTGTCTCATGTGGCACCAGCTGACATAGCTGCTGCATGCTTTGGGGGTCTCTTCCAGAGTTGCACAGGTCCTTGTGGAGGCCCGAAAGTCATCCACAAGAACCACATATGCTATGAAATGGAAGAGGTTCGCCATCTGGGCAACTTCCAAGGGTTAGAAACCTTTCTCTTGCCTGGTTCCACAGGTCAAGGAGGACCTGCTGCACCTCTCTGACTCTTGGCCTTAGTTACTCTTCTTTGAAGGTCCATTTGTCTGCCATTTCTACCTACCACGGTCCGGTGGATGGCAAAACCCCGGCTCGGAGGTTTCCCAAATCTTTGTGAAAGGAATACTCCATCTGAAACCCACAATTAGGAACTCTGTTCCTCTGTGGGATCTGAATTTTATTCTAGAAAAGCTCACTTTGCCTCCCTTTAAACCGGCCATGAGCTGTGACCTGCACTATCTTTCTTGGGAAGCACTATTTTTAGTTGCCGTTACTTCTGCTTGAAAGATTTCCACGCTTCAAGCCCTCATGTATAAGGAGCCTTATTTGATTTTCCACAAAGACCGGGTGTGTCTGCGTACAAATCCTAGGTTCCTACCCAAGATAGTTTCCGAGTTTACTTTGAATCAGACAATACACTTACCAGTATATTATCTTGAGCACTCTAACCAAGGGGGAGGCCATTTTGTGCACAGAACATTGCGTTACTGTACGAACTGGACTAAATCAGTCCACAGAACAGATCAGCTTTTTGTTTAATTTGCACCCAAGAGAGAGGGCACTGCAGTTTCCAAAGAGTGTTTGTCCAAATGGTTGGGAAACTGCATTTTGTTTTGTTACCAGCAGTATAATTCGCCACTTCCAAGGGTAAGTTAAAGGGCACACAACCAGAGGCATGGCTGCATCTACTGCTTGTTTCAGAAATGTTTCTGCCATGGACATTTGTGCGGCAGTCACTTGGAGTTCTGTCCACACCTTCACTAAGCATTACAGTCTGGACATTGCTTCTAGGCACAGCGTAGGCTTTGGACTAGTTGTCCTTCAGGGCCTCCTGTCTTAATTGGTACCTACTGCAGACCTTTCCTGCCTCCCGTGTTTCTCAGTCTGTCTGACTTCCACTGCTTGGGACTCAGTCCTTATGGTTATTACCTACTGCAAGAGCCCTTTTGAAGTAAGATAGTAGAGTTACGGAAGAACTTACCGTAACAGAAGATCTTCGAGAGAGGCTTTTGCATAGGTACCTTTTCCCTCCCACCTTCCCCCTGCTTCTGCAGCTACTTCTTTCTAGCCTTTCTTCTGGCTCCAGGAGCCCGCTCTTTTCTCCTGTCGTGCCTTCTTAGGTCTCCAGCGGGAGAACTGGAGGGCAGGCGTGGGGACTGCCCACTATATAGCAGCACGTTGACGTCCATCATGTGACATCGGGTAGGCGGTCCCCCACCAGACACTGCTAGCTAAAATTTCCCTGTGGTCCTGTTGCCTGGTGGCTCTAGTCCTAATGGTTATTGCCTACTGTCAGAACCTCTCTCGAAGATGTATTGTTACGGTAAGTTCTTACGTAACTATACTTTCTCCAGTCTCTGTGTGCCACATAGGGGTGCACATGCCTTATCCCCTCCTCCCAGATAGCTGCTTGAAGTCTGCCAGAGTGGAGATAGTGAACTGTATCCCATACCTGTAGAAATATGTTACTCACCTGTAACCTTAGTTGTAGGGGTGGTATACAGTTCACATCCACAAAACCCACCCACCTATCCTAGAAATGCGACACACGGATCCCTGCTTCCAGTGTGCAAAGATCTGTCATAGGGCGGAGCCATAGGATATACCACCTGGGTGATGGGAGGAGCTTAGCTTAAAGAGTTCCAATTTATCAGCCTGCTCCAGGAAACTGACAGTGTGTGAACGTGAACTGTATACCTCTCCTGGAGCTATGGTTATGGATGAGTAACCTATATTTTAATTGTGCTTTTCATGTTCCACTGAGGATTTCCCAATATATCCAATAAAGCCTTGTATGTAGCTTTACTGTAAATGGTGTATATCCTCAGCAAGGATCTCTTTTTCATTATTGTGTATGTTTGGAACTGTAAACGTCAGCATCCAGAACACTCGGAAACTTTTTGCTAGCTGGGGGCCTCCCATTCTGATGTGCAGCATCAACATGTATATAACGTGGGCTGCCCATAACTGCTCAAGATTTTTTCCTGGCATTGCTCATCCTTGTTGGACCTAACATACTGAATGCCAGCAGAATAGCCCTGATGATCTGAGTCTGCTCGGTAGGCAGCCTCCTAGTGGGTGCTCGCTTTTCCACTCCCCCTAGCCCCAGAGAGGGTCATTCTCGGCCTCCATTTTCCCTTGCACGTATCCCACCCCTTCTTGAAGCGCTTCTCCACCAGACTCACGGTCAGTGCGTTCCATGGCTCCACCACCCTCTCAGTGAAGTAATGTCTCCTGCGCCTGCCCCTCCCCCTCTAGCTTCCACTCATGCCCTCTGGTTGTCTTCCCCTTTAGTCTGAACAGCTCTTGGCCCCACCTCTGTGTATTGCTTTATATATTTGAAGACCCTATCATGTCCCCTGTCTCTCCTCTCCTCCAGTGAGTACAGCCCCAGCTCTTCCAGCCTTTCCTCGTAGGGCCTCTCACCCATGCCCTGAATCATTGTGGTTGCCCTCCTCTGGACCCTCTCCAGCAGTGCTACATCCTTCTTGAGGTGAGGTCTCCAGAACTGCACGCAGTACTCGAGGTGCAGCCTGACCAAGGCATTATACAGAGGGAGGATCACCTCCCTCCTCCTGGATGTAATCCCCCTGGCTGTGCAGCCCAGTATCCTGCATGCTTTTGCCGCAATTCTTCTAAAATTTTCAGTGGTGTTCATTTTTTTTTTTGCTCCTCGGCACCCGGGTCCCGACTCTCCTTCGGGCCAGCCTTGGCCCCCGTGGGAACCTTCTTACACCCTGCCCTCCTCATCTCATATTGCAGCCGTCCCAGGAGGGGTAGTCCGGGCGTAACCCTGCACTGGATGGGTCCTCCTCCGAAGGGGAAGGCACGGGGGGGGGGCAACCAGCGCACTCAATTCAGCCCCCCTGGAAGCTGCTGAGATGGGATTAAGGGCCGGGGCTGCTTGGCCACAACAGGAACCGGCAGCCGTCATCTAGCCAGCCGGGGCGAGACTCATTTTCCCAGTTTCTTCCCTGGGGCATGGTGTGCAACTGACGTCTAGGCGAGCACGGACATCCACGCCCCCTTCAAACATCCTCCTCCTGTAGTGCTGTGCTCCCAGCCTCTGCCAGGAGTCAGCACACAGTGAGACGCGGTACCAGTCTCCTCCCAGGAGAAAGCGAGCAGTCTGCGGACTCTCAAGCTTTCTCCTCCCAGACAGCCCTCCAGCGACCTGGGTCCGTTCCCGAATCCAGGTCCCTGGCGTCACATATGGAAATCCAACTGCTGCACCAACGGACTGGCAGTGTTATTCATTTTTACATCTACCACCGCCCCTAGATCCCTCTCACTCATTGTGGCTTGCAGTGCGACCCCCCCCCCCCAGGGTGTACACATGGTCGGGGTTCCTGACCCGCAGATGCAGCACCCTACACTTCCCTGCATTAAACTTCAGTCCCCACCTTCTTGATCATCCCTCCAGGGTATCCAGGTCCCTCTGGACTGCCTCCCTCGCTTTGTCCCCTTCCGCCAGTGCTCCCAGTTTTGAGTCAACCGCAAAGATACTCATCCTACTCTTAACCTCCCTCCCCATATCAGAGACGTAGGCATTGAACAGGAGTTGTCCCAGTACAGAGCCTTGGGGGACCCCACTGATGACCCTCCTGGGGGAGGAGACTATCCCACCAACCACTGCCCTCTGTATTCACCCCGCTAGCCAATTTTCTACTTATCTGAGCAACTGCCTTCCCAACCATATCCCCCCCAGCTTTGTTAGCAGACCACTGTGTGGTACCAAGTCAAACGCCTTACTAAAATCCAGGTATAGGACATCCACTGGCCTATGTCAGTCCAGGGTCCCCGTCACCCAGTCATAAAAATATGAGGATGGTCTGACATGATCTCCCTGGTATGAAACTATACTGTTTGTCATCAAGGTGCCCCAACCTCTCCAGCTGCCTCCCGAGCCTTTTCTTGATTATGCCCTCCATTACTTTGCCTACCACAGATGTCAGGCCGACAGGCCTATAATTCCCCATCTCCTCTCTAGACCCCCTTTGTGGATAGGCACTACATGAGCCACCCTCCAATCCTGAGGCACCCATCCTGTCTGCAGAGAGGTGTTAAAGAGTGCAGCCAGTGGAGCTTCTAGCTCATCTGCCAGTTCCTTCATAACCCTCGGATGCAGCCCATCTGGCCCAGGCGCCTTATCAGTTTTTACCATCCGAAGGGCCTCCCTCACCCTATCCACTGTGATTTCTCCCTCCCAGTCAACCCCCTCATTCAATCTTCCCTCCTCTTCTAGACTTGGCCCTGCCTAAACCCCCAACTCTTTCAGTCCTCTAGACTACATCTGACCTCTCAACTCTGCTGGCTCCCTTTCCCTCCCATCAGGTTGAAGGGATCCCCCGCCTCCCTCCGCAAAAATCGAGGCAAAGTACTCATTTAGCACATCTGCCTGTTCCCTGCCTCTTAGGCCCATCCCTCCCAAGTCCTAATCCTGCTGATCTGTGCCCTCCCTTTTCTTTTCTCCCCTATGTATCTATAGAATCCCTTTTCCCTCCCTTTGGATATCCCTAGCCAGGTTTTGCCCCATCCTCTCCTTAGCTCTCCTCACCACTCTGGTTGCCCTCCTAGCCATCAACACGTACTCAACCTCTCCCTTTCTCCCCTAGAGTGCCTAAAACATGCCTAGGCAGCCTTTTTATCCCATGCCACCTCCTGCACCTCCCTTGTCCACCGACATGCCTTGTTGGCTCTACCATGCTTACACCTTACCTTTGTACAGGACCTAGTAGCCTTCTGTACCCCCTTCCTAATGGTCTCCCACAAGCTACCAGCATCCATGTCCGGCCTAATCTCATCCAAGCTCCCCCGTAGAATCCTGCCCATGCCCGCGAAGTCCGCCGCCCTGAAGTCTGCTACTGTATTAGTGCGGTTATCCTCCCCTCCCAGATACAGCAGAAACCAGACCATGGCATCTGCCAATGGGCTGCACACCTCCAGGCCCTTTATCTGGTCACTGTCTGTTAGGACAACGTCCAGTATCCGCCCCTCCCTAGTGGGTTCCCCCACCTGCTGGATCAGGAAGGCATTCTGAAATACATCCATAAGTCTGTTTACTGGCCACAGAGGATGTCGTAGTGTCCCAGTCCACCCTCTGCATATTAAGGTCACCCATGACCACCACCCTGTCCTTTCCCAGGTCGTAGTGACCCTTGATGTTCTCAACTAATTTGTACTCCAGTGCCTCTTCCATCACGGGGGGTCTATACACCACCCCTATTTTCAGTCTTTTACCTTCCTTCATTTGCAGGGTTACCCAAATCGCCTCCACTCCCCCTACAGCCTCCTCCACTCCACTAACCACTATGTCATTTTTGACTATCCGTGCTACACCCCCTCTTCTTCCCTGTCCTTCCTGAATATTTTGTATCCCTCCAAATTTAGGTCCGAATCATTTTTCTGGGTGGTCCATGTCTCAGTAATTGCTGCCACATCCTCTGATCCCTCAACCATCATTGCCTGGAGCGCGGGCATTTTGTTTCCCATGCTCCTGGCGTTGATCAGGACTGTCCTCCACCCCATCTCCTCCCCCTTTTCAAGTCGTCTTGGCCCTGCGCAGTCCCTAGATGCCTTTTCCTGTGCTGCTCTGGATGGAACTGCAGCGCAGTCCCCTGCCCTGTTATCATGCCCTAGTGTTGGTCTCACAAGCAGCCCTCCTGGAGCTGTTCTTTTACTTAACCCTCCTGTGGTAGGGTCAGTGACCCCCCCCCCCAAACTTTGATATGTTCTTATGGATACAGAGCATATGTAATCACCTGCCTGTGTTATTGGAGGTGGTCTGAGAACATTGTGGGCTAAAATATTGGTTCCTTTAAGAAAATTCTGTTGCAACAGTCTTCTGGTATTCTGAATTCTTCCTTTTACTATCACTCCTTCTCTGTTATGCCCCTACCAAGCTTGGCCACCTTTGAGCAGTCTTACTGTCCCTTTCCTTAATTCCAACTCGCTTTCATTAAATATTTAAAGCCCAGTGTTTAAAACATTCTGTGCTTGCAGTACAAGCGTATAGATTAGTACAAACTTCGAAGATATACTTCGTTAAAGCAGTTGCAACTGTTAACTTTACCGTCTCCAGATAATAAACAGAAAAAGAGTTTGTAATGAGCTTTTCATTGTCTGGTGAATTTATGAACAAGTTAACAGCCTTTTGCTTAGTTTTTAGTAAGAGAGGCTCAGAGTTATGGTATACCTCAGAATGTTAACGGAGAATCATTTGAAAAGCAGCGTTTGTTTGTTCCTTAAATCAAAAGGTTAAAATAGTACTTTTAAAAGGGGAAAGGCAAGACATGCCACTTTTAAAAGGAGATAGAAAAATGTTTAACTTAAAAGGACCAAAAACTCCTAATGTGGTACAAGAAGAGCCATATGACTAATATCTTACTTGTAAAGTGCTTCCAGTCCTCTCTCAGTCCAACTCCTTATAGGACTGGCTGTCTTTGTTGACCCACTTTTATAATGCGATGTTGAGGAGGAGTATAACTAGGATGCTCCTCCACTTGTATAAAAGCAGAGTGAATGTGAAGTGTTTAGTCAGTGTGTGGTAGGAAGGCAAACCTACCAGATGCCTATCCAGATTCTAGGTGCCTTTTTGGCAGGAATTTTTTATTTCTTGTTAAAGATATGATTTCCTGTGCCTTATGTTTTTTTGAAAGTTATGTACAAGTTCCGCTTTAAGTTCATTTTATTTTTTTCTGCTTCTAATAAATTTCGAAGTATTGGATCCTGACTGTCTTCTGGACTTTATTGGACACTCCCACGTAGACACCTCGCCCTTTACAAGTTTAAACCCCATCTCTCGACTATGAATCCAGCAAGTATTAGTTTCCAGATCTCCCTCCCCTCCAGGTTGAGGTGCTGCCTATCCCTGGCATATAACCCCGTATCCTCCATGTATCCCCCAGTCCCCCACCAGCCTATACCCTTCTGCCCTGCACCAGTCCCTGAGCCACTGGTTGACCCCCCCTAAGTTTATGCTTGGTCTTCCCGCATGCCCTAGGAACTGGCAGAATCTCAGAGAAGAAGACTGAGCTTCCTGCAGAGTGGCAAAACCTGGCCATTTCCCAGAATCTCGCCTGGATTTCTGGTTCACTGTTTTCCTCCAAGTCATTTGTTCCCAGATGTATTAGGAAGTCTGGGGATCCCCCGCATTCCAATGCTATTGAATATAGCTGGAATTTGGCCTTGTGTACAGACAGGCCTGGGATACATTTAGCCTTGACTGGGCTGCTTTATTCCCCCTTCCCTGCCCCCTCCCACTGGATGCCCTTGGTCATGGAGTCACCCAGCAGAATCACCTTCACCCCTCCCCCCATCTTTACTGGCCCATTTTATAGTTCATGCTCTTCTCCTGTCATCCACCCCCAGCTTACTCCCCCCAGCCTGGGATCACAATCCTGAGCGTGCCCTACCATACTCTGTCTTCTACTAGCAGCTCCCAGCTTGCTCCTCACCCCCCCAACCTCCCGAATGGCACAGGTTGCCTCCCGCAGATCTCTCCTGGACTCCCTTTCTGGGCCTCTGTCCACAGATTCCCCCACCCAGGCACCCTTCTACTGTTTCCCTCCTTGCCTCCCTCCCCCTTCAGGTCCTGCCTTCTCCACCCCATCTGTTGTATTTCCCCCCTCCTCTCCACCTCATCTGTTTTCTCCCGCCCTGAAGCTGGCCTATCTAGAGTACTCCCTACTGCACACCTATCCTTGACTGTCTTCTCCAACCTGAATGCCTGCCCTACCCTAGTCCTTCCCCCTCCCACCCTGGCCTCACTGTGTTCTTCCCCCTCCCCCTTACCTCCTCCCAAGCTAGGCTCATGTCCCTCCCCTTCTTTGGATCTGGCTTTCTCT
Organism: Neoceratodus forsteri; assembly: GCA_016271365.2. Classification (NCBI taxonomy): domain Eukaryota; kingdom Metazoa; phylum Chordata; order Ceratodontiformes; family Ceratodontidae; genus Neoceratodus; species Neoceratodus forsteri. Next base: position 604,409 of record JADMNL010000022.1, on the reverse strand, counting down.
CCTCCCTCCCTTCCCCCCAGCCCCAGAGTAATCATTAGATCCATGTCCACCTGTTCCTTGGGGTATGCCATTTTGACCTCATCTACTCTCATGAGGTCCGTTCCCCCTCCTGCATTCCAGCTTCCTTCTGATCCCCTCTACCTCCTTCCTAAGACCTGCCAACTGAAAACACACTGGACACCCTCCGAACCTCCATGCCCAGTTTAATATTATTGCCGCCCTGCACCATGTACACCCAGTCACCCTACTGAAGATACCCACTCTGGCCACCCCCAAGTCTACCCTCATTTTGGGTGTGAACAATACAGCCCTCAGTGTTACAGCAAAAGCCCAAGCAGTTTGCCCCCTCTGCTCAGCAGTATTCAGTTTACCGTAATTTTCCCTCTTTCCCGACAGTAATCAGATTTCCAGCCCTAGCAGTAGCCAGTTCACAAAGTTGCCCCTCTCAGTACTAGTCATCCCAGCTGCCTTAGCAGTAATCAGATCACACAGTTTGCCTACTCTCTCAGCTATAGTTAGTATACACAGTCTTTTATACTGTCTGCTTCACCCCGGTGATAGTTCAGTAAAAGTCAATATGACTGTCAGTAATGCCCAAGCAGTATAGTACATTGTTCAGGACCCAGATTCCATTCAATCAGTGTTCAGGTCCCAGATTCCATCCAATCAGTGTTCAGGACCCAAATTCCATCCAATCAGCAGCAGTCCAGCTTTCTGTCGCTCCTATCACCCAGCCCTGACTCACCCCTCTCCAAGGCTCCACCCTCATCGACCATTTAGTAGAGGCAGGGGTGGGTGGTGTGGGACACATTTTGCGCCCTCATTGCTGATTGGCCCCCTCCGCTGCTCGCTGAGTCGCCGGCCAAAACACTCCCGTCCTCTCCTGCTGCCAGTGCGGCCCCCATGTGCGCCAAGCCCTGACTCAGACCACCGATGTGGTCCCTGCTTGTTGCTCTGCAAAAACAGCTCTCCTGTGCAATCTTGTTAGCAACTGGTCCCAGACCTGATGAAGGAAACGTCAACTGAGCCGTTGTTTTATTTTACTTTTATTTGGTATACTTAGTCATGACTGTATGCTGCCAAAGTCGAAATAATCTTTGTTTTGATATTGTTAGTGCGGATACAGAATTTAAAAGGAAGACACACACAGTCTGTATGTACTGCCTGGGCCTGTCTCACAGCGTGAGAACTTATGAGATTTGCCAGAGCAACCATTCTGTGAGGTGACATTGTAAGAAAGCTCTAGAAAATTTCCTTGCATTAATGGCATTGGAAGCCATGGAGAAAGAAAAAGGCTCAAAATCTGCTTCTGCCTCATCGTGGGCCAAGAAATGGTCGCTGAGGTCTAAAGATAAGGACAAGGAACTGTCATCATCTCGGGCCTCTTTATCATCAGGCTGTAAGCGCCGACAAAGAGAAAAGGACAAGTCTGCTTCATTGATGAGGTCCTAGTCGCCACTGAGAAAAGGCATGTTCTCACCAGTGCCTGCTCTGGTAGCAGCATGTTCTCGACAACACCCACTCAGGCATCGGTGATTATAGTCCCCCACCCCAACCATCCTTGAGACACTAAAGTTGTGGCTTGGCTTAGGTGCTGCTGTACCTAGTATGGACGGTATGATGCCATCGTCTTTGGGCCAAGGTTTATCAATGCAGATAGTCCCAGATCCTTTTCAGGGTGCCGACGACTCCTGGGTTGTGTTGGTGTCATTCTCTGAAATGATTTGATGCATTCTCACAGGGTTGCCTTTGTAGGCAGTTATTCTGCGGACAGGACCTTCTGGTTCTCAGTGCCCATCGATGGATTCCATCTGCACACCACAGATTCCTGCTTCTCAGCCACCGCCGGCATCTTTGGTCCTTTCTGTAGCTCCTGTCATTGCTTGTGGTGATGACACCAAAATTGAATATAATCCTGACCTCATGGACTTGGGTCATCCAGAACTGGACTTTTTTGCATCCTCACACAGTGCAAATCTGCTGTTTTTCTGCTCACTCCATGGCCTGCAGTTTTTTGGTGAGACGCATTGTTCTTTTGTTTGAAAGGGAAATTCCAGCATGCATTTCCCATAATTCCTCTAATACAGAGGGTTCTGCTCAAGCTGCAGGTGGAAAGTGCCTCTCTTATTCTCATTGCTCTATTCTGGCCTTGCCAGATATGGTTTCCACTCCTTCAGCATCTGGTGGTGGAGTTTTCTGTCCCTCTACCTCTGTGTCAGGGGTCTCTTGTCACAGAACAAGGGGTCCCAGATCCATCCAGACTTGAAGTACCTGCACTGGTATGCATGGCTTCTGAAAACAAAACCGTTGCCCATTTTGGGGTATCTGTAAGGTTGCTGATGTCCTTCTTGCATCTAGGAAGCATTCTGTGAGACAAATTTTTTTTTTAATACTCTATTTATGACTCTGGGGGACCAGGGCATCTCTCGGAGGTGCTCACTCGACCCATTGCCTCTACTCCCTACTCCGGGACTCCCCCACCAGGATCTTCCAGCCCCAGATCAACCCCCAGGGGAGGGCCCACCCCACCTACCTGGTGGCCATTTCTGTAATTAGAGGGTCAGTCCCTGTGGAAGGCCTGGGCTGTTCGTTGGAGGGATGGTCCGACGTTGGGGATGTGGGCTGGGTCCCAGGAGCCCTCATCACCTCCCTGGTCCTCTGGGGATCTTTTGCTTAAATTTCCTGTGGAGCATGGTCGTGCAGTGGTGTCCTGGCACTACATGCCAATGCCCACCACGCTCCACCCCACGTCGCTGCGCTGCAAGTTCCTTACGATGCCCCTGATTTCCAGGGGTCCACTAAGGAGCGGCGTGTAGCCCTGGATCCCTCCCCAGAAAGGGAGAGCACGCCTCCGGATGCTCAATCCCTTCCCACCCCAGCCAACCCCCAGCGGCTTGGGTCTGTTCCTGAACCCGGGTCGCTGGCATGATGCGAGGTGTGGCATCCAGTGCCTCAACCCTCAGTGCCACCGGGCTGGCCTATGAGGAGTACTAATTTCCTGAAATGGAAGCTCTTCACCTTGTAGTCTGCTTCCAGGAATATGGACCCGTTTAGATGTCCTGTGAATTCTGGGTTGAAATACTTGCTTTTCCTCTCTGACTCTGGCCTTCAGTATTCTTCTGTTAAGGTGCATTTGACCACTATATCAGCTTTCCATGTTCCTATTGATGGTCATACGATTGTCCAATTAGAGGTGTCCTATATGTGTCTGTGGGATATTGTTCCTATGAAACCTCATGTCTGTAATCCTGTCTGGAAAACATTATTTTTAGTTGCTTAGACCTCTGCTCAAAGGATTCCTGAGGTCCAGGCTCTGATATGTGAGCCTCCTTATTTGATCTTTCACAAAGATAGAACTGGAAGGGGACAGGATCAGTTGTGTTCCAGGACAGTAGCTGCTGCTGTTGTTTTCACAGGGTTCTTATGGATTTTACTTGGTAGGTTAGTCCTTTTCTTTCTTACTTCTAAGGGGCTAGCAGGGTATTGTTTTGGGTGCCGTTGGATGTTTGTAAACTGATTTGGTGGCTGTAAGTGGGGCTCATTTTGTGGATGTTTCACTGTGTAACAGGCTGTGCTGGTAGAGGCCTATTTCTTCTGATTTAAAACCTATTTTGTGGAATTTGCTTGGGCCTAGTTCTTTGGCTGCTGGGCTTGGAAGGGAGACACAGGGCTGATACACTCTCTCTCGAGTCAGGTGTCTGCCCACCCCTCCCTCCCCAGAAGTCTGCAAATTTATAGGGGAACACCTGCCCTGCAATTGGAGGAAAAGGCTGCAGGTGCAGCTCATGTAGTTCTAGCCACTGGGGTAGGATTTAAAGGCTGGAGAGAGGAGCTTTGGGAGTAGTTCATTTCCTTATAAGTTTAATGTGTTGTACTGCACCTAGTAACAGGGTTACTGGTGTACAGTGGGACTGTCTGTAAGATTAGTGGGTGACCTGATTAGGCAGTAGGGGTATCTTGGACTGGGGGAACCTGATGGCTCACCCAAGGAAACCTATTTGAAGGGATGGAACCCACATCATTAGGGCCGGCATCTTTGGGAGGGTGGTGGGGTGCACAGGGTGTGGAGCAGCCATGATACTGGACTGGGCTTGGAAGTTGGTGGTTGCCCATGTGCTACCAGCTAGCACAGCTTAGGGAGGAGGTTACGAGGATTAGAGAAAGCTGGGGAAGGGGATGGTATGGTTGGGAAGGGGCTGGGAATCTCCCACAGGGTTGCACCAACCACTGGGGTGGGGCATAGGAAAGGAGTGCAGGAGAACACTAGGGTCACATAGGGAACCTGGCAGAGGGGTCCAAAAGGACACTACCAAGGAAGCAGGCAGGTAACTGGGGCCCTCACAAGGGGGGACGGAGGGACAACATTCTCAGGGAAGTAGGCAGATGGCCAGGGCTGGACAGAAGGAAGCAAGGGGAAGTGGATCAGACCTTACACTCAGTAACCTCTCAATTCTCTTCTTCTGCTCAAGGATGAGGGGGTGATGTAGCTATGACAAGGGTAGTTAGAGATGGAAAGAGAGGGAGGCAGGAGGCAGGGGCAGATAGCAGGAAGAACAGGGGGGACCTGGAATGCAGGAGAATGGGGAGCAGTGAATCAGAGCAGGAGGGCAGGGGAAGAGGAGGAAAGCACAAGGAGAAGGACCAGTTGGGAGGAAAGGTAAAGGAGAAGGACCAGAAGTACAAGGAGGATTCAGTAAAGGGAGCTGAGGGTTTAGGCCAGGAGCACGACTAGCAAGGAGGAACTAAATGGAACAGGAAGGAAGGAGGGAGGATGAGCCAGGCTAGTTTAGCAGATGGGGAGAAGGACCAGTTAGCAGCAGTGAGGGGGAATTAGCAAGGTACAGAAGGATACTGGAGGAGGAGAGGCATAGGACTGGAGGGAGGGGTGACATGTGGCACCCAGAAAGGGGAGGAACACGGAGCCAGCTGGGTGGAGGGGCCTGTAGAAAGGATGAGGGACATGGAAGGGGAATGGAGGAAAGGAGTGGTCAGAGTGCTCCTGCTGGGGATTCTATGATCAGGGGTATCAAATGGGATAGGGAGGGAAGCCAGCCAGTTAGAACAAGATGCTTCCCTGGACTAACGGTGCACAGGGCTGCTACTCCAGGGGTATAATAGCTGGCAAAGGATTGTGGGGGTTCCCCAGACATACTGGTCCACCTGGGTACAAATGACATTGAGGGAAGAAGAGCCAGAGATACAGGCAAGATTCAGGAGCTCACAGGGTCTGCCATGACATAGGATGCACAGTTTCCTTCTCAGAAATCCTGCCAGTGCCAAGGGCTAGTGGGGGAACACAAAAGGAAAATTAGGGAGATAAACCAGTGGCTCAGGAGTGGTGTGAGGCCAGAGGGTATGGGTTGATGGGGAATTGGGAGACCTGGAGGATAAGGAGCTGTATGCCAGAGATAGACTACATCTCAATTTGGAGGAGGGAATCCTTAGTTGAAAATAGAGGGTTCATTGGTGAAAAGTGGGGTTTAAACTTGTGAAGGGGGATGGGAAAAGGCAGTCAAGGGGGTGCCAATAAAGGAGGGACTCTGTCTCCACCCCCCCGGATCAGGAGGATTGCAAGAAAAGGCCAACTGGCAAAGTGCAGACCAGGGGAAAACAGAATCCCCAGGAGAATATGAGCAGGGAAATGGAACTATAGGAAAGGGTGGAAGGTAGTCTGCTAAATGCCAGGAGCTGGGCAATAAAATGCCTGAGCTCCAGGCAGTGCTAACTGAGGAGCAGTGGATGTGGCAGCGGTCACTGAGACTTGGGCCACTGCAAGACATGACTGGGACCTGAACCTGGAGGGATACACTATGTTCAGGAAGGACAGGGAGGGAAGGGAGGAGGGGTAGCAATGATAGTCAAAACTGCATTGGCATAGGGGAGTAGAGGAGGCGGAGGGAACCGGGAGGCGATTTGGGTCACCTTGATAACAAGGGGGCAAGAGAGTAAAATAGGAGTGGTATAGACACCCTGCCCTGGCGGAGGAGCTGGAGGACAGTCTGGTGACAGATGTTAGGAGACACTGCAGACTGGGCAGAGGAACGGTGGTGTTGGGGACTTAAACATGCCAGGAACAGACTGGGAGATATAACATCCTCTGAGACCAGGGAACAGAGGTTGTTGGATGTCTTTCAAGACGCTCCTAACTCAGCAGGTGAGGGAACCGACCAGGAGGCACGGGTACTGGATGTGGTCCTGGCAGACAGTGACCAGATTGGGGCCTGAGGTAAAGGACCCATTGGCGGGAGTGACCATGCCACGGTCTGGTTCTGCCTGGACCTAGGAGGGGTAGAAGGCTGCACAAAGGACGGAAGTAACCGACTTCAGGGGGCAGATTTAAGGAAATGGGAAGGATCCTAAGAGCATTTGGATGGGACTGGGTCAGACATGGACGCTGATAGTAGGTGGGAAATCATCAGGAGAGGGTGCAGGATGCTACCAGCACCGTGCAAGAGTAAGACTAAAATGCGGTAGGGCCCAAAACCCTGTTGGTGGACCAGGGAGTCCAGGAGGTGGTGAGGGAAAGAAAGCAGCCTATAAGCAATTCAAGTGCTCAAGGAGTGAAAGGGATCGAGGGAGTACGAGCTGATGGCTAGAAGGGCCACTAGAGTGGTGAGGCGGCTAAGGCAAGGAAGGAGCAGAACCTGGCCAGGGAAATTAGGAGAGGGAACAAGGGGTTCTTTAGATACATTGGGAAAAACGAAGGGTGAAGGGGCAGATTAGCAGGATTAAATCAGGGGAAGGATGGGCACAAGACCCGGGGGAGCAGGCTGAGGTACTAAATGAGTACTTCACCTCAGTTTTCACCCAGGAAAATGGGGGTGCTGCATCATACATGGGAGGAGACAGAGATACTGAGGAGGGGGGACCCTTACCGATCGGCAGGTCTGGGGAGAGGGGGAGGCATCACTGGCAGGTGGGGGGAGGGCTAAGCAGGGAGAAGGTACCGGAAGTGAAATCACAGCTGAGAGAGTGAGGGAAGCCTCAGCCCCTTTAAGACGGAGAAAGCACCGGGCCGGATAAATTACATCCCAGAGTGCTGAAGGAACTTGCAGATGTCCTGGCAAAACCCTGGCAGAGCTTTTCACCATCTCTCTGAGGACAGGGTGGGTGCCCCAAGACTGGAAGGTGGCGCATAGTGCCTATCCACAAGGGGATCAAGGGAGGTGGCAGGGGAACTACAGGCCTGTCAGCCTGACCTCGTGGTGGGCAAGGTGATGGAGGGCATTGTCAAGCGAGAGGCTAGGGGGGGACCTGGATAAGTCAGGGTGCCTGGACGATGACAGCATGGATTCATCCTGGGAAATCGTGTCAGACAAACCTGGTGGAGTTCTATGACTGGGTGACAAGTGCCTTGGACCTGGTAGACCAGTGGATGTCCTCTTTGTGGACTTCAGCAAGGCATTTGACTCTGTTCCTCACGTGGCCTGTTGGATAAGCTGGGAGAAATGGGGGTGGGGAACCAGATGATCAGATGGATAGGCAATTGGCTCCAGGACCGGACCCAGAGGGTCGAGTTGGTGGGATAGTCTCATCCCCAAGGAGGGTCATTAGTGGGGTCCCACAGGATCAGTCCTTGGGCCCTTCTGTTCAGCCCACGATCTGGACATAAGTGACAGGAATCAGGAGTGAGATGAGTCTCTTTGCAGATGACCGAAACTGGGGGCGGTGGTGGATGGGGAGGAGGGGAGGGTGGCCCTACAGGGGGACCTGGAGGCTCTGGAAAGATGGTCTAGAAAGTGGAAGCTGAGGTTCAATGCAGGGAAATGCAAGGTACTCCACCTGGGGGCCAGAAACCCAGGTCAAGTGTACACCCTGGGGGGGGGGAATGCTACAAGTCTCAATGGCTGAGAGGGACTTGGGGGTGGTGGTGGATGTCAAGATGAACAACTCTGAGACTTGTAGGAGGGCAGCAGCCAACAGGATGCTGGGATGCATCGCTAGGGGGATCACCTCCAGAAGGAGGGAAGCGATACTCCCTCTGTATAACTGCTTGGTGAGGCCACACCTTGAGTACTGCGTGCAGTTTTGGAGGCCACACTAAAGCGGGACATTAACCTCCTGGAGAGGGTCCAGAGGAGGGCAACCAAAATGATTTGGGGCTTGGGGACAGGACCTATGAGGAGAGGCTCAAGAGCTAAATATGTACACATTGGAAGAGAGAAGGACCGGGGACATGATAGAGGTCTTTAGGTACATGAAGAGGGTAAATAGGGGAGGAACAGTCGGGTGCTTCAAGGAAGGGCCACTAGAGGGCATGGCTGGAAGCTGAGGGGAAGATCTAGGGAGAAAGGAGGAGGTGCCATCACTGAGAGGGTGGTGGAGCCATGGAATGCACTGCCTAGGGGCTGGTGGAGGCAGAGACAGTGGAGGGGTTCAAGAGGGGGTGGGACAGGTACAGGGGAAGGGTTCTGGAAGCAAAATCCAATGCAGCAAGAATATCCGGAACTGGGAAGGGAGAAGCCAGAAAAGGCGAGGGGGACAGCAAGGTCAGCACCCAGGTTGGGGACTGACCAAACGAGCAGACACGAAAGACCGTTAGGCCTATTCTGCTGGCATTTTAGTATGTTAGTATGTTAGATATAGAGCATCTCTGCATATGAATCCTAGTCAAATTTGCAGATGATACCAAAATCTTTTCTGAGATTGATACACAACTTAAGATTGATATATTTAAACAAGGTCTAATGAAGTTAGATAATTGGGTAAAAAAACAAAACAAAATGGAGCGTAATACTGATAAAAGTACAGTTATTCATTTTGGAATAAAAAATCTGTATATAGCCTACAGTATTAGCTCTTGCAATATAAAAGCAGTAGAATCTGATAGTGATCTGGGAATTATTATCAACAAAGACAAGGCCCCCTGGCTGCTCTGTCTCTCACCCTCGCCCACCTCCCCCGCTTATCTCCACTCCTGCCCCCACCCCAGCCACCTCCTGTACTCCCCCTTACCCCCTGCACCTCCTTCCCCCCTCGATCTCCTACCCTCACTTCCACCACCACCCACCACCCCTTCCCTTGTCTTGCTCATAGCTCATGTCTTTGTACTGGTTATTACGTGTCTGTAAGTCAATGACTATATGTTTGTAACTAAAAATGATGACTGTTGCACATGCTGACGTGGAACCTTTATAAAAGAGTCTCGGCTCAAAGGTATTGTAATCCTAGATTGAAATAAATAAAATAAATACAAGACTTCTCTAATGCAGGTCAATGTAGACGGGTCTCCCATAGAGCAAATTGTACCTTAATATCAGTTAGGAAAGCATTTGTCAACAGAAGCCAAGCTTGTATTCTACCGCTTTACAAAATGTATATAAGATCCCATGTGGATTTTGCTGCAGCATTTTGGTCTCCAGATCTAAACAAGGATATACAAATCATAGAATCAGTACAAAGAAAGGCTACAAAATTGATATCACCCTTATGTAAGTTAACCTACCCTGACAGATTGAGTAAGCTTAAACTCTATGATCTAATGACTCGAAGAGTAAGGGGAGATCTGTTAATGCTGTATAATATTCGTAATGACCCCTCTCTTACCAAGGAATGTGGACTGGAATGGGTAAAAAAAAAAAAAAAAACAGAGGGCTTGAGGTGCCACAACAGATAACTTGAAGTTCCTAAGTTTAGAACCAATAGAAGGAAAAATTATTTTACAGTTAGAACGAGTAGGTTATGGAATTCACTACCCTCAAATCTGGTAGAAAAAAAAAATTTGATGCATTTAAACATGCCTTAGATGATTTCATCCTTAACCATGGAATTTAAATACACCCCGCAGGTGTGGGGAAGGTGGACTTGATGGGCTAACTCTTCCACCTTTGGAAACCGAGTAATACCGAGTAAAGTTTCTACCGATGGTGGTATCAGAATTTACACTGAACCAAACAATGCACCTTCCTGTATATTATCCTGAGCATGGCAACCAATGTGAGGCACTGCTGCATACTTTAGATGTATGAAGAATACTGAGATACTATATTGCTCAGACCAAGGACTGCAGAAAGTCCTCTCAGCTTTTTGTTTCATTTGTTTCCGGAAAGAGGACGCTCCTGTGTGTAAATAATGCATGTACAAATGACTGACACATTGTATTACATTCTGTTATAGGAAGTACAGTAAGGAACTTCTGGTGGCGTCCGTGGTCAGTCCACAAGGGGTATGGCCACTTTTGTTGCTTATTTCGAAAGTCTCCCTGCTGCTGAGATGTGTGGTACAGCCACATAGAGCACTGTTCACACTTTCACTAAACATTACAGTCTGGACATTGTCTCTCTTAGTTAATCTTTTTTATATTTTTAACACTCTTCTTTTCCCTCCTGATCACCGCTTGGCTAGGGCCCCATAAGTCAGCACTGCCGTTTCCCATCCTGCCCAAGATCCTCTCTTGCCTGTGGTCCTGGACCCCCAACTCACCTATGTGAACCTCCCACCCCAGTAATGTTCTCCCCCGGGCAAGGCTGCCTGCAGTACCATGGCATACTTCCCAATCGAATGCCACTGCAGGAGGAGGTGAAAGAGGGAGGCATTCAGGACCCAGGAAAGCAGGATTCAGTGTTGGACGTGGTGGCTGGAGTGACGTCCTTTTCCCAGCTGGTGGGGGTTTCTTTGGTCCCCCCGGAGGCGCGGATGTGCAGTGACGTCCAGCGTGACCCCTTCCCACGGATGTCAGCTGTTGCCTCCACCCCTTTCCAGAGGTGGTCCTGGTTGTTGCAAACCCAACCTCCACTGGATGTTGCTGAAAGTCAGGATCCATAACCCGCTTTCCCTAGGAGAGGAAAACAGTCCTCGGGATGCTCAGTCCTCTCCTCCCTGGCCAACCCCTGGCAACCTGAGATTGCTCCCAACCCTGGGTCACTAGCGTGGTCAGAGGTAAGGCGCTAGGCGCCTTAGCCATTGACACCACTTGGGCCATCTTCTCTTAATTGATCTTGTCATGCTGCAAGGCCTCCTGCCTTGAAAACTCATCAGACTGTATCATTCTCCCTGTTGCTTTGTACTGCTTGGGAGTCATTCTAAAGGTGTGGCCTAATGGACAAGATGGTCTTGGTGAAAATAGAACAGTTACATAAGAAATTAACCATAACAGAAGATCTTCAAGAGAATCCTCTCATTAGGCAGTACCATACCCTTCCTCCTTCCCCTGTTCTATATACTGAGGGTTTTGCCTAAAGCTTTACTCCATGCATCATAGATCTTATCTGTGTCATTCTTCACCATTCATCACAGATGGGTACTGGCCGGAGATCAGGACCCCGCGGGGGCCTTTTTTTTTTTTTTAAAAAGGATAGGCAGAGCCAACGCAGCATTGGCGCCGCCCTCAAGGCCGACGCCTTACGTGGCGCTCGAGGATTAGCTGTTAGCCGCGCCGACCGCCCGCTCACCAGTTCTTCGCCTCCCGCCATCGAGATCACCTCATGGGAAGCCGTTGAAGAAAATTGAAGAAGTTTGAAAACTTTAGGCCTTAGACTTTCGTGTTGTTCGTCGATAGTCCGTCGGTCATCCTGCTAGTTCTGGGTTCTGCCTCCACTCGACGTCGCCGGTAAGATCTTTCCATTTATTTTAAAGTTTAAGCGACATCGAGTCTGTTTTGGTGTTTTTTCCCGTGGGTCATGTCAGCGTTGGAGGGCAAGAAATGTTCTAAGGCGGGTGGCCCCTATGCGTCGGTGCCGTGCGGCGCGGATTTCTCCGTTACGACCAGCGTGACGGTGTCTCGGTGTCTGGCCCACTTCCGACATGGACTCGTGCGACACCAAGCTTCTCCATGGACCGCCAGATCCTCGAACAGCTGCTTAAAGTAGGGCGAGCTCTGCCGACTTTCGGGGTAGGGTTCACTTGTCGGGCCAGCCGCTGTCGCGCCTTCCTCCGGGTCCCTCCTGGTTCTATACAGACTGAGGAGGAGGGAGCCTCGACTTCGCTAGCCTAGCCTTTGGTGAGGGGCTCCTCCTGCGGCAGAAAGCCCGTCCCGCTCTCCCGGGAGCGGGCGGGAGGCACTGGCTAGTGCTCCCAGGGGTGAAGGCTCCCCGTGTCGCTCCCCGCGGTCTGGAAGGCCCGGTCGGCGCCGCCTTCGATGCCGCCGGTCAGTGCCATCGAGGCCTTCGGCGCCGTTCGAGGTGCCGTGGGCCCTGTCGGCGCCGACTCGTCTCTCGGCACCGTGGGCCCTGTCGGCGCTGCTCGTGGCGCCGTGACTCTGGATCCGGCGTCGCCTTTTGCTATGTCTCGATGGCGCCGAGGTTGAACACGGCACCGTGGGACATTCGGGGTCATCTGTCGGTGCCGCATTGAGCGCCGCTGCTGCTCTCGGTGCCGGGGCCAGCAGTGCTGTTTCGGCGCTGGTCCGCCGAGCCGCCGGCACCGCGGTCCTCGGTGCGCTTTCGCTGGGCGCCAGGGGCTCGGCGGTGTCATCGGGCGCCAAGCTCGCTTTTGAGCCATTACGCTGCTTCCGGTGCTGTGGCGCAGAGGGGCCTGGCGCGCCGCCGGGCGCCGAGGTTGTTGCTGGGGCTGCCGGGCGCCGTCTCTGTTCCTGGTACCGCCCCAGTGCGGTGGACTTGGCGGTGCCGCGGCTGGCCTAGCTCTGGACCTTTGGTCTGAGCTGCCCTTCACGCCTTCTGCCAGCCCCAACTGCGGGGCTGTGGAGGCGCCTGAGTGCCGTCGGCCTGCACTGCGACTTCTGGCGCTCGGAAGGTCGCCTTCCTCGCCTCCTACAGTTTGCCCCTAGGACCTCAGCCAGAGGTATTGCGCAACCCCGGAGTCTCCAGGCTCTATGCCTCATCCGCAGTCCGGATTGACGCACCTGGACACTCCTGACTGGCTTTGCGCCCTCCACTGTGACCGGCCCCCGATCAAGACTCCTTGGATTTTGACTTCTGGGGGAGGAGGACTTTCCACTCGGCACGGTTGCTTCTCTCCATCTCAGCTCATCAGGCCCACTATGCAGCCTACAACAGGTTCTTGTGGTCAGCGCTAGGTCAGATCCTAGCTGCTTTGCCTGACTCTGAGCAAACCAGGCAAGTCATCGCACTCTCTGCACGTGGCCTGGAGCTAGCAAGGCACCAAGCAAGGGCATCTTACGACGCCAATGAAGTAGCTACCAGGGTCGTAGGGACAGCGATCTGCACCAGGAGATCGGCATGGCTTCACCTTTCCCGGTTGTCACCCTTGGCCCGGTGTAGGGTGATTTGCTCCGCTCACCAGGGAACCTATCTCTTTTCCCGTAGGGCGAGACTACGCCTGTCGGGCAGCTTCCTTCCCCTCGGGGACCCTGTCTCGCCTCCCACTCTCAGGCCTCTCCAGGCCCAGAAGGTTCCCCTAGTGTGTCACCACTGAGGCTAGGGACTCCGTCCCTTAGAGTGCAATGAATCAGCCTCTGGGGCGGTACTCACCCATTCAGATGAATGGTGAAGATTGACACAGATAAGATATAAAAATTATGTACCTACCACGAATTATGATTTTTGTGTATCTTCACCATTCATCACAATCCCTCCTGCCATCCCCCTTGGGGCTCCAGTCTCTGGATCCTCCTCCCTCTGTGCCTACCCCTCTCTTGAGCGGGGTAAAGTTGGGACACACAGGGGGGTTAGTTTCTTCCCTAAGGGGTACAGTTCGAGTGGCACTCCTTCTCTACTACATATCTTCACCCCTATGGGGAGAGAGCTGGTGGTTGCCCTCCTTCTGTTATCCATCTAACTGTTAAAAAAAAAAAAAAAGTTCCCTTTTTTCACCAAATATCCTTTCAGAGAGAGTACTCAGTCCCTGTACCCTGTCCTTCTCTAGAATAGCCGACTCTGCTTTTGGAGTATTGCCAGTTATTCTGTGCCTTGAATTCTGGCAAGAGAGCTTTGCTACTCCTTGCAGTTCCTTTACAGTCTGGTGACGGACAAGGGTCCTGGATCCTTGTTACCTCTCACTCTCTCCTAAATTTTCTCTCCCCCCTTCCCTTCCCAGAGATTGGGGCCCCTACCCAATCCCCTTAGTCTTACTTCTTCTATGCTGTCCTCTCAGTCATTATTTCTCCTTTTAGTTCAGTTTTCTTCCTTTTCTGTCCTTGGACTCTCTTGTCCCACCCTCCATCCCTTCCTCTTACCTCTCCGCGACTCAGAACTGGTAGGCAGGCGGAGTACGCAACCCTAGCAGCTAATCTCGAGCGCCACGTAATGCGTCGGGTTTTGAGGGCGTCTGATGCTGCATCGCTCCGCCTATCCTTTTTAAAAAAAAAAATAAAAAAGCTCCCGCGGGGTCCTGATCTCCGGCCAGTACCCATCTGTGATGAATGGTGAAGATACACAGAAAGATCATAATTACGGTAGGTACGTAATTTTTATTTATTGCTAGTCTCATGCCTCTTCTTGTATGCCTGGTCCCATGCCTCCTCTTGAATGCCTGGTGCCAGGCCTCCTCTTGTATGCCTGGTGCCAGGCCTCCTCTTGTATGCCTGGTGCTAGGCCTCCTCTTTTATGCCTGGTGCCAGGCCTCCTCTTGTATGCCTGGTGCCAGGCCTCCTCTTGTATGCCTGGTGCCAGGCCTCCTCTTGTATGCCTGGTGCCAGGCCTCCTCTTGTATGCCTGGTGCCAGGCCTCTTCTTGTATGCCTGGTCTCATGCCTCCTCTTGTATGCCTGGTCCCAGGCCTCTTTTTGTATGCCTGGTCTCATGCCTCCTTTTGTATGCTTGGTCCCAGGCCTCCTCTTGTATGCCTGGTCCCATGCCTCTTCTTGTATGCCTGGTCTCATGCCTCTTCTTGTATGCTTGGTCCCAGGCCTCCTCTTGTATGCCTGGTCCCAGGCCTCCTCTTGTATGCCTGGTCCCAGGCCTTTTCTTGTATGCCTGGTCCTGTGCCTCTTCTTGTATGCCTGGTCCTGTGCCTCTTCTTGTATGCCTGGTCCTGTGCCTCTTCTTGTATGCCTGGTCCCATGCCTTTCTTGTATATGTGGTCCCAAGCCTCCTCTTGTGTGCCTGGTCCCAGGCCTCCTCTTGTGTGCCTGGTCCCAGGCCTCCTCTTGTGTGCCTGGTCCCAGGCCTCCTCTTGTGTGCCTGGTCCCAGGCCTCTTCTTGTGTGCCTGGTCTCAGGCCTCCTCTTGTATGCCTGGTCCCATGCCTCTTCATGTATGCCTGGTACTGGTTTACTCTACTGTTTCCACATGGTTGGAGGCCTTTCGAGGCCACTCTTTGTTGGGGAACTGAGGAGTCTTGGGGCGGCCTGCGTTATATGAGCATTGATGCTGCACGTCATTGTGTGAGGCCCCCAGCTAGCAAAACGTTTTGTAGTGGTCCTGACACTGACAGCTTGTAGTTCCAAAGGTGTGACGTAATGGAGGAGATTCTCTCAAAGATCTACTGTTACTGTAAGTTCTTATATAACTGTTCTTTAGTCATGATGACCTACAGTAACATAGAAACATAGAATCTGTCAGCAGATAAGGGCCATACGGCCCACCTAGTTAGCCCGTTTTCCCTACTCACTGCTGTAGCCCCAGATCCTGTTTGATCTGCTGCTCTCTTATAAACAGGACAGTCTTCTAAACTGGGCCTATTGACCTAAAGATTTGTTTCCCTATATAAAAATAAAGTTTTTACTACTACTACTACTTTTTACTATTGTCCTGCTCTGCACATCTCCAGGATACCCTTATGTCTATCCCATGCACTCTTGAACCCCCATATTGTTTTCGCACCAACTACTTCTACTGGAAGGCTGTTCCACTGCTCCACCACCCTTTCAATGAAAAAGTACTTTGCAACATTACCCTGAGTCTTCCACCCTTCAACCTCATGTCATGCCCCCTTGTTTTTGTGCAGAGTTTTCTCTGAAATATGCTTTCCACCTGTACTCTGTTTATTCCCCTAAGGTACTTGAAAGTCTCTATCATATCTCCCCATTTCCTTCTTTCCTCCAGTGAATAGATATTAAGGTCCTTAAGTCTTTCCTCATAGGGCTTCTGGTGCAGTCCATGTGCCATCATCTTTGCCCTTCTCTGGACTGCCTCTGTTTTGTCAGTGTCCTTCCGGAGATGTGGTCTCCAGAACTGGACACACTACTCCAGCTACGACCTCACCAGAGATCTATACAGTGGCTTGAGGTTCAACAATACTCCCTAGTCTGTTTTGTTGTCTGAACTTTTCATATCATTAGGGATTGTAAAATGCTGGTAAAGATTTTGCCTATCTTTAACATAATTATACTTAAAAGTGGCAAGTCTTCCTTGGTTGATAATTTTGATTAAGTAAAATATAAACAGTTTTCTTGATAAACTCTCGATTGATCTGTAACTGTTTGTTTTGCTTTTTTAATTAAGATGAACCGTACAGCATTCATGTGCCTGCAGAAATTCCAGGCCTATAACAGGGAGCTAAAGAGAAAAGAATGGACGAAGGAAGAGGACAAACTGCTGAGAGAGCTAGTTGAGAGAATGAGGATAGGAAACCACATACCATACCGGAGAAGTAAGTGAATGTAGTATATCTTCTGAGAATCCATCTTCATTGTTGATTCTTACTTATGGTTCTGGGCCAGAAACACTGAGACCCCGCGGGAGTAAGTCTTTTGCCAGTAAGCAGGCCATGGCTACTGGGTATGGCACCTGCACGCCGTGTATATGGTGTTGCACATCAGCCAGTAACCATTGCTAGGTCCCTCACTAACCTCCGTTCTGTTCTTCCCACCATCGAGTGCAGGAGTGCAGCATCTCACTTTAACTTGTTGGTGCTTATTTTTCTATTGTGTCACCTTAATTCTTTTTATTTGCAGTGTTGCCTGTCTTTCTTATTTTACCATGATGCCAAAGTCTGATTAAAAAAAAAAAAAAAAAAGGGCTAGTTGTTGAGGAAAATCTGACAGCTGCCCATCATGCATTGTTGTATTGTGGGAAACCGATGTCTGTGATGGACCAACATCAGTCCTGTGTGGCCTGTCTTAGATTGGAGCACGAAACGATGCATGTGATGCCTGCTTCTCAGTGGACCACTGTACTCTTGAGAACCGCACATTGAGGTGGTGTCACCCGATTCCTGCATTGAAGTGTCCGAGACTCTGGTGGACATTTAATTCCTTCGGGGCAGTTGACTGGGAATGCTCCACAGTCTGCCTGCCATGAGCAGCAGATATCCCTGGTGGTTAGGTTGGAATTATGCACTCAGTCTACACTGGTGAAAACCTAGATGTCATTCTCTGGTGTCACCCGTGCTGTTGTCATAGTTTGCAGTGGCACAAGGAAGATGCCAGCCCCCTCCTGACACTGTTCATGGTGTCAGCACAGGGACCGGCACTGAGACTGTTGTCCGCACTGTGGCTAGTTCGGGGGTTGTCAGCATCCATGGTGTCAAAGGCAACACATAGGAGAGTGATGACTCTGGACATGGTGACGGAGGTGGTGTTGGTCCTGGGTCTGGCTCTGGATGAGGTGCTGATGACATTATTGTTCCAGAGGTTGTCCCCAAGTCTGGTGGTGTTCATGACACCGAGGAGGGTGGTGGCTTTGGGCATGATGTTGAAGTCAGCAAGAAGCATGGTGTCAAGGGCGGTAGCAGCCATGGTGATGGGGAAGGCCCTATCTCTGAGACTGTGGTTGATTGATCCTGAGCCAGATGCCAGAAGCAGCAGTGACTTGGGGTTGGATGGTGGCCCCAAGGTGGAATTTGCTCCAGAGCCGCTGTACGTCACCGCCACCAGTGAGGACTGGGGTTGCCTTGTAGAACCTGCACAGCTCTGCTGTCCTCTCCTGGGGGTTTCCCCCATTGACATTGATCGGGTCACCCCTCAGATATAGGAGAACGCCGTTCAAGTGACTCTGCTAGGCCCTCCTCTCAACAAGGTCCTCTTAGCAGTTCTGCAGCCCAAGATGAGGCCCCAGAGACCTGGAGTCTCATTCCCCTTTTAGAGAGGTCTTGTCATTTCCTTGAAAGGATGCCAATGTTGATAGGCCCTGACGGGACCTCTTAACATGGGAAAAACACCAAGCATGTGTTGATGCCTTAGATAATTGGCATAGGGATACAGACAGGGCCCAGTCCAGGCCCTTCTCTCTGGTACCCACCCTGCCTGGATGCGGCGCTTTATCTCCATCAGCGTTCTTTGGTGAGGACAAGTCATCTGTCCACCTCCCTTCTGCTGCTGAGAATGCCCTGTACCAGTGATTCCTGCTGGAGAAGATCCAGGCATTTGATCTCAAAGTCCACAGAAGCGGCAATCTTGCAGCCCTGCCATTGGGATTTACTGGAATTCCCAACATCAACACTGTAGTCATTCCTCCTTCACCTGAGGCCATAGAGGAGGCATCTAGGAGCCATCCCCTCTCTCCAATCCAGCCATCCCAATGGAACTCTTCACATGGTATCGTGCACCCACAGGGTCTGCAGGTAAGGTACTTCATTGCTTGTCAGGGCTTGAAGTACCGTAGACCCTGTTGGGGCCACAGTGCCCAGGTCCCCAAACTTTTTTATCCAGTGTTTAAAGCAGCACACCGTCGAAGGCCTTACTGATGTCCAGATTCAGGACATCCCCCTGCTGTGTCACTGTAATGAAGAAGACTGTCGAATTTGACATTTGACACTCTGTCCTCTAACAAAACAATGCTGCCTTTTGTTCTGCAGTCTCTGTAGATTCAGGAAATCCACTAACTACTCCTTGATTATGGTGACCAGCAGCTTTCCTACTATGGAGGTCAGAAACAGTGGCTTATAGTTCCCTGGGTCATCCCTTGCTCTGCTGTTATGCAGTGGCACCACACTGGTCACTGTCCAGTCCCCAGGTACCACTCTTGTCTGCCGTGAATAATTAAATAGGTATACCAGTGGCCCTGTCAGAAAAGTCCCTTTAGGACCCTGCCCCTTTGACCCCCCCTCAGTTTTCACTCCGTTTCCCCTTTGAACTTGATCCCACTCTCTGGCAGAGGACCTCTTGCTTCCACTTTGAAGACCACGCTGAGTTCATTCGATAATTGCCTTCACAGTATCATTATGGCTGCATAGCAGAACTATGCAACATAGTGCTATTACATAGTAGAGAGATGGGACTCTGGAAGCATGTGACCAGATGCCTCGACTTTGTCCTCCCACAGTGGAGTTGAAGGACATGCAGACTTCTCCATTTACTACAGTGCTGTTCCTCCCTCCACCCCTTAAGCACTATTTTCCTGCTCCGCACTCACTTTCAGTTCACTTCTGGGTTTGAAGCTAGTACATCTTTTCCTCTCCTTATATATGTAGTAATGTTTCCCTGGTGTCTAGTGGCATCCCCCACCCACCTTCTGATTGCTGTCCCAGTCATTTACCAATTTTACCCTGGTGTCTAGTGGCACCCCCACCCTCCGATCACTGTCTCTGCTGTCTACTACTGTTTCCCTTGTGTCTAGTGGCACCTCCAGTCGCTGTCACTATAATGCAGTATTGTTTCCCTGGTATCCAGTGGCATCTCCAACCTCCTGTCGCTGTCCCAGTAATGTAGTATTGTATTGTTTCCCTAGTGTCTAGTGGCTTTCTCCTCACCCTCTGATCACTATCCCCGTAATGTAGTATTGCTTCCCTGTTGTCTAGTGTCACTCTTCACCCTCCGATCACCATCCCTGTAATGTAGTATTGCTTCCCTGGTGTCTAGTGACACCTCCACCCTCCAGTCGCCATCCCCGTATTGTCTAAATATCAGCTGAAATAAAACCGTCCCTCGATATTTTTGTATTAAAAAAAAAAAAAACTGCAGAAAAGAAAATGGTCACTCACCGATCTGACCCCCCCCCGACGACCTTCCACTCAGCACCCCACACCCCCACATTCACCTGAACATGCCCCAAAGCAAAGATCCACTCTCCAATCGAATGAACATCTTGCTGCTGGAACCACCGACTGTAGTATGAAAAACTAAGGTAAATGCGGGTCAGTGTATTTCAGTGGGGTTTTGAACTTTGATGTATAACTTCATTTTTGCATATTGGGCCCCAAAATTTCAACATGCCTTTTTTGGGACCCCACCTCATGACAGATTGCTGTAGAATTATGTAAATCTGACTTGAAAGGTGATTTTGTGCTCGCATTGTAAAATCACCTTTTGGGTGGGATTTGGAAATTTTTCAATACCCTTGTTCATGAAGTGGGGTCATAAGAAGGCTGTGTTGGAAATGTGGGGTCAAAATATGTAAAAATGACAGTTACGAGAGCATCTTAAAATTTTCTGCACTCGCTCATAGCATATTTTTTCACACCACCTCATGAATGTGACAATTTTCAAATTCTGCCCAAAATGTGTTTTTACACCTGTGCCATGGAGTGACATTTCAGTGGCATGGAATCACATTTTAGCGTGAATTTAAAAAATTTTCACCTAGGGGGTTTATGAAATGGAGTGAAGCAGCCTCTCTCACTTTTGTTGGCTGCATCAATACCACAGTTTTGCAGCCATGACGGCTCTGATCAGAGTTTATTTTTTTACTGTAATTCCCCAGTCCTTTTTTTCCTATACTCTCCTTAGACTTACTTTTCTCACTTGGGTAGCAAAAAAAGATTTTTTTTTTTTTTTTCTTGACCCTGTTCACTATTTTCAGTTCTGTGTCCACTTTGGCCTTCCGAATCAGTTGTGTGCTGGGTTTAAGCTGCTTTATGTATTCCTCCCTGCTGTTCCCTGCTCCCTTATATATTTTCAGAATGCTGCAGTCCTTGCCCTGACAGCCTCCTAAACATACCTGTTTAAACCAGATTATCTGCTGTGTTTTTTATGTATTGGATTTTAATAACCAGGTAAGCCCACTGAGACCAGTTGTTCATTTTTAGGGGTGACCTGGAGTTAATCATATAGAGCAGAGCATATAATCAACCTTTTGGTATGTATCATTTCTTAGACAAAGATTTGGTATACAGATACATAGCTTACACTCACAGCGATTAGTTACTCAGGAATCGGATTACACAAGTTGAAGAAATACAATCCACTATAAGAAAATATTTGTACTGGATAAGAGTCATACGTGGAGAACCTTCAGCTGTAGCAGTTGCATTGACTTCAGTCAGATAAGCCATTTTTTTAAATTCTTTTTGTCCCTTCTAATCCCCCCAACGCCTTCCAGATTTCCATCTGGTGGTGCTATTATCTTGCTGGAGCACTGCCTTTCTCCACCCTGCTTTGGTTTACCCTCCCCCCCCCCGGTGGGGGCAGGGTGATATAGCCCTGAACACACTTTGCTGCATCAGAAGACATACACTCAGTCAGAAGAGCCCAACCCCTGATGGGATCCATGACGCCGGTTCGATAACAGAGTTGTCGACTGACGTTACAGCAACGGATTTATGTCGACTGCAGTTGCGGTCGGAATAATAAAGCCGTCTAAAGAAAGTTACTTTTCGAACCTCACGTGAGGGGGGCACACACCCCACACCCACTGTAGAACATGTAATGAGCTCTGAGTCTGAGTTGATTCAGGGAAGGGGTGCAAAACGCCAAGGAAGCAGTGCCAGGTCCCGCGGTGACATTACAGTGGCAACAGTGAATTGTCGCTGTAATGTTATTCGCTATTGACTTGTCAAACCGGCGTCAGCATATGCCCCTGGTGTACTGGGGTCTTCCATTTACAGGGAACCAGAGGTTTTTTCCATGTTTATTTCTCAAACCCCATGGGACTCTGCATTGTGTGGACGTCAAGGAGTGGGCACATGCTGAGTGTGACAATGCTGTAATGTCAGCATCCTCTCTTGTTTTTCGGTTCCGCATTGCAACCTCTGGCCACCCAAGTGTCTGTATTGTAGCAGAGAACAGAACCTCCCTCCCTTCCCGTAGACAGAGAGTGTCCTCTTGGACACTCCGTCCTTTTCCCTTTAGCTGGCCCTCGACAATCCAGGCTCGTTCCGAAAACCCAGGTCACCAGCGTTGCGAACAGTAGCGCTATCAGAGTGCTGATGGGCCAGCAAGAAGAAAAGCCTTGATAAATTTTTTTTAAAGGCAGAGGAAGTTGCACAGTCCTGGACCATGGAGAAAGTTACTCCAAATGTTAAGGTCTGTGTTGACAAAAGACTAATGCTCTGAAGCGGATTTTATGCTGGGAACTATTAATACACTGTTAGCCGAGGGGCCTCCCGGCCTGCCCACGACTCCTCCAGGCAGCCTGCAGGAAAGCCGTCCACCGTTGTCCTGGCATCGGGTAGGGGCAAGTCGGGGTCAGGGTCTTCGGTCTCCACCCTGACGCCCCTCAAGGTGAAGGCCACACCAGCAGGGTCACCCTCCACCTTAGGGGCTGGGACCAGTCAGAATCAGGGCAGTGACACTTCGGCTCCTGCCTGCCCGGTCCTGACGACAGTCTTGTCCAAGGCTTTGGACAAACACCTCATCATCGGGGCAGGCATCAGGCTCATACAAGCACCTGACACCAATGCCCCGCACTCCGTTGCCTTCGCCTAAGGCCCTGGCCAAGTCAACGGCTGCATCCCCCCTTGGACTCCGCCAAGCAGCTGCCTGCTTAGGGGACGCCTTCCCGGGCATCGGATAAGGCTTCGGCTGCCTCCTTGATGGCCCGTTCCAGTGTTGCCAGTCGGGGTAGACTTCACATCCTCCAATGGAGGCTCCCGGCTGATTAACCTTAGGCCAGACGAGACTTGTAACCACTCCGTCTTGCCTCCGGCTCTGGCACCACCTTGGACGCTAGACCCCTGGATGCCAGGTGCTCTGATGCCGGGCAAGCTGATGCCAGCTTCTCAGTCATCAGCCAGCCCATCTAGTCTTCAATTCTCTAAGAACCAGATCCAGGAACTCTTCTCCTTCTGGTGGAACCAGGTCAAAGGAGACTTACTCCCTCACATGGAGCCCAAGCCGGAGCCAGACCAAGACCCGGACCAGGAGACTAAATAACCGTCTTCTGCTCCTAAGGACCGTACCCTGAGCACGGACAACTGCTGTGGTAGACCCCCCTACACAGAGGGTGGCATCACGGCGAGCACTCCCACTTATCCAGCTATCACTGTTGTCAGTCTCACAGCCAACATTGGTCCCACAGTGGGTGTTGGTCCCATAGTGGACGTCGGTTCCATTGCTGACATCGCTATAGCTCTTCATCCTACTCCTCAGCGGACACCAGCCGCAGTTCTTTGTCCTCGGGCTCAGACTGTTGTGAACTAAGGATCACCCTTCCTCCCCGGATAATAAGGACACCCCATGTCGCCTCCTGACGATCTGATGTTCATGGATGTCATGAGGCACATCCTGGCCCTTAAACGGATGGGAGACTGAGGACCCAGAGCCATAGGGGCTGAGGTTGGCGATGTATCTGAGGCAGAAGGAGCCCAAGCCTCTAGTGGTCCCTCCTTTGGTAGATACCTTTTCAGGACCTCACAAGATTAACCTGGAAGCACCCATCCACCACCTCTGCCATCTCCAAGAAGTTGAACAGGCTATATAGAGCTCCTAGGGAGGAGCCTTTCCTGGTGGAACACCCTACCGCAAACTATATGGTGATTATAGCTGCTCACAATAGATTGAAGAAGCCTAAACACCCGAGTACTCAGCCTCCTGACCAAGAGTCCAGATATATTGACCAGATGGGCAGAAAGGTTTACTCATCCTCCACTTGCTCAATCAGGTCCCTTAACTTTCTCACACACAGTACAATACCAAAATGCCCTGTAGGAGAAAGGTATAGAGATAGCACAAGCCCTTCCAGACTCAGTACAGAAAACAGCTCCTTGACCTTCTCAAATCGGGGTCGGATGTAGGCACCCATGTTCTGCATGCCTTATACGATACTGCAGATACGGCGGCTTTGGGCGTCTGCCTCAGGTGCCACGCCTGGCCTAGAGTCTCAAGATTCTCCCAGGATCTGCAGTCTGTCATCTTGGACTTCCCCTTCAAGGGCTCAGTCCTCTTTGGTGATGAGTCACAGAAACTGATCACCCATCTCCAAGACTCCGGGAAGTCCATTTGATCTGTCCAGAAAATGTATAAGAGGGATGAAAGACCCTTTAAGAAGTGGCCATTTCAGAAGCCCCCAGGTTAGCAGCCCCAAAACCAGCCTCAGTGAAAGGGAAGCTACAAAAGAAAGGCCACCTCCCATTTGAAAGGGAAGTTACAAAAGAAAGGCCACCTCCCAGACTCCTGGAAGCTTTGCCTCTCGGGCCCCAAAGTCATCCCAGGCCCCTCTGCCTACTCCTGGAGCAACACAATGACTCCTTGCCCAGACCCTCCTCTTCCAGCGGAGTCAGTGGGGGAAGTGGTAGGGGGTCGCTTCTCCCTCCATCTCGAGGGTTGGAGCAAAATAACGACAGACCTCTGAGTGTTGAAGCTCATATATAGAGAGAGGTCATACTGTGGAGTTCGAACAAATGCCTCCAGAAACTCCTCCAGTGTTCTCCCCTTCCACTGTCCTCCTTCTCATGTCCCCCTGATCGAAGGAGAAATTTAGGCCCTCCTGCAAAAGCAGGCTATATAGCCAGTTCCCCCGGCTCAAAGGGGAAAGGGATTTTATTCCCACTTTTTCTTAGTTCCCAAAAAGACCAGGGACCTTTGGCCATCCTGGATCTCAGTTTCCAGAACAAATTCATTGAGTACAAGAGGTTCAGGATGGTTATGCTGCCAGATCTGATCCCCCTCCTCCACCAAGTGGACTGGCTCTGCTTTCTAGATATGCAGGACACGTACCTGCACATCCTAGTGTTCCAGCCTCACAGGAGGTTCATGCGCTTCCTCTTCCAGGGCCGACATTATCAGTTTCGAGTCTTGCCATTCAGCCTATCCTCCGCTCCTGGAGTCTTCACCAAGTGCCTAGTGGTGGTGGCTGCAGCTCTACATCAACGGGGTCATTACATCTTTCTTTACCTAGATGACTCGCTCCTGGCAGCTCCCATGAGGGAACAGCTGGTTCACACTCTCTGAGACACCTGTACACTCTTCCAAGAGCTGGGGATAACACTGAATATCCTAAAGTTGTCCTCATGGCCTAACCAGAGACTCCAGTTCATAGGGGCTGTCCTGGACATCGTACAGGGCGTGGCCTTCCTGCCCCCCAGACAGGGCGGATTGCCTCTGGGATCAGGCCCAAATGATATCCTAGGCTCCTCATGTCCCGGCCTGAGTCTGTTTAAGACTCCTTGGTCACATGGCAGCAACCATCCCTATGGTTCCCATGGCTCACCTCCATATGGGAGTCCCTCAGTGGACACTCAGGGTGCTATAGGTCCAGAGGTTGGACAACCTAGATCAGTCAGTCTTGGTCTCCGACCCAGTCCTCAGGACACTAACCTGGTGGTTGGACCCATTCAGTCTTTTGGCAGGGGTCCTCTTCCGACAGGAGGCCCCAAGATGAGTTCTGACCACAGGCGCCTTGGGTCTCTGTTGGGGCGCACACTTGGAGACCAGGCAGACCCAAGGGACCTGGTCACCAGACCAGCAATCACTCCACATCAGCGTTCTAGAGTTGCGAGCAGTCCTGAATTCCTTGCAGGCATTTCAAGTGGACTTATCTCCGGGCCCTCTTCTCATTCAGATGGACAACATGTATGTCGTCTTTTACATCAACAAGCTGGGAGGGCGCTCACTCCTACCCCCTCTGTAGGGAGGCAGTGAGGGTCTGGTATTGGATTCTGGAACACTGCCTCAAGCTCACCGCTGTTCTTGTTCCAGGCATCCAAAATGTGTTGGATGACAGCCTTAGCAGGTCTCGGTCCAAGGCTCATGAGTGGAAGCTCCTTTAGTCAATGGCAGATCAGCTATTCGTTAGATGGGGCCGGCCAGAGTGGGACCTTTTTGTGTCCCCTCTCAGCGCTAAGCTGCCTAGTTTTTGCTTGCTAGATCCAGGGCCTGGAGTTTTCTGGTGAGACGCATTGTCCCTCTGTTGGACAGGTAGGTTTCTCTATACCTTCTCTCCCTTTCCCGTTCTTCAGAGGGTGCTTCTGAAGTTACAGGCAGAGGGAGCAGAGATGATTCTCATAGCCCCCCTTAAGGCTTCATCAGATTTGGTTCTCACTACTTCAGCAGCTGGCAGTGGACTCTCCAATTCCCCTGCCTCTGAGCTCGCACTTGCTCTTCCAGGATCAGGGCACCTTAGTCCATCCAGACCTTAAGTCCCTGCATCTTCAGGCGTGGCTCCTGCAGACCTAACTATGGCTAGATATGGGGTTTCCCCCAGGGTAGAGGATGTCCTAGTGGCAGCCAGAAAAACCCTCTGTTAGATCCACTTATGCCATAAAGTGGAAAAGATTTTGCCTATGGGCTGCTGCACGCCAGCTTAATCCCTTTTCCTGCCCTCCGAACGCTGTGCTTGACTATCTCCTCTTTCTTTTTGAGCAGGGCCTGAGCTACTCAATTCAGTTAAATTTTTACTACAGGATTAGTTCCATTGAGCGGGCTCATTCACAAGGAGGCCCTGGTGTGACAAGACAATTACAAACAGGTGTGCGTTTGACAGACATATAAATTAGCACATAGTATACAGTATTACATTGTAAAGGTACAAGGGACAAGAATAATAGACCAGTATACAAGCTTATACATAGGTAGGATCTAACAAGCTAATACATGGGAAGTATCTAACTATAGGGGAACATACAATCTGGTTGGCAATTTTCATTTACAATTCTTCTGCAAATCAGAGGAAGGAAAGACAGTTTAAGAGCATGGTGATAAGTGCAATAGATGTTATTGAGGATAATTGGCAGACGGGTGGGGGTGAGGTCAGGGCAGTAATGTTGGTGATGGATGTGCAAAGAAAGGGGGAAAAATATGGAGACGGTCGGTGAAGGATGGTGGTGACAGATAGCTGGATGGTGGGCAAGCTAACAAGAATTCTGGTTACGTATTGGGACAATGGCATACTATCTTGAATGCATTTTTGGCCATGGTCTTGAAGCGATTTAGTGAAATAACCTTGGTTATCCTCAATGTATTTTGCAGGTATTTTCATATTAATAGAAGTATGTAACTAATAGCACCTCTACCTTGCTAGGCGCATGTTCTGGGGACATCCAGTAGGAGGCAGTCGGAGCTGCACAGGGAATATGTATTGTCTGTTGTATGGACCATAGAGCAGATATGGACCACAGAGCAGATGTAATGAGAAAGCTTTCCCCAACAAAGTCCATTGACCAATGTGCAACATACGTCGGGTTGCTAGAGAGGTCCAGCCTAGAGCAAAGTAGAGGGAACAGTGGTATGCCCGAGGCGGTGCATTAAACACGAAGTATAACGCTCGATGGTATAGGGTGTCTAATTTATGAGTGTGGATTGTGGTGCTACAGTTGTAGATAATGTCACCATAGTTTAGTAGTGGCATAAACGTGGTCTGAACCAGTCTACGCCTAGAGTCCAACGTGAATAGGGATCTGTTCCTGAATAGGCATCCCAGCCTAGCCTTTAGTTAGGCATTCAGTGTGAGCAAGGAAGGATAGTTTGGTATCCAGCCAAACGCGCAGGTATTTGAATTGATCCACGACCTCGAGGGTGTCCCCGAATATAGTTGTGAATATAGACTATAGCTCTTCTATCAAGGTGCACCTTTCTGCTGTCTCGGCGTATCAGGCACCGGTGGAAGGTAAGACTTTCACTGCACTGGACATGTCTCGTACCTTTTTGCAGGGCATTTTGCACCTAAAATTTCCCATCCAAGATCCTGTCACTCCATGGGATCTCCTCTTTATGTTGGAGAAGCTCACGCTCCCCCCATTTGAACCGGCCTCGGATTGTGAGCTACGCTTTCTGTTGTGGAAAGCATTATTTTTGTTTGCATATACTGCTCAAAGAATTTCAGAGCTTCAGGCTCTGATGTGTAAAGAGCCTTATTTAATTTTCCCATAAGGACAGGGTAGCCTTACATACAAATTCTAAGTTTTTGGCTATGGTGGTGTCAGAATTCCCCCTGAATCAAGACATCCACCTCTCTGTTTACTACCCTGAGTATTCTAACGGGCAAAGCGCTGTTGCATACTTTAGACGTCCATTGGACTCTTCATTTTTACCTAAACCGCACTGCTCCCTTTCACAAAATGGATCAGTTGTTTGTTTTGTTTGCTCCCAAGACTCAGGGTGCGCCAGTTACCAAGCAAACCTTGTCTAAATGGCTAGTTAACTGCGTTTTTTTGATACGACAAATGCAATAAGCCCTTACCGGTTTCAGTAAGAGGCCATTCCACCAGGTGCCTGGTGACTTCTTTCGCCTCTTTGAGGAATGTTTCCACAGCAGACATTTATGCATTGGCTACCTGGAACCTTTTTGACACCTTCATCAAGCATTACAGCTTGGATGCAGCTTCCAGACATAGGACTGGGTTTGGCCTTGCAGTTCTGCAAGGCTTCCTTTCTTGAGCCTCCAGCTGGTCCTTTTCAGATGCCTCCTGGACTTTCCTGTTCCTTATCCCTTGATTGCTTGGTACTCTGTCCTTAGGGTTATTGCCTGCTGCAAGAGCTCTCACTTTAAGTAACATAGGACAGTTACGGAAGAACTTACCGTAACAGTAGTTCGACAAAAAGACGGTAAAACTACCGACACTAGACGGGCGAAGCAGTGAACTTAACCGTGAGGCGCTAACTCGAGCTAACGGTGGGAAAGAACTGGAAGGCGGGCATGGGGGACGGCCCCTTTATACTGACATTGCATGAAATCGGTCACCTGACGTGGGGGCGGTCCCCCGCCAGAGTCTCCTAGCTAGAAATGTTTCCGTGGGGTCCTGACACCTGCCGACTTCAGTCCTATATGTATTACCTACTGCAAGAGCCTCTCTCGAAGATCTACTGTTGCAGCAAGTTCTTACATAACTGTTCTATCTTCGAGAAGAACTCTTGCAGCAGGCGCTGCTTTCCCTCCCTCCTTCCCCTCTGGCATTTTCTCTGTCATTTAAATTTTTTGGCAAGAACCTGCCTGGTTCTCCTTCCATCCTAGACTCTGGGTCTCCGACGGGAGAACTGAGGTGGGTCTGGGGACTGCCCCTTTTATAGCACTGGCCAACGTCTGGACGGAGTGGAAGTTGGGGGCGGTCCCCCGCTGAAGACTGCTAGCTGGAAGGTTTCCGTGGGGTCCTGGTGCCTGGCAGCTAAGTCCTCATGGTTATTGCCAGCTGCAAGAGCTCTTCTCGAAGATCTAGTGTTATGGTAAGTTCTTACGTAACTGTATTTTTCTGATTAAGGATTTTAGTTACATAAACCACATAAGGCATGAATGAGAGCTCCAGATCTAGTTGCATCCCCAGGTACTTTAATGATTCTACAGCTTCCGGATTAGCCTTCAAATATGTACCAGTTGAGCAACCTAGTCTCTAGAAATGTATTTGTCTAACAGCAAACAACATTGCTTTAGTTCTGCTTTAGTATTTAGGATCAGCTTATTTTTCAGAAACTGTTTTTCAGGTTACCTAACATCATCCCCAAGACCAGAGTTTATAATATCTGTGTCAGCAGGACTTCTGTAGATTACAGCGTCGTCTGCATATAGCTGGTCCTCAGCGCCCCAGCAGTTTACTGTTGTATCATTTACAGATAGGGAGAAAAGCAGTGTGCCCAATATGGAGATGTGAGGAACCTCATCAGCTGTTTCTCCGTGTCGATAGACTACCACCACACTTAATCATTCTTTTTTTTGTTCTGACAGGTAGTTCGTCAGCCAGGAGCTGGAGGGTTGGTCAGTACTCAGCTTCTTCAGCTTAACCAGCAGAAGGGCATGATTTACTAAGTCAGAAACTTTTGTTAAATCAACAGACAGCTTCTGTTGGTTGACAAAGAGTATGTGGATCTAAAAATATCAGAAGTCAGATGTACAAGGGCTGCGTTTGTGCCGTAGTGTTTTCTAAAACTGTACTGAACATCAGTTATCAGAGCTCGTGAACTGTACTAGACATCAGTTATCAGAGCTCTTGAACTGTACTGGACATCAGTTATCAGAGCTCGTGAACTGTACTGGATATCAGTTATCAGAGCTTGAGATTCAAATAATGCTTGTCGTTATTTATGTACTAGTCTCTCCTGGATTTCTGCCAAATAACTGATGAAATGGGATGATTCTTTTCAAAAGGTGCCTTGTTCCCCCGCTTTATGAACTGGCGCAACCAGGGTCATGTTCTGTTTTTCAGGAATAGAGCCCTGTCATAGTAACATGTTGAAGAGGCTTCTAAGAGGAGAGGCCATGATGGGTGCAGCAATTCTGAGCAGTTTTGGTTCGTGGTTATCAAAGCCAGCTGAGCTGTCTGTCATAATATGTCTCAGTCGTACTAGCACCAACTCTCTGGTGAGTAGCTTAAAGTGAAACTCAGGAGAGCTTTCCAGGATGTTGTAGGAGTTGGGGTGCAAACCATTTAAAGGAGATGTGAACTTATCCAGATTAGGTTGAATGCATTTATTGAGGATGCTGGGTTGCAGATATGCTTTCCATTACAGATAATTTGTTTACATTGGAGCACCAGTGTAGCCTTTAAAGACAATTTACCTACATCCCAAAGTGCTTAGGATCTGACTGGTGACAGGTTTGAAGGCTTTTCACATCCATTATTTTTGCCCTCTTTAGATCATTTTTACAAGCATTTCTAAGTTGCCTGTAATTTTGCCAATCAAGTTGTTGCCGTGTAGTTACCCAAGGCTTTGTTCCTAAGCCTCATTGCCTTAAAGAGGGCAGTATTCAGTTACGTAGAGCATAGACCTCTAACTCTTCTCTGTACTAAGTAGACATACTTATTGACCACGCTGAGGAAATTGTTAACAAAGAAGTCGATCATCTAGAAAATCAGGCTAATTTAGTTTGGAATAATAACAAATCCGTATTGGGGGGGGGGGGGCTTCAAGCAACTGTTCTTTCATGTACAGTATACTGATGAGTGGTCACGTAGGAAGTCAGTAGGTGTCTCTTATCCTTTCGGATTTGTTCACCAAGATCAAATCTACTACGGTATGATTCCCTGTTCTATTCTTTAGCCTAGTGGGCTCTTCAATAATTTGGTTGATGTGAACCTCTGCAAACCAGAGATGCAGTGGATCCCCTCCCAAAATATTGTTCCTACTCTTTTTTTCTTCAGCTGGGTCAAGCAGACAAGTCCAAACAGAAAAATAGTAACCAGCCCAGATTTCACCTTTCAAGGTTACACTTTTATTTTTAAAAACCTCTTCACACCGCCATGATCCCCTCAATGCCTAACGTTTCTTCCACGGGGCTTCCTCATTGGCAAGGGGCTAGGCATAAACCTAGAGTTGTATATGTAAAATTATTGTCTTTTTTTTCTGTCAATCTTTTATATTTCACATTCTATGGTCCTTGGTCCGAGCTCATAGTGATAAAGGCCTTGTGAGGGTTTAAAGGTCAGAGTGATTGAAGGAAAACTAAAGGGGACATATTCAGTAAAGACTAGGAATTCTGAAGAAGGACCATGGGATGTGGAATAAAAAAGACTGACCAAAAAAAAGACAATACTTTAACATATACAACTCTTAAGTTCACGCCTAGATCCTTGCCCTGGGGAAGCCCAGTGGGTGAAACGTTGGACATTGAGGGGATCATGGCAGTGTGAAATGGAATACGTACCTACTGTAATTCTTGATCTTCTTGAATGAAGTCTTCACCACTAATTCACACTAATGGGAATTCACCGGAGGCGCTAGGACCCAGCGGGAGTAAACTTTTTTCGAGGGGGTCAGTGCCTGAGATGGAGCCGCAAGGAAGCGGCACCACGAGCCCTGGCTCGTGCAGTAATGACCATCCCGGCGTTGACCCTCCAACCGCCTCAGTACCTTTTTTCTGAGGAGGTGCAGCATGACTAACCTAGAAGGACTAACCTACAAATCGGATATAAGATGGTCCAAATGACCCGTGTAAGAAGGGTCAACAACAGCGTGTTCGCAGTCCAGTCATTGATGGAGTGAAGACCAAAAACAACGAAGTGAGCTCGTGGGATGGTGGGTGGGCATGTGATTGAGTGGTGGAGACTTCGTCCAAGAAGACTAAGAATTATGGTAGGTACATAATTTCCTGGACATAAAGTCTTCACCACTCATTCACACTAATGGGAGAGTACTGAGTTGATAATCCCCCTAGACGGGTGGCAGGAGATAAAGAGCTCACATACTTAGGACAGAAGTCTGTTAAGAATGCACCTTGTGCTCCAGGCAAGATTCCCACACTCTCATTGCTTCCCTGCATAATGGGTAAGAGTGTGCACCGCTCTGCTTGTTGATGTAATACATCACTGCCTTGTTGTTCATTTGAAGGAGAATGATCTTCCTGCACATAAAGTCTCCACCACTCATTCACACTAATGGGATCTACACCAGAGGCGCTAGGACCCAGCGGGAGCAAACTTTTTTGCAGGAGGGCCGGCGCCAGAGATGGAGGCGCGAGCCTCTGCTCATGCAGCAGTGACTATCTTGGCGTCGACCTTCCAACTGCCTCAGTTCCTTTTTTCCCGCCGAGTGTGCTTCAGTGACAACGCTTGCCCGACGGGAGCCAAACTTCAAACTAGTAGCATAGTTTTCAGTTTATTATTTTGTAGTATTTTTCGAATAAAGTACCGCTTACAATAATTATTCTTATCAAAGAAAGAAGTCTCAGCCTACATTGACGGAGTCGACCATGAGCGGGTCAGGTGACGGTAGGGAGACTTTGTATGAAAGCTGTTCAGTCAGCCGGACTGGGTCCGGTCCGCCGCCTTCTCCGGAAGGGGGGGTCTGACAACGGACGGTCCAATGCCCGAGGGGATGGCAGTTCCCCCGCCAGAAGCATAAAAGTAAACGGTCCCATTCTTGGCACCGTGGGTCAAAAAAGGCATCACTCAAGGTCACCCTCTGATATGTCTGCGTGGCCAGTTGGTCATTAGGGTCAGTTACTTGGGTCTCCTTGTTCGATCGCGGTTTCTGGTTCTGGTCTCCGACCTCTTCGACATCGGAGCCCTTCCCCACCTTCTGGTAGGGCTTCCGATGAGCAGTTTCATCAGTGGGCCGCTCTTATGGAGCAGTGGGCTCAGAGGCCGGTCCAGCTACCTGGCCCGGTCATTCAAGGGCCCTCGGGCTCTTCGGGGGATTGGGCAGGGCGATTGGGCCTCCCTAGTCACTCAGCGCCCTATTCAGTGTCGTTGACTCCGCACTCAGATGTTTTCTTCCCTCACATGGCTGCGGCACAGGGGCCCTCACCAATGCCTCTATCTCCTGGTATTCTTCCTTCTTTTCCCTCAAATTTTAATTTTCGGGGCCTTGGGTTGGTTTCGGTGCCATTGGCGTTGGTGGGTCACTCGGCACCGTTTCTGGTGCTGGGGGGCCTCCTGGCGCCGTCTTCAGCGCCGCCCTCGGCGCCGTGTGGCCTTTCAGCACCGTGTTCTTCGACGCAATCTGCTTTGTTGGCATCATGCGGCCTTTTGGCACCGTGCTCTTGTTTGGAGCCAAGGCCAGACTTTTCTTCTGCCAGTCTTCAGGGCATTTCCTCTCTGATTTCTCTTCCTTCCTCTTTTTCAATCCTTTCCTGTCCATGCAGTCCCTCCTGGACTGTCAGGAGATGATATTGAACCTGACCCAGATCTTAAACTGGGTGATGATGTGGAAGGAGCAGGATCTAAACCTGTTACAGAGCCTTTGGTCGAGGACCTGTCATTTAAGTCTCTGCTGAAAAATTTGAATTCCACTCTTTCTCTTCAGACTACGGACACCGATCCTGAGAAGTTTTTAAGACTCCAATACCTTCATGTTCCGGACATCCCTATGGATTTAACTCCCCCGGTACAACCCTCCTTTGAGACACTTTCTCAAATGGCATGGAATAATCCTGCTCTCATTCCTTCTGTGGCTAAGTCCAAAGATAGGAAGTATGCTGCTCTCAAGGATCGACCCATTTTGGCCTCCTAAGCCTTTGCGGATCCTATTGTAGTCTTGGGAGAGAATGATAAGGTCGTCCTTCCTAGACTACTACAGCTTGACCTATAAACAAAGAATCTCGTAAGATAGATACTTTAGGTAAGAGAGTTTTTGCTGCATCCACCCTGGGTATGTGTCTCGCCAGCTACCAGGGCTATTTCTCTCATAATGAGTATATTCTTTGGCATTCGCTCAAACAAATGGTTGAAGCTCTTCCGGAGTTAGACACTAATTCAGAGCTTTTTCAAACTATAACCAGGTGCATCGAGTACAACAACCAGCAGGTTAAAGCAGCTATGGATGCTTTCGATACTGCCTGCCGAGCGGTGGCAGCGGGCATTTGTACCCACCGCCATTCCTGGCTGCGCACTTCAGGTTTCACAAAATTTGCCCAGCCACAGGTCATGGCGTTGCCCTTCGATGGTGTGTATCTCTTTGGCCCTCAAGTAGAACAGGCTCTAGAGGCCACACAAAAGACTAGGTCAGCCATTAAATTGGCTTGACCTCCCTCCCGCCCCCTCTCGAGGGGATGTTAACAAACACCAGTTTCATAACTTGCTGGCTCCTGTGTGTTAGGTATGTTGGCTCTAGCTCAATTTCCAGAGGTATGGAAGCAAACCCTGGTAACTGCAGTGCATAAGAATGGTGACAAGGCACTGGTGTCAAACTACAGGCCATTATCTATCCTCTTCACCACTATCCAAAGCTTTGGAAAAAATCGCGGCAAGTCAACTCACAGAATACCTCAATAAGTACAATCTGCTCTGCCCAAACCAACATGGCTTCAGGTAAAAACACAGTACCACCACGGCACTGCTGGAATACACTGAGTATGCGCACAAGGCACTGGATGAAGGCATATTGGTGGGGTCCATCTTCACTGACCTCACCAAAGCCTTCGACACAGTCAACCACCCTCTACTAGTACTCCAGCTCCAAAGATTGGGTGTGACACCAAACGCCGTGAATTGGTTCAGTGACTACCTAACACACAGGAGCCAGCGAGTCAAAATCAGGCAGACGTTATCCAGCTCCAGAGATGTACTCCTAGGAGTCCCTCAAGGATCAATTCTAGGGCCCCTGCTTTTCAGCCTCTTTGTAAATGACCTACCTGCTGCATGTGACACCAAACTTGTTCTGTATGCGGACGATGCCATGCTGCTGAGCTACAGCACTTCTCAGGTTGCCCTACAAACAGAACTCTTTCAGTAAACTCGAGGACTGGTTCAGTAGGCAAAAGCTGCTACTAAATTGCAAGAAAACCAAGGCCATGCTACAATCCAGCCCCTACAACAAACACAAGCATGCTCCCCTTGTAATCACCAACAAAGGTTCTGAGCAGATTGAGCAGGTGCACTTGTTCAAGTACCTTGGAGTCACCATTGATGACTCTCTCACTTATACGCACCACGTAGACTCCCTTGTCAAAGTGGTAAACACAAAGATCAGGTTCCTCTATAGGCATAAGAAATCCCTCACCCCGGAAGCACTCCGTATCTCAGTCTCCAGCTCCACACTCTCCGTGATAGACTACAGGCTGGTGGTCTGTGGAGCTGCTACTGATACAGTGCTCAAAAGGGTCCAAATTGCACTCAGTAAGGCGTGCCGCCTCATGCTGTGTGCAGATCACTACACTTATACTTGCACCCTGTATGAGCGTACAAACTGGCTTAACGTAAAAGACAGGATCAAATACCAAACTTGCCTCCTGGGAAAGAAGGCACTCCTCGGAAAAACCCCACCCTGTATAGGAAACCTGCTCGAGGCTTCTCTCTCAACACACATCACCAGACGGAGGAAGAATGGAGCACTGTCCATACCATTCCACCGAACCTCACTAGGGCAGCGTGCTTTCTCCTATCGGGCCCCCCTCTGGATAAATTAACTCCCGATGAAATTACAAACAGCCTGTCTCAATTCAAAGTAGGCCTCAAACAGCACCTAATGTCTAACTCAAAATGCACCTGCTTCTCAGGCCCCACTTGATAGACAGGCCTACCCCCAAGGTAACACCCAGCAGGACTACCTAGAGAACCCTGCCTAGCCAAGGGCTTAATTAAGCTATCAGTCCTCTTTAAACACACTTGATACTGCCATTCCCAACCCCCCCCCCCACACACACACCAGACTCGACAAAGCCCTCTGGAGCTGCTCCCCATCACAGCCCCTTCCCCGTATCACTATCCCCCCACCTCTCGCTCTTTGCGGTTGGAATCAAACCCAGTCCCCCTTGTTTCACTGTCACCCAGCCTCTCACCATCTGGGATAGCGTTAAACCCTATGCAGTTACTCTGCCATAGTCTATCAAGAGATTTGCAGGTTTCCAGGGGTGTGCTACCTAGGGCAACCGATTAGAAATACTGTAGCTTAGTATTCAATTACAACTGCTCAGTTTTTTTTTTTCTGCTATTTGTCTAATTGTCATGTAATCGCTCTTTAATGCCTAATGATCAGGCCTCTGTAACCACTGAATATGTATATTGTCTTATTGTCCACCCTGATGTGGAACCTTTGTAAAAGAGCTCACGCTCAAAGGTCTTTCCGAAATGCTAATTAAACAATTAAATTAACCGTCAGTCCTTTCGAGGTAAAGGCAGGGGAGGTTTTAATAAAAATCAAGCCCATCAGCCTCAAAAGGAAACGCAACAGAAGGTGCAAGGACCCGAAGCGACCAGTGCCGCCTTCTGAATATCTGGCCCAAGTCCCACCTCAGTTGCCCGAGGGGGACTCTTTAGCGGTGGGAGGTCATCTGACTCAGTTCTACAACCAGTGGAAGTCCATAACTTCGGACAAATGGGTCCTTCAGATAATCCATGAGGGATATTCCTTCAGTTTTTTGGAGAACCCTCCAGATTGTCTCCCCAAGCGGCAGCCAAAGCTGTCAATTCTTCAGTCAGAGCTTCTCGCCTCCAAGATACAAGGCCTTCTGAACAATAGGGCAGTGGAAGTAGTTCCGCTGGATCAACGAAACACAGGGTTCTACTCCCATTACTTTCTAGTTCCAAAGAAAACTGGGGGCATGCGCCCCATTTTGGACCTCAGAAAATTAAACAAGTTTCTTTCCAAAGAGAAATTCAAGATGATATCGCTAGGGACCTTGTTACCCTTGCTTCATCAACACTGCTGGTTAGCCTCCCTGTACATGCAGGATGCTTACCAACATATTCCTTTTCATCCAAAGCTTTGCAAATACCTAAGGTTTGTGGCTTTGGGACAGCATTAGCATTTCAGAGTCCTGCCCTTTGGGCTATCCTCGGCGCCGCAAGTTTTTACAAAGTGTTGTGCAGTTCTCACAGCGCATCTCAGAAAAGTCGGAATACAAGTGTTCCCATATCTGGATGACTGGCTTCTAGTGAGCCCTTCCAGCCAAGGAACTCTCGACGCCGTTGCCACAGCCTCAGACTTTCTCACATCCATGGGAGTCCTGCTAAACCTCAAGAAATCGCAGCTGCAGCCCTCCTTTTCATAGGAACTCTTCTGGGCACCTCCTGTGCGAAAACGTTTCTACCATAGGACAGAAGGAGCGATATCCTACAGATGGCCAGATACATCAGACAGAACAGCTCGGTTTGAGCTATCTCGATGCTACGGATGCTAGGTCTCATGACATCCTCGGTGTTCACTGTACCCCTAGCACGCCTTCACATGAGAACCTCTCAGTGGATGCTCAGTACTCAGTGGTCCCCAACCACTCACCCTCAGTCCTTTCTCATCAAGGTGACAGAACCTCTGAAGGAGTCACTCACCTGGTGGCCTCAAGAGGGCAATCTTCTGGAAGGATATCCCTTTGCTTCTCTGGATCATCAGATTTCCATTACCACGGACACGTCCCTGATGGGGTGGGGAGCTCACTGTCAGACTCTCCACACTCAAGGTACGTGGAATCAGGACGAGTCCCAGCTTCACATAAATGTCTTAGAAATAAGAGCCATCCTTTATGCAGTCCAGGCTTTGAAGGACATTCTCTCTCACAAGAACATTCTCCTTCAAACGGACAGCAAAGTTGTGATGTATTACATCAACAAGCAAGGTGGGGCTCACTATTACCCCTTATGCAGGGAAGCAGTGAGAGTGTGGGAATGGTGCTTGGAGCACAAGGCTCTAATTCGAGTGGCCTACCTGCCGGGGGTGCAGAACGAACTGGCAGACCGTCTCAGCAGAACAGAGACAGATCCTCACAAATGGTCTCTCGACTCGGTCGTAGTTCAGTCACTATTCGCAGAGTGGGGCACTCCAGACCTGGACCTTTTTGCATCCCCACTCAACACAAAACTGTCTCTGTTCTGCTCCAGAAATCCAGGGCCTGGCATTTTCTGTCAGGATGCGTTCAGGCTGCAGTGGACAAAATGCTTTCTATACGCCTTTCCGCCTCTTCCTCTAATTCAGAGGGTACTTCTCAAGTTCGAGTCCCAGGGAAGCAAAATGATCCTCATTGCTCCCTTCTGGCCTTGGCAGATATGGTTTCCTCCAAAACCGCTCCGCCTTCAGACAAACCTTCTGACTCAGGGGCCTGTGGTCCATCCCAATCTGAGATCGCTTCACCTTCACGCTTGGCCCCTGAAGAGATAGAAGTGAACAGGTTCAGTGTCTCCTGCAGAGTTTCAGATATTCTTCTGGCTGCATGCAAGCCAGCCACTAGGAAAACTTACACTGCCAAATGGAACGTTTTTTGCTCTGGTGTGCAAAATCCTCTTTGAATCCTTTTTCCTGCCCACCAAATAAAGTTCTAGAGTACCTTTTGGACCTCTCAAATACAGGTCTGCAATACTCTACAGTCAAGTTTCATCTTTGTACCATTTCAGCTTATCATGAACCAGTACTTTCCTTGTCACTGGCTCAGTTACCCGTGGTTAAGAGGTTTCTTAAAGGAATTCTGCATACCAGACCTCCTATCAGACGTCCAGTCACAGCCTGGGACATTAATCTTGTGCTAGACATG
This sequence comes from Neoceratodus forsteri, assembly GCA_016271365.2. Taxonomy (NCBI): domain Eukaryota; kingdom Metazoa; phylum Chordata; order Ceratodontiformes; family Ceratodontidae; genus Neoceratodus; species Neoceratodus forsteri. Next base: position 565,694 of record JADMNL010000022.1, on the reverse strand, counting down.
CTCACTGGAAAACCTTTTGAACCTCTAGCTACCTGTGAGTTGAAATTCCTCACTTGGAAAACGGCCTTCCTGGTGGCCATTACCTTGGCCCGCAGGGTCTCTGAGATACAGGCCTTGGTCACAGACCCTCCGTATACTGTGTTTCATAAAGACAAAGTAGTTCTTAGGACCCATCCTAAGTTTCTCCCTAAGGTTGTTTCAGAATTCCATCTAAACCAAGCTTTGATCCTTCCTACTTACTTTGCGAACTTCCAAAATGAAGGGGAGCGTTCTGTTCATTCTTTGAACGTCAAAAGAGCTTTGCGTTTCTGTTTAGATAGGAGAAAAGATTTTCGCAAAGCTCATCAACTATTTGTCTCCTTCAGCGAGACCCAGCTGGGTGAACCTGTCGCTGTCAGATGCATTTCAGCTTGGCTGGTGGCATGCCTTCGCCACTGTTATTCCATGGCACAGGTTAAGCTGAAAGGCAGAGTGTACGCTCACTCTACTAGAGCGGTCGCGGCATCCCTGGCGGAAATCCACAACATGCCTATTGCAGATATTTACAATGCGGCCACCTGGAGCTCGGTGCATACTTTCTTCAAACATTGTGCCCTGGATGTCCATGCCAGATGACATGTTTCGTTTGGCAGAACCATCCTTAATGGACTTCGGTCCTAAATCTGTGAGCTCTTGGTCTTATCTGCCACCCTCTCGGGGGATTATTAGCTCGGTACTCTCCCATTAGTGTGAATGAGTGGTGGAGACTTTATGTCCAGGAAGATATGGAAATTACGTACCTACCGTAATTCTTGATCTTCTTGGACGAAGTCTTCACCACTCATTCACACGCCCACCCACCATCCCCCGAGCTCACCTCTGTTGTTGGTCTTCACTCCCTCAATCTTTAGGATGTGAAGACTTCTTTCTTGACCCTTCTTATATGGGTCTTCCAGACTATCTTATGCCAGGTTTTTGGTTAGGCTGTCCTTCTAGGTTAGTTACGCTGCACCTCCTCGGAGAAAAAAGGTACTGAGGTGATTGGAGGCTCGTCGCCGAGATAGTCATTGCCCGCACGAGCAGAGGCTCGTGGCGCCACTCCTCACAGCTCCATCTCTGGCACCGGCCCTCCTGCAAAAAAGTTTGCTCCTGCTGGGTCCTAGCGCCTCCGGCATAGGTCCCATTAGTGTGAATGAGGGTGGAGACTTCGTCCAAGAAGATAAAGAATTACGGTAGGTACGCAATTTCCATTTCTTGTAACAGAGTATGTCCTTCAAGGCTCGGACTGCATAGAGGACGGCTCTCATTTCCAGGACGTTTATGTGAAGCTGGGACTCGTCCTGAGTCCACGTATCTTGGGTGTGGCGATTCTGGCAATGAGCTCCCCACCCCATCAGGGCATGCTTCTCAACCTTTTGTCACTGAAATGAGGGACATGGACATTTTTGGACTCTTAAAATGAGGGACGGTGAGGGACACATCCTCAAACATGGAGATACAAGCTCAGAACACTGTGAAAACTATAGTGTTTACTTGTACAAAGTTTATTTTGGATTTAGTATTTTAGAATATTAAGAGATCTTACTTCGAGAGGGTTCTTGCAGTAGGTAATTACAAGTAGGCAATTACAAATGGGACTGGAGGGGCAGAAGACTGCAGAGAGAGCATCCTGAACCTTTTGTACTCCACAAACAAGTTCAGAGAGCTGAGGTCGAGAATCGTCCTCATCTCTCCTGACTTCTTTGGGACCAGGAAGAAATGGGAGTAATAACCCGTCCTCCAAAGATGTGGAGGTATGGGCTCTATCGCCTCCTTCAGAAGAAGTGAGAATATTTCTTCCTGAACCAGAAGATGTTCTGGGGAGTAAGATGACCGGGGGGGAAGGGGTTTCGAGGAGATTTCTGAAGAAACTCTATCGAGTGTCCTTCTGCGATCAGCTGGAGCACCCAAGTGTCCGAAGTGATCCTCTCCCAACCCGGTAGATGGAGGGAGAATCTCCCTCCTACCATTCCTCTGGAAGGCCCAGAGGCTGTGGGAGAGAAAAGGAGTCAGGAGGTGTGAGGCAGCGTCGCGGCTGAAGCCCCCACTGCTTTTTTTGGGCGGGGGGGCCTGGCAGCTGGAGGGGGCCCAACGTTTGTTGGCCCGCTTTCCCTGAGGTTTCGCCTTTTGCCGAGAACATCTGTATCGGGCCATCTGTAAGATATTGCTCCTTCTGTCCTCTGGAAGGGTTGCAACTGCAACTTGTTGAGATTTAGCAGGACTCCCATGGACGTGAGGAAGTCTGAGGCCGTGGCTGTGGCGTCCAGAGTCCCTTGTTTGGAGGGACCTGCTAGGAGCCAGTCGTCCAGATATGGGAACACTTGTATTCCGAGTTTCTTGAGATGCTCCGCGAGAATTGCACAACACTTTGTGAAAACTCGAGGCACTGAGGATAGCCCAAAGAGCAGGACTCTGAACTGATAGTGTTGACCCAATGCCATGAACCTTAGGTATTTGTGGTGGTTTGGGTGTATGAGAATATGTTGGTAGGCATCCTGCATGTCCAGGGAGGCTAGACAATCGTGTTAATGAAGAAAAGGTAGCAGGGTACCTAGTGATATCATCTTGAACTTCTCTTTGTGAAGGAACTTGTTTAACTTTCTGAGATGCAGAATGGGGCGCATGCCACCGGTTTTCTTCAGGACCAGGAAGTAATGGGAGTAGAAACCTGTGTTTCGTTGATCCAGCAGAACTACTTCTACTGCCCAGATGTTCTGAAGGCCTTGTACCTCGGAAGCAAGAAGGTCTGAATGTACTGCCAGCAACCTGGGTTGTTGTTTGGGGGGACGATCCGGAGGGGTTTCCGAAAGATTGAGCAAATACCCCTCGCGGGTTATCTGGAGGACCCATTTGTCTGATGGTATAGACTTCCACTGGTTGTAGATCTGAGTCAGATGTCCTCCCATTGCTGAGGAGGAGTCCCTCTCGGACAGCCAAGGTGGGACCTGGGCCAGAAACTCAGAAGGTAGCACTGGGCATTTTGGGCCCTTAGGTCTTCTGCTGCGCTTTCTTTTATGGCTAAGGGTTGTAGTTTTTGTTAAAACCTCCTCTGCTGTGAAATGACTGACGGTTGTGAAATTGACGCTTGTTCACACCCCCTGGGATGGGGCGAATGTAGGTCTAGCTGTCTTAATGGAAGATCTAGTCTTCTGAGTGGCCTCCAGAGCTTGCTTCACCTGGGGGCCGAAGAGATACATACTGTCAAGAGGCAAGGCCATGACCTGTTGCAAGGCATCATTCTTGAAGCCCAAAGTATGTAGCCAAGAGTGGCGATGGGTGAAAATGCCAGCCGCTGCTCGTGAAGCTGTATCAAAAGCGCCCATTGCACCTTTAACTTGTTGGTTATTGGACTCGATACCCCTGGTTATAGTCTGAAGTAGCTTTGAATTAACTTCCAATTCGGGCAGAGCATCTACCATTTCTTTGTGCGAATGCCAAAGGACATACTCATATTGAGAAAAATAGCCCTGGCAGCTGGCAGTGCGCATACCCAGGGTGGAGGCAGCAAAGACTCTCTTACCTAAAGTATCTATCTTACGAGATTCTTTGTTTATAGGCCGGGCTGTAGATGCCTGAGGAAGGATGCCCTTATCATTCTGTGCCAAGACTACAGTGGGATCAGCAAAGGCTTGTGAGGCCAATATGGGGTGATCCTTGGGAGGGGCATATATGGACTTGGCCATGGAAAGAATGAGAGCCGGATTCTTCCACGCCATCTGAGAGAGGGCCTCAAAAGATGGCTGTACCGGAGGTGTTAAATCCATAGGTATTTCTGGGACATGGAGATATTGGAGTCTTAAAAGCTTCCCATGATCGATTTCTGTAGTCTGGAGAGAAAGAGTAGAATTTAAATTTTTAAGCAGAGACTTAAAGGAAAGGTCTTTGACCATAGGCTGTGCAGAAGGATTGATCCCTGCTCCCAAGGCAGTGTCATCAACATCATCACCCAGTCGAAGAGCTGGGTCAGGCTCAAAATCATCTCCTGACAGTCCAGGAGGGACTGTGTGGACAGGAAAGGAGTGAAAATCAGGAGGAAGAACAGAAGAGGAAAGAATCAGTCGAGAACCCCTGGATGCCGGACGACGTCACACCAAGCCTCGGCGCCGATGAAGAAAATGACGCTGAGCACGAGGAAGTCGGCGCCATCGAAAATAGCCCAGCACATGGCACCGACAGAGCCCATGGTGCTGTGGACGGCATTGACAGAACCCGTGGTGCCGCAGACTGTGCCGAAAGAGTTCCAAGGGTCTGAAAACTGTGATTTGAAGAAAAAGTAGGAAAATTGGCAGGAGATAGAGGCATCAGTGTGGACCTCTACGCTGTAGCCATGTGAGGGGGATAAACACCCGAGTGCGGAGTCGACGGCACCGAAGAAGGTGCTGCGTGACTAGGAAGGCCCAACTGCCCTACTCGTTCCTCCGAATGGCCCGAAGGCCTCAGAGTGACTGGTTCAGGCAGCTGGACCAACCTCCGAGCCCACTGCTCCATAAGAGCAGCCCACTGGTGAAACTGCTCATCAGAAGCTCCTCCAATAGGCGGGGAGGGGCTCCGGTGTCGAGGAGGTCGGTCACCAGAGACCGAAGCTGGCGACTGTGACAGAGGTGGAGACCAGCGCCTTGCCCTAATAACTGACCGTCTACGCACAGACGTACAAGAGGGTGACCTCGAGTGATGCCGTTTCTTCTTCAACCTGTGGGCCAAAGAAGAAGAACTTGAGGCCAAACGGTGCTGTGAGTGGGACTGTTTCCTTTTATGCTTTCGGGGGGACCGCCCATCTCCCTGAGCATTGGACCGTCCGTAGTCAGACCACCCCCCCCTCCCGGAGAGGGCGGTAGACTGGACCCAGCCCAGCTGACTGAACAGCTTTCATACGAAGTCTCCCTACCGTCACCTGACCCACTCATGGTCGACTCCGACAATGGAGGGCTGAAGACTTCTTTCTTGTTATAAGTAGAATTAAATATAATTGGTACTTATTCGAAGATAAACTACAAAACAAAAAACTGAAAACTAAGCTGCTAGTTTGAAGTTTGACTCCCAGTGGGCAAGCGTCATCACTGAAGCGCTTCGACGCCGGGAAAAAAAGGAACTGAGACAGTTGGAGGGTCGACGCCAAGATAGTCATTACCACATGAGCCGGGGCTCGAGGTGCCACTTCCTTGCGGCTCCATCTCAGGCGCTGACCCTCTCGAAAAAAGTTTGCTCCCGCTGGATCCTAGCGCCTCTGGCGAACTTCCATTAGAGTGAATGAGTGGTGGAGACTTTATGTCCAGGAAGATGAGGTTTTTGAAAATAAAAGTGTAACGCTGAAAGGCAAAATCTGGGCTGGTTTCTGTTTTTCTGATGTGAACCTCTGCCAGGTCCACTCGGTACCTGAATGAACACACATTTTTCCTGTTAAGGCTAAAATCACCTAGTATAATTACTTCAATAAATTTTTTTTGCCTGGAAAACCAGTTTGATCAGAGAGCATTCTTTATTTTTTTCATATATCTAATGCTTTTCCTTGCTGCCCCCTTTGGTCTCTCTTTTTTTTTTTTTTAATCTCCCATATGATTTCCCCTCTGGAAACCTTTTATTCCTTTCTGTCTATCCTGCAGAGTCTCCCTCATGCCATTAAAATCAGAACTCCTGATGTCAGGGACCGGTACCAATTAATCCCATGTCTGGTAGAAGGAGATCCTAAATAGCACTGTACTGTTACTTGTTTCCAGGACTCTGCTACCAGCATGTCACTTATTATGTTCTTGTTGGACATTTCAAGATCTAGGATGGCACCTTCCTTAAAGAGTACCTTCCCTGGTGCTCATTACAGAACTGCAGAGGAGCCATACCTGCTGTGAAGTCCATTGGTGCCAAAAGTTAAATTTTAATGTGGTCCGATTTCACGATGGAAGGAATCGTAATTTGGCTCCATGGAGCAGAGAGCTGCAGATGCCTTCCACTTCCTAGTCTTCAGCGCTGCCCCATGCTAGTTCCTGTTATCATGTTTTACATGGAGAGCGTGGGGACATGCTCCATAGATTACTATAGGGCAGAGATCGACAATTTTCAAATTCACATGCTAGTCCAGGGCAACTGGCCTAGCCAAAAATGGTATCCCAGTGTTGGGAGTGGTAGTTCATGGTCTGAAGGCTGTATTTTAAGTAAAATGTTAAAATAATTACATAAAATAAACGGTGTGGGGATTACATTAATAATACTATGTACAAGTAAGCTATTGAAAACAGTAAAAATTGTGTATTTGTCAATATTACTGTTAATTCAATACAGGTTGAGTTGAAGTCCAAGTCCCATGCCAGTCCCAGAACAAAGCAGGGAACAGTGAGAATGACAACTCAGAAAAACTATCAGCATCCAGTGTAGGGCGGGGATGTCAGGCAAGGCAGGGTACAAGGCAGTCTGGATGGCTTATATTTTTTGGTAAATATTAATTATGGTACAGAGGGACACTGGGACTACACTTCAGTTTGTACTGTACACTAGAGATTTTTCAGTCTGTACAGTAAGCCCTGACCTGACAATTAGTTCCTCTTCCTGCCCCGCACCCTTTTGCTGTGTGTATGTATTTACAAAAGAACAAAAAAACAACCTACAACAGTTCATACAAGTGGTCACCTGCACCCCCCTCCCCCCAAGTCAGCCAGGATAGAGTACTTTTCTTGAATTAGCTTTCTGTTATATTACAATTTTGTTTAAATGTACATAATATATATTTTTTTTTTATCTTCTTTCTCTGACTTAAATTAACACAGCACACCTCAGTCCTCTCTCCAACTGCCCAATATAAGAGTCCCATACTAGACCACACAAGACTTCCACACAAGTCCAGTTAGTTACTGTGTGCTGTTTCTATCCTCTGTAAGATTAGGTACAGTACCCCTGTGTCACCCCTGGCCCAAACTGCCCAGCTCAGCTACCCTCACACTACAAAACCCAGTCCCACTTCCTACTGAACTGTCAATATCCCCCTGACACGCACACATTTTTTTTTTTTTTTGCTAAATTGCAAGCGACCACTTCTGAATCTTTTAGGTTCCCTGCCTGGTGGTTGACTTGGGGTCCTGAGTCAGTGACTGTGTGTATCTTCTTTTATTTCTTATTTTTTTTTCTCTCTCTCACAAGCACTTCTTTTTAAATTATATGCCAAAAAGAACATATCATTATTTCCTGATTCGCTGATCCTGTGTGCCCAACCAACTCACTACTCAGATGGTCGTCATACATCACCCAACTGGCCTACCCTTCCCACCTCCTCCCTTCTCCATTTCAGTCTCCAATTTTTTTTCACACAAATTTGTTCTTCAGCAGTGCATCCCCCCCCTCCCCAAATGCCGCACAGCACAGTAGGAGTACACAGCTCAGGATTAACTGCACTGAAGACGTCCCCCGAGGTGGCCCCAACTAAATTAATTTGCACTCCGGCTTATGACACAAACTGCATCTGCATCTCTCTCTCGATCTTGCAGCTGAAATGGTGCCTCTCAGTGAACATCCTCCTCAGCCCCCCAACCCCGCCCACCAATATCATGCCAGGACTTACAGGCACAGATAAACATACCCACTGGTGGAGTTACCTGTCAATCCTGTGGGTGGCACACTGGCAGTGGGTGCTGATGTTCCCATGGCTGGGCGGGTCGCTAGGCGGTCCCGATTGCTGCAGGCGTGCTTGTACACAACAGGGCACAGCAGACATGTGCAAGCTGGACAGACACACGGTCATGTGACTGGCACTCTCCGCTGGGACAGAACGAGCTGAGGGACATCTAGCAGCAGAAACAATGAAGAGCAGCCCCCAAAAAAAGCCAGCAGTGATGTGGTTGTCCGTGGAACAACCGAGTGCCGTGCAATTGATTGTCCGATGGTTGAAAGTTGCAGCCCAGGACATCGGGCTTTGTGATTTGTCGATCCCTTCTATAGGGGCTGATTTTCATCTATTTTTTTAATACTTCAGGGTTCAGATTTGGCTAAAACAAGGCCACCATTCAACTGACAAGGCTGTTAGTTGAGTAGCCTTGGTGTATCTGAATTGGAACCTTGAAGTATTAAAAAAATAGATGTAAAAATCAGCCCCTATAGTAGTCTGTGGAGCGCATCCCCACGCTGTCCATATAAATAAATCACAAAACAGGCTATTGTGAGGACGGCACTGAAGACTAGGAAGTGAAAGGGTTGTGGCGCTTGGTTCCACAGAGCCAAATTATGATCCCTTCTATCATGAAATCTGATCACATTAGAACTGAACTTCTGGCTTCAGTGGACTTCAGAGCAGGAAAGGCACATGTAGTGTTTCTACAGGAATTTTTGAAAAGGTCAGTAAAGGTGGTCTTTAAATTATCTCCTGAACCCACTGATTCAGGAAGCCATCTTGCATAGCCTCAACAAACTCCTGACTTTTTTCCACTGCCTGCTACTAGTCTGTCCCATTTCACAAATGGGAGACTTAAGTCTCCCATAATGACAATACAGTCTTAGCCTGCTGCCTTCCTTATTTCATTACCCCAGCCTCAGGCTTCTTCCCTTCCCTCTTTTCACTCAGCTTGACCCACAGTGTTTCAACTCTACCCTTCCACCTGGTGCCTTATCTTCAACCACCTTGGTTGAGTCTGTGATACATACACTACCCCCCAGTCCCTCCTAAACAGGGCATAGCCTGAGATTGAGATGTCCCAGCTGTGATGATGCCTGGCCCAGGTTTCAGTGAGGGCCAGGATGTCGAAACTCTCTGTGGTTGTTATGGCCTGGAGTTCATCCATCTTATTTCCTGTACTCTCAGTAATGGGAGTACAAAAACGTTTCAGTCACCCTTCTGCTCTCTCTCCCTAGTTCTGTGCTTTTTGCTCCTTTCCTCATCACCTCTAATTCCCCGTCTCCCTTGCTGTCCCTCCAGTGTTTCTCTTATCCTCTGCCTCAGCTCGCCTTTGTGTATCCTTTCCCATCAGTTTGTTCCCCTCCCTTTGGTAGTATAAAAGGAGGGATGCTAGGCCCCTCCATATGTGTAGCTGATCTCTTTGTATCCCTTCTGGTGATGCTGCCTTTGCCCAGTCCTAGTTAAAATTATCCTATCCCTCCAGCAAGTACCCAATCCCCCAGGAAATGGAAACCCTGTACACTGCACCAACTCTAAAGCCTCTTTTGAAATTAGAATTTGTAAATTGCCTACTCTCTCATTCATGTGGCACTGGTAGGACCTTTGCAAAGGTTACTGTAGCTGTTTCTGTCTTGAGCATCCTGTTTAACACCCTGAATTCATCTCTTACTGTTCCTAAATCCCCTAAACCAGATAGTTTGTGCCTTGGTGAACTGTCACATCTGGTTTCCTTTTTCTGCCCCTACTGTACTAATGAACCCGTGGGAAGATCCCCTACACTGTTGCTTCAGAGCAACAACCCACTATTTTCTCCTGAGAGGAGGAAGTACACACCACCCTCAGTCCCCCTACCAGTAGAATCCCTTACCGCCACTCTTCTTCTGTTCCCCCATTCTTATTTGCTGCCTTCTCCCATGGCACGTCCCTTTTGGACATATCCTGCCCCTTCCATATGGTAGTTCGACCTTAACCATTTCAAGTCAGAGCCTTGAAGAGATTACTGGTCATAACCTGAGGTTCCCCCCCCCCCACTAGCTGCCGTCCCCCTCCATACACCCTTGCCCACCACCCCCCCTTCCCCATTGACTCTGTTACCTATCTGCTGCGGGAGAGGAACAAGAGGTCAGTCCTCGCTGTGAGAACTGTCTTTCAAGAGCTAAACTTCTGTTCTTACAGCAGCTAGATCCACAGCTAGTGCACCAGACTGCCTACATACTGGATGGCCCCCATATTTCCAGAGCAGAGCCTTGAACACTATTGCACCAGAGCCTCTACAGCTTGCCAACCTTCCTCCCACTCCAGGGATCTGAATCAGCTGGAAATATCAAATCTGTACACTTGTAGAGTCATGGGCAAAAAATAACAAACAAAGCTAAATAGCTGCAAATAGGTTTATTACAGGCTCCAGGAGGAGCAACCAACTGTGCCCAGAGCCCCTGACCGCACTGACCTTTTAACCTGACTTAAAGCTGTCCTTGCTTGCCCTTGCTGCTGTCTACTTAAGTGAACTTGGGAGATGTGTGATTAATCTGACCTAGCTAGGGACCTTCCCCAACTTCCATAGTCCCTATTTTAATATAATATAACATCCTGCTGATAGTACTTCATAGTTGCTACATTTCTTGTAGTTACCCACTGCAGTGTACCTAGTTTTCCCTACAGGTTATGGTGTCTGCCATTTTTTTGTTCACCAGCTGCTGTATCATCTGGCATGGCTCGGGGGTCGATTTTGTCCCCATCGTTGTTTGCATTATGTGTGCTGCTGGTAGGGTGACGTGATCTTAAGTACAGCATGGGGTTGCACTGCTAAGCAGGGGATACCTGGCTATATCTTTTGTTTGCTCCTGGCTGCAGTTTTAATGTTTCTCTGCTGTATAGTGGTTTGACTGAAATCAAAGCATGGATAAATATCATCTGATTGAGGCTAATTCCAGACAAGATTGAGTTCCTCCTGGTGGCCTCCTTTCACCATGATTCTTCTGTAGAAAACAGCCTGAAGTTACAGGGCAGGATTTCCAAAAGGCTGAGATCACCGCAAGCCCTGGGTGTGCCGATGATATGACACGTGGTGCTTGTGGCTTGTGGCTATCTAATAGGAGTTTCTATCCCATGCATCAGTTGCCACGAGTTAGATCCACTTTTTCTGATCTAACTTGTGGCAGGCCTAGGGCCTCTTTATGGGCTTGTGCCAGATATTTGGCGCAAGCTGCCGTAAATCATGAAATTTGTCACAGCTGCGCACTAGACTGTGGAATTGGGCACAGTTGCAGCAATGTGGTTGGCGCATTGCCAGAACCTAAGTGTTGTGGCACAGGGCTTGGTGAAAGCCTTGTGCCACACTTTGAAAATCCAGCCCACGGTATGTGCTGTAAACAGGGTGTGGCTTGGGACTAGTAAAGCCGTATGCAGCCTAGGAGTGATTCTGAACATCTGTTTAATCTTGGAAGCCCAAGCGTCAGCAGCTGTTTGGAGCAGCTTTTATCATCTAAAGAACATTGCCAGGCTGCATCGATACCTGGAACTGGGTGGTCTGAGAACACTGGTACAGGCAGTTGTCACCTTGATTACTGTAACGTGATTGTAAGTGCCAGCTTTCTAATCAGATCTGCCATTTGCACCCAGTGTAGAATGTTTCTGTCTTCTGTCCTGTGAGACTCCAGTCCTTTGGGCACTGCACTGGCTGCCTCCTGTGAATTTATTGATCAGTTTGAAGATTGTATGTTTGGAATTTAAGGTGCTAACTGGCCTGGCCCCCTTAGTATATCCACGATCTGCAGATTCTTGACAGCAGCAGGGATCTGTGCTCTTAGTGGGATGGGAGGGTGAGGGGAGGTCACACATGTTGTGTATTCCCCAGTCTCATTTGACTTCTCCTGGAGACTGCTCTTTTGGAGCGTCTGCCCCCGTTTGTGGGAACCTTCTCCCTGCGGAGATCCACCTAGCCCCCTTCTTGCTGTGCATTAAATCGGACTAAAACCCTGTCAGTTTAGACTGGCCTTTCCACATTAACTGCTTCCCTTCTGTAGATCACTGATGTTTCTTGGATGATTTATATATTTTACTATTTTATTATGAAACTGTTAGCAGTTTGTGATTTGTTCTTAATTTTAACATTTTTTTCGAGCATTGTGGGAAGATGTGATACAAATCTGTCTGGCGATCTGTCTAATGTGAGACTAATCAATCTTGCTACAGAAGTGCTACTACCAGTTATACAGTACATAGACCCACAGTAAAGCAGCGTTTGCAAAATTAACCAAAAAGGGAAACTTAGTGTGTAACATGTCCTCCTCAATTTTGTTGAATAGTTGCATATTACATGGAGGGAAGAGATCCTATTCAGCTTCTTAACCGATGGACTCAATGTCTGGACCCCACGCTGAGAAAAGGACACTGGGCACCAGAAGAAGATGCAGTAAGCACCCATTTTATCTGTTTTATTATTTGTATCCTAACAACTGTCTGCACGGTTTGTGTTACTAAACTAGTGAGATTTTAACCCTGCAGCATTTGTACTGATGTAACAAACAGTTCATGCATTTTTATTTCATAGTTTGCCAAGGACAGCTTAAAGTGCAACATCTCAGTTTCTTGTGGGTCCTGCTTCTGCTCAGTGTTACAGCTGGGAGAACTGAGGCACAGGAAAGTTGTGACTTGCTCAAGGCTACGTAGTAAGTCAGCGGCTGTGCTGCATTCAGAATAGGTCTCAATTTACTTAAAATAGAACTATATTTCTAGGGACATGGATATGTTGTTCATCCACACTTATTGGCAGGTTCCTTGCCGCTTTAAATCTTGCCGGAAGGTCTTCAAGCTAGCTCCTCCCACCTACCCGGGTGGTAAAACTCTCGGCTCCGCCCCATGACGCTAGATCTTCCTTACCGCTTGGAAGCTCAGGTTCCCTCCTTAACGCTCTGCGATTAAGTTTTAATTCAATATCCTTCGGGTTTAAAAAAAATTTATAACTTTACCTTCGGTCTTCTTCCTTCGCTGCTGCTGGCGACAAGTCGCACTCGATTTCGAGATGTCCTGTGGGCAGAAGATGTCTCGGACGGACCCCACTCCACGTAAGGCTATTGCCTGGCCAGGAGCATGACCCACAGGCTTGCGACCTGTGTTCCTCCTTCTCGGTCTACGTCCTCGAGGACCGCGCTGCCCGTTTACATCTGGGGTGGCCTGGGTTCCCTAGAGGGAGATGGCGTGGAGGTGGGGGAAGAGGCTAATCCTCCTGAGGGGATTGCAGTAGCTGCCACTCCCGGTGCTGCTGCGACTGCTCGTGGCAGGTTGTCGCTGAGATTGAGGAGGAGGGCATTCTCAGAGTCCAAGGAGTTGAGGGGCCGAGGGGAGGTGTGTCAGTCTTCACCTGCCACCCCTCGGGGTGCGGATAGGAGCCGTAGAGCTTGACCCCTTCTTTTCTTCTCAGGCCTCAGGGACCCCTCTGGTGGCATTGCTGTGGGCTGCCCTTCTGGACTCATGCAACCTGAGGTTCCTCACAGAAGAGGAGGATCCCCTGCTAGGCTTTACCAGGCTTCGCATCCCCCGGGTTCCGTTCTGTGACCTGGTTTGTTGTCCAGAACCCTGCCAGCTTAGGCTCCGTTTTCTGGATTTCAGAGCCTCAGCAGAGGACAGCTGCCTCTTCATAGGTGCCCCTCTCCCACTCCTCTGCAGCCACTCCCCTCTCTCCCAGGCCATGTCGGTCCTATGGGCCCATTATCCTGGGGGACGTTCAGAGGCTCTGCGGCAACTTTCCCCTCATACGTTAGATGTATGCATGAGCAGTTGTTTCACCTATCCCCACCGCTGCAGGAGTCCTCTGGACATTCGAGCTCCCCATCATCCTCGTCTCCCTCCTCGGAGGGAGAGGAACTCCCTGCTCATCTCTTCTCCGATGCTGATTTCACTGAATATCAGTGATTCCTTTCGAGGATGGTGAGGGATCTTCATATCTCCTTCATTAGGCGAGATAATACCGAACAGGAGACGAGCAAATTCCTCAGTGAATTCAGTGCCCGGCATTTGGTGGTACTGTCTTGGCCTATTCCCTTCCAGGAGGTGTCGATCTGTTCCTGGCAGTCGCCAGACGTCCCTCTTCCAGCCCCGGCAGACTGCAGGAGAAGGTATTTTGCCCCACTTGAGTCTTTAGGTTCTGTCCCCAGTCCACCTTCGGGTTTGGCATTCCTAGAAACTCCCTCCAGGTGCTGCCGCCTGGTGCACAACTGTCCACCGGATCCAGATTCTTTACAGTTTGATCAGTGGGAGAGAAGAGTGTTCTCTTCTTCTTGTGCGATGCAGGGATTTATATAACTCTAAAAATTGATTAGCATTTTGCTCATAAAAGTGCTAAATCTTTGTGAAAATGCATAGCTGTTGCCTCACTGTGTTTAACAAACACAGCACTTTTAGAAAACCTGTATAAATACTTTCTGTACAGTTAATATAGTCCCAATAAAAAAACTGCTGATCAATTATTTAAAACCCTGCGATGCTGTGCATTGCTTCTCATCAGGCACACCATGCTGCCTACAACAGGCACCTGTGGTCGATGCTATCCCAGCTTCTAGCATCAGTGCCTGATACGGAGCAATCTAGACAAGCCATTGCCCTCTTTGCTATAGGCCTGGAGCTGGCAAGACACCAAGCAAGGGCATCTTATGACGTCAGTGAGGTGGCTTCCAGGCTTGCAGGGGCAGCGATCTGTATTAGATGGATGGCATGGCCGTCTATCAGATTGTCACCTGGCCTGGCGTGGGGTGCTTCTACTCAGCTTCAGGGACCCGTCTTTTTCCACCAGGCTAGCTTGCAGGGCTTCCTCCGCCTCCCCATCTCCGGGGGACACCTCCTAGCTCTCATTCGCCATAGGCTTCTCGTCTGATTAGCCCAGGGTCTCTCCCTCCTGTTTCTCACCAACTGGAGGCTGAGGGTCTTGTTCACTCTGGGTTTCTCTTGCCCCCCAACCCCCGGCTTGGCATTGACCCAAGCAGTAATGAATGGTGAAGATTAACAAGGGAAGATATGAAAATTACGTACCTGTTGTAATTCTTGATCTTCTCTTGTATCTTCACCATATCTACTGATATCTGCCCACCTTCCCCTCAAGGGCCTCCTTCTCCGGCATCTCGCCCTCCCTGCTCGTTCCTCCCCTTGGACGGATCCTATCGCTAAGGGATTTGAGGAACGAGTAGCTCTAATTTATCTTGAGGGAACACTTTCTGATTTTTCCCTGGGGGTGACCTTTGGCTTTTGCCATGCTATTCAATTTACAGTTAAGAAGACTATCCCTTAAATGGCTGTATTTTCACTAGGCCCTCTCTGGCATGTCTCAATCACCTTGTGTCAGTTTCTGCCAAATTAGGCTCTCCTGACACTACATTACCCTAAGCTGGTGATCTTTCCTTGCCTTCTGGGAGTCCGATTGAGTTCCACTCTTTTTCTGTTTAAGAGGTGCCTTTTGTAGGACCTTAACCTCCCCCCACTCACATTTGTGTTAGCACTTAACAAAGTGCTAGTGAGTTTCCTCTCCCTTCCTCCCTATTTGGGCGCTCCTTTTCAGGACAGATTCTGCCTTGACATCCTGTGAGCTCTCAACTAGGATTTAAAGGGCTGGGAATGACGGGAGCTGTAGAGAGTCTGCCTTGTTTCTTTCTGGACAAGTGGTTCCGTTAAGCTTTCCTCATTTTATAGGATACACTCCTTACTCCCTTGTTTTTGGTTCCGAGCTTATCAGCCTTAAACCAATCTCCCAATAGACAGAGCTTTCCCTCCAGTCATCCCCTTTTCTCTTTCCCTCTTTCTTCTTTCCTCTCTCTCTCTCTCCTTTCTCTGTCCCTCCTTTGGAGCCGCCCAGATATGAAGCCCTTTGATCCCTTTGGGTAGGCATCTTCTTCTCCTCTGTTCTCTATCGGCTTATTTCTTTTTCAGTTTATATCATTTCCTTTTCCCTGTCCCTCGGCTCTCTTGCCTACCTCCCCTTTTTCTTACCCTTTGTTTTCGCCTCTCCAGCTGCCAGAACTGACATGAAGGAGGAGCCTGCGGCACCTGCAACGCCTCGACGACATGACATAAAGGCCGCCTCGGGGTGGCGCCTTGAGCCGACTCCAAAAAATCTCCCATGGCAGGTGCATGCCTCCGGCACCACCCAAGCAGTAATGAATGGTGAAGATATAAGAGAAGATCAAGAATTACAATAGATATGTAATTCTCATTTTCCGGCCACTGGCTACTTAAACCCAGTGCATTTTTTGGAAGCCATAACAACCCTGTCTATGTTGGGGCCGACATTCTGTCTTTGGTGTACAAGTGTGTTTCACTGGGAGGTAACTCAGTCACTTTGGCTAGCTCTCCTCACTTCTTTCTCTGAGTGGAGTAGTGTGTATGGTTGCTAGGCAACACCCCACTCCGTTCGCGAAACACTTCGGCCTTGCTGCTTTTTTGGGGCACTGAATTTTAAGCCTCTTTGTATGTGTGGGGCTCTTGCCTGACCTTTTAAGGGCAGACAAAACCTCTGGTATAACTATTTTAGTTTGGCTGTAGCGAGTGACTGGAAGTACGAAGTGCACAGAGCTTCCGGCCACTGGCTACTTAAACCTGTGCATTTTTTGGAAGCCCATAGTAGCCCTATCTACATTGGGGCAGGCAGTCTGTCTTTGGTGTACCAGTGTGTTTCACTGGGAGGTAACACAGTCACTTTGGCTAGCGCTTCTCACTGCTTTCTACAAGCGGAGTAGTGTGTATGGTTGCTAGGCAACACCACACTCCGCTCGTGAAACACTTTGTCCTTGCTGCTTTTTTGGGGCACTGAAATTTAAGCCTGTTTGAATTTGTGGGGCTCTTGCCTGACCTTTTAAGGGAAGACAAAACCTCTGGTTTAACTGTTTTAGTTTGGTTGTAGCGAGCTACCGGAAGTAAGAAGGGCACGGAACTTCCAGTTCCTATTGTTTAAATCAGTGGCAATGGTGAGCGCCTGTGAGCCCAGCAAAGACAACCCAGCTAAGGCTGCAGCTGTGTCTGCAGTGTCAGCCGGGGAAGGGGTCAGGAATGATCGGAAGACAATTGAGTAACGCAGTAGAGCACCAAGGCATCCTTAACCCACCATGTAGTAATTGTATACTATGCAGCAAATGTGGTATGATGGGGCACATAGGCTTGATGGAGGGGCATACTTGCAATAATTGTAAACACATAGTACAGTTGAAAGTGACAATTAGTGTATTGCAAGAAAGGATAGCTGTCCAAATAAGGATCAGTGAGATAGCGAGATTTGTACAAACAACAAAATCCATAATAGAAGCTACAGAAAGGGAAATAGTAACTAAACTGGTTAACAAGGGGCCCTGTGACAAAAGAAAAGCAAGTATGGATGAGATACTTCTTGGTGAGGGTGCAGATGATAATTGGAGTGTTATTCAGAAGGGACCTAGGAAGCGTAGAAGAGGTGGTGTAATTACTTTAGAATTAAGTAATAGATTTAATGATTTCGAGGATGGGGGGGGTACTCTGTTGCTGGATGGTGAAAACAAGGGTTACGTTAACAGTTTGGATTCAAACAGGGTAGTACCTTGCTCTACTCCAAGTGTAAATAATGATTTAGTATTACCTCCTAACCATGAGAGCAGAGATGAGCCTGTTGTACCAAGTAAAGACATACTGGGAAGTAGGCCACGAACTAGCCCTACAATTAACCCTTGGTCAAATTAGAGAAATATAGTAATTATAAGTGACTTTATGTTAAAACCAGCTGATAGGATTATTTGTAATAGTAGGAAAGAAGAGGTAACAATGTCCTGCCTGTCGGGGGCTGGGATAGCTGATATTAAACGATGCTTAGGAGGGTTCCTAGAGAATGCAGAGGATCCTGTGGTCTTTCTGAATATAGGTACCAATGATATTGGGAGAAGGAATTTTGCCAATATTCAAAGGGATTTTGAAGCAGTAGGCAGGGCACTGCAAGACAAAAATATACCACTAATAGTTTCAGAGGTCCTTTCAGTACCACAGGCTAGCATCCAGAGAACTAGGGATATAGTTAGATTTAATGGATGGATCAAGAGGTGGTGTTCAAGAGAAAAGTTTCAGTTATTGGAGTACTGGCAAAGTTTTGTTAATGTCACTCCTTTATTTGCTACGGATGGCCTGCACCTTAATAAAAATGGGGTAAGGATACTGTCTGATAGATTTAACACTAAGATTCGGAATATTTTAAACTTGTAGTAAGGGGGAGAGGGTGGTGTCTCTTTTTCTAGCAATAAAATAAAACAAGATCAGGATAATAAGTCCCACAGTCCTGAAAGATCTGACAACTGGACTGTTTTGTTGGCAAATGCTCATAGTTTAGTCAGTAGAAAAGATGAGTTGGAGGTAATATTAAAAAAGGAAAATATTAAGCTGTGCGCAGTAATAGAAACTTGGAGGAAAATGGATGATTAGGGAATAAATATAGATGGTTACCAGGTATTTAGATGTGATAGGAAGGGTAAACGAGGAGGAGGGGTGGCACTCTATGCTCAAAATGGTATTGTAGCACACAAAATTACATCACCATTGGACTCTGAATTTAAACATCTTGTAATGCAGATATTGCCCACTTGGGGAAAACAAGTATTGGTAGGAGTCTACTATAGGCCGATCTCTCTGAACAGTGGAAAACCCCGTGAACTGATTCAACATATCATTCATTGAAAAATATTTTACTCCTCTGTGATTTTAATTTCAACTGAATTAATTGGAAATCCTGGACCCCTTCCTCCACTGGGGAGGCAGCTTTTTTGGAAGCAATTGATACGCTAGCATTACAAAATTATGTGCAGGAAGGGACAGGCGGGATTTGGGCACCAGCTTTTAAAAGTATTTTGCGTCAGAACGAGTCCTCGGTTTTTATTTGCAAACACATTAAACGACTTAGAATACCCTCCTGTTATGGAGTAACTGTTTTTTGGCATGTCGATGTTAAAATCTGCTGGTCGGGACAGAGCTCCCAGTAGATGCGCATTCTCGGTGCGGAGCGGCTTCCGGGGGCATGGAGATTTACAGTCGGGACACCAGTAATGTAAATAGTCTGCAAATGATGAAAATTGGTAAGCTGCTTACATTTTATTTGGATGCATTCTACAGTCACCTTCTTACACTTGTGTGCCTTCAGAATGTCAGATGGGAATTGAACATAAAATGAGGGACAAAGCTGACAGTGCCCCTTTAACTTCCTTTGCATGTGAGTGACAGGGAAGACATGAGAATTGGGGTATTGGTCATTTGTTTCAGCCCGCCCCCAATTTTGCCAGTTTATGTTCTTTCAGCCTTTGGGGGAAAAAAAACAGGTACGTTGGGGGATCAGACAGTAGGGCTCTGCATGCAACCCTTTCTACCCGATGCCAATAGTGCAGAGGGGTGGTAGGGTGAAGTAGAGGTACTGACCAGGGACATTGTAATTTCCTCCAGCCTCCCCATCCACCACTGTTACTCTGTCTTGTGCTTTTACTGCGGGTCTTCAGAAGGATTTTATAGCTAAACGGCCTACTATGGTTTAAGTTTCAGTTGGTTTCCATCTATATTTTCCCACCTACCAAGACGAGGCTGAAAATAGACAGAATTGCCTAGTCTCCTTTTCCTGGTCAACAAAAAATAAATAAAAAATGATGATCCTTTTTGATGCAGAAAACAGCTAATGCACATTGGAAAATTGAATAAGTTTGAAAGAAAGAAATGCAGGAGCATATGCATGTGTAAATATTTGAAAGCGTTTTATATCATCTTCAAAGGACAAGGTGTAGATTACAACTGCATAAAACGTGTGGTGTTGGCCGGCCTGCTGGCACGGGGCAGGGCACCTACCTGCGATGCCGGCGACCTGTGTTCAGGAATGGACCCGGGTAGTCGGAGGGCTGGCCCGGGGAGAAAAGATTGGCGTCGATGACTGCTCTTCTTCTCCCGAGACGCGATCGGTGCAATAAGGACACCTAGCGGAGGCTGGGTGTACCGTTACACCGACTCCTAATCTAACTTAGGGTGGGCGCTGGACATCATTGCGTCCCATCCTCGCACATTGGGGAAAAACGCTGCTGCCAGCTGTCCTAGATGAAGCCTGCCTCGGCTTCAGTTAGCTTCCAGGCTGGCCCTCCGACCTAGCCCATCATCTGCGGCACTGTGGAGTATGGTGCCGCAACCCTGCCGGGGGGGGGGGGGCTAAGCCGGGAGTATCTGAGGGTTGCAGTCAATCTGGAAGTGGAAGCCAGAGGTCCATGACCGGACAGAGGTACTGGGCGGCTGATGGCAGGAGAATAAAGTATAATAAATAAAAGGAAAAAAAGTGTGGTGGTGTTTCTTCATAAACCTGTTAACCTTCTTTATTTTTCACATGTGTAGATGTTATTAAGAGCTGTGGCCAAGTATGGTGTTTGTGACTGGTATAAAATTCGGAAGGAGGTACCAGGGAGAAGTGATGCTCAGTGCAGAGAGAGGTAGGTACTGTACTGTTTATGGGCATATTGCAGAATGCTTAGGAGTATCCTATAGGCAGGCTTCTTTATATATTTAGAGTTTATTGCATTTTAGCATATTCTATTCAGACATTGAGCAAAAAAATTTTACCCAACACATGCAAAGGATAAGTTGTCCATATCACAGGAGAGATCAGAGTTTTTAATAAAAATTCATATAGAGGTAAACTAAAATTATGTAGGGCAAAACTAGCCTAATTGAAATTCATACAGACTTCGATCAAGTAAATACATTTTTTTTTTTTAGTTTAACCAGGACTAGCACACGAAGCTGAAAGCTTTTTTAGAGGAGCGACCTGGGAGCACAGGGAAGTTAAGTGACTTGCTCAAGATCACACAGTTTAATCCTTCTACTTGGTGATATTGGCCTATCTCCTGTTAGTTTAGCGATTCTCACCACCACCTCGATTTATACATGAAAAGTAAAATCAACAGCGGCTTATGCTCTGTTTACTTTACAGAGTTGCATATTCAACAAGAAAAATAAAAAAAAAATAAAAACACCTAATCTTCCTGAACTAAAAGTCTCCACCACTCATTCACATTAATGGGACTATGCCTGAGGCACTAGGACCCCACGGGAGCCAACATTTTTCAGGAGGGCCAACGCCAGTATATGACCGCACATGCTTGGCACTACAAGACTAGCTCGTGCCATATAGGCTAACTCGGTGTCGACCCTCCAACTGCCTCCGTTCCTTTTCTCCCACCGATGAGTGCGCTTCGGTGACATTGCTCGCCTGCTGGGAGTCAAGCCTTCGTCTATACGACAGCAGCTATAGCTGTTCAGTATTCGATTAACTTACTGCTTTTAGTGTTCTTTTCTTATTTAAAAAAAAGAAAAAGAAAAAAGAAAAGAAGAAGCGAAAGAAATTCTTATCCTGCCATCAACGGAGTCGACCTTAAACGGTAGTGGTGGCGGTAAGGAGACTTCATTTGAATGCTGTGATGGCAATGGGGCTGTGTCAGTCCACCACCCTTTGCAAAGGGTGGTCCGAACCTGGGCAGTCCGCTGCCTCGGAGATAGTCGCTCGAAGCACAAAAGTAGTGGACCCGGCCCCGCTTGACCTCGAGCTCTTCTTCCTCCTTTCGGTGGTAGAAGAAGTGGTACCGCTGGAAGACACCCTCTGATACATCTGTGCGGGAATTGTCTGTGGTGGAGAGCAGTAGGCCTGACTCGGTTCCGATGGGGTCCTCTGTGTCTCCGTTCTCTCTCTCTTTTTTTTTTTTCTTTTTAGTATGCTTCTTGTTGCCTTAAATCGCTGGTAATTTCAGCTCTTAGCCACGGCCCCTTTTATCCCCCCACCTCCGGCAGTCGCCAGGTTCCTTCACTGTTGCTTCTGGCTTACCCCCCAGAGGGCGGGGTTATGGAGCTGCTTCCCCACCAGCCCCGCACTACAAATAACTGGTCAGGGGGAACACTGTCACCAGAGGCTAATTGGGGCTTAGAGGAAAGGGCGCCATGGAGGCAATCCTGCGAGCTGCTTCTGCCCTGCAAGCAGGGCGGGACATGCAATGACGTCCAGCATCCACCCCACCTCAAGACTTGTTGACGCCAGCGATTATGTGAATCCAGCCCAGCTGGGAGCCGCCTTTACGCTGGACGACTACCCCCACTCCTTCCCGGAGAAGGAAAGCAGTCCTATGGACACTAATCTCTTCTCCCCCTGGCCGGCCCTCTGACAACCCGAGTCCGTTCCAGAACCTGGTTCGCCAGCATCGCAAGCGGAATTCCAACCACTGCGCCGATGGGCCAGCCTGTGGCTCCATTCTTAACAGCTATGATCTTTAGCACAGGATTTCTGCCTCTGTCCTCGATGGGGCTCCAGTGAGCAGTTTCAGCTCTGGGCTGCTATTCTAGAGCAGGGGGTATGGTGTCTGCCCCGTTGACATGGCCAGTGGACGCAGTTCCAGGGCCTTCAGGCCTCAGAGCCGCTGGGCCGTGGTTGGTCAGTCGGGCCAGGAAGTGCGCGGTGCCCGCTCTGGTTCCAGCGCCATTGACATCGACCCGATGTGCCTACCCCCCCCCTCACCTTTTCCCTGCAGGGGCCAGCATGGGTACCGCTTCCCTTCCCCCTTCTTTTCTTCAGGTCTAGGGCCAACAGCTGTACTGGCACCGTGAGTGATGCTGGTACCATGTGTGGTGCCCGCATCACGGATGGCACTGAACTCTTCAATGCCGAGCCAGGTGGTGGCATCCCCCATGTTCATGGTCTAGGCCTGCCTTTTGGAGGTTATTCTGGGGTAGAAGTGGATCTGGATGAGTCTGTCCCTGTCCTGCTTTGTTGAAGTCGCAGCGGATGACTCATTTTATGGGCTGGAATGAAAGCCTTCTGTATCGGTGTGATGGAAGATCTTCATTCCAGTTTTTCTCCTCAGAGATATGGAGTCCACCATAACATTTCAGTTTTCATCTGTGGACCAAAGCAGTCTTCTACATCTTGACTTCCTACATTTCTCAGTACGCGTGCACCCTGTGGAGCACATTCAGTTCAGTGGTTGAGAGCCTTCTGGAATCTAATGCTCCACTGCTAAGAGCATATTGCCCAATAATCAGCTGAAAGCTTTTTTTGATGCCTACGACTCTGCCTCTAGGGCAGCTGCCACTGGCAGCAGGTAGTTAATGTCTCTTGACAGTGCTTATTGGTTCAGCCGTCGGGTTGGGCTCTGGAGTCTGCTTAGAACAATAGGGCTTCCATTTAAACAACAAACAGCAGCTGCTGCCTCTCAAGGGGAGGAATCATTGACATCCTTGTAACAGGCAGTCCTTTCAAGGTAGAGTACTAGGTGCCTTTATCAGGAAACAACTCCTCAGCCACAAAGAAAATGAAGTGGAGGGCACAGTGCCTGAAATCACCCTGTACCAACCTCTGTGGATCTGACCCAGGGCCCACCTCAGCTGTCTGAGGTGGATGCCTCTCGGGGGTAGGAGGGACATCTCATTCAGTTTTGCAGCCAGTGGAAGTCTATTACAGCATACATCTATGTCATCAGGATATTCTGAGAGGGATACTCTCCCAATTTTGCAGAGATTTCCCCAGACCTTCCACTCAGACGGCAACCCAGTCTGTCTCCCTCTCAGTCAGACCGTCTTGTTTCTGAGATATGGGACCTCTTTGGGAACTGATCAGTAGAAGTTGTTCCATAGTAGAACTGAGCACAGGTTCTTACTTCCATTGCTTCTCGTTCCAAGATAACAGGTGGCATGTGCCCATTTGTTGACTTTGGAAGGTTAAACAAGTACCTGTCTAGGGAAGAATTTGCTAAAACCTCAGTGGTCAAGTCTTTGCTTCCTGTACATTTGGCTCCTAACCAGTCCATCCAGGCAGGAGACACAGGAAGCAGTTGCCACAGCTTCTCAGTTGCTCTCTTCCAGGAGGGGTTTTCTGATTCGGGGAAGGTGTCAGTTTCATCTTCCTAGCAGCTCCTCCTCTTAGGAGCCCTCCTGGATACTTCCAGGGCAACGGTTTTCCTTCTGGAGGAAGGTAGAAACAGCATCTTCAGATGACTCATTACAGCAGATACTGGGGCTCATGGCATTATCTGCAGCGAGCAGCGGTCTCCGACCACGCATCCACAGTCCTCCATACAAAATAACAGCGCCTCAGACAAAATCGTATGGTAAATGCAGTTGGGCAAGCTTCTGCAAGGTCTACCCCTTACCCTCTGGAATCTCAGATCACCATCACCATGGCTGCACTCCTGATCGGTTGGGGAGCTCACTGTCAAGACTTCCACACTCAGGTGTGGAACCAGGGGGAACCTCATCTTCTCATAAATATCTTAGAGATGAGAGCTGTCTTATACGCCAAGTCTTGAATGATGCCTTCTGCCACAAAGCGATCCTACTTTGGACGGATGGACGACAAATCTGTGATGTATTACATCAGGAAGCAGGATGGAGTGCCTTCCTACCCTCAGTGCAGGAAAGCCGTGAGGATATATCCCAGGCATGTTTAAACCCCTCCACTGTGCTTGCCCCCACCACCTCTTGTGGCAGACTGTTCCAAGCTTCCATTACTCTCTCTGTATAGAAAAACTTCCTCATGTTACCTCTTAATCTATCCCACTCCAATTTAATTTTGTGTCCCCTCATTCTGCTATCTTTTCTACATTGGAAACTATCCCCCACCTGCACCTTGTTTATGCCTTTGAGGTACTTGAACATTTCTATCATGCCCCCCCCTTTATCTTCTGTCCTCCAGTGAGTACATATTGAGGACTCTTACTCTCTCCTCATATGTTCTGTGATGCAAGCCATGCACCATCTTTGTCACCCTTCTCTGGGTAGCCTCCACCTCGCCTATGTCCTTGCGCGTGTGTGGTCTCCAGTACTGCACGCAGTACTCCAGGTGAGGCCTTACCAGTGTTTTATACAATGGCATCGACACCTACCATCTCCTGCTAAGTGTCTCTGCACCCCAGCATACCACTGGCCCCTCACTACAGCCTTTGTGCACTGCTTTGATACCTTAAGGTCATCAGATATGATGACCCCTAGGTCCCTTTCCTCTTTGGTGACAGTCAGCACCTCCTCCCATTTTGTAGCTCTCCTCAGGGTTCCCCCTACCCAGGTGCATTATCTTGCACTTTTTTGAACTGAGCCTCAGTTGTCACATCTCTGACCATCTTTCAAGCTTCTCCAGGTCTCTCTTCATTTTCTGCACCCCTTCTGGAGTATCCACTTTGTTGCAGATCTTAGTGTCATCTGCAAATAGGCAGACCTTTCCTTCCAGCCCCTCTGCAATGTCACTAATGAAGACATTGAACAGGACTGGTCCTTGTACTGATCCCTGTAGTACTCCGCTGATCACCTCTCTGTCCCTGGATTGGATCCCATTTACCACTACCCTCTGTCTTCTGTCCGTCAGCCAGTTTCTGACCCAATGTATCACCTTATGCTCCATGCCCAGACTACTCATCTTGTTAACCAGCCTTCTGTGTGGGACAGTATCGAAGACTTTACTGAAATCTAGGTAGGCAATGTCTACCGCCCCTCTCTGATTCACTTCCCTAGTCACCCAAACATAAAAGTGTATCAGATTTGTTTGACAAGACCTTCTTGCTGTGAATCCATGTTGCCTTAAATCCAGGGCACCATTGGATTCCAGGTGTGCCACTATCCTTTCTCTCAGCAGTGTCTCCATGATCTTTCCCACCTCTGAGGTGAGGCCCACCAGCCTGTAGTTCCCCGCTTCCTCCCTACTGCTAATTTTGTGCACTGCGACTACATGTGCCCTCTTCCAGTCCTCTGGATCCACACCTGTGTTGAGTGACTGTGAACAGGGCAGTCAGAGGCGCTACTAGTTCCCTTCTCAGCTCCCTTAATATCCTTGGGTGTATGTGGTCTGGCCCCATGGCTTTATCCACTTTGAGCTTTGTGAGTTCCTCCAGAACTCTCTCCACTGTGAATGGACTGGTATCCATGTCCCCCACCCCCAGCTCCCCAACTGTGCTCCTTGACCCTCTCCCTCCGTAGTGAATTCTGAACAAAAGTATTTGTTCAGTATTTCTGCTTTGTCTAGATACCCCTCCTTACACTGTCCCTCCTTCCAACTGAGCTTCACAATCCCCTCCTTGGTTTTTCTTCTTTTGCTGATGTACCTATAGAATGTCTTATCCCCTTTTTTCACAGTCTGTGCTAACCCCTCCTCTGTGTGTGCCTTGGCCCTCCTAACAGATTTCCCTGCTTCCCTTAGACATTCAAGGTACGCCTTCCTGTCCTCCTCCCTTTGGGTTCCCTTATACTTCCTGAAACTTGCTCTTATAGCCCTTCCTTTGTCTGCTACCTCTTTAGAGAACCATAGTGGTTTCCTTCTTCTTTTCTCTTTGGACAGTATCCTAATGCATTGGTTAGTTACCTCCACAGTGGCTTCTTTTAGTTTCCCCCCACTGTTCCTCTACTCCCTCCATTACCTCTCCCATCTCCAGGTTTGCTCATAAACATCACATACTACAAGGGACAGGAGGATCGGGAACAGTCGGATCTCTACACTGTCTCATTTGATCACTGTCTCTCAACATCGGTTTTCCCTGGCACATGGGTTGGGTACTGTGGTCACACAGTGCTGCTGTATGATCAGTACTGTATGTGTCACTGGCTGTAGTGCTCTCTTACTTCAGGAGATTCTGTCATGACTGCCATGCTCGAAGGCGTGCTGACAGGTACAGGCTTGCGTTCCTCCACGGAGCCGTGCATTAAAAAGGGAATTTAATGCATGGCCACACAAAGGGACTCCTCCAGTTACAGTGCACGCTTACACGTGCCCTTGTTATAAACATCATTATTGGTAAACCTCAAAAAGTCCATCTAATTTACTAAAGTGCACATCCAGTATAGATTTACTTATCTTCTGTAGCTTCAGCACGCTGTAGTATCTCTGTTTCTGATAAGGTTAGAGAGGTTGTTATTGCTTCATTTTAAACAAAAGGCTTTACCTCCAGAGCATCCTTTGTATACAGTTGAAATGTGAAAGCAGCTCACTATTTTGTCTATGGCCTTGTCCAGAATTACATTTTTAAGCAGAGGTAAACCAGTTTGTCTAAATTGGTTAGCGTATAGTCCTGCCAACTACAACTAGATGCTGGTCAGGCCAGGGAGAAGATGACCTGCCCCCTGAGCTGCCCTGCCACAGAGGGAGGGTCATGGGGAATGGAAACATAGAAGCTGTCGGCAGATAAGGGCCTCTTGGTCCACCTAGTCAGCCCTGTGTTCCATACCTGTAGTGACACCACAGACCTTACTCAGTCCCCGGTCTCCCCCTTACTTCCAAGATCGCTCTGTATCTATCCCATGCATTTTTGAATCCTGTAACCATTTCTGCCCCCACCACCTCTACTGGAATGCTGTTCCGTGCATCTACCACCCTTTCTGTAAATAAGTATTTCCTCCCATTTCCTCTGAGCCTTCAGTCTTCATAGTGTGGCCTCTTGTCCTTGATCATCTTTTTCTGTGGAAAATGCTTCCTTCTTGTGCCTTGTTTTTACCAGTGACATACTTGAATATTTCTGTCTTATAACACAGTGAAAAAAAACTGAGCAATTTGATTGGCTGTGAGAGAAGTACAGGAGTACAATTATGAAAGCATAATTACACTCCGGTGCTTCTTTCATAGCTAAAAGCCTAAGCACAAGCAACAACAGAAAATCCATACACTGCACTCTACTTCTGAACCTGACTGTAGCTGTTAACGCTGGAAAGAAAATGTAGAAAATGGCTGAATACTTAGTCTATTCACAGTTAGCAGCTCCAGTCAGCAACTAGCAAACCCTCCGCTGTGAGCGCCACTGCAGAAATAGCCGAGATCACGCCTGACAATGAAATCCAGCATCCGAAGAGCAGCACAACTGTGCAGAACTGTACCTTCACTAATGACGACGTCTTCCACTTTTATTGCCTCTGTTGCACAGTGTAAGGGCTCGGTTGTACTCTTCAGTAAGTCCCTACTTGAGCTCCGTTTCAGGGACTATTTAATCATAAATGACTATTGCTTCTTTTCAGCTCTAAATTTGTTGTTTTCAACTTGTTTGTTGACCAGAATGACTCGTTCTAGGGACATGGATATGTTGTTCATCCACACTGTCTGGCAGGTATCCTTGCCGCTTTAAATCTTGCCGGAAGGTCTTCAAGCTGGCTCCTCCCACCCACCCGGGTGGTAAAACTCTCGGCTCTGCCCCATGACGCTAGATCTTCCTTACCGCTTGGAAGCTCAGGTTCCCTCCTTAATGCTCTGCGTATAAGACTGGTTCCTAATTCTTCGGTTTTTGCGAATTAAATGTTTTCGCTAAAATAATCTTCTGTCTTCTATCCCTCGCAGCTGCGATGGACAAATCGACTCCCGGTTTCCGGAGATGCCCTTTCGGGCAGAAGATGTCTCAGACGGATCCGCACTCCACGTGCGTCTACTGTCTAGACCTTGAGCACGACCCGCAGGCTTGCGACCTGTGCTCTTCCTTCTCGGCCTACGTCCTCGAAGACTGCGCTGCCCGTTTACAACTGGGGCGTCCCGAGAAGCGTTTTCCTCCGGTGAAGTCAAAAGAGGCCCGGTCGGCAGTTTCCGCGGCGGCGGGCTCGGCGGATCGGCTCGAGCAGATGATCGCCCTCGAAGAGGAGGCGGCGCGGGCCGCTTCTACCTCGGCTGCGGCATTTGTCCCGCTCTCTCTGGATGCCTCTTATTCAGCTTCTTTTAAGGAGCTTTGTCTGACCCTCTCTACTAAAGGTGAGGGACCAACTTCTGCTGGACCGTTTTCTCGGTCTAAAAAGAGAGACAAGGTAAGTCCCTCCGCCGACGCCCTTGGGAGCGGGAAAGATCCCTCTCCCCGAGTTGTCGGCCGTCGACTTCAGTTGACCGCTCGGCTTCGGCCATTGGTCTCATGGTGTCCCCGTCAGGCCAGTTGACCGAGACTCTCATCGACGCGGTCGAGATTTTTCTCGACCCGTTGGACGGGTTGTCGGCAGGAGAAGCCGAGAATCCTCTCTCCCCGGTTCCCCCGGTGGGAGTTGAGGACCCCGTGGGCTTGTCTGTGCCTCCGGTTCCGAGCCTTCCAGATGAACCCTCGAACCGAGGAGTGCGGTTCCCCACCACCTCCCGCACCGTCCTCGGGAAAGCCGAGTTCTCGGTCTCGGACTTCTTGCGGTCTCGGCACGCGGCAAGCGGCGTCGCTGCTTCGTCCTCCTCGGGCCGAGGGGAGACTTCGGCGTAAATTCGTCGGCGATATGAGGACCTCATGCGGCAGCAGCTCCTTCTGACGGGATCAAGCCGGCCGTGCGCCTTTCCGGCCATTAAGTGGCTGTCACGGGCGGCGAAACAACCCCTCGTTTTACCGAGGAGCCTGTTCCCAGGCCGGTTGTTCGGCCAAAACCAGCTGCCCACCGATCCGGTGGAACCTCCCACCTCCACAGCCGTTATTTGGGGCTCCGACCAAGAATTCTCGGTCGGCTCAGGGACTGCCCATAGGCTGTCTGTCCCCCACTCCTGATCGACCTGGGCAGGTGGAGGGTGGCTCGAGGCCGAGCAGCTCTTGAGGACTCTTCCGAGTCTGAAGCCGATTCCTCCCTTTTCTCCAAGCAAATGGACTTGGAGTCCTCAGGAGGACAGTCGGTGGACGATAGCCCTTAGTCATACCTAGGATTGCCCGGCTCATCTCGGAGTCCACGGGATGAAGCTCGAACCCGTCTCTAGCGGGCCAGGTATCCCTCACGGAGATTCTGGACCGAGGGGATTCCCCTACGGAGGCCTTTCCGGTGGCCGAGGCCATAGTGGACCCAGCCTTGGAGCTCTGGCAGCGCCCTGCTTCCTGCCCTGCGCCGCCGGCCAGGATGGCCAGGAAGTATGTGGTCCCTACCGGTTCCTTGTCCCGTTTTTCGGAACACCCCTCGGCCGAGGGGTTAGTTACCAACAGCGTTTTCCGGCATGCCAGGAACGCTAGGGATGTGGACAAACCTCCCGACAAGGAGTCCAAAAAATGGGACTATGCTGGGCGAAAAATCTACGCTGCGTCCTCCCTCTGCCTTCGCCAGGCCAGTTCAGCCGTCCTTATGGCACATTTCTCTCATGCCCTGTTGGGCTCCCTGGACGAGGTCGTCCCTCATCTTCCCGTGGACCTGCAGACCACAGTTAGGCAGGTGCGGGACCAGGGCAGGGCAGTGGCCAAACAGCAGCTTCAGACTGCTTTGGACATCGGGGACTCATGTGCCAGGTCGGTGGCGGCCGCAGTGGCTATGCGTCACCGGGCTTGGCTGAGGATATCCACCTTCACTTCGGATACCCAGCACAAGTTGGCGGATGTCCCCTTCTTGGGGACCAACCTCTTCGGCCCTGGGGTGGAAGGTCACCTGCAGAGGATCGAGAACTCCAATGCTACCTTGGACTCGGTCTCATCCGCTCAGAAGGACAAAGGCCGCAAACCACAGCCTAAGCCCTTTCGTCCCTCTGTGCTCGCGGCACGTCCGGCTCAGCAACGTCAGGGCCAGCAGGCTCGAGTTTGGCATCCCAAACCCAAGCCCGGGGCTTCCTCCAACAGGAAGCAGGGAGGTAAAGGCCCAGGAGGTCCCTCGGCCGGTCCTCCTCCCAAGCCTGCCCAGTGACGGGTTGGGGGTGTCGCTAACCCGATCACCTCACCCCAGGTTCCCCGTGGGGCACAGCTCCGTCACTTCCTTTCCACCTGGTCCGTTATTACCACGGACAGGTGGGTGTTGGAGGTGGTGGGAAAAGGCCTGCCCTTGGAATTCGAGCAGGCCCCGCCCTTCAGAGCCGTCGCACCTCGGGGGGCATCGGGATCTGCAGCCTCACTGTCAGCTCGCCGAGCCGACATCGCTCTCCTCCTCCAAAAGTAGGTGATCAGGGAGGTGGCAGATCCTCCCTCAGACCCGGGGTTTGTGTCCAGGTACTTCCTGGTTCCGAAACGGATGGTGGGCTGGCGCCCCATTCTCGACCTACACGACCTAAACAAGTTCCTAAGGTCTCGAACCTTCAGGATGTTCACTCTGGCTCAGATAATACCATCCCTGGAACTCGGCGTGTGGTTCTGCTCTCTGGACCTGCAGGACGCGTTCTTTCACGTCCCTATCCATCCGTCACATCAGAGATTCCTTCGCTTTCGAGCAGAGGGATTCCTTTTTGAGTTCCTAGCCATGCCTTTCGGCCTGTCTCCAGCTCCCAGGGTCTTCACCAAATGCATAGCAGTGGTGACAGCTTTCCTCAGTATGCCGAGTGGTCCAGGTGTACCCTTACCTGGACGATTGGCTGATAGCAGCCCCTCCAGACAGGGAGGTGGAGCGGGTCCAGAGATCTGGCCCTCCAGGTTTGCTCTCAAGTCGGCCTTCTCATCCAGAGGCCAAGTCGGAACTGAGCCGAAGCAGGTGATTCTTTTCATCGGGGCAGAGCTCGACTCTCTTCGAACCAGAGCACGGCTCCCGGCAGACAGGGCGAGGTTCTTTCCTCCTTTGCCCAATCATTTCTGGTTGGGCAATCGTGCCCTGCCTGGGACTTCCTGCGCCTCCTGGGTCTCATGGCGGCCTGCACCAGCGTGGTCCGTTGGGCCCACTGGCACATGCGCCCTCTTCAGTGGGGACTGGCCAGCCAGTGGTCACAACGCTGCGATCCATTGGACCAGCTAGTGATGGTGACCCAGGGGATGTGGAACACTCTCCGGTGGTGGACCATTCCAGCTCATCTGCAGGAGGGCATCCCGTTTGTCCGCCCCGAGCCGATGGTCTCTCTATTGACCGATGCCTCTCTGATGGGTTGGGGTGCCCTTCTGGGGGAACACCGGGCACACAGCCTCTGGTCCCTGCGGGAGTCCCGATGCCACATCAACCTGCTGGAGCTCCGAGCGATCCGCCTAGCTCTCACCGCCTTTGCTCCGTTTCTCCGGGGTCAAGTGGTCCGAGTCCAGATGGACAATACCACGACCAAGTACTGTCTGAACCGCCAGGGCGGGACGCGCTCCATGCTTCTATGCAAGGAAGCTCTCCGCATTTGGTCACTCGTGTGCAGCCTGGAGGCGGATCGCCTAGCCATTCATGTGGCAGGAGCCTCCAACACCTGGCCGATACCCTTTGCGGATAGGGGCTGCATCCCAATGGTCTCTCCCGGAGGTAGTACAAGATCTGTTCTCCCATTGGGGCACACCTCAGGTGGACCTGTTTGCCTCAGGAGAGCGTGAAGCTGAGGCTGTTCCGCCCGCCCCCTCAGCAGGACTTGCTGCAGGGGATGCCTTCTCGGGCCCGTGGACCCGGGCCTCTTCTCGCCTTCCCCATTTCCCTTGATACACAAGGTGCTTCTCAAAGCAAGGAGGAGGACAAGGCGCAGGTGATTCTGATAGCCCCAGACTGGCCCGCCAGTTCTGGTACCCAGATCTCCTCAGCCTCAGCTCCAGGCTTCGAGGCAGCTTCCAGCTCGCCCGGACCTGCTCTCAGTCAATCAGGGAAGGTGTTCCATCCGGACCTTCAATCCCTGCACCTGATGACCTGGTTCCTGGGCTAGAGTTCCAGGCCTTGGGTCTTTCCGACGAGGTCCTCAATGTAGTTGAGGCGTCCCGTAAGAAGTCGACCAGGAAATGCTATGCCTTCATATGATAGAGGTTTTCCATTTGGTGTCAGGGCAAGGGCTTGGACCCTTCCTCCTGTTCCTTGGCAAGCATCTTGGACTGTTTATGGTCCCTTTCTCGTCAAGGGCTTAGGTCGACGACCCTAAGGGTGCACCTGGCAGCCATCTCTGCTTACCGGTTGCGGGCCGGGGAGCAGTCGGTGGCGCAGGAGAAGGTGGTCTGGCGCTTTTCAAAGGCCTTGATCACATTTCCCTCGGTCGAGAACCTCCACCTCCGTGGGATCTACTGCTGGTACTGGCAAAGCTCATGGGCAAGCCATTCAGACCAATGCACAGGTGTGAACTCTCTCACCTGTCGTGGAAGACCACCTTCTTGGTGGCTATCCGTCACCCAGAAGGATGGGAGAGCTCAGGCGCTCTGCATAGAGTCTCCTTACCTGGTCTTCCACAGGGACAAGGTTGTCCTGCGCCCACCGAAATTCCTTCTGAAGGTGGTGCCGGAGTTTCACCTTAACCAGGTGTTGACTCTGCGGTGTTCTACCCCAGTCACACCTCCGGAGGCCGAGTACAGGCTCCATACTTTGGACCCTAGAAGGGCGCTCGCTTATTATAAGGAGCGTACGGCTGAAATTCCGGGAGAGGTTCGCCAGCTGTTTGTCACCTACGCTGAAGCCGCTCCTGGCAGACCTGCAGCTAAGCGGACGATAAGCAGGTGGGTCACCTCCTGCATAGATCTCTGCTATAAGTTGGCGGGCATGGAGCCTCCGAGAGGGATAAGAGCTCATTCTACCTGCCATACTGCTGCATCGGTGGCTGCTTCCAGGGATGTCCCTATCCAGGAAGTCTGCAGGGCTGCTACCTGGAAGTCAGCACACACCTTCATCACCCATTACCACATCGACCTTGAGTCACGCCGGGATGCTGGTTTTGGGGCCTCGGTTCTCCAGTCTTTATTCCCTAAGTAGGGGTGTGCGCCTTGCCTCCCTCCTCCCGGAGAACTGCTAGGAGTCTGCTAGACAGTGTGGATGACCAACATATCCATGTCCCTAGAAATACAGGTTACTCACCTGTAACAGGAGTTCTAGGAATGGTATATGTTGTTCATCCATACGACCCACCCGACCTCCCCGGCTTCAACGCACAACCTGAGCTTCCAGTGGGCCAGATCTGGCGTCATGGGGCGGAGCCGAGAGTTTTACCACCCGGGTGGGTGGGAAGAGCCAGCTTGAAGACCTTCCGGCAAGATTTAAAGCGGCAAGGATACCTGCCAGACGGTGTGGATGAACAACATATACCATTCCTGAACTCCCTGTAGCAGGTGAGTAACCTGTATTTTTCAACTGTGTTAAAGTGCCTAAGACACTTCAGGATGTGCAATATGCTTTCATAGTGCATTAAGCCGGTGTTTAACAACACCCTCGAGCTGTGCAATTATGAAAGCATATTTACACACCCTGGCATGTCTTATTGCATACATATTCCTACTTTCCTCTAGGGAGTACATGTTTAGTTCCTTAATCCTTTCCCTGTAGGGCTCTTGATGCAGACCATTCACCATTTTGGTTGCCCTCCTTTGTACCATCTACTCCCCATGTTCTCCCAGAGATGAGGCCTCCAGAACTGTACACTACACTCGAGGTGTGGCCTCGCTAGTGATCTATGCAGGGTATTATTACCTCCCTCTTTCTGCTGGTACTTACCATGCTTGTGCATCCCAGCATCCTGCCATCCTTTCACTTTCTTTTCACACTGTTTGGCTGCCTTCAAGTCATCAGAAATTATCAACCCAGGTCCCTTTCCTGCTTTGTGGCTGTTAGTGTCTCTCCTCCAAGTTGGTTTGTTGCCCCTGGGTTTCTGTGCCCCGTGTGCATGATTTTGCACTTTGTGTTTAACCCAGCTGCCAAACCCATGGCCATTCTTCCATATTTTTTGGATCATCCCTCATTTTACGACTCGTCCCCCCCACCCCGTGTGTCTTTTGTGTTGTAGGATTTTGTGTCGTCTGCAAACAAGCATACTTCCCCTTCCAGTCCTTATGCAGTGTCACTAATGGAGATGTTGAAGAGCACCGGCCCTAGTACTGATTCCTCTGGCACCCCACTTGTCACTTTGCCAAATTCAGAGTGGATGCCATTTACCACCACCCTCTGACTCCTATTGCCCTACCAACTTTCTACCCATTTTACTACTTTAGGACCTAAACCTGGGTAGGTACTCGTGTACTTATATTATGACTACTGTGATCTACCTATTCCCAAGCGTGTACCACCAGTGAATGCCTGTAACACTAGTTGCTTTTTTAATCTAAGCGTTATGTACTCTACTGTTTTGTTTGCTGTGATGTATTGCTCTCTTGATGAGGTGCCTTTGTAAATGAGTCTATGACTCAACGGTCTGTAAACCGATGATCTAATAAATAAATAAAATAAATAACCTAGGCTCCCCAGCTTGCTAATCAGTCTTCTATGTGCAATTGTGTCAGAGGCCTTGCTGAAGTCCAGGTAGGACACATTCGCCACTTCTCCCTGATCAACTACCTTGGTCACTTGGTCAAAAAGCTCAATCAGGTTGGTCTGGCAAGACCTCCTCACTGTGTAATGTTGCTTTGGAGCCTGTAGCCCATTGGCAACAAGGCATTCCACAATTCTTTCCTTCAGTAGTGATTCCATTACCTTGCCTACCACTGATATCAAGCTGCCAGGCCTGTAATTTCCTGCTTCCTCTGTTTCCATTTTTGTGGAATGGGACTATATCTGCCCTCCTCCGTTCCCTGATACCTCCTCTTTTTCTAATGACAGGTTGAAAAGGGCTGCCATGGGGTGCAGCCAGCTCCTCTTTCAGTTTCCTCAGTATCCCGGAGGACATTCCGTTTGGCCCCATCGCCTTGTCTACTTTTAACTTTAATGCCTAAAGCACTCTTTCCAGTGTAAAAGGACTTGTATCCATCCCCTATCCCTTTATACCCATGTCCATTATCTGAGGCCTGTGTTGCCCACCCCTTGCTCCTTGAATACTGAACAGAAGTATTTGTTCTATACATCCGCTTTTTGGTGGTCCTCTTCTGCCCAACTCCCTCCTACCACTTTTAATCTTACTTATCCCTCCGTCGTCTTCTTTTCACTTATGTATCTAAAAATGTTTTGTCTCCCTCGACACTGATTTTTCAGTCTTTTCTTCCGTTTATGATTTTGCAGTCCTAACTGCCTTCCCTGCCTCCTTTTGTTTCTCTTTGTAAGACTCCCAGTCTTCCTCCCTCTGCGTTTTTTAATATCTTCCAAATGCCATCTTTTTTGCTCTCATGTTTTTTGCTACCTCCTTTGCGAACCCTAGTGGTCTCCTCTTTCTGTTGCTAATCTGCCTGACACAGAGGCGTGTTGCTTGTTCGATGCCCTCTTTTATTTTTGCCCACTGTTCCTTGACTTTTCCCAGTTTTTCTATCTCTGAGGCATTCCTCTGTTGTCTTAAAATGGGCCCTCCTGAAGTCCAGGACCCTTGTCCTTGTATGAGACCCAGTTTTTATATTGAACTACACTGTACGATGATCACTGGTCCCCAGGAGGTTCCCCACTGTTATGGCGTTCACACTGTCCCCGTTTGTCAATACTAGGTCCAGTAATGCTCCTCTCAAGAGGGTTCCAGTACTAGTTTCCTGAGGAATGCTCCTTGTAGGGTGTCCAGGATATTTCTGCTCCTGGCTTTGGTTGCAGCCGGGAGGCTCCAATTCATATCTGGTAGATTGAAGTTTCCCACTAGCAATACCTCTCCCTTGTGAACCATCCTCAGGATTGCTTCCACAACTATCTTGTCCACCTCCTCCCCCGGTGCTGGAGGTCTGTAGCTTACTCCGATATGGATAGTGGCCCCCTTCTTTCTCTCTAGAGTGACCCACAGTATCTCCTCTTTTCCCTGCTTTCCCTGTATTTCTGTGGCTTTTATGTTATCCTTTACATAAAGAGCCACTCTTCCCCCTGTTCTACCTACCCAGTTGTCCTAAACATAGTATACCCCGGAATGGCCACTTCCCAGTCCTGGTTTACATTGCACCAGGTCTCTGTGATGGCGACTATGTCCAGGTCTGCTTCCATCATGGTTGCCTCTAGGTCCACAGTCTAGTTTAGACTTCAAGCATTTGCGCACATGACTATCCAGGTTAAGCTGCCACCCTCTACCCTTTTTCCCTTTGGCCCTCCCTTGTTGAGTCCACTGTATTTTTTTTTTTTTTTTTTTAGTTTTATTAATGCCCTCTACCTTCTGGTATTTTTTGTTGTTGTTATTTTTCATTTCGGGTTGTCAATCTCTCGGGATTCTCATTATTTGTCTTTTTAGTCTGTTGTGGGGGGAGTTTATGATTCCCTGCCTCCTTCCACCTCCCCCCTTGGCTAGTTTAAATGCTTGCTAATGTAACATTTAAACCGCTCACTAAGGACTACAGATCTAACCACCCACCCTTTCGGGTTGGAGGGAGATAGTGCATGACCTGTATAAATCCGAAAAAATTACTCACAATCTAAACAATCAGGCAGAGCCCTTCACCCTGAAATAGAGAAGATGGATTATCTATATCATGATAAAGGACCCTTATTTTGTTCCTTGAGAAGGTACCTTTCTCGCTTGACTGCTCAATACATTGTTGGGGGTCTGGGTTCCCAGTCCGGACCTAACTATGTATACTTATAATTAGGAGTTAGGCTTCGGAGAGGGTTCCACTGGTTACCCCAGGGGGGTTGGGGGGGAGATCTTTGATCTTGGAAATGGAAATCAAGAGGAAACTGAAATACAGCCTACCCAGGTAAAGGAAATGGAGATCCCTGGGGATGAAAGATGTAGAAGAGGGAAAGTTTAATTGTGATGCTCCTGGAATACCTATATCTATGGACTGTTAACCTTGAAAGGTGAATGTAAAATCCTTTTTAATATGCTCTATAATATGTACACTCCTTAAACTGAATAATGGAATGACTGTCAATGGTTGTAAAACTGTCATATCTTCTCTAATAAAAATATTTACAAAAAAAAAAAAAAAAGAACTACAGATCTTATCTGAGTCAGTCTTCACCATTCATCACTAGTGGTCGATGGGGGCAGCACCACCCTCTAGGCCGACGCATTGCGTGATGCTTGCAGGTTGGCCAGTAACTGATGCCGACCCTTCCCCAGTCCCAGTTCTGCTTCTCCCACCGTAAAGTGAGCATGGACCTCGTGTTGAAGCGATTTTTGAACTGCATCAGTGGCCTAGTCCATCGGCACCAATTTTCCCAGTTCTGTACTACTGCGTTTCTCTGTGCCGTCAACTGGTAAGACCTTTCCTTTTATCGTTTATGACTCTGAGTGCTATTGTTTGTTTATTGTGTTTTCTGTCCAGTTATGTCTCATTCAGGGGACAAAAAGAAACTTCCCAAGGTGGGTCGGTCTCCTGCGTAGTGGTGTCCCTGACTTTATTTTGTCTCGGATCAGCATGATCGACGCTCGACCTGCTTAGGCCCTAACCATGACATGGATCGTTGCGATGCCTGTTTTTCTATGGACCATCGAGTTTTGGAATTGCGCTCGTTCAAAGTTGAACGTGCACTGCCAACTTTCGTGGGACAGACCTGTACTTGAGACGCCAAATGCAGGGTTCTTGGCCTTTCCTCTGGGTTCTCTCCTGATCCTATACGGCCCACAGAGGAGGGGATTTCTGCTGTTCCTGTCCTTGTCTTGGTGGGAACCCCTTCCATGGTGCAGGAGGCCCAGCCTGACTCCTCCGGGGGTCAGGCGGGAGGCACCGTCCTGGCAGTCGCCTCCTCGTAGGCAAGGGCTCCCCTGGCGTCACAGCCTGGGGCCTCCGGGCCTGGTCTAGCGTCCTTGGCACTGCCTGGCAGTGCTGCCTCGATCCCAGTGTTGCTTCTGACTCGCACTGTTCGCGGCACTGGGGATGGTGGTGGCACCATAAGCAGCGTAGGGCTGCCTCGTGGAGCCGTTCGCAGTGCCACGGGTGGGAGAGATCGGAGAGTGGTTTGGGTCCGGGTCTCCTCCTCAGAGGATGATTCGGAGGCCAACCCAGACTGGCTCCCAGATTCCTCAAAATCCTCAGATTCCTCCACACCCAGCTGTTCGGCTCCGGTTCAGCACCCTCTCATGGAGTCAGCACCTACCACTAGATCTGGTGTCGGTGGTCCCGACCAGTCCTCAGGTGCTCTGGGGACAGAGTGGAGATGGTGGTTCGCCTTTTCCCTTGGGAGGTTTACCCCCCCCCCCCTTGGGGCTGCTCAGGTTGGCCCACTTTTCGGCCGGCTGGAGCGCCTCAGGCAGAGGAGGGTGGGCGCCCAGTGGCCATCTCTCAGCAGTTGGCTGTGGGGATCAAGCTGCCTAAGCTGATCCTGAGGAAGAGGAGGGCTCTCTCTTGAGTCCGAGGGGTTGAGGGAACAGGCTTGGTGGCAGCACCCTTCCCTGGGAACCCGCAGGGGCTTGGGAAGGAGTCGTAGCACTGGTCCTGTTTTCTCCTCTGAGGTCTCCCCAAGAGGGCCCTCATCTTTAGAGGCTAGGAGCCACCCTTCTGGGCTCATGTGGCCCCGGTCGCCTCGCAGGGGGAATTTTCTGTTTGGCCTCAATCCTGGCCATTCCAGCTGAGTTGAGCGACCACTGACTGCTGAGACCAATGGGTTTTCTACCCCCTTGAGATCTCCCATACGGTCTCCCAGCCCTGGCAGAGGTTGCGCTCCTCCTCGGAGGCGTCTTGCCTCTTACCTCTGCCCACCACTCCCTCACTCCCAGGCCACGCTGGTCCTACGGGACCTCTCACCTAGGAGCAGCTCAGGTCTATGGCTGCACTTTTCCCTGTCTACTACATGTCCATGGACAAGGAGGTGTTCGACAATTCCCTGGTGCAGCCCGTGCCTGACTCTCCGGGCTCATCAGCTCCTTTGTCTTCCTTCTCAGAGGGAGAGGAGTCTTCTGTCCACCTATCCCCCACAGCTGATTTGTCTGGTTATCAGCGCTTCCTTTTGAGGTTGCTTGATGAGCTCCACATCACCACTTTAGTCGCAAATCCTGACCAGACGGCACATGCTTTTCTAGGTGAGTTCAGTATGACCAAACTGGTGGTTCCCACCTGGCCTTCTCCCTTTAGGGAGGTGTCGTACCACACCTGGCGAAGTCCCTCAACCCTTGCACCAGCCCCGAAGAACCTCCCCTAGAGGTATTGTGCACCCCTGGGGTCTCCAGGAGCCCTGGCTTACCCCGGTTCGGGCATGACTGTCTTGGACACACCCCCTGGGCATAGACACCCCAGCCATGGTCGACCTCCAGAATCAGATTCTGCTGAATTTGATTTTTGGGGGAGGAGGGCTTTCTCTTGGGCATGTCTCCTCCTATCCCTTTCAGCTCATCAGGCCCATCATGCTGACGACTATAATAGGCACTTATGGTCTGTGCTAGGACAGATCCTAGTCTCTCTGCCTGATTCAGAGGTGACAAGACAAGCTATTGCCCTCTCTATGCGGTGCCTGGAGCTTGTGAGGCACCAAGCTAGGGCATCTTATGACGCCAGTAAGGTGGCTTCCAGGCTGGCAGGTATAGTGATCTGCATTAGGGGGATGGCATGACTTCATCTTTCCCAGTTATCACCCATGGCCCAGCATAGGATGACTGCCTCCTCATTCTGAGGAACCATTCTTTTCTCCTGCAGGATGAGGCGGGAACTGCAGGAGCGACTTCCCTCTCCTACTCGGAGAACCCTGCCTCACCCAGACCAGTCTCTGGCCTAACCGTGCCTGGAAGGGTTCCCTCCACCAGTGTCTCCCCCACTGGAGGCTAAGGGACTTTGGTCCCTTAGGGAGGTACCGGGTCCCTTCGGGGGGCTTGGTAATCACCCACCAGTGATGAATGGTGAAGATTGACACAGATAAGATATGAAAATTATGTACCTGCTGTAATTCTTGATCTTTCTGTGTATCTTCATCATTCATCACTGCTTCCCAACCATCTTTCCCTGCTAGGTTTCAGTCTCTGGGCGATCCTCCTGCCTGTTTTCACAACTAGGAGACCATATGCTCTTTCTCCGGTACGTTGTGGTTCCACTGTATCCTGAGAGTGTTGGAGGTATACTGGGAAGACAAGCAGGGAGGTAACCCTCTGTTGGGGTCACCAGGGTCTCCTCACTGTCCTGTTGGGACCTTTCTCTCATGACTTCCCTGGACTTTCGCTCTTCTTCAACCAAACACGTGGTTTCTTGAAGCGGTGTTGTGGGGGACCCTGGTGACCCCTCCCAAATAATTCCTTCTTCCTTCCAACTGCTGCTTTAGCGGTCTCCCCTGTGAAATTCCCCTTGGGAATCTCTTCCACCTTTTTTTTCAGAAAATAATAAAATCCCCCATTGTATTGTTCTCCTCCTTTTAAGGTGACGCTTCTCTAAAATTCCCTAAATTCTCTAAATAAAAAAAAAAAAAAAACCTGGGTGTGTGTTTCTTCCCCAGGAGGATACTTCTTCGATGTGGTCTTGTCCCCACTTCATGATACCCTTCAACAAGAGGGGGAGACACTTACCCGTTACCTTGGTCCAGTAAAAAGAACCCTCGGAATAGCCACTCTGCCTACCCTCCTGGGCTTCATGTCAGACTCCCTCTCCATAGCCTTGTTTAAAGGTTCTTCTCCACCTTGGGAGAAGAGTTATTGGTCTAAAGTAGTAGTGTCTTCCTCCTTCCTTGAGTAGTCCTCTGGGCCCCTGTCATTTGGGTGTGGTGTCTTCCCCTCTCTTCTCTCTCTGTCTCTTCCCTCCCTTATTTATTCTTCCCCCTACTTGCCCAGAGGTTGGGGCCCTCCTTGTCCCAAACCCTTAGACTTTCTTCTCTTTCTGTCCTCTCCTCAACTTTATTCCTCCTTTTGGTTTCTGTGTCCTTTCCTTTTCCTATCCCCCGGGCTCCCTTGCCCTGCCCTCTCTCTTCTTTTCTGTCGCTCTCTGGCATGCAGAAGTGGGAATGGGGAGGGGTCGGCGTCAGTTACTGCCCAACCTGTGAGCGCCATGCAATGCGTCGGCCTCAAGGGCGGCACTGCCCCGACGTCGACTCCTCCCCCTTGCAAAAAAAAAAAAAAAAAAAGGCTCCCACGGGGTCCTGATCCTCTGGCCAGAACCCATCAGTGATGAATGATGAAGATGCACAGAAAGATCAAGAAATTATGGTAGGTACATAATTTTCATTTCCCCTCGGGATGGATATAGGATGTCACCCTTGTACAGGCCCTTATCCCTCCAGGTGGGGCCCTAGTCCCTAATGAAGCCAAAGCCCTCCTTTCCACACCATTCCTTCAACCATGAGTTGAAATTCCTGGTTCAGAGTTCTCTAGCCTCCCCCATATTGTAGACAAGGTAGTACCTCCGAGAAGGTCACTGAGCATGCTACCTGCCTAAGACCCCCTCCACAGCTCTCTAAACTCCTCCTGCATTGTTCCTATCCCTGATTTGTCCCTTGACAGGTAATGCCTCCCCTGGTGGACAGTGACATCCAGCTCCACCTTTCTTGCTACCACCCTAGCAATCCTCAGGATCTGGTCTCCTTCCCTCTGAGCTGTGCCTCCGGGTAGGCACTTAACCTTCCTATCCCATTCCTTCCCTTGATACGTGCTCCCAGATCTAGTCCCCTGATGATGGAGTCCCCAGCCAGGATTTAATTCTTCCTCTTCTAGGGTCCCCTGCCACTCACCCACCCTTGGGGCTCCATGTTGAAGGATCCACTCGTCCTCCCTGGCACTATTTCAGGTGTCACTGTAGGACCATCTCGTAGGAGTTCTTTAGTTGCACTGGGTGGTGGAAGTGCGTCCGTCCCACCACCCTCACCCTCTTCAAGCCCACTGCAGTCCATCCGTTCCTTCTGCTAGGCAACGTTCAAGGAAGTGGTGGCAGACTTGGTGGTTCCTGGATAGGAGAGGAGGTTCCCTGAATCCTTGCCAACTTGGTCTGGAGACTAGCAACCTCCACCCTCAGCCCAGGGAGGTGCCTGCAGATGAGGCAGCACTGCAGTATCCAGAAGGTCCTCCTGAGGACTGCTGCCCCACAGCTACTGCATTGCACCCCTCCCAGCATCTTCCCCTAGTTGACTGTCTGTCCTCACAGAATCACAGAAACAGCAGGATCAGTGGTTAATGGGGCTGAATGGCTGCCTGTGATGGCCTGAAAAGCTGACTTGAGCCCAGAAGAGAGAAGCTCAACTAAGAAAACAGGATGAACCTTTCTTAGTTTTTTTATTAACCAGGTAGGAGCATTAGACACTAAAATGCCTATTTTCAGGCACAACCTGGGAGAATACATATAGCATGTTTTACAAAAAGGCACATAAGATGCCAGTAAAACAAAACAATACATTATTCAGTGTAACAAACAGTGAAAATGAGTTACATGTGGAGACATTAAATTCATGCAGCGTAGAGATATACTGTATAGACAACAAATGATTATACAATTAAGAATTCATGGCAAAACAGTACAATTCAAGAGCAGAAACTACTGGATAGTAAGGACATAATTACGATACTTATGCAGCTGTCAAGGGACTGAGATGAATCTCAGGGAGACTCGTAAGGGCAGGGAATTCCATAGCCATATCCAGTTCCATAGGTGCATCCTAAAGGCAGCAAATTCCTTAGCCTATGAGCAAAAAAGGCAAAGGAAGATTCCACAGCCCTTGTTTTAAGTTTGAATACCTTTGGAGAGGCATTTTTGTTAGACGATTAAGTAGGATACTGAATAATTCTCCCCCAAGATTGTGTTCGCGGACCAGGGTCAGTGATGGACATACAGGCCTCTCATAGAAGGAGTAGCGATGGGTAAGGTAACAGGATGCCAGTGCTAAATGGCAGATGTTATTTAAGCAATAAGGCTTGTCAGGGAGTGCGTTATGGTAGGATAACGGTCCACCTCAGGTGGGCTGATGCATAAATTGAAGCAGAGTGCTTCCACCACCCAAGAAGGGCCGTTAGCCCACCATAATGCACACCGTGGAGTTCCTTATTGCAGTTACGAAATGGGTACTTTTTAGTAAATTGGATGTATTTTTTAAACATATTTTTGTAAAGCTACTTTGAGCTGTGCCATTGTGCTGGGATAACGGCCCAGCTGAAAGTACCTCTTGACCAATCAGGAGCCAGCATTGTTTCCACCCAATTCATAATATAGACAGCATTGCATCTAGTAAGAATGAAAGTAGGAAGCTGACCTGCTCCTGTTTAAATTGATTTTAAAATTGTTTTTATATCTAAATGCTAAAACAGTGACTCATTTATGAAATGGCGTGGTAGTGCCTCATAACCAAATTCATATTTTGTAGCAAGTGCAGGCGGAGTATTCTCCCTGTAGTTTGATTTTTTTCCTGTACTGGTGCAGTCCTAGCCTTGATCCTGTATGTTGGGTGTCTATAGTGTATTAACAGTTGAAAGAAAAGTTGCCTGGAAGGTATAAATTGTGATCTTTACAGGTACTTAAGAGGTTTAAATGACAGCTTAAAGAAAGGAAAATGGAGTCCAGAAGAAGAAAAGATGCTGTTGCAGTCGATTGAGAAGTATGGAGTTGGTAAGGTTTTAATTTTTTTTTTTTTTTTTTATTAATAATGGAAATATGCAAGTTTACTTAGAGCAGTAGTATTTCTTAGTTGGCAAAAAAACATCATTTATTTAAGTAATAATGTGTTTCTAGGAAAATTATCAGTTTGCAGATTTTCATTTCATTCCTGAACTGAAATATGTGGTTTAAAAATGTTAAAAAAAGTGCCTAAAAAGATGGGGGCAT
Source organism: Neoceratodus forsteri (assembly GCA_016271365.2). Lineage (NCBI taxonomy): Eukaryota > Metazoa > Chordata > Ceratodontiformes > Ceratodontidae > Neoceratodus > Neoceratodus forsteri. Next base: position 521,792 of record JADMNL010000022.1, on the reverse strand, counting down.
GGCCTGGCTACCAACAGGGAAAGCAGTGTTTCAGTGAGCTCCTGTACCAGCTAGTGTTTAACATTTTATTTTATGTATTCTCCATCCTTTCCTCGACGCCAGACTTACACCGGATTGTAAGGTGTATAGTTCTGTATTACTGCACACATTTTTGTGGTATAGGATGATGGGGGGAAAAGGTGTCAATACCCTCCCGCAGACTCTGGGAAGAACAAGCAGACAAAATCCTTGGAAGGCCCAGGCCTGAGTGGCCTGCATGGCAACCCATCTAGAAATACTTACTGATCCAACTCTCCTACATGTCTTACAGTCCGTGAGTTGACAGGGATGGTCCAGGTGTTGGATAAAAAAGTGGACACTCTTGATCACAAGCGTGAAGGATTTAATCAGTCGGTGACTGTGTTAGAGACTTCTCTGGACACTATTACAGCAGACCTAGCCCAGGCGGTCACATCGACAAATAAAACGGCTACAGCCATGGTGGGGGTTTTACAAGAAAATAAAATTCTTTGTCTTTGACTTAAACATTTGGAAAATTCTGCAAGACAATTCAGTCTCCACTTACTAAGTCTTCCTAAAGAGACAGTAAGTATTGCACTGATCCCTTACCTCGAGACACTTTTGGGCTCATTACTTGGGCTGGAATTGCAAAGTTCCATTTTTAAAACCTACCGCATAACTCCACGGAAACGTTCATAACCAGCAGACTTATCCTGTACTTTAATGTTGGTTACTGGGGGAATACATAATATTAAAGATCAAATTCTATCTTGGGCTAAGCCAAAAGGCCTGCTGCAACTGACAAATGGGACCTGGATTTTACTTGTTTCCATATCTCAGCTACTCTACGCAGCAATGCAGGAAATCTTCTGGTGGGTTTGAGGGAACCTGGGATCTCTCATACTCTCCAGTTACCAGCTAAACTTTGTCTCTTTAACACAGGCAAGATTTATGTCTTTAATGATCCCACAGAAGCGGGCAAGAGACTGGACAAAATTAAAGAGGATTTTTCGAATCGTCTGTTCTCCCAGAGAGGGACGTGGCCGAGGAAGGCTGAGTCAGCTGAATATAATTCTGGGATTATCAATCAAAAGCGTTTCTACAGCTGTTTACCCCAGCTAATGTTTTTTCAAACAACATGAAGTCTTGCTATATTATAGACATTAGCAGTTTGATCTAGCTCTAGAACTGCCCCGGAGTGAAATGGTTAAAACCATTCCAAAATAGAATTTTGGCACGAGAGCAGCTCTATCTGTGTCATTTCAAACTTGAACTGTCAGATTCTTTACTCCGCCTCAGTGAACAGTCGCGCCGGAGATTTCTCCTTCTGCTCGGTTCATTTCGGTTTAAAAGTGTTTTCCGGTTGATTTAACCGAGAATAGTTTTATTTTAACCGCAAAACCGCTCGTTCAAGCTCATCTGTGGTAACCGTAAGTAAATGAAGGTTTTGTCTGTGTGGAACTTGTGAGTTATCGGTTCGCTTTGAACCGATCAGTGGGTTTAAAACTCATTTAAAACTAAAAGTTACTATGTTAGAGTGCGGTTCCCAGTTCTTATCGGTTTCTAAAAAAAAGCAGTTGTGCGTTTTTTTTTCCAATACCAATGACTTACGGTTAGGAACCGATAAAGGGTGTCTTGCCTGGCACTGCTATTAAAAGGGCAAGTTTTTGGGTTAGGCTGGCATTATGTCTGAGAAACCCAAAAGAAAACCGGCCCACTGGTTTCAACACTGTGATGTTTGTGGGAAGTCTTTGCCAAGGCTGACCCACACACCACATGTGTTTATTGTCTGGGGTTTGACCACCTCCAGTCAGACTGCCAGGTATAAGAATTTCCCTGCAGCCACCCTGGAAAAAGATTGGGCAGGCTCAGGAATGAGAGGTCAAAAGTCCGCTGACCTAGATGCAGCCCCGGTTCGGTGCCAACGGAACCAGAGGGAGTGCTCTGACCAGGGCCAGACTTCCTCGGGCAAAGAAAGCTGGTTCTGAGGAACCAATTCCAGTAAAGAAAACAAGAAAATCAGCAGGTCTGAGTCCAAAATTCCTTCTCCAACTGCTGCAGAGATAACAAAAGCCATACAAATTGTCCAGTCACTGTCTCAGGGTCCGTCCGAACCACCACTATCTGGTAAAAGGTCGTTCGTCCGGTCCCAGTGGTTCAGGATTATGATATTGAGGAATTTTATGAACCAGAGGAGGGAGGAGGATTATGAACAGTATGAATGTGGCTGGGAAGGTCTGGGTGTGCCCATTGAACCGGACATCTCCCAGACAGACCTTTAGAATCTCCCCCTATGCTGTCTGAGTCCCCATCTCATTTTATGTTTTATGAAAAAGTTGCTGAAACCCTCCAGCTTCCTTTAGAAGAGGCTGTGGATGAGCAAGAGGAGCCTGATTTTGTAGAAATGATGGATATTCCAGAGTCTAGGAGATTGCCTATTCCTTTACATCAGTCTTTTAGGAAACAAACAATTACAATTTTAAAAGCTCCTAATTCTGTGCCTCCTGTAGATAAAAAGATGGACAGAAGGTATACATTGTCAGGCCCTGATACAGAATTCCTTTCTCAGCAATGCAGTCATGTTGGGGTAGTTCAGGCTGCTGCCTGTGATAAACTAATATTCCTTGGCTTCACATCCTCCTGATAAGGATTCCAGGAAGATTGATGCCATGGCAAAAAACAGTGTATGGCAGCCTCTCTGGGACTCAGGCAAGCAAATTTTATGGCTTATGTAGCTAGGTATCAGAAATCTAGATGGGATACTGTTATGCAATTGGCCAAGCAGGCCCATGGCCAGCTGGCTAGTGAACTAGAACAGGTGGCTGCTGATGGCATTGAAGCCTCTAAGGTTCAGTTTCATGCTGCTGTGGATGTTAATTATGTTTCCTCTAGGGTCATGGCCACATCTGTAGCTTTTCGTAGGTTGGCCTGGCTCAGGTGTACTAGTTTGTCACAGGATACCCAGACTAAGGCTATGGATTTTCCTGTGGTGGGAAATTCTCTGTTTGGAAAGCAGACCGAGAATTACATGAAGAAGATGGATGAATATAGGACTACTTACAAGAGTGCCCAGGCTAAGGAGCAGCAAGCCACTCCTCAAAGGCATGCCCCCAGGGGTAGGGGTAGGCCTTTTCACAGGCCTTTCTACCAAACTCAGGCCTCCTCTGCCTATGCTCAGAGGGGCTTCTTCAGAGGCAGGGGCAGACGAGGGGTGGGCAGACCTGCTCCCACCCCCCAGCCTAAACCTTCTGCGAAACAGGCACCCTGATGGGGTGCCCAGGGCCAGTCTCCTGTACCAGTGGGGGCAGGCTGGCTTACTTCAGTCAGAATTGGGCTTCTTTAACCTCAGACAAGTGGGTTCTGGAAGTAGTAAGCCAGGTCTGGTTCTCAGCTTCAAAAGTTTCCCAAGTTGAGAAGCAGACTTTTTCTACCTGAAGTGCTTCAGAGACCCTCGCTCTGGAAACAGAGGTCTCATCCCTGTTAGCTCTCAGAGCAGTAGAAGGGTTCCTCCCTGCATCAGGGCAGGGGTCTGTATTCCAGATTCTTCCTTACCACAAAAGACAGGAGAATGGCGGCCATTTTAGATCTCAGATATCTGAACAAGCATCTTTTGAAACCAAAGTTCAAAATGGTAACTCTGGCAATGATTTTACCTTCCCTAAGGCCAGGGACTGGCTAGCCTCCCTGGACCTCAAGGATGCCTATTTCCATGTCCTAATCAGAAGATCCCATCAAAGTACCTCAGATTCGAACTGCCCTCAGGTCATTACCAGTTCAGAGCAATGCCCTTGACTTACCTCTGCTCCAAGGGTATTCACAAAGTGTCTAGCAGTGGCAGTGGCCTACTTAAGGAGGCAGAGGATTGCTGTTTTCCTTATCTAGACGACTGGCTCATTGTAGGCCAGTCCCCAGAACAGGTAAAATTTCACCTGCAGGTCACCCAGCAGCTTCTCACCTCCCTGGGTTTTCTGCTAAACCTACCAAAACTGGTTCTGGAACCAGTCCAGGTACTCACCTTTATAAGGGCAGAATTGGACACAAAGCTAGCCAGAGCCTTTCTTCCCCCAGAAAGGGTAAGGAATTTAGTGGCTCTGGCCTCTTCCTTCACTCTGCAGGTCTCTCGACCAGCAAGACACTTTCTGCAGCTCCTGGGGCACATGGCTGCATCCACAGCTGTTGTGCAGGGAGCCAGATTTCAGATGAGAGACATTCAGTTTCACTTGAGAACCTTTTGGTCTCAGAGAAGAGACCCCCTTTCCAAGTTGGTCCCAGTGACTCGAACCTTGATCCTAGCTCTCCAGTGGTGGCAGGATCAGAGCAATTTAAGAGCGGGGGTTCCCTTCATTTCCCTTTCTCACGACTTGACTCTCACTACAGATGCTTCCCTTCTGGGTTGGGGAGCCCACATGGGCGACCTTGCACTCAGGAGTTTGGTCCCCAGAAATCTCTGCTCCACATCAATTTGCTGGAACTCAGAGCTGTCTTTTTAGCTCTTCAAGCTTTTCTGCATCTGTCACGGCAAGGTGATACAAGTCAGAACAGACAACACCACAACAATGTGGTACATCAACAAACAGGGGGCACTCGGTCTTGGCCTTGTGCACCGAGGCAATAAGTTGTGGTCTCTGGCCTATTCCCGAACACTTCCCTCATAGCAGTTCATCTTCCAGGGAAGGACAATGTCCTAGCGGATGCCCTCAGCAGGATTTCCCAGGGCCATCACGAATGGTCCCTGGATCCTCAAGTGCTGGGGATAGTTTTTGCCAGGTGGGGCATCCCTCAGATAGATCTTTTTTGCAGCCCCAGACAATCACAGACTTCCTCTGTTCTGTTGCAGGCCTCCAGTGCTGGGCTCAGTTCCCCTGGATGCCCTTCTTCTGGATTGGGAGGGGAAGTTCCTCTATGCTTTCCACCCTCTTCCTCTCCTATTCAAAGTACTAGTCAAAATCAGATCTTGGCCTTGCAGGGTGATTCTGATTGCCCCGGATTGGGCCAGGCAGCCCTGGTACCCACTCCTTCTGTCTCTGACAGTCCATCTTCCCCTGTGCCTCCCCAGGAATCACAATCTGTTGACTTGTGCCCAGGGAAGGGTTTGGTATCCGGACCTCAAATCCCTCAACCTCAAGGCCTAGCTCTTGAGGAGTTAGAGTTTGCTGATTTACACCTCTCTCAGGGTGTTCTTGAGATCCTAAAGGCTTCCAGAAAAGCCTTCCACTAGGGCTACTTATAGTTCTAAATGGAAAAGGTTTTCCATTTGGTGTGCTGGGAAAAATATTTCCCCAGAATCTGCTGAATTGCCCATTTTGTTAGATTACGTGGTACATCTTAATTCCTTGGGTCTCAGACCAGCTACCCTGAGAGTTCATTTGGCAGCTGTGTCTGCTTTTCTGTCAGCATGAAAGTCATCCCCTCTTTCCTCTCATCCTGTGTTTTCCAAGTTTTTTAAGGGATTACTCCATACTAATCCTCCCTTTCGGGAACCGGCCCCTGCTTGGGACCTTAATGTTTGCATTGCCCAGTTAATGCAACCCCCTTTTGAACCTCTGTCTTCTGCAGAGCTTAAGTACCTAACTTGGAAAACTGTTTTTCTAGTGGCTATCACTTCTGCCAGACGCATAAGTGAATTGCAAGCCTTGTCAGTGGAGACTGACTTTATTTCTTTCCACAGGGATAAGGTAGTCCTTAGGACTAATAGGAAGTTTTTGCCTAAGGTGGTTTCAGATTTCCATCTTAATCAATCTATCTCCCTTCCAGTATTTTTCACTGATCACTCCTCTTCGGGTGAGAGGAGGTTGCACAGCCTGGATGTTAAGAGAGCTCTTAGTTATTATATAGAGCGTACCAAAGGTCACAGGTTCGAATCCCTCCAACTTTTCCTTACCTATGGTGAAGTTGGGAAAGGCAAACCTGCCACTAAGAGATCAGTAGCCAGGTGGATTGTCTCTTGTATCCAATTTTGTTATCAGAAAGTGGGCAGAGCCCCACCCCCAGTTTGAGGGCTCATTCTACCAGGGGTACAGCTGCGTCTCTAGCTGCTGCCAGAGATATCCTTATTAGAGATTTGCCAGGCTGCTACTTGGAAACGGTACACTTTTACAAGCATTACTCCCTGGATGTCCAGGCCAGGAGAGATGCTTGGTTTGCTTCACTGTTCTTCAGGCCTATTCCTAAGTAGGTTCTGCCCTCCTCCATGGAGGTACTGCTGTGTATTCTGCTAATGTCTATAATATAGCAAGACTTCATGTTGTTTGAAGAAAAATTACTCACCTTAGTAATGTTGTTTCTTCTAATGAGTCTTGCTATATTATAGACCTCCCCAACCTGCCCTCTCAGAACCTCTACTTGGTGGGGTGTGGGCAACTTAGTGTGGGCACTACTTATGTCCTGTTAGCATTTTGTCCCCTTTGGGACTTTGGGGTGTGTATGTGTGCGCGTGTGTGTGTTTTATTATACTTATGTTCCTTTTCATATTATTAGAATGGTGTTAGTATTTCTGGTCCCTGACTTGAGTCTTGGGTGTTGGGACCATCAGTGGTTGTTATTATTTAGGTAGCCATTTGGCTGAGTGTGAGTTACAGCTTCCACAGACCTTAGTGAGTTTGGCTCATAAGATCTGACAGTTCAAGTTTGAAATGACACAGATAGAGCTGCTCTCGTGCCAAAATTCTATTTTGGAATGGTTTTAACCATTTCACTCCGGGGCAGTTCTAGAGCTGGATCAAACTGCTAATGTCTATAATATAGCAAGACTCCATTAGAAGAAACAACATTACTAAGGTGAGTAATTTTTTCTTCTTGACTATACCTTGAGATTTTGCTAAGTGTTCTAGGAGCATGGATATGTTGTTCATCCACACTCTCTGGCATGTCCCTTTCCCCTTTAAATTTGGCCAGAAAGCCTTCAAGCTGGCTTCTCCCACCCACCCGAGTGGTAAATACCTCGGCTTCGTCCCATGACGCCAGATCTTCCTTTCCGCTGGAAGATTCAGGTTTTCTCATGCTTCCCTATCCAGGAGATCTGTCGGGCTGCTACCTGGCAGTCAGCAAACACCTTCATTACCTACTACCACATCAACCTTGAGTCACGCCAGGATGCTGGTTTTGGGGCCTCGGTTCTCCAATCTCTGTTTCCTAAATAGGGGTGTGCACCTTGCCTCCCTCCTCCTGGAGAACTGCTTAGAGTCTGCCAGAGAGTGTGGATGAACAACATATCCACGCTCCTAGAAGAACAGGTTACTATGTTGTTCATCCACACGCACCCACCTGACCTCCCCGGCTTTAGGCGCACCACCTTGCTTCCAGCGGGTTAAGATCTGGTGTCATGGGGCTGAGCCAAGGTATTTACCACCCGGGTGGGGGGAGGAGACAGCTTGAAGACTTTCCGGCCAGATTTAAAGGGGACAGGGACATGCCAGAGTGTGGATGAACAACATATACCACTCCTAGAACTACTGCTACAGGTGAGTAACTTGTTCTTACGCCAGACGTCTTAAAACTGTTGTGCAGCTATTGCTATTACTTATGTTGGGTATCATGCACTATAAGGCCTCTAAAGCAGTGACATAGTTTTCTGAGAAGCAGGTGACATATACAGGATGTGGGATCTGTTGTTTAAACATTTGGGAATGATGATTATACCTGTTTAAATCTCTAGTTGAGATTTATTATACTATACTATACAGTTCACTTGCATCTTTTCATCTGTTCACTGATCAGGGGCTCTGAATATATGCAATTCTGCACCTTCCCCTGCTGCTGTTAACCCCAAAGCTGGGAAGGCTACTTGCTCAGACAGTGTTCGTTTTTAATGAATTACTTACAGCTTTCAAAGAGTTCAAGGACTATAAAGCCACAATTTGGCTGATGGAGTATATAAACTCCTGAACATTATCGGCTTCTTTCATTAGTGTTTTGTCCATGATCATAGTGCCTGGTGGCCTTCTTTTATTGGTAGTGAATATTATTGTACATTTAGAGATATACCCCCAGTATGGGTGACAATGGATGATAGAAAGACTTGTCTTGTTATATTATTATATTATATTGCTTTATATGCCCTGGTACCAAGAATTTAAATGTATTTGCATTGCGTAATGTGAATGTGTAAAATAAAGTATAAAAAAAAAAGTTCCTAAAAGTTGCTGAGGTTTTTGACTTGTAATGCAGCTTTTTAGTGCCCATCACTTCTGCTCGCAGAGTGTCTGAAATGCATGCCTTGGTCACAGATCCCCTGTATGTTGTTCAAACCCCAGGTAATCTTACTGTATTCTGACATATGCAGTATTGTCCTCCCATAGTACTGCCATGGAGCTGAAATGGTTAATAGAACCTATGCTAATGATGGAATGCTAGGCTTATACTTGGTTTTCAAACCACTATCCCTGGTAAACATTTTACAACTGTCAAATTCTTTACTCCGTTTGAACAGTACAGAAGCCTTGGAGAGCTGTCCTTCATCTTTCTTGAAGATTTTATTTTTCTCGTTTTTTTAAAGTAAAATTTAATTTTGTTCATTTTTTAAAGCACTGTCCTTGTGTTTACAGGTAAACTAGTTTAGGTTAGTGTTATTCCGGTAAGTTTTTCGGTTTCTTTCCAGTTTTTTTAACCGAGAGGGAACCAGACTTTTATCTACAATTTTAAAAGTAAATTCCTCTATTCCTCCTCTGGGCCAGTTGCTTAATTTGTTTGTTTGAGGGAAACCGGGGTAACTCTTGGTTCTGTCAGTGGTTGCGAAACCAACCGCAAAGTAAAAAAAGGTAAATAAAATAAATAAGGTTTAAGCCTTATTCATTAGTGTGGATTTCTGATTCTCAGAGAACCATTTATTGGGGATTTTACTAATTTTGTCACTAACTCAAGAAAAGAACCATCCCAATGGGTTTTCAGCTTTGTACAGAGTGTGGGGGAACTGTTTGAAAGCAGATTCTCATTTATTTGTGTTTTTCCCTAGGGTTTAACCGCCTGAAGGCAGATTGTAACATCTGTAAAATCAAAATGTATTCCTCGTCGGTGCGTAATAGGCATTTTAACTGACTGCAGGAAAAAGGTTCTGTTTGGGAAGGAACTGGTTTTACAACCCTCTAACCAGGGTGATGGTTCCCTGATTTAAAAAAAAAAAAAAAAAAAAGAACTGCAGACACTGCCGCTGAACTGGTAAGTTCTGCTGAGGAAAAAAAGGAAGGAAAAAACACTAGGTTCAGCTAAAAGTACTGTGTCAGTCGGCGCTTAATATGCATTTTAACCAACTGTAGAAAAAAGGTTCAATAAGGCTGCTAACCCAGCTGTGGACAAAACGTCCTCCTCTCATATGTAGAAACTGAAGGAACCAGTTTTACAACCCTCTAACCAGGGTGATGACTCCCCAATTACAGGAAAGAACCGCAGACACTGCCGCTGAACCGGTAAGTTCTGCTAAGAAAAAGAGGGAAAAAACACGGTTCAGGAACCGCAACCTACAAAACCGTCGGTTCCAACCGCAAATTAGCAAACGCTATACAAATTTTGCAGGCGCTGTAACTGGTACTGCGGTTCTGGTTCAGCGGCCTAGTTCACAGACCTCGGTTCAGGACCTGGGTTCCTTCTCGGTTCCCAGTTCATTTGAACGGTTTGCTGAAGTGTACATGGTGAATTTATACCTTGGTGTACCCTGATCCTCAATATCCTGACTCCCCTGAAAAGGGAGCTGAGATTTTTTTCTCTCACTTTGCCTTCATAAAGCACACAGGCACTGGACCTCTCCACCCAGGAATCCACAGAGGAGGAAGAGGAGCCAGACTGTATGGATAGGATGGATGGATGTGCCGTAACAGAAAGACTGGTGCTGCCCATCCACAAGTCTCTGAAGAGACAGGCTTCTAGAATTTCATAAAATCCCATTTCCATTCCCCCAGTGAACAAGAGGCTGGATAGGAAGTATTGGGTGGCTAAGTCTGGAGCAGAGCACCCTAGCCAGGAAGAGGTGGTGCAAGCTGTGGCTTGTGATAAGGCAGGGATTCCACCGCATCATACCCACCAGATAAAGACTCCAAGAGATGGATTCTTTGGCACAAGAAATCCCACTTAGGTGCCTCTTTGTCCATTAGATGGGCCACTCACATGGCCTATGTCTCCAGATAATAATAAATAAAACATCTCTCAAATGCAGTTGCAGAGATTGCTAGGGCATAGAGGCCTCTGTATGCCATTTCAGAGTGGAAGCAATGATATGCAGCCAGGCAAATGGCAATTTCAGTGTCTCTAAGGAGATGGTCCTGGCTAGGGGTAACTAATTTGTCCCAGGCCAGCCAAAAGGCATTGGATTTTGCTGGTGAGTCCACATTCCTTTTTAGTGAACAAACAGAGGCTTACATGGAAAACATGGATGGGTACAAGGTAGCTTGTAGGAATGCTGCTGCAAAGGAGAAGGCAGCAATACCAAAGAAGTACCAAGACAAATAGTGGGCCAGGGGCTTGCCATCAGGTTCAAGATCCTGCCCAAACTGAGGGCAGGGTTTTTCAGACCTGCCAGTCTGTTTGAAGTAACCCTGTTGGTGAGGTGGTGACCCATATGGGATCCCAGACATTTAAACAGGCATTTAACAAAGCCAAAGTAAGAATGGTCACTCTGGCTACCATCCTCCCTACACTCAGAAAGGGAGATTGGGCCTACATCTCTGGCCTTAAAGGGCATTTCCTTCCACATAGTTCAGACCCATTCCTTTCGGCTGTATCTCTACTCCTGGGGTGCTTACCAAGTGCATAGCATTAGCAGAAGTACACCCAAGGAGGCAGGGGATCATAGTCTCCCCGTACCTGGACTGGCTAATGTCAGGCCAGTCTCCTATGCAGCTAGAGGTGCACTGATCACCTGCTATGGTACCCTTTGTACGCTGGGTCTCCTGGCAAATCAAAAAAAAAAAAGTCATTGCTAACACCAGTTCAGCTCCTGGAGTCTATAGGGGCAAAGACTGGGCGCACTGAGAGGAAGGGCCTTCCTCCCGCAGGGAATGGTAGACAGCTTGGTGCAGCTGGCAGGTTCATTCCAGCTGCATACCCCAGACCAGTGAGACATTTTTCTGCAGTTGCTAGGGCACATGGCTGCAGCAACAGCAACAGTGTCAGGATCAAGATTCCAGAAGAGAGGCATTTAGTTCCACCTCAGGTCTCACTGGTCCCAAAAAGAGATTCCCTGTCAAAGATGGTCCCAGTCACAAGAATCCTGTTTCAAGCTCTGCAGTGGTGGTAGGAAGAAGATAACCTCAGGGAAGGTGTGTCTTTCCCCCAGCTGCCACCAGCAGCAGTCTTAACAACCTATGCCTCCCTCCAAGGGGAGCAAACACTGCTTCACATAAAGCCTGCTGGAGCTCAGGGCAGCTTAGCTGGGCATTTGGTCCTTCACTCCAATGCTTCAGAGCAAGGTGGTTTAGGTCAGGACAAGATATTACAACCACAATGTACTACATAAACAAGCAAGGGGACACAAAGTTGTCCCTACTATGCACGAAGGCCATGAAAGTGTGGAGTCTTAACTCACTCCCTGGACATCTCCCTCTCAGCTGTCCACCTCCCAGGGAAGGACAATGTCCTGGCGGATGCTCTCAGCAGGATCAACTAAAACCACCAGGAGTACAAGTAGTGATTAGAAGGTGGGGTACCCCAGAGGTGGACCTCCTTGCATCCCCAGACAGTTACCAGCTACCACAATTCTTTTGCAGACCTCTTGCAGGGGACACAGCCCCTCTAGATGTGCCGCTGTTGCATTAAACAGGGAAGTTCCTGTATGCCTTTCTTCCATTTCCCCTGTTGCTCAGAGTGCTGGTCAAGCTCAGGGTTTACTCAGTGACAATGATCCTCATTGTTCCAGATTCGGCCAGAAGGCCATGGTATTTTCTGCTGCTGACTGTGTCAATTTCCAGGCCAATCTCTCTGCCCAGGAGGCACAACCTATTGACTTCCTTGCAGGACAGGGTCCTTTATCCCGATATATGGTCTCTCAGGCTCGGCTTGGCTCTTGAGGACTTAAGAGTATTCGGACTTGCACATTTCTGTAGGGGTGCTGAAGGTTCTTAGGGTTTCTAGAGAACCTTTCTACCAGAGAGAATTACACCTTTAAATGGAAGACGTTTTTCCATTTGGTGCCAGAAAAAGAGAGAGACTGCTGCCAGGCTGACTTGTCAGTGATCCTACAATATATGGCACACCTTTTTTTTTCTCTCGGCCTTGGGCCTTTCACCCGCAAAGTACAATTACCAGCTGTCTCTGCTTACCTCTCAGTTGGTAAGGGGTCATCTCTGGCAGTTAATCAAGTGTTTAGCAAGTTCTTCAAGGGTCTCATGTACTTGCAGTCCCTCACAGGGAACACACGTCGACATGGGACCTCAATATATGCATTGGCTGGCTAATGAAACCACCATTGGAGCCCATGTCTTCAGCAGAGCTTAGGTATGCAGCATGAAAAGCAGTGTTCCTGGTAGCCATCACCTCAGCTGGGAGCATCAGTGAGCTCCAGGCCTTGTCCACTGAGTTAACTGCATATCAGTTCATAGGGACAAGATAGTCCTCAAGACTAACAGAAACTTTCTGCCCAAGGTGGTTTCGGACTTCTACCTAAATCAGACCAATACTGACAGTCTTTATTTCACTACCACGCTAGGTCACGAACAAACACTCACAGCCAGGCGAGCATCAGCTTTTCTTTACCTGTAGAGAAGTAGGAAAGGGCGAGCCTGCCTCAAAGAGGTCTGTTGCCCACTGGATGGTGGCTTGTATTTAGTACTGCTACAGCAAAGTAGGTAAGGAATCCTTGTAGGCCTTAGGGCTCTCTCTACAAGGGGGTACAGCTGCTTCAATAGCAGCTGCAGGAGATATTCCTTTGTTGGAAATCGGTAAAGCAGCTACCTTGAAGACAGTTCACACTTTTGTCAAGCACTACAGGCTGGATACCCAGGCCAGAGGTGATGCCAGGTTTGGCACAGCAGTACTGCAGAGCCTGTTTCCTAAGGAGATTCTCTACCCGCCTCCAAAGGTACTGCTTGGGTAGTCTGCATATGACAAAATACAGTAAGATTTCCTGAGGTTTGAAGAAAACATTACTTACCATAGTAATCTTGTTTCTTCTAAGGGAATCTTACTGTATTCTGAGCTCCCACCCTACCTCTCCTGCTAGAACATTTGGGCACTGCAGCACAGCTGTCCATGCTGTTGTAAACCCATGAGTGGTTCTGTGGTTGGGCTTAGTGACTTGAGTCTTAGTGTAGCCCACATTCTCAATTGAAGGGGATTGTTGGTTGTCATTTATTTAGTTAATTGTTAAAGTTAGTATAGCTAGCTTATTAGTATTCACAACTCCGTAAGAATCTGACAGTTGTAGAATGTTTACCAGGGATAGTGGTTTGAGAACCGAGCATGAACTTAGCATTCCATCATTAGCATAGGTTTTATTAACCATTTCAGCTCCGGGGCAGTACTATGGGAGGACAATACTGCATATGTACCTGGAAGAATCCCCCCGTGAGGTGACCGGGGTCTGACCTCCGGCCGAGTACCCAACAGTGATGAATGGTGAAGATACACAGAAAGATCATAATTATGGTAGGTACGTAATTTTCATTTTTTACCACCACCCACTGTTTTTTCTATAAAATCCTCCACAATTGTCTTTTATTGTATTACTACCTCTGTTTTGATACTAGCACACTATATATTACACAAAATCTACTTATGCACATGTGCAGTGCATATAGAAGATCCAAAAAAAAAGAATGCACCTTTTGATCCGATCTCCACCACCACCGACCTATGTTTTTAGACAGTGGGGAACCCTGGGGGCATCTAATGGCATATGCAGATCACAAAAATAAGCAAGACTGGTCCCTTTAGCTAGTGGCAGAGGACAAACTCTCCAAGCTAGAACTAGAACATAAGCTATCTAAAACCCCTGGAGTTACTACCCCAAATTAGGGAGGCCAGAGAGGACCTTTCTAAATTAGTGCAAAGGAAAGTGGAGAACATCCTTCGGTTCCTTAACCAGAGGTATTATATGTGGGAGAATAAAGCAGGTTGCCTCCTTGTCTTTTGCCTGCAGAAGCAAGAGGCAGATAGGTGTGTGTTCCAAAGATCAAGACTGGGGAAATGGCCAGAAATATGTTGTGCATCCAAAGCAGATTGCTGAAGAATTTCAAAACTTTTGTCACACTTACTCTCTGGAATCTAACATTGGCTCTCCACAGGTATTCCAAGGAATTTTGGCCCATATCAGTCTCCCACAGCTATTGAGAGAGCAGCAAAAGGAGCTGGAAGGTCCTTCTTCCATAGAGGAACTAGTGGAAGTGATAAAATCCTTGAACACAGGTCGAGCCCTAGGACCATATAGCCGGGTCTTCAAGCTCTTCAGGGATGAAGTGATGAGGGTTTGCAGTATTGAACCAGGCTGCAACGATCTTTGCAAAAGCTGTAGCAAATCCGCTACGAAAATTGATTATAGCTCTGATCTAACCAGACCAAAACAGGCTAATTCCTGGCCAGCATATACAAAACAAAGTATGCAGGTTGCTGTATCTGCATGGCTGAAGTTACCAGAGGGGTAACACTGGGATGTTATCACGATAGATGCCATAGAGGCATTTGACCACCTGAACTGGAGGTTCTTGGAGGCCACCTTGCTCAAATTTAATTTTGGGGATACTTTGATCCATGGACTGTATTCTGCTCCAGAGGCCAGGATCAAGGTGAATACCACCTTATCCAAAAATATACAGATCCAGAGGAGTACCAGGCAGGGGTGCCCTCTCTCCCGATTACTTTCTGTGCTGAGGTTAGAACCCCTAGCCTCACTGATTAGATCACCCACAGACATAGGTTTGATTAAATTAGAAGGGGAAGAAATTAGGGTGTCACTCTACACTGATGACATTCTACTTTGTCACAGAACTGAGCCATAATATACCCAAAGTGTTAGACCTGTTTAAAATGTTTGATCAGGCTTCGGGATTTAAAATCAGTGAAGATAAATCTGAGGTGATGCTTCTAGGAACCTTAATGACACCACAATTAAGAGACTGCAGTAATAGGCAGTGAGCCCCAAAGGGCTTTAGATAATCTGGCGGTGTGGATATTCCCTGATGTATCCAAATTGTTCCCTCTAAATTACCAAACATTACTGGGACTCCCTGAGATGGAAGGAGTTAGCCTTCATGGTTGACAGAGAGTGAAGACTATCCACCCACCTGAATGTACTGCCCCACTGACCTTATTTCCACATGTTTTGGTTAGAATTCCAGCACAGACTTGGAAGCACCTGCACACAACTCTGACTACATTTGTTTGGGGGAGGTAAAAGACCATGGCTTAAATGGAGTATTTTGTGTTTCCCAAAATCCAAAGGGAGACTAGGGGTCCCAGTTTGGAACACATACTGTTAGGCACTGATCTACAGAACCTAGTCAAAATGAGGCCGGGCCGCTATGTCCCCAATTGCACAAACTTGGAACAATCCAGCTACACTAGAGCCAGCCTCAAGAGACATTCTCTTTTCTGCCTGGCACAGTGGAATCCCCTCACAGATCATAAACGCTTAGGCAAAACTCATGATCCAAATTTGAGACCCGGTCTACAAGACTGAACACGGCAGTAAAGAAGCTCACACCACTGCAGGCCTGTTACGCTTTTCCCCCAGTCTGCTTAGATAAGGGATACAAAACATGGAAAAGGGCAGGCTTATGCACGTTAGCCCAGTTTATGGAGGGGCAAGGGGTTAAGTTCTTCCAGCAGCTGTGCACAAATTTGGTCTAACTAGACAGGACATGTTTAGATGCATGCAAGTGAGACATTTTATCACATTGGAACCTTACTACTCAATGCTAAAATTAGAAGAGAACCCCATAAGGCAAACCTTATTTAACCTTTCTACACAACTGCATCCCTGAAAACTTATTTCAGCCCTTTATAACAGTCTCAAAGGTTCAGAAGGGGATCGGGTAGGACACATTAAAGAGAAGTAGGGAGCAGAGACAGAGGACATCATAACGTATAAGGAATGGAACTCCCAGTATCTCCAAACCTAGTATTCACCAGTCAGACCAGTGCTGGAGAGGATGTGGGAACACACTATCTCACCAACATATTTTCTGGGAATGCCATAAGCTGAAAACATTTTGGCAAGAGGTAGGGGACACCATGGGTCTAATTCTCAGCATCTCCCCATCAAGACTATTTAAACAGCTGATTCTGGGATCCCACCCTGGGGACCTCAAGGGGAAGAATAAGAGGTACTGTACAGTATTTGTATAATGTTGTGGTTTCAGCAGCATCCAAATTAGGCACATGAGGGGCTTCACGCTGCTCCCCCGATATAGAGGGCTGGTTACATAACTGCAAAACAGTATGGGAGATGAAGAAAGTCACTGTCCTCCTGTGGCTTAAGCAAAAAAAAAAATACATAAGTCAGTGGTTCCCATTTATTGAATATTTGGCAGACAAGGAAGGAACTGACGTTCTAGAAGTTTTTGCTGATTCTTGTGTAAGTCTCCCCTCGGTCTAGGGATAATTTTGATGGCAACATATTTTCAGGGAGGGGACCCACTCAAACCACAAGTGTGCACTTATTTGCCCTCCAAGGCTAAGACTTGACCTCTGGGACTCCTCTGACACTTGACAGGGAAATTGGAGCCACAGTTAAAGGGGTTAGTAGAACATGGCATGGAACAAACAGGGATGTCCAAACCAGATTTAACAAACTACTAGGATTCTTTTATTCTTCTACTTGTGAGCTCACAGATAAACTGCAAATGGTCACATTTCTCTCAATTCATTAGTGTCTCTCCTCACATCCACAAGCCAGCACAGTCTTTTGTGGGTGATAACCAAGGTGTGAAATATGCGTGCATTTTGGGCTGGCAGTATTGCCTAGAGGTTAGAGGAACGAGGTGTGAACGAGCTTGGTACATCCAGCAGACCAGACCTGAGTTTGATTCTCACAACTTCCACTTGCATACTGTGTGACTCTGAGCAAGTCACTTAGTCGCCAGAGTGCTTCCAGGTCACCCCTGAAAACAGGCACTTGTGTCTAGTGGGCCTTACCTGGTTACCAAAGACTAAAATAAATAAAATACATTTTGGGGGTTGCAGACAACACTGGTGCTGTACAGACATGCTCTTAACATGGCTGGAGGCACACCATTCACTTTCTCAGGTGTCCACATTCTAGGCAGCAAGGATGAGGACCTCCTAGGGTTATCATCCCTTCTTCCTGTGTCTCACTCCAGGCAGCTGAAATACGTTCATACATGCTTCTGGGGCACAGCACTACTTGTATCTCAGACACGTAAAACTCTGTGTAACACTCTGGATTTCCAGAGCTCCTTTCACTCAGAGGGTCCCTGAATGTCTCAGGGTCTGTCTGCCTATCTTCACCTTTGGGGTTACTTTATTTCATGCCTAGCAGGGGCTTCACAGAGTCTCTGGGCACAGCGTACCCATAGAGCACGCTTTGGGAAACATGGCTAGGCATGAAACAGAACTTCTTTCACATGCCTCGCTAAAGTATTTTCTGCCCTTATATTGGGAGGGTGGGCCTTCAGCAAGGCAGTTTTCTGTGAGCTTCAAGGACATCTCCTTCATCAGGCAACACCTAGGACCTAAAGACACCAGGCACTAAGACCATGCGGAAACATTTTGCTAACAGTCTACTAGGGGCTGCCCATGATGACATGAGAGGTCAGTTTCACACTGTATACGTACGTGGGCGGCCCCTCTTTCTCTTCAGTTCTTTTTCTGTTGTCGACTATACTCTCTAGACACCACGGAGATGTCATTGTTACAGTCGACCACCAAATTTCATACTTTATTTTTCTCACCCTAGTTAGCTATCACTTTATTTTTAAAGTGATTGTCGTCATCATGTTTGTCAAGGACTAAAGACTCCACTAAACTCTTCCATTACTGTGAGTACAGTAGAGAAATCTACTCCAGCGGTGAGCACGACATCTGTGTTGAACCAGGCCACAAGGTTAAGGTCTGTGAGATTTGCCTGAAGTTTAACCAGGCAACCCAGCGACGCCATTAGAAGTCCCTGAAAACCTTCCTCCTTGAGCAACTGGTAGCCAGAATAGAGAGGTAGTTCCAGGGAATGAGCTCTGCCCTGTCACCAGCCCATTCCTTGGGCACACAGTCCTACAAAGCCTGGGAAAGGTCCTCAGGAAAACACAGTCACCGGGAGAGGGAACAGACCAAAGATACCCCCCAGGTGTGCTCCCAGTTGCCACATCCTCCAGCATCGACCTTGGCAACACTGTTGACAGCTTCAGTACCTTCAGGGCCTGTTGGCAGTGAGTTCTACCAGACCTTCTATGGTTGGTGAAGGCTTGTCGGGTCACTCTTGTCGACACAGCAAGCCCTGCCACGCAGACCTTGGAACCCTCAAGGTCAGCTAGCAGTGAGCCATACCAGACCTGTTTCAGCCAGCGATGGCCTGTCGACGTCAGGGTTGCAGACAACCCCATTGATGCTGCAAGGCGCTGCTACTGAGCAGGCCACCATTGACGTTTGGATGGTGCTCTCTTCCTTCATGGAGATTATACAGTGCCTTCTGCCTCCTACTCCCCCCCCGCCACACCAGGCATGATGACAGGATCACAGAGGCCAGCCCCCCCATTGATGCCTGCTAGACGGACACACACTGAACACCCCAGGACGTCTATGTCTTCACTTCCCTCTCTGACGCCTTCAGAGCCCATCAACGAGGAGCAGGAGTACAATCCTGACCTCAGTCCTCCAGATGAGGACGAGGATATGGAAAGGAGCCCCTCTGAGAGGTCTGACTCCACCATTTCTTCCAGAAGTGAGGAACTCCGCACTGTATACCCCGAGGTCCTCTCCTGAAGTGCCCTCCTTCTTCTCTATAATGAGGCAGCTCCAGGCTGCAGCGGGGTTTGATACTGAGGAGGAGGATGTTTCTAGGAGGAATCTGGTGGACTTTCTAGAAATTCTAGAGTCTCCAACTCCTCACCATCATTCCACCTCTACTGGCTGCACTGGAAGTTGCTACTCTGGCCACCTGGCATAGACCCTGCTTATTCTCTGCCATGCCCAGGAAGGCAAACAAGTTAGACCAGGTCCTCTCAGGAAAGGCCTTTTTCTCGGCTCAACCTGAGGTTGATTTAGTGGTGATAAAGGCAGCCCATGATCGGTCTAAGGTGCCTAAGCATCTCATCCCCCTCCCCTGATAAAGAGTCTAGAAAAACTGAATCTCATGGGAAAGAGAACCTTTGCCTCTGCCACTTTGGGCCTTAGGATAGCAAACTACCAGGTCCATATGGTCAAATACCAGAATGCCCTCTGGAAAATGGCAAAAGTTGTAGCTTGAGCCCTTCCAGAGGGTTCCCAGAGAAAGGAGATGTTCAAGGCCCTTCAAACTGGGGCTGACGTAGGTAAACACCTTTTTTACCCACGACATTGCAGATGCCTCAGGCAGAGCAGCTGCAGCTGGCATCTGCCTCAGAAGGCATTCTTGGATAAGGGTGTCAGGATTTGCTACTGACGTTCAGCAGTCAATTCTGAATGCCCCATTCAGAAGATACAGGCTTTTTGGGGCAGATAAGCAGGATAGCCTCAATGAACGACAAGCCTCAGGGAGGACTCTAAGGTCCATCCACACCCTCTACCAAACACAACCCAGATGTAGGCAGAGTCTTCCCTTTTCTAGAGCCTCTCACAAACCCTGGTTAGAAGTCAGACAACAGGGTAAAAGAGCAGGGTCATCTTTGCCAGCCTCAACTTCACCACAGGTACACATCCCAAAGCCCCTAAAGGTGCAGCCGTGCTGGCCGGATCTGCATCTGCATAACTGAATCCCCAAAATACTGAATCGTGAGGTAGTGGTACGGGGTCGTTTTTGCCTCCACCTAGAACAGTGGAGGGAACTTACTACAGATGCTTAGATCCTGCAACTAATAAAACTTCTGGAGCTGCCTCCAGACCTGCCACCGTTCCCCAATCTTATCCTCCAGATCATATAGCAGTGCTACTAGAGGAAGTATGTACATTGTTGAAG
This sequence comes from Neoceratodus forsteri, assembly GCA_016271365.2. NCBI lineage: Eukaryota > Metazoa > Chordata > Ceratodontiformes > Ceratodontidae > Neoceratodus > Neoceratodus forsteri. Next base: position 501,766 of record JADMNL010000022.1, on the reverse strand, counting down.
AAAAGGATCATAGAACCAGTTTCTTGGCAACAAAGGAACACAGGGTTCTACTCTCATTTCTTCTTGTCCCCAAATCCACAGGGAACTTGAGGTCCATTCTGGATCTGAGAAATCTGAATTTCTACATTAAGTACAAGAAATTTAAAATGGTCACTTTGCAACGCCTGCTGCCACTCCTGAAACAAGGGAACTGGATATGCTCCCTGGACATGCAGGATGCTTAACTGCATATCACGATTTACCTCCCTCACTGGAGGTACTGCAGGTTTCTGTTTCAGGGTGAACACTACCAGTTCAGGGTATTTCTCTTTGGCTTGTTATCTGTGCCACAGGTATTTACCAAATGCTTGGCAGTGGTGGCAGCAGTTCTCAGGAAAGAGGGTCTATATGTCTTCCCCTGGCTAGACGACTGGTTGCTCAAGGCGCTCAGTCCAAGGAGCAACTGTCTCAGACCCTAACACGTACCAGACAGTTGCTCAGTGCCATAGGGATCACTGTCAGTTTACCCAAGTCAGTCTTGAACCCTTGTCAGCATCTGCAAAACATGGGGCAGTTCTGGACGCTGCCCAAAGCTTAGCCTTCCTGCTCCAGGACAGGGCAAAATGCCTCATAGCTCAGCCCAGCTTATTTCTTAGAGAAGGTGTGTCACAGCTAGGACATTCCGGAGACTGTTGAGTCTGATGGCAGCAGCCATTCTCATGGTGCCCCTGGCACGGCTGCATATGAGGATCCCCCAGTGGAGTTTGAAGGTCCATTGGGATCAGTGTACCAACAATTTAAAACAGCAGGTCCTAGTAACCTCCCCTGTCCACATGGTGTTACAGTGGTGGCTGGAACCCAGCAACTTACTGAAAGGGGTTCCCTTCCTCTCAGCAGATTTTTCACCACAGATGCTTCTGAGCTGGGCTGGAGGGCACATCTGAGGCCTCATCAGACACAAGGGACGTGGACCAAAGTGGAGACCCCCTTCCACATAAACGTCCTAGAGATGTAGGCCATTCTGTATACTTTTCAAGCCTTCCAGAACAACCAGACTTCTGCTGGTGCAGATGGACAGTGTCAGTGTGGTATACTACGTAAACAAGCAAGGGTGAACTCATTCTTATCCCCCTGTGCAGGGTGACAATGAGAGTTTGGTATTGGGCTCTAGAACATGGTCTAGAATTGTCAGCCATCCATGTTCCAGGTGCCCAAAACATCCTGGCAGACAGGCTAAACAGGTCACAGTCCAGAATGCGGGAGTGGGAGCTGGTGACCTCAGTAGTAGACGACCTGTTCGACAGGTGGGGGTGTCCAGAGTTGGACTTTTTGCGTCCCCACTCAATGCAAAACTGACGCTTTTCTGCTTGCTCAATCTGGGGCCTGGAGTTTTGTAGCAAGTTGTGTTGTCCCTCTCTTGGAAAGAGAGGTTCCTTTACGCCTTTCCTGATTTTTCTCAAATTCAGTGTGTGTTAATAAAGCTCCAAATGGAGGGAGCCACTCTAATTCTCTTTTTTTATTTAGATTTTTATGTGCTTTTCTCCCAGTTTCGCCCTGACCCGGGACTCCGGCAGACATGCTTGCATACGTGTGTGTGTGTAGGTGCACACCGGATACCAACTCAGCCCCTTCCACACCACCCCTGGCAGTCACCGCCACCCCCTTCTGCTTATGCATCCCATCAGACCTCTACCTGATGGGAGCAGAACTACGGCAAGGGTGGACAACCACCCTGGGAGGGGAGAGCTGCCTTCTGGCAGCTCACTCCTGCTCCCTCCTTCCTCCTTCCCCTTGCCAGCTCCCTGATGACCTGAAGTTGTTACCAAACCGGATCACTTGTGTGGCACGAGGTAAGGTGTCTAGCGCCTCAGCCCTCTGCACCACTGGGCCAGCTTGCCACTCTAATTCTTGTAGCTCCCATCTGGCTTCATCAGATATGATTTCCTTTGATGCAGAAGTTAGCAGTGGAACCACCAGTACCCCTGCCCCTATACAGGTGCTTTCTGTCACAGAAACAGGGAACCCCAGGCCATCTGGACCTTAAGTCACTTCATCTCCATGCCTGGCTCCTGAAGCCATAGCAATTGCCAGATTTGGAGTGTCCCCAAAAGTGACTGACGTCCTGGTGTCTGTCAGGAAGCCCTCCACCAGGGCCACTTCTTCTGTGAAGTGGAAGTGTTTTGCTTTGTGGGCCACTTCCCAACACCTGGATCCCTTCACTTGCCAGCAAGTCAGATTCTGGAGTATTTGCTGTCCTTGTCAGATGCAGGACTGCAGTACTCCTCTATCAAAACGCGCTTGACTGCTATATCAATTTTCCACGTGCGTATTGGGGTCATACTGTGGCCCATACATTTTTGGGAGACATATTCTGTACTTGAAGCCTTCCATCTGCAGTCCATTCCTGGCTTGGGATTCAAATATTGTGCTAGAGAAACTTACTTTGGCTCCGTTTGAGCCAGCAGCTACCTGTGAGCTATGCTCTCTGTCATGGAAAGCATTATTTTTAGTTGCTATTACTTCTGCTCAAAGGATTTCTGAGCTTTGGGCTCTTATGTGTGAGTTTCTTTATTTCATTTTCCACAAAGACAGGGTGTCTTTGCGTACGAGCCTTACGTTTTTACCAAAGGTGGTGTCTGAGTTTACTCTAAAACTATCCACCTGCCAATTTATTCTCCTGAGCATGCCAGTCCAGGGGAAGCATTGCTCCATACATTGGATGTATATAGAATTACCACATAACGGACTGCAGGAAGTCCTTGCAGTTTTTTGTTTCGTTCACCCCGGTGTCGTCGAGGCATAGATCAGAAAGCATAGGAAGACCAGGAGCAGTTGTAAAATTTGCAAGCAGCGTTTTATTATCATCAATAACAGTAAAATAAAAATTGTTCAGTATAACTATTTACAAGGCAGTACAAACAGAGAAAACAAAGTCCTTCGTCTCACAGTATCTCTAATTCTAAGTTTCAGTCAGTCTCCAGCCAAAATATTGCTGCTCTTTTTATAAGTCTTTGCAACCTCACAAAATGGTTTCAATTTCTTTGCAGGAGCAACAAATAGAATATAGTGACCCAGAACTTAACTTCTGTTGACAGCTCTGCAAAGAGCTTGCAAACAAGCCTGAGAGGAGATCAAACTGCATCTCGGTTTAACCCCTTGAATTTCAAATAGCTTTTTGCAATCATTTCAACAGTGTAACTACTGTATATACATTTTCAAACCAAGGGATCCTAGTGTCACATCTAGAGTCACATGATCTTCCTGGACTAAGTCTCCATCACTCATTCACACTAATGGATAGTGCGGGCACTAGGATAAGCAGAACCTAAAATTTTTCTGAAGGAGTCGGCGCTGAGACAGGACCCACGCATACGCGGTGCAGCGAACTAGCTCACGCCTGTGTAGGCTTTCTCAGCGTCGACCCTCAACTGCCCCTCCGTTCCTTTTCTTCCGCCGTCGAGTGCGTTTGGATGTCGACGTCGCTTGTCTGCCGGAGTCTTAAGTTTTCGTCTATACGACAGCAGCTTTTAACGTTTAATTTAGTATTTGAAGTAGTAATATCTTATTTTACGAACAAGAAGATGATTATGAAGAAGAAGAAAAAGAAATTCTTTCCTGCCATCAATGGAGTCGTCCTCAGACGGTAACAGTGATGGTGGAGGACTTTGTTTGAAAGTTTTTATGGCAGAGGGGCTGTGTCCAGTCTGCCGCCCTTAATTAGTGGGGGGTCCGACTACGGACAGTCCTGTTCTCTAGGGGGGGGAGGACGGTCCTCCGAGCACAAATCTAGCGGTTCCAGGGATCCTGATCCGCTTAACCTCAAGCTCCTCTTCCTTGTTGGGGGAAGAAGATTCGGTGCCGCTTGAGGTTGCCTGTTGGTATGTCTGCACGAGGATTGTTTGTCGGGAGGGGCGATGGGCCTGAACCGACTTTGGTGGGTTCCTCTTGGCCCCGCTCCTAATGGCTGCATTCTCGACTCCGAGCTCCATCTCTGTCCTCTTTGGAGCTCCAGTGGGCAGTTTCAACTCTGGGCTGCTCCTATGGAGCAGGGGGTTTGACTTACCAGTTTTCCTGGTTCTATTCCTGATTTCGGGACCTCCGGGCCTCCGAGCCGGGTCGATTGGATCACGATGGGCGAGGTGCCCTCTTGGTGCATTTGCCATCGTGTCGACCCCTCGTGCCTACCCCCCTCTCCCTTTTCCATGCAGGGGCTGGCACAGGCACCACCTATTTCCTTCTCCTCTTCTCAGGATTTCCATTGGCGTTTCCTTTGGTGCCGTGGTTCGGCGCTGTGGCTCGGTGCCTTGGTCGGCGCTGTGCCTCAGAGCTGTAGCTCGGTGCCTTGATCAGCACTGCGCCTTGGTGCCTTGGTCGGCGCCATCGCTCTGTGCAGTGCCGTGGATGCTCTTGTTGCTGCCGTTGGTTATCGGCGCCGTCTGTGGTGCCGTGGGTGTCTGGGTGGCGCTGTCCACCTGCGGGTGGTGCCAAGAGCATCCGTTGGTGCCACGGGTGGCACCGTGAGTGCCTACGGGTGCCACAGATACCATGGGTGCCACTGCTGCCATGAGTACCATGGGTGGCACATGGAGACACCCATGGGTGGCACCACAGGCACCCATGGGTGTCACTGGTGCCCTTTGGTGCCACTGGTGCCATTCTTGCCATGGGTGTCATGGGTACCATGGTTCTGTGGGTGTCGGGGGTGCCCTCGGGTGCCATTGCTACATGGTTGCTGGGGGGGTGTCTGTGGGTACTGCCGCGGCTGCCCTCGGGTATCGCCCAGGTTGGCATAAGCACTGCTTGGTGCCCTCTTGTGACACGAGTGATGCTGGTGCCGCACGGGTGCTAGTGGGTGCTGTATGGCAGAATTAGTGACATTTTTCCTTTTTGGACTTCCTCTCCACAGAACTTGTGGCAGGATGTTGATCACAGAATGAACTCCTGTTCTTCGGATTATTTTTTCCACACATCTTAGTGAGTGGCGGTCTGTGTGGGATCTTGTGTCATCCAGCTGTTTTCTGCTGATGGAACTCTGCTGTACTGCTCTGCCAATGGAATCTCATTCTGCTCAGCACTTTCTCGGTTCCCTATATGGTACCATGCTCCTCAACATCCTTTCTGATGGCGGAGTCTCTAGTGGCTCTGTCGTAGACCTGTCTTGGAAGTCCTTCTAGGGTAGAAGTGCATCTAGATGGGTCTTTCCCTGTCCTTCTGGTCAGTAATACAGCGGACGACTCATTTTATATACCAAAGGGCACGTCCTCTCTATCATCAGAGTCCATGATGGAAAATCTTTTCAGTGGTTCCTCAGTAATGGGGTCCACTATAGTATTTCACTCTGTGTCTGTGGACCATACACTTCTGCGTCTAGACTTTTTCAATCATCAAGACAGTTACACTCTGTGGAACATTCTGATTTAATGGGCAGGAGCCCCTCTGGCTCTTCCACTCCTTTGATAGGGGTATATAGCCCCCCTTATGATATTGCCCCTTCGATGGCTTCTTCGGCACAGGTGGTTAACATCTCTCCAGCTATGATTATTAGTCCGGTCATGATTTCAGTATGGACACGCAGGCTTCTTCTGCACTCAGATGGAGAACATCTCCGTCATTTTGTATCAAGACAATTCTTGCGAAATAGAAGCCAGAAAGTCTTGTTAGGCTCAGACTAAAAAAAAAAAAAATATTTTATCACGCACTAGCCGAAATTACCCAATACCCCCCTTTTTGGATCTGGTCAGGTTCCGCCTCAGCCCCTGAGGCGCTCGTCTCCAGAGTAAGATAAAGCATACCTGACTTCTTCTTCCCCTAGGGGGAGTCCGGCGGCTGTATGGGTCATCTCTTTCTCTAAGAGCGATTTCTCTCATTCAGAGGCATTTCCTAGACCTAGGCGACTGCCCAGTCTGTTAATTCCCCTTTCTTTTTTATCAAGCTTTCTTCTCTTGAGCAGAGCCTTGCAGCAGCAGAAGCGACTCTCCACTCAGGTTCCTACTTCCTTGCTTGCTTAACTTAACAGGTGATTTTCTCCTTCTTGACGGAAGGTCAAGTAGGTCTTTTTTCTGAGGTAGCTTCTCAAATATTCACACCTTCGGTTCCTGCGCACTGGTCCATGCCAGTCACTCACAAAGCTATCCTCTTCAAGTGCGTGATGGAGTTATGATGTTTGTTTTTCAGCAAACAAACTAGAATCTTTTCCCATAGCCGGTTTTAGGTACCAGCGAACCCTGCGGTTGCTGGGGGCCCCCTGCTTTTGCAGCCCCAACCAGAGCACTGTACCTTAATTATTTTTATTTTTTTATCGTCTTGGAACAGCAACAAAGGGCTGTGCAGCTCCTTCTGGTGTGGCATCATGACTTCATGAAATGCCTTACCAGGCTTTATGACCCTGTCAATACAAGGCAAATGAGCAGCAATGGCTGTAATGGGAAGAACTTCCCAAAGGAGTAACTCTGCTGCCTGCCAATAAAAAAACACTTAAAATATACCTATGGTTGTACTAAAAATAAAACACAATGATGTGCATATGGGTTACAGTCAAACAGGCAAAGGTGGGCCAAGTAAGGGGCTGCCATGACTTTACTAACTCTGCTGGGGGCCCCAAACTCTAAAGCCGGCCCTGCTTTCCTACTTCCTTCATTGAGGCCGGAGTGGGTAGTGCCTCACCGCATTGAGTCACTGCCTTTTTCTGTCACTTCAACAAATGGGTTAGCCCTGACTTGGTCCTGCTGTGTCCCTCCTCGACGCACACCTGCCTCTATTTGCCTTAGAAATCCAGCCCCTGTTTTTTCTGTCGGAATGTTTTTTTCCGCAGTGGACACGTCCTCCTGTACACTTTTTCCTTTCTTCCCTGAGTTCAGAGACTGCTACTGCAGTTGTATACACAGGGGCAGGATGATTCCCTTGGAATATGCAGTGGGTAGGATCTGGTTCTACTAGACCACCACGAGAGGCTTCTAAGTCGTACTTGGCCTTCCATCAGGAAGGTTCCTGTGACTAAGTGGAGACCATTCTCCTTGATGGGCTAACCCCACATGGACCCCTTGCTCACCAAGTAAGGGGTTCAAGTGCTCCTGGACCTGTTGTTTACAGGTCAGCCATACTTGATAGTGGGGGTTTCCATCTGCACTTTCTGGTCTACCCTGAACCAGTAGACTTTACCTCTGACTCTTTCAGTTCCTGAGGTCCCTTTACGTTACATTAGTGCATGTCTTTGACACCACTAATTTTGGTCCTAGACCAAATTGTGAGGCCAGGTCCTTGCCGCTCTCCTGGAGTGGTTGCGGCTTCCTGGCACACTTTCATTTTGTGTCCATTGCAGTCGTCTGCAAAGTGGTGAGTTACAACTGGAGCGCTTATCTTGTAGGCACTATGTTCTAGTTGCTCTTTACAAGACAGCTGTTTTTACTAGCAAGACAGTCCTTGGCTATCCTTTCTGAGTTAACCCTATCTCCTGCCACCCTACTCAGGGTTGTTGGTTTTAGCTCAGTACTCTCCCCACTAGTGTGAATGAGTGATGGAGACTTAGTCCAGGAAGATATGGAAATTACGTACTTACCGTAATTGTTGATCTTCTTGGACAGTCTCATCACTCATTCACACGCCCATCCACCATCCCCTGGGTTCACTCGTTTTTCTTTCCTAGTCTTCATGGTCCTATGGTTCAGACTGTGAGGACATTATTCTTTGTCCTTTCTTGCAAAGGCCATCTGGTCCCTCTCAGGCCCAGAAACTCAAGATGAGTTATTCTCATTAGTTACGCTGCACCTCCTCTGTCGAAAAGGTACTGAAGTGGTTGGAGGGTCGACGCCGAGATAGCCTACACAGGCGTGAGCTAGTCTGGCGGTGCCGTGCATGCGTGGTCCTGTCTTGGCGCCGACCCTTCAGAAAATTTTAGGCTCCCGCTTGGTCCTAGCACCTCTGGCGCTATCCACTAGTGTGAATGAGTGATGGAGACTGTCCAAGAAGATCAATAATTACGGTAAGTATGTAATTTCCATTTTTATTACTGCAGATTTGCAAGGGGGAAGAAAAGATAGAAACAGCAGGTGAAGGCAGAGAGATAGCGAGAGGAGGAGAATCACAAATTCATGGGAGTGATCAGTTCCTAGGTCTCACGAAAGCATTTGGTTGTGCAACCAGTCAGACAAGAGACAGAAAAGGAGAGGATAGAACAGATCATTACATTTAACTCTGTCTGCATAACAAGTGGGGCAGGGTCTTATTCAACCCTGTCACACATGGGAAAGAAGGTGTCCCATTTTCTAAACAGTGCTTGTCCAAACTGTTGGCCAACTGTATTACTTTCTTTTACAGGAAGTACGGTAAGGAACTTCCCTGGGTTGTTCGTGACCATTCAACCAGAGGCATGGCCACTTCATCTGCCTGTTTCAGCTGCAGAAATCTGTTCTGCTGCAACTTGGGGTACTGTCCACACTTTCACAAAGCACTGCAGTCTGGACATTGCCCCTAGAAGAAGGGCAGGTTTTGGCCTGGCTGTGCTTCAAGGCTTTCTTTCTTAGGTCTGTAGCCTCCAGCCACTCAGACTGCCTTTCTGTCAGTACGGCATGGGAGTTCCATAGGTGTGGCCTGATGCTAGAAATAAGTTATGTACTTACCACAACAGTCGATCTTCAAGAGAATCTTTTTCGTCAGGCCATGCCGACCCACGCTCTGTTCCCCTTGGGCTCAGAGCTTCTTCGCTCCTGTCTCTCTCATTCTAGGATGGAATACTTGTTGCTACAGCCTCTCCAGGTAGCTGGTAACTTCAACTCTCTCCTTGGTTCCCTAGAGGGAATCCTTACGAGTATGGTCTTTGGCGGGGAACTGAGGAGGGATTGGGGCCACCTACGTATATATACAGTGGGACATCGACATCTGATGCCGTCATGGGCGGCCCCTAGTAGACTGCTAGCAAAAAATGTCCGTGTGGTCCTAGTGCCTGGTGGCTGTAGTTCCATAGGTGTGGCCTGATGAAAGAGTTTCTCTTGAAGACCTACTGTTACGGTAAGTATTTAACTCTACTTTCTTCCTTTTTCTTTTGCTTGGGATTGCACCCCCTTCAGGGGTACTATACAGATGGCTACTGCCATGACTCGGTACTTGTTCGACGCCAAACTCTAAAGAGAAAAACTTCAGCACTGGGAGTATGCGCTATGTGCCTGATTCACACCTTCTGCAGTGACAGTTTTCAGCTCAGGCTTCTGACTCTTCCCCCTTGGAGTGTAAAGTAACACTAGCTGACCCAGTCCTCCAGTGGCATAGAGAGTGGCAAGCCCAGAGGTTGGTAGACACTCTTAAAGGTATGTAACTCCTGAGGGGGGCTACATGTGTTAAGGCTGATAGCTGCCCTGATCTCATAAAGGCCCAAAATGCAATAAAGAAGATCTGTTTAATCTTCTTCGAGGATATATCTGTCATCAGTTTGTATCTATGGAAGTTTGTTGTCCAGCTCTATGATGCCACGGAAGCTTTTCTGCAGCAGTCTAGTAGGGGGCCACCCACACCAACGTCAGGCTCTGACGTCACAGCCCTATAGAAGCCTAGGCAACCTTGTTTCCTCCTCAGTTCTTTCACGCCATCGACAGTTCGCATATGGACTCAATGGGAGCTTCATCGCCCAGTTTGACTGTCAAAATCACTTTTACCCCTTCTGTTTTTGGTACAGTAGAACAGCCTTCAGATGTTCCACCTGTTCTCGCCTCTTATCCTCCAGACATCACAGCAGTGATCTGGGAGGAAGTGTTCACATTGGTACACAAAAAAACAATAGAACCAGTGCCCAGGCGGCAATTTTATGGCAAAGGAACAAAGGGTTCTACTCCTGGTTCTTCCTGGTCCCCAAAAAGAACAGGGACTTGAGGCCCATTCTAGACCTCAAGGAGCTGAATCTTTTCATCCAATACAGAAAGTTCTGCATGATAACTCTGCTTGGCCTTCTTCCTCTGCTCAAGCCGAGTGACTGGCAATGCACCTTTGACATGCAGGATACCTATCTGCATATCATGGTTTGTCCCCCTCACAGTCTGTACCTACTGTTCTTTTCTTGGGGAGCATTACCAGTTCATGGTGTTGCCCTTTGGCTTATCCCCTGTGCCATGGGTATATACCAAGTGCTTAACGGCTGTAGCAGCAGCCCTTCGGTGTGAAGGCATCTATGTGTTCCCATACTTGGATGACTGGTTACTGAAAGCCCAGGCCAGAACTCCTGTTGTTGACTCTAGAATGCACCCTGCTGTTCCATTCCTTGTGCATGACTGTAAATTTGCCCAGGTCTGTGCTGTCACTGTTCCAGCGGTTGCAGTACGTAGGGGCAATTCCGGACTCTACTCAGGACAATGCCTTCCTTCCACAAGACAGGGTGGACTCCCTCATAGCCCAAGCCCAGGTAGTGGTTCACTGACTGTATGTCCCAACCAGGGAGTTCATGATGCTGCTAGGCCTCATGGCTGTGACCATTGTGACGGTCCCTTTGGCCAGGTTGCACATGAGGATCCCGCAGTGGACCCTCAGGATCAAGTAAGATCAGTGTTCAGATGATCTAGATCAGCTGGTCCTTGTCTCCTCTCTGATAAGCAGAGTGCTTCAGTGGTGGATGGACCCAGACAGTCTCTTAAAATGGGTCCTTTTTCTTATCCCCACCCCCCCACCACCAGATCCTCACCACAGATACTTCAGGTCCGGGTTGGGGAGCGCATCTCGGCCCTTATCAAACACAGGGGATCTGGTCCCAGTGGGAGGTTCACCTCTACATAAACATTCTAGAAGTGAGGGCAGTTCTGTATGCCTTCCAGAACCCTCTCTCTCTCTGGGCCCACTGTTAGTGCAGTTGGACGACCTCAGTGTGGTCTATTGCATCAACAAGCAAGGGGGGGGGGCATTCCTACTCTCTGTGCCAGGAGGCAATGAGGGTCTGGTGCTAGGTGCTAGATCATGGTCTAGAACTGTCAGCCGTCCATGTGCCAGGTGCCCAAAATGCCTTGATGGACAGCCTCAGCTGATCACAGTTGAGAACGCACAGGTGGGAACTGCTGACCTCAGTTGCAGAAGACCTGTTCAGCAGGTAGTGTCATCCAGAGTTAGACCTTTTCTGTGTCTCCACTTAATGTAAAACTGCCACATTTCTGCTTGCTAGATCCAGAGCCTGGAGTTTTCTGGTGAGACACATTGTCCCTCTCCTGGAAAGGGAGTTTTTTAATGCCTTCCCACCCTTTCCTCTGATTCAGAGGGTGCTCATCAAGCTACAGATGGAGGGTGCCACCTTAATTCTGGTGGCTCTATTTTGGCCTCATCAGGTATGGTTTCTGTTACTGCAGCAGTTGGCTGTGGAACCTCCAGTTCCAATGCCCCTCTGCTGGGACCTGTTGACAGAGGCACAGGGAACCCTGGTCCATCCAGACTTCAAGTCCCTACATTTACATGCATGGCTTCTGAGGACATAGCCACTGCCCAGTTTGGGGTGCCTCAGAAGGTGACTTATGTCCTGGTGGCTACCAGGAGACCTTCCACCAGGGTCACTTACTCTATGAAGTGGAAGCGCTTTGCTATCATACTGCTTTCCATCACCTGGACCCTTTCATTTGTCCAGTGAACCAGGTTCTGGAATATCACCTGAAATTGTCAGATTCAGGTTTCTAATACTCCTCTAATAAGGTGCAGCTGTCAAGTATTTATCAGCTTTTCATGTGCCCACTGATGGACGCACTGTGGCCTAGTTGGATGTGGCCCATACTTTTCTGCGAGGCATTCTCCACTTGAAGCCTCCTATCCGTAATCCGGTTCCAACATGGGACCTGAATTTCATTCTAGAGAAGCTGACCCTGCCTCCTTCTGAATCATCCATGTCTTGCAAGTATGGCTTTCTGTGTTGGAAAGTGTTATTTTTAGTTGCTGTTACTTCTGCTTGAAGGATTTCAGAGCAGCAGGCTCTCGTGTAAGCAGCCTCATTTGATTTTTCACAAAGAGAGAGTCTCTTTGCATACTAATCCTAAGTTTCTTCCTAAGGTGGTGTCTGAGTTTACTCAAAATCAATCTATCCACCTGCCTGTTTATTTTCCGGAGCATACCAATCCAGGGGAAGCATTGCTTCATACTTTGGATATGCATAGAATTCTACATTACTATACACACTGTACTAAGGGCTGCAGAAAGTCCTCTCAGTTGTTTGTTTCTTTCGCCCCAGGGAAAGAGGGTTCTCCATTTTTTATTTTTTTGTAATTAATAATTCAGATATAATCTTTGAGCCATGACTCTTTTACAAATGTTCCATGTCATGGGACAAAACACAAGACACACAGACAGTGAAGGTACAGTATACAGATCATGGCTTACAATAGCTATTGTTGCAATTATGGTTCATTATAGGTACTTCAAGATACTGAAACAGTTTTAGAATCCCCATGGATGGCCTGTTAGGCCAGGGTTTTGGGGGTGCAGGTGGAGCACCCCTGTGAGAGGCAGACACAGAGGCAATAGGTGTGATCAGGAGAGGACTCCACCTGAGGGGGGGGAGAGAGAGGGGAGGGTGGAGGGAAGAAAGCAGCCACTAGCCTCTGTCCAGTGGCATTGTCATGGTTCTCAGGGAGGGAGGGTGGGGGAACATGTAGTGCAGCAGTGGGGGGTAGGTGGTGTCAACTCCCAGGGGAGGGGGATGGGAGGGGGCAGTGAGCAGCCTCCGGCCGGCAGCATTGTCAGTGCACTGTGAAGCGAAGAGAGGAAGGGGGCTGGGGGGCAGGTAGAGCATACTGTGGTGGGTAGTCTTGCAGGCGGGGGAGGTGGAGGAGAGGGGTAGGTGTGCTGGGGAGCAGATGAGGGAGAGCAGTGGAAGGAGGAGATTATAGCGGTGAGCAAGTCTAGGCTGAGGAAGGGAGGACTCGGGGTACAACCCTGGTCATTTCATAGGAGCAGCGAGCATCGCTTGGCCAGGGGCAGCCAGCAAACAGTGTGTTAGGCTTTAGGGGAAACAGGTGCATAAAGTGCTGGAGGTAAGGTAATGTATAAGATCGGATTTCAAGCTGTAGAGGCTGGTGGTATTACGAATGGCCTCAGGGACCTCGTTGAGCCACAGTGGGTCTCTATAGGAGAATGCTCGCTGGCCAAGTGCTGTACACTGAAATGGTACCACAAGTTCCCCTTGTAACTTTCCCCTGGTGTTGTAATCGGAGCCTGATAGGGCGAAGATGTCATATAAGCTCTGGGAAGTCTTCCCTAATGGTGCTTTTTTGCCTAGGAGGCAAGTCTGGAATTTGATCCTACACCCTAAAGACAGGTAGTTGGTCTGCTCATAGAGTGAGCAAATGTGGTTGCCCCTAAAGGACAACCTAAATTGTCAGGGGATTCTTAGGAAAAAAGGCACAGGGGACAGGACTGGCTGGGGGGGGGAAGGTTAGGGTAAGTAGGCTCAGGGTGAGGGGGGTGGTAGGAAGAAAGGAAGGCCCAGGCAAAGGGGGGCAGATGTCGATGACAAATTTCGATTTTTACTAGAGATATTTTACAGTCAGCACATAATCTGCAATTACAGAAATTAATGCAATTAGCAGAGGAACTTTAGAGCCATGTGAGGTAAGATCCGTTAATGGGTAGAAATACAATGTTAGCAGGCTTGAAAAAAAAATATATATATATATATATATATATATATCGGTAAATAGAGAATCAGCAGATGCATTTTTAGGCAATTTAGAAAGTAATAGTACCGCTGGGGAAAGCGTCTTTGGCTTGTGTTCTTCATGTTTGTATCGTCTACACAGAGGATTGTTTTTGGGCAGGAACTGTGACCATATGACAAATGGACAGAGGTAGTTTAATAACCTTGTACTAGGTTCCCTCATGAAGTAGAAGCTGAGGGAGCATTTTGGGAGGTATTTATATAGGAGTTGTTTTAAATAACCGAGTATATAACAGTTATAGGGCACTGCTGCCCTGTTTGTATGTCACATAAGTGAGGAATTAAGGATCGGATTTGAGGTAAGGCATAATGGGGGGAAAGTAGGCCTGGCCACATGGCCGGGAGTTTGGGCATGTGGGCCTAGCAAGGCCGCATGGGCCGGAAGGCAGTAGCGGGGGTGAGTAAAATAATTATTGGGGGAGGCCACTTACGGCCAGAGCTGTGGTGGAGACGCATTAATAACAGAAATAAAAAAATAAAATAATAAATGGTTGTAATTTAAGTGTAATGGCTGTTGATCTTGGTAGTCAGAATACCAAAGAGCCAAAATACAGGTTTGGAATTTGGGACCACATTTGGGGGCAGGGGATAGGAGCATTGTGGCTAGTAGGGGCAGAGTTACCAAAGCAGGTGATTCGGCTCTCCAGTTGGAGGGGGATCCCAAGCGGGGTAAAAGGCATGGGGAAAATGGGAGTTTATTCCATCTTGTTATGTAAACAGTAAAACAAATGTACCTGAGATGCAGCTGGATCATGAAGGGTCCCGGGAGTCAAGGGTTGGATAGGGCTGCACACAAGGAGCACAGGGGCACAGGATTCTCCTCTGGCGACACGCGCTGCTGTTCTTTGGGCCACTGCTGTTGCAGCAGCGGCTTCAGGGACTGTAGTGCCCATGTGGTGGTGCAGGGCGGGTCGCAGTAGAGATTCTGGCAGCTGTTTCTTTGGGCCGCAATGGTTGTTTTGGGGACTCCTAGATGGGAGCGCCGGCTGCTTAGGGCCAGGGAGTCACTTTTGCTGGAGGGAGTTGGGAGCTTGTGGGGTGTGGGCGGCAGTGCCCTCCTTGGCTGAGTAGATAAAGTGAGCACTCTTTGCCATGGAAGATGATTTCTGGGAGCAGCCCAGAGATTGCTGGGTGATAGGCCACATGAGTGAGCGCTGATTTCAGTGGGTCCTTGATCATGGCTGTGCACCCGAGGTCTGGGTGCTGAAACAGGCATGGCCAGGGACAAGAACAGCAGAGGTGGCTGGGAGGATGCCACAAAGGGGGGCGAGGAGCTTGGCATCGAAGTTAGGCCTGAGTGAGGCCAGACACCGTGGGGGACTGGGAAATGCAATGTCTGTGCATGCACGGTGTGGTAAGGGAGTGACGTGCATGCGCAGCAGGCTGTGGAGGCCATTTTGGTAGTTTTTCGTCAAGCAGTCGGGAAGGTAAAACGTTTGGTGAAATTGAGAAGGGAAGCTGCTACAGGGCAGGGTACACTGAACTGGATAACTATTGGGGGTCCTGCAGTAGGGACCTAAGACAGCAAGCCATTGAGGGAATGAAATGTTAGTAAATAAAATGTAAAGAAAGGGCCAAAAAATTTGGGGTATATTTATATAAAAAAAAAGGAACTGTACATTGAGCTGGTCAGCTATTGGGGTCCTGCAGTGGGGACTTAAGGCAGCAAGCCAATGAGGGAAATAAAATGGAGAGGAAGGAGCAAAAAAAAAAAACTGTAGTTGCTTGGGGGGGGGGGGACACAAAGCTATGTGTAGCCCACAGCGTGTAAAAACTGCCATGGGATGCAGATGGGAAGCAATAGCTGTTGAAAGGATGGAATCAGCAGGATAATGGAAGGGGGGGTTGCAGTGATTAAAGGCAGGTTGACTCTCAGCTGCTCCAAAATGGTTTTCTCTCCTATAATTGCGGCAGTAAAACTCATAAAGGCTTATACCACACAAACCTGGGGGGCAGGTGCCTTGATTTTGAATTCACAAGGAATAAGCATAATATTAAACTACTGTATACACGGGCTGTAAGGTGCACAGACAGGCGGGGTTAAGCTTCAAAGGCAGCAGGGCCCATTTTTGTTGTCGGGAGTCGGGTACTTAATACTTCATGGGCTGCAGATTGTTATTAGTGAGGGTTATTTACAGAGCAGCAGGACTCGCTTGTTTACAGAACCAAGGCTTGGTTGTGGTACCCAAAGAATAGAGGAGGCATCGCACTGGTGGGAACCGGAGAGCTGTGTGGCTGTTCACTGGGGTTATTGGTGCGAGGCTGGCTCCTCTGTGCTGCCCAATTGAGTTGGAGTGTGATGGGCTCCTGCAGGAAGCCTTCCGGCAGGCAGTCCGCCATGCTGGGTGGTCTCATTCTCCAATTCAGGCAGCCTGCTACAGGAGGAAGGGGAAGTGGCCTGGTGGAGCAGTGATCATGTTGTGGGGGGCATTAGGCGGCACCACGGCTTAAGGAAGAAGGGCAAGGGGGTTCTCAGTGAGTTTCTTGCGAGCAACTCCTGTGCTGGGAATCGGGGGTACAGTAGGGGACGACTGACCAAGGAACAGCCATGAAGGGGCGTGGGATTGTGTTTCTAGGCCGGGGAGGCGTGGGCTTGGCGTTGGCACCAGCAACAGGCTGCACCTGCATGATGGTGGGAAAAGCGGGTGCGTGGGCCGGCTGGCGAGTGCCATGTTTGCAGTCCCAGGCACAGAAAAGGGGTATGACTGCATGTAATTGCACTGGATGCACGGAATATAAGGGAACAAGTTTGAAAGGAAAACAAACAAAAATAATAATAAATAAATAAAGGAATATACAAATAAAATGATTGAATGAATAAAAGAGAAAGGGAAAATGCAAGAGGGGGCAATAGCATTGTGCTGCCTGGTACCGGCAGTGTTTTTAAGGGTATAGGGATAGGAGAAACAATATATTTATGGGTACAGTCAGTAGGGGACCAGTTGGTTAAAAGGCAGGGTTTGAAGTTCAGCTGCTCCCAATGGTTTCTGTTATAAAGTCAGCACGGAAGGTAATAAAGTGCTTATACTAAACAGGTTGAGAGATAATTGCTGCGCTTTGGAATTACAAGGGAATGCAAAACTGCTGTGAGGCACAGGCTGGTTGGGATGGTTAAATGTGTAAAATGTATATATTAAAAAAAAAAAAAAAAAAAAAAAATGTTGCCTTTCAAGGATTACTTACAAAGAAGCCCATGTAGCAGTAGAGGCTCAATGTAATTAGGAGCAGAAAAAGAGCAGCTCAGCACTTCGATTGGGAAGCAAAATAAAATCAGAACTCGGGGCCTGCAGGTGGGTAGCCCAGGCACGGGAGCATGAAACAAGACATTTACAAGGGAATCACGAGGAATGGTTAAAAAAAAAAGGGGTGTGTGTGTATATGTGTATATATATATGTGTGTGTGTGTGTGTGTGTGTGTGTGTATGTTTATGTGTAGATATATATATTTCCACATGCCATAGACAGGTAGAAAAAAAGGGGGAAGCAATATATAAAGCCAGAGGTGGGGGGGTAGGGGGACAGTGTGAAAGAGGAGGAGGGTTGTGAGGACCTTGGAGACAAGGTCACAAGAACAATAAAAAAAAGAAAGGAGAGGATGGGGGTAAAAGCTTGAGGGAGAATGATATGCTGTGTTGGTAAGGGTTTGTTTGATGGCAGCGAAGCAGAAGGAAGTGGCGGAAACTTCATAAAAATGGAAGACACCAGTGAAGGATTCCGGGAAGATCCCAGTGGAGAAAAGGACACCACGGGAGGTGCCGGACGAGAAACAGGCTGAGGAAACTGAGGCCGAGGGAGGCACGAGTGGTAAGGACAAAAGGTATGGGTCAGGTGGCCGCGGGGCCAACGAGGAGAGGTCAGGCACGGGCGGGTTTGGGTTAGCCAAGATCCCAATCAAGCTGGAGGTGAGGAAAGGATGGATAAAAGGATATCCAGATGTGAGGGCAAGGAAGATGCTAGTGGAAGGGTTCGAAAGGGGCTTTAGTCTAGAATATCAGGGGTCGAGAAGGAGTAGGAGATCCAAGAACTTGGCCTCATTAAAGGGAAAGATGATATAGCAAAAACGAAAATAAGGGAGGGAGGGGAGGCCGGGAGATAGAGGGTCCATTTCAGTCTCTAACTTTACCCAGTCTGCGGGTTTCACCATTGGGGCTGATGCCGAAGAAGCGGCAGGGGGAGTTTAGGCTTATCCACCACCTGTCATATCCGGAAGGGGTATTGGTGAACAATCACATCCCTGGGGAAGGTAGCACAGTTTCTTATGCAAAATTGGAACTGGTAGTGTGGCTGATTAGAGCAAAGGAAGGGGTATGGCTCACAAAGACCGACATTGAGTCGTTTAGTATCAGTCAAGAAGGAAGATTGGGACCTGTTGGGATTCGGCTTCCAAGGGTTCTTCTGTTTTGACAAGGCAGTGCTCACGGGCTGTTCCACAGCTGTGCGAAGTTCGATGCATTTAGTACTTGGATGCAGTGGGCGTTTAGGAAAAGATACGGGCACAATGTGGTCATACACTAGTTAGATGATTTCCTGCTGGTGGGGGAGAACTGGAAGGAGATGAAGTCAAGGCTCCGGGATTTTGAGCATATGTGCAAGAAGGATGGAGGGACCACTTAAGGAAGGGAAGATGAAAGGTTCAGCTAGGAAGCTGGAATTCCTGGGAATCGAGGTGGATGCAGAAGAGCAGGTTTGCAGGTTACCCCATCAGAAAGTTGCCAGACTCAAGGAAATAATACAGGAGGTCAAGAAGAGGAGGAGAGTCACATTGGGTCAGATACAACAGCTGTTGGGGCACTGAATTTCGCATGCAGGGCAGTGGCTCCTAGGAGGGTGTTTCACCAGAAGATTAGCCAGGGCAACCTGGGGGGGGTGCAAAACTCCTCCGCCAGTGGGTGGACATTTCACAGGGGATAAGGCAGGATATGGAGGTGTGGCAGCAATTCTTAGTCGACTACAATGGGGTCACAAACTGGTAGAGAGTGGCTAGGGAATAACGATCGGAACTTATACAGGGATGGATCGGGGTCTGTTGGAATGGAGGCATATATTAGGGGGAGATGGATTGCAGAAGCATGGCCAGAGTCTTGGAGAGAGAGTGCTTTATTGAAGGATATAACATGGCTGGAGATTTTCCCATATGGGTGGCGGTGCTGACATGGGGGGAGTTCTCAAGGAACAGGAAGATAATGTTTTGGTGACAACAGAGCGGCAGTGGAGGTCATCAGTCAGCAAGGAGGACACTCTGTGTCAACAAACAGGGTTTTGAGACAACTGGTGCTGTGGGGGCTAAGACTAAACATGTCAATCAGAGTCTGACTGCTATATAGGAGTTCCTGGTCTGCCCACACACTGGGGACATACTAAGAATGTGGAAGGTGGTGGGCTAATTGCTATATAGAGATATGTGAGAAAACTGTTAAACCTGTGTATTTTGTGTATTTCTGTCTTCCACAGGGCAGGGAAGGAGCAGGCGGATCTGGATCCTCTGGCATTATTACATTTATTGGGCAGAGATGGGGCCGCCATCCATCAGGGAGAAAAACAGCTAGGTCAGGACCCCGACAAAAGTATTGGTTTATTGGAAAGGGGTCTGGGGCACAAGGTGGGCACAGATCATGCCAACCTTGGAGGAGCTGGTGAAAAAGTGATCACAGACAGACCTGCTGATAATACATTTGAGAGGTAATGATTTGGGCGAGCAACTATGGGGTTGTTGTGCAAGGAAATGCTAAGGGACCTAGGGGCAATTCAGCAGTTTGGTTGCAGGTGAGGACAGCATGGTCAGAGATGGCACCTAGGATGGTTTGGCGGCAGGCCAGGGACATAAAAGGGGTGGAGCAGGCTAAGCAGAGGATTAACAGGCAGGTGGCAGCATGGTTAAGTGGGTAGGGGGAACATAAATAGCCCATAAAGACATTGCATTTACCAACCCAGCGAAGTACAGACCAGGGGATGTCAGCATATGTGCTACAGTTGTAAGATAGTGTAGAAATTTGGGAAAAAGAAGGGTGGGGTAGGGGGAAGCCCATTATTCCATCACCTAAGCTGGAGATGGGCTAGTGGAAATTTTGGGGGAAAAATAAAATGGGGGTGAGGTAAGATCCACGGGCCAGGCGCAGATGCCCGGACGTGGAGGCAGATGAAAAAGGAGGCATACGATTAAGGAAGTAACAGTATGGGGGGGGGGGGCAGCCTGACCCAAAGAGAGGGCAGCAATGGAAATAGGAGAAGGGGTATTGGGCTTTTCAAGTGTCTGGACCCCGAGAAGACAACGGACAACAGACTGTTCAAGGGAAAGTGGATGAAGGGGTATCGGGCTTTACAAACGCCCGGACCCCGAGAAGACGACAGGAGAACCAGAGACATTTACAAAAGATAATTGAACTATGTGATTGAACAGAATATTAATTGTTGAACTTTATGATGGATAACGGGAAAGAAAAAGGAATGTTTGTAAATATGTAAATTTTAAAGTGGTAAATGTGATGTGATGCAAAAAATAAATTGCCAGTTGAGCACACACTGAGAAGTTGTCTGTGTGTTGTTTTCCGAGGTAATCTCCCTCTGACATATGTGGTTGCCCCTAAAGGACAACCTAAATTGTCAGGGGGATTCCTTAGGAAAAAAGGCACAGGTGGACAGGACTGGCTGGGGGGTGGGGCAGGTTAGGTAGGCTCGGTGGGGGGATGGTAGGAAGGAAGGCCCAGGCAAAGAAGGGAGGTCATGATGTCATCCCTCGATGACAAATAGGACAGGTAAGCAGGGAAAGGATTGGATGGGGAAGGGGTGGCCTAGGGGTATTTAGGAGCCAGCAGGAGGGAGTCTCTCTTTTTGCTGGTATCTGAATTAGCACCCACTCACCCACCCAGTAGGTTGGTCACTGGGGGTAAGGACCCATGGGTAAGTGGGAGGAAAAGGGATACCAGGTCACTGAAAGAGGGTGACAGGAGAAAGAGAGGAAGCTCCTGGTTGACATGGGTTGGCAGAATGGCCAACAAAGAAGGGGCGGAAGCCTCTGGTTGACATGGGTTGGCAGAATGGGCCAACAGAGAAGGAGGGGAAGCCCCTGGTTGACGTGGGTTGGCAGAATGGGCCAACAAGAAAAAGGGAAAGAGACACCTCTCAAGGGGAGGCAGGATTTGCAAGGAATGGGTTGCCGAAAGAGGGCAGCCGGTCTGAAAAAAAGGAACAGGTTGCTGAAAGAGGGCAACAGGTCGGAGAAAATGAAAGGGCAGAATTTGCAAGGAATGAGTTGCCGGAAGAGGGCAACAGGTCAGAGAAAAAGAAAGGGCAGGATTTGCAAGGAATGGGTTGCCAAAGGAGGGCAACAGGCCAGAGAAGAAAGTTCTCCAGAGGGGTTTTTGTGTAAGAGGGGAACATTTTGGGGAAAAATAAAATGGAGGGTGGAAAGGGGGGAGGCAGATAAGATCCACGGGCCAGGCGCAGATGCCCGGACGTGGAGGCGGATGAAAAAGGAGGCATACGATTAAGGAAGTTACAGTATGGGGGGGGGCAACCGGACCCAAAGAGAGGGCAGCAAAGGGAATAGAAGGGGTATTGGACTTTTCAAGCGTCCGGACCCCGAGAAGACAACGGACAACAGACTGTTCAAGGGAAAGTGGATGAAGGGGTATCGGGCTTTACAAATGCCCGCACCCTGAGAAGACGACAGGAGAACCAGAGATATTTACAAAAGACAATTGAACTATGTGATTGAACAGAATATTAACTGTTGAACTTTATAATGGATAACATGGGGAAAGAAAAAGGAATGTTTGTAAATATGTAAATTTTAAAGTGGTAAAGGTGATGTGATGCAAAAAATAAGTTTCCAGTCGAGCACCCACTAAGAAGTGGTCTGTGCATTATTTTCCGGAGGAATCTCCCTCTGACAAGTATGGGTTAAACGGTCGGCAACCAGGATGAGCCTGCAGGCCTTGTTGAGTGCTGTATGTACCCCCTTGAGCTGGTATCTGTTGCTGCTCCATAGATTACCAGGCCATAATCAGTGGTTGATAGGATGGAGCTGGAGACTGAGAGGAGGAGGGCTACTGGAGTAAGGTACTTTCTATACCTATTAACCACACCCAGCTTGGAGTTTACTGCCTTGACTACCAGATCAACGTGTTAAGCGAAGGATAGGGTGTCGTCCAGGGTGACCCCCAGGTACTTGAAGGAATGTACCTGTTCCAGAGGAGCTAGGACTTTGTTGGCGATGGTGATGGAGGGGAACCTTTTTCTTGAGCTGGGGACTGGATAGGAGCATGGTCTTGGTCTTTTTCTAGTTGAGAAGAAGCTTGTGCTCACAGATCAAGTCCTCTACTCTGCTGGAGGAACACTGAAGTGATGATTGGAGAGATTCGATTTGTGTGTTGCAGTTGAGGATGACCGCATCATCGGCATAAAGGATTATTTTGGAGTCACAGGCTTTGGGGAGGTTATTTAAGAATAGACTGAAGAGCAGGGGTCCCAGGATAGATCCCTGAGGGACACCCAAGGAGACTTCCCTAAGTTCCGACACTGTTTGACCAATTTTGATACGCTAGCATCTGAGAGACAGGTAGTCTTGGACCCAGTGTGTTGCACTGGCAGTACATACAGTGGTGTGAAAAAGTATTTGCCCCCTTCCTGATTTTCCCTATTATTGCATATTTGTCACACTGGATGTTTTCAGGTCTTTAGACAAAATGTAATATTAGATAAAAGGAACCTGAGTGAACAAATAACACTTGTTTTTTTTTTACTTATTTCATTTATTTAATGAAAAAAGTTAACCAACACCAACTGGCACTGTGTGAAAAAGTAATTGCCCCTAATTAAATCAACCCAATTAAAGGGATAATTAGAGTCAGCTGATTGAACACAGCCAGGCTTGATTACAGCCAGCCCTGCTCAATATAAACCTCACTTATTTTGACCCTTACCATCAGAGTCACGTTGCCAGCACAAAGATTCAACAAGTACATTATGCCACGATCAAGGAAGTTCCTGAAAAGATCAGAAAAAAGTTGTTGCTATCTATCAGTCTGGAAAGGGTTACAAAGCTATTTCTAAGGCTCTGGGACTCCATCGAACCACAGTGAGAGACATAATCCCTAAATGGAGAACATTTGGAACAGTAGTGAATCTTCCCAGGAGTGGGCGGCCTGCCAAAATTACTCCAAGGGCGCAGCGTAAAATCATCCAGGAAGTCTCAAATGATCCTAAAACAACATCCAAAGAACTGCAGGCTTCTCTTGCCTCAGCTAAGGTCAGTGTTCATGACTCCACAATCAGAAAGAGACTTGGCAAAAATAGGCTTCATGGGAAAGTAGCAAGGTGGAAACCACTGCTAACCAAGAAGAACATAAATGCTCATCTCTCATTTGCCAAGAAGCACCTGGATGATCCACAAGCCTTTTGGGAAAATGTTCTATGGACAGATGAGTCAAAGTGGAACTTTTGGATGACATGGATCCCATAATGTCTGGCGTAAAGCATACACAGCATTCCACAGTAAGAACATCATACCAACAGTCAAACATGTTGGTGGTAGTGTGATGGTGTGGGGATGCTTTGCTGTCTCAGGACCTGGACGACTTGCCATAATTGTAGGAACCATGAATTCTGCTCTGTACCAGAAAATTCTTAAGGAGAATGTCCGGTCATCCGTCCGTCAGCTGAAGCTGAGCGTAGTTGGGTCATGCAGCAAGACAATGATCGAAAACACAAATGCAAGTCCACATCAGAATGGCTGAAAAGAAGTAAAATTAAAGTTTTGGAGTAGCTAGTCAAAGTCCAGACCTAAACCCAATAGAGATGCTGTGGCAGGACCTGAAACAAGCAGTTCATGCTCAAAACCTACCAATGTTACTGAATTAAAGCAGTTCTGCGAGGAAGAGTGGGCTACAATTCCTCCACAGCGATGTGAAAGACTGATATTGAATTATAGGAAGCGTTTGGTTGCAGTCATTGCAGCTAAAGGTGGCGTAACCAGTTATTAAGTGTAAGGGGCAATTACTTTTCACACAGTGCCAGTTGGTGTTGATTAACTTTTTCATTAAATAAATGAAATAAGTAAAAAAAAAAAGTGTTATTTGTTCATTCAGGTTCCTTTATCTAATATAACATTTGTCTAAAGACCTGAAAACATCCAGTGTGCCAAATATGCAATAACAGAAAATCAGGAAGGGGCAAATACTTTTCACTCACTGTAGATACATAGATACATAGACAGTGTCGGCAGATAAGGGCCTATGGCCCACCCTAGTCTACCCATTTGAGCTTGTAAGTTCAGTTTGTTTTCCTAAAGTCTATTTCCCCTTACCCTGACCTCTAGAATTCCTTTATGTCTATCCCATGCATTCTTAAATCCGTGATTGTTTCAGCCCTCACCACTTCCTCTGGCAGGGTGTTCCACTTGTCCACCGCGTTCTGTGAAGAAATTCTTTCTCATGTTTCCTCTGAATCGTCCTCCTCCAACTTCATCCCATGCCCTCTAGTCCTGAAACATCTTTTCGCTAAAAATAGTGTTTCCTGCACCCTGTTCCTCCTGTAAGATACTTGTATGTCTCTATCATATCCTCTCTCCCTCCTCTCCTCCAGGGAGTACATGTTCAGTTCCTTCAACCTGTCTTCATAGGATTTGTGATGCAACCCATGCACCATCTTTGTTGCCCTCCTCTGAACCTTCTCTACCCTGTCTATGTCCTTACGTGAGGTATGGTCTCCAGAACTGTACACTGTACTCCAGGTGGGGCCTCACTAGTGTCTTGTATAGCGGAATTATGACCTCCCTTTTCCTGCTGGTGATGCCCCTGCCTATACATCCCAGCATCCTATTTGCTTTACCTGATGCCTTGTCACACTGTTTCCCTACTTGAGGTCATCAGAGATGACAACCCCAAGATCCCTTTCCTGCTTGGTGCATGCTATATCCTCACCCCCAACTGATATATTGTGCCAGGGTTTTGTGCCCCATATGCATTATCTTGCACTTCTTTGCATTGAATTTCAACTGCCAAACCCTTGACCATTCTTCAAGTTTCTGCAGGTCCCTTCTCATTCTGTCTACACCCTCTGGTGTGTCTACTCTGTTACAGAGCTTTGTGTCATCAGCGAACAGTGAAATTCTGCCTTCTATATCCTGTGCAATGTCACTGATGAAGATGTTGAATAGGACCGGTCCCAGCACTGATCCCTGTGGTACCCCACTGGTCACTCTTCCCTCTGTGGAGTGACAGCCATTTACCACCTCTGTGTCCTGCCACCCAGCCAGTTACCTACCCACCACACTACTGTCCTGCCCACACCCATATTCCCCAGTTTGTGTAATAGTCTTCTATGTGGCACAGTGTCAAGGCCTTGCTGAAGTCCAGATGAGGCCATGTCCACTGCCCTCCCTGATCCACCTCCCTAGTCACCCAGTCAAAAATTCAATGAGGTTGGTCTGACATGACCTCCCCCTGGTGAAACCATGCTGCCTTGGGTCCTGTAGTCCATTGACAACCAGATGTTCCACCAATCTCTCCTTCAGTAGTGCTTCCATGATCTTTCCCACTACCGAGGTGAGGCTGACTGGTCTGTAGTTCCCTGCTTCCTCTTTGTTCCCACTTTTGTATAAGGGGACTACATCTGCTGTCCTCAGTCTTTGGGTACCTCCCCTGTTTCCAGTGATTGGCTGAACAGGATAGCCAGAGGTTCAGCCACCACCTCTCTTAGTTCTTTAAGGACCCTGGGTACACCCCATCTGGCCCCATTGCTTTGTCAACTCTTTATTCCAGTTCCTTCAGGACCCTTTCTAGTGTAAAGGGACTTGTGTCCATTTCTGCACCATTCTCACCTTGTACTCCCTTCAGACCCATTACCCCTCTTCCTTAGTAAAGACTGAGCAGAAATACCTGTTCAATATGTCAGCTTTACTGTTGTCATCCTCCCGCTGCTCCCATCCTCCCCTTCAGTCTAACTATCCTCCCTTGTCCCTTCTTTTTCCTTATGTACCTGTAAAGGTTTGTCCCCTTTAACCACTGATTTTGCAATGTGTTCTTCTGTCTGAGCTTTGGCTTCCTTACTACTTCCCTGCCTCTTTTGTTTCTCCTGGTACTTCTCCCTATCCCTTCTGCCTGTGTCTTTTGTATTGCCTGAATGCAGTCTTTTGGCTTTCACTTTCTTTGCTACCTCTTTGGAAAACCATAATGGTCTCCTCTTTCTTTTCCTCTTGCTAACCTGCTTAATGCATAATTCTGTTGTTCTTATAATCCCCATTTTAAATACTGCCCACTGTTCCTCAATCCCTGATTCCTGTCCCATTCCTTAATGCCTCTTTCAAGCATCTCCCCATTTTCCCAAAGTCTGCCCCCTAAAATCCAGGATCACGTGTTTTTGTGTGGTTTGGTTCTGCTCTTTCTGTGATTTCAAACCACAATGACTGGTGGTCACTGTTACCAGGTGCTCCCCACTGTTACCCCATCACACACTGTCCCTGTTTGTGAGCACAAGGTCCAGTATTGCCTTCTGCCGAGTTGGTTCCATGACCAGTTGCTTGAGGAAGGCACCCTGAAGGAGTCCAGGATAAATCTGCTCCTAGTTGATGCTGCTGCTGGGATGCTCCAGTCCACATCTGAGTATATTGAAGTCTCCACCAGTACTACCTCACCTTGTCAGCCATCCTTTGGATGGCCAGCATCAACTCCTATCTGTTTCTTCCTCCTGGGCTGGTGGTCTATAGACCACACCTGTGCGGATGGCTGGCCCATTTTCCTTTCCAGCTTAACCCACAGTATCTCTCCCCATTTGTTCCTCCTGGATCTGTGTGGCCCTTATGTCATTTTTCACATACAGTGCACTCCTCCTCCTCCCTTCCTGCCTGCTCTGTCTCTTCTGAATATGTTGTAGCCAGGTATGGCCATCTCCCAGTCATGGTTATCATTACACCAGGTTTCAGTGATGGCCACAGTGTCCAGGTCTGACTGTACCATGACAGCCTCCAGATCTTCCATCTTGTTGCTAAGGCTCCTGGCATTTGCACACATTGCTTTCCATGATTTGACCTCCCTAGACTGCTTCACTGTTCTACTCACCTCCAAGACTCCGAAGCCAGGCCAGTAGGTGGGTGTGGTTGACGGTGTTGAAGGCTTTTGTTAGGTCTGTGAACACTGTCCCAACCAACTTGCCTTCATCCATAGCTCAATGCACAGTGCCTGTCCAAATGGTTGGCCAAGTATATTATTTGTTACAGGAAGTATGGTAAAGAACTTCCTGGGGTTGTCGAGGGCCATTCTACTAGGGGTATGGCCACTTCAATTGCCTGTTTCTTTTTTTTTTTTTTTTATATTTATTATACTTTTTGTTCTGCCGCCAGCCGCCCGGTACCTC
Organism: Neoceratodus forsteri; assembly: GCA_016271365.2. Lineage (NCBI taxonomy): Eukaryota > Metazoa > Chordata > Ceratodontiformes > Ceratodontidae > Neoceratodus > Neoceratodus forsteri. The sequence continues at coordinate 474,774 of JADMNL010000022.1, read as the reverse complement.
TGCCCGGTCATGGACCTCTGACTTCCACTTCCAGATTGGCCACGGCCCTCCGATACCCCCTGGCGGGGTTGCAGCACCATACCCCTGCAGTGCCGCAGATGACTGGATAGGTTGGCGGGCCGGCCTGGAAGCTAATTGAAGACGAGGTGGGCTTCATCTCGGGTGGCTGTTAGCAGCGTTTCCCCTGAGGAGCGAGGGCGGGTATGTGCAATGATGTCCAGCATCCGCCCCACCTCTCCTAAGCTACTTGGCGTCAGCACACAGTCGGTACACCCAGCCTTCGCTAGATGTCTGTATTGTGCCAAATGCTCTACCCCCCTCTCCCCTGGAGATGCTCAATCCTTCTCCTCCGGCCAGCACTCAGACGACCCGGGTCCCTTCCCGAACCCGGGTCACCGGCGTTGCAGTTAGGCGCCCTGCGCCAGCGGGCCAACTCAGTTGCCTGTTTTAGCAGCCAGGCTTTGCACTGTTGTAACTTGGAGTACTGTCCATACTTTCAGAAAGTACTACAGTCTGGACATTGCATCTAGAAGAAGTGCTGGCTTTGGCCTAGCTGTGCTTCAGGGCCTTTTTTCTTAGGCCTTTGGTCTCCTGCCTCCCAGACTGTCTTGTGATTAGCGGGACTTATTCCATAGGTGTGATCTGATGACAGAGATATCTCTGAAGAAGACAGGACAGTCATGTAAGAACTTAATGTAACAGTAGATCTTGAGGGAATCTCTGTCATCAGGTCATGCTGTCTCCCCCGTGATTGCTCTGTTGCTCCAGCCTTTTTGCCAGCTGGGCACCTTCTCTCTCTCCTTGGTTCCCTGATGGGACTCCTGTCTCCCATGTCCTCCAGCTAGGGAAAGAACTGAGGAAGGAGTGAGGCTGCCCATGCTTATATAGGGCTCTGACGTCGGTTTGGGTGGTCCCTACTACACTGCTGCAAAAAGCTTCCGTGGGATCCTAGTGCCTGATGGCTAAGTTCCATAGGTGTTACCTGATGACAGAAATTCCCTCGAAGATCTACTGTTATGGTAAGTTCTTGCATAACTGTTCTTTTTGGTAGATATCCAGCACATCATTTTAACCATCAGGTGGAGGTTATAATACAATTAGTTTCACGTCCACCATAATAAAATAAGGCAATGAGTGTTTTAGTCAGCAACTGATATTAGGGAATTAATGAAATACACCCCCTTTTGTTCTGTTCTGTTCTTTGTTAGATTGTACTGTCTTTTGATTGTCTATATTGTGTCGTTGCCAAGTTACCAACGTGTTTGTTGTATACTTGTTGTTTTGAAAAATCTTCAATAAAATATGAATGCATTTAATAATGAATTATTGAACTGTGAGTTGCTACTTATGGAATTTCTTGTATTTTATATACAGGTCACTGGAGTAAAATAGCATCTGAGTTACCCCATAGGACAGGACCTCAGTGCCTTAGCAAGTGGAAAATCATGATTGGAATTAAGGTAATAAAGGCTGATGGTATATCTGATAGCATTTTTTTTTTCCAAGTTAAGTTGCTTCAGGGACATAGAAACATAGAATTTGATGGTAGATAAGGACCGCTTGGCCCACCTAGTCTGCCCATTTCCCTACCTGATGGATAAGCTGCAGATTCTCGTTAATAGGCTGTAGGCAACATTTTTCATTAAATGGGCTGGGCCAGGAGGAGTAATGATTAATATGGTAAACATACACAATACGGTATGTGATTTTTGTTTATGTTTAAGGTCACTGATTTATAATGATTAAAGTAATGACATTCCGTTTACAAGGCTTGAAATTCTGGGAATTGCAGTGGTGATTGAAAGCCTAACATCTAGATTTTACTGGGATTCTACTGTCATTCTTCTAATGTGTGTATATATAATCAGAATAAAAGAAGGCAATATATACAGAGCATCAAATGAAGCAAACTGAAAATGGTACGGGAAGCAAATATAAGAAAAACACATTCTGTAGCTTTACCGATCTGGTATAAAGTGCCAGATTCCATGAAATTCTTTGTTTTTACCAGTGTGCAGGCATTCCAGATTTGAGAATTTTAGGTGGGTTTCCAGTAAAAACCAAAATCAGTGACCGACTACATTGCACCAAGGTCGGTGCAGATGATGCACACAATGTGTAGTACTAACAAGTCCCAAAAATAGTAGCTATTCAATGTTCTGTCAGCCTTTGCAACTAATTTAAAGCGGTCATAATGGAAGACTTAATGAATGACGGGCAGCTTGAACAGTACTCGATTACATCGCAACAACAATGTGCTACGTTGAGACCCAAGTGCTGAGCTCAGAAACAGTTATACCTTTATAGTAATCTAATTTAAAAGTTATACCATTTAAGATTATTTGGTAAAAATGGCACTCATAATGTACTGCAGTGGGGGGTATCCTTATTTATAAAATGGACTCTGGTAATTTTGCTTTCTGAGTAGTTGAAATCTGGTCACATGGGGTGGGTTAGCATCCATTATTCCATTCTCCGTAGCAAAGCGAACTGAAAAGTCAAATTTATTTCAACAGAACTTGTAATAAAACTATCAGTCTGTGGATTATTTATGTGCAGTATCTGGGAAATATGTTGACCAGGGAAGGCAAACACAGCCAATGCTCAGAGGTATTGTGCCTCACACACCATATTAGTTTCTACATTTTTAACCCTGATCATACGTATTGACTCAAACTTATACTCAGTGCTGTGGTGCAGATACGGTATATGCAATAGCCAGACTTAAAATATGCAAAATTTCTCCAGGGGTGAGTGGGTAAGACTATAGTAACCCATTTGTGGTGAAGCTCTGTGGCCATTCTGAAAGTCCTTTCTTCTCAGAAGTGATGCTAAATGATACATTAATTGATAATGTTATGTTTTCAGAGATTTATCACTGTTGTGTATGCATTGAAAATGAGCTGCAATGGGATAACCATATTTTACTCACATGAGGACACATTCCATAAAACGTGTACACTGTATCTTTAAACGTGCTCTTTAAGTTTACAATTATACACACTCTTGATGTAACTATAATTACTCTTATAATAACTGGCCAGCAATTTTTCCCATTGCTTGATCCAGTTATAATTTGCTGTTATAACCCGCAAACACGTGCCACCTCAATCGCATAAGAGCCGCATCGTGATTGGCTCTGCATTCCTCAGAGATGGGCAAAGCAGCTCAAAAAACATGGCGGGTTCTCTTCCCACGGAGCGAGGAGCCACCAGACTGGAAAGCCTACTCATTTTGTTGGGGTTTTTTTTTTTGCAAAAAAAAAAAAAGCATTTAACTCAATTAAGAATTGTCTGGTTGATCCTACCATTCCAAAATCGCACAACTCCCAAGAAGAATGGCGAAAAAAATCTCAATCGCTACTGCTACGAAGAATGGCTCTGACCTCCTCCTTGAGGTAAGAACATTGTGATCCCGATCGCAACACAGAAATCTGCCCAAACTAAAAAATAAAATAAAAAAGCAACTGTAGAAATTGAAAGTACAAGAAAAAAAAATTGAATGGGGAGACAGAGTGTGTGTGTGTGAAAATCAGCGTGTCTGTATGTCAGAGTCAGACACAGGGCTGGAAAAAATTGCTGCTCAGCAATTATAAATAACAAAGTATGGGGAAGTGTGCTTTAATTTGAAATTAATGTTTGTCCTCTGGGTGGGATGCTTTAATAAACCCCTCAGGCTTAGTCCTCAGGGTTTATGTAGCATCCCACCCCTCAGCTGCTCATTAAGTAAGCAATAAGCCTGACAGGGTAATAGATTGAACACTTCTTACGGCTAGGAGGCGTGGTGAGGCCACGGGCCACCGGCCGAGTGTGTCCAGACTCCTAGCCGTGTGTTAAAGTGTCTAACGCACACCCTGGAGGGGCTTATTGCGCTTATGAAATGGATATCTTTAGTGAAACCGCATTTAGTAAGTTAAATTTCCAATTTAAATTAGGAAAAAACACCTATGTTGGTATCACTTTTAATAAAATAGTTCCTCCGCCTAAGTGTCTTGTGTTTTTTTTTTTTTCTGCACTGAAGGAATGTTGTCCCAGAAAGGCTTCTGTACTTTAGGTATTCACACCCCATGCTGTATGGAGACGAGGGAAAAAAAGATTAAAATCCAGCTGTTTGGCTTTTTTTATATGTATAATTTAAATTTACAATTTTAAGAGTGAGCGGGCTGGTAGAGACAGAGTGGCGCCCAGGCAGGCAGGCAGGTACAGACATTCAGTGAGCATTAGTGAGATCGCGGTTGTTCTGTTTTTTTTTTTTAATAAGTGAGCGAGGCAGGCAGGCTGGGAGGCACGCATGCTGTACCTTTGTTTTTTTATTAAATTCAAAGATCGATCTTAAGGCAGTGGCCGGGCTGGTGGAAGATTGCAGCTGTTCTGATTTTTTTTTTTTTTTTAATACATTACCAAGCGGGTGGGCTATGAGAGACATCGCAGCTTTTCCATTCATGCTACATCCACGGATTTCACAGACTGAGGCAATGTGAACAGCAGGTCAGATGTATTTATTGCATTTTTTTTTTTGTTGGCATACTGAAAATACAGCCTGGCATGTCACTCGCAGTTGGTGAAAAGAAGATGGCTGATTTTTAGTTTGCCAACATTCTAACTGGCATCTTTACTAGAATCAATGCCCACAGGGCACTGCTGGTCCTTCTTCCTGTGCGTAAGACACATTATCACACAGGTATTGCCCAATCAGATTGCCTAAATTTTGGTACCCATTTCATAATTTCTCATTAAGCACACTTCCCCATACATTATTGTATATAATGTGTACAGAAGCATTTACAGCAATCTGAACTGACTGGCTAAAACACCAAAAAGCATTTAATTATTGTCGCAGTAGTTGTCTAACCTGTTACTATTTGCATATAATTTTGTTATAAATGTATGTTTTTGAATTTTGACTTGTGAAACATGGCAGTCAGCAAAGCATTATGGAACCCTGGATTTTCAAAAATATACTGTTCTCTCTGTGAGTCGAAGGAAACGGCTAACTTTAAAAGAAACTGACACATGCCTAACAAAACCTGTGCAGAAATCATAAAAGTCATGTTGTCAGAGAGTTGGTGCTTTGAAGTAAAAATATTGCATTTTTCCGAGGTGGCAGGATGGAGAATGCTTCCTAGTCAGTCTGTGTCAAAAATCTCACAATGTAGTGAAATAGCTCATCAGGATGTTTTTGTGAAACATCAAAGGGGTAATTCTAAACTTGCCATAAACCATGTTCTGTGATTCACGTGGGAGAAGACAGGCTTTTTTTTAGTAATTGGAATATTTGTCCTTTTGCACTGGCATGTGACTAATTCAATATGCAGGAGTGAGAGTGACCTCACAGCCAGCATAGATTCTGTGTTTTGTATTTTATTTACTATTTTTATTTTAGTAAACTTTGATCTTCCCTTGTCAATCTTCACCATTCATTACTGCTGGGTGTAAGCCAGGCGCTGGGAGTTTTTTTTTTGAAGGAGTCAGTGCCGGGTGCCACCAAGGCGGCGCACTACTTGTTGCGCAGGGCGGCGTTAGGTTCTGCAGGCGACTCCTCCATCCCAGTTCTGTTTCTCTCGCCGACGAGGCTGCACCTGCTGCGTCGAGAGTTGTTGCTGTGCCATTAGGACTGCAGTTCCCATTTGTATTTCATCCTTCATCCCGGTTCCATCCCGATGCCGTTGAAGCAGTAAGACTGTTCTGTTTTTGTATTTTGTCAGCGCCGGGAGCTTTTCTGTTTATTAATTTTGCATCATGTCCGATTCGGGGGCCAAACGTAAATCCAAGGCAGGCCATGCCCCTATGCATCAGTGCCCCTGCGGCCATCAGTTTTCTGTATCAGACCGGCATAATGTTTGTCTTCGGTGCCTGGGACCCAGCTATGATATGGACCACCGTGACGCCTGTTTTTTCCATGGACCACCGTGTTTTAGAAATCCGCGCATTTTTAAAGTTGGCAGGGCTCCGCCAACTTTTGGAGGACAACGTCGCCTGTAGGCTTCCCAGGCCAGATATCTTGACCCTTCCTCCGAGTCTCCTCCCAGGTGTATATGGCCTGGCAAGGAGGGAACCTCCTCCACTTCCAGCCTTGCTGAGGAGGTGGTTTCTTCTTCAACGCTGGAGGAACGGTACAGTCCCTCCCGGGGTTGCATCATTGGCACCATACCAGCAGTCACCTCCTCGGAGGTGCAGGCTCCCCCAATGTCGTGGCCTCCAGTTGTGGGGCCCGGCACTGGTGGACCCTCTATGCCACCTAGCAGTGCCGCTTTTGGTTCCAGCGCCCTCTGCAGCGCTGGGGACTTGGGCTGCTCCGTTTTGGGTTCCGGCACTGTCTGCAGTGCCGGGGACTTGGGCGGCACCGTTGGCGGTGTTGTATCGGGTTCCATCACCGTGGACTCGGCCGCTGGGGGGTGCCGTTGTGGTTTCAGTTGCCATCCGCAGGGTGGGGGACTCGAGCGGCGCCGATGGCATCGTGGCCTACATCGGTACCATTCCCAGTGCCATCGCAGAAGAGGTTTCCTGGGTTGCCTTTCTGGAGGTCACTCTGCTCGACTCCGCTTCGGGGGAGGATGACTCAGAGGTGGACCTGGACTGGCAGCCTGAGTCTTCGGATTCAGAACTCTCTGTAGGCCGCGGTGTCAGGCAGACCAGTGTTCCTCTCCCCGAGTCCCCGGAGCAGGTTCACCTTGAGGGTCCCATGGCTGGGGTGGCCTGGGATCTTCTATGGCCAGTCCTTTGGGGATTCGTGAGAGGATGCCTCCTCCTGAGAGGGCCCAGGCAGCTGCCGTCCCTGGTGCTGCTTAGGCTTTTCAGGAGGGGGTGGAGAGCCCTGCTTCTGTGGCTTCCCTCCAGGGGCTTGCACAGCAGGGACCTCCTACACTGGTGTCTAGGAAGAGGGCTGCTTCGGAGTCTGGTTGAGAGGTCGAGGTACGGGGGAGATGGTTCCGAGATTCGTAGGAGGATACCCTCTTCTGAGGGGGCCCAGGCAGCTACCATCCCATGTGCTGCTGAGGCTCTTCAGGAGGGGGTAAAGAGCCTTGCTTCTGTGGCCTCCCTTCAGGGGCTCGTGCAGCCGGGACCTCCTACACTTGTGTCGAGGAAGAGGGCTGCTTCGGAGTCAGAGGGGTTGAGAGGTCGGGGTACAGAGCGGCAGTGCATTCCCACTGCCCTGAGGGGTGTGGGAAGGAGTCGTCGTGCTGAACCCCGCCTTTCTCTCGAGGTCTCCAGAGTGCCTTCTAGTGGCAGTACTGAGGATTGCCCTTCTGGACACACGCAACCTCAGTTATGTCACAGGGGAGATTCCCCTTTTGGGCTCTTCCGGAGTTTGCCTTCTCACGTTACCTCCTCACAACCCGGTATGATCTCGGGTCCCCAGTCTTGGCGGCTTTGCTCCCTGGATCTAAGAGCCCTGGCAGAGGCCAGGCATGTGCTTTTAGGTGCCCCTCGCCCATCCTTCTGCAGCTACCCTCCTCTCTCCTGGGCCATGTGGATCCTACGGGGCCGTTAACTTGGGAGACTTTCAGAGCTTCTACGGCAGCCTTCCCTTCATACGTCAGGGCCATGGACGAACAGGTCTTCCTCCTGTCCCCTCATCAAGAAGTCTTCTGGACATTCGAGCTCCACTTCTTCCTCTCCTGAGGAAGAGGAACCTTCTGTTCATCTATCCTCCAACTCTGATTTCACTGAATATCAGCGGTTCCTTTCGAGACTGGTTTCAGAGCTTTGTATCTCCTTAATCCACAGGGACAATACCAAGCGGCAGATGCGTGCATTCCTCAGTGAATTCAGCGCTCGCCACCTTGTGGTGCCTTCCCAGTCGATCCCCTTCTATGAGGCGTCTATCTGCACCTGGCAGTCTCCAGCCGCCCCTTCTCCAGCCCCGGCAGACTGCATGAGATGGTATTGTGCCTCCCATGAGTCTCTAGGTTCTCTACCTCACCCGCCTTCGGGTCTGACATCTCTAGATACTCCTTCCGGGCCTCGACGCCCAGCACACGACAGACCCCTGGATCTGGATTCTGTTGAATTTGACTAGTGGGGACGAAGAGTCTTCTCTTCAAGTTGTGTGTTGATGTGCATAGGTTCACATCAGGCACACCACGCTGCCTACAACAGACATCTGTGGTCAATGCTAGCACAGGTTCTGGCATCTATGCCTGATACGGAGCAGTCTAGACAAGCCATTGCCCTCTCTACACAGGGTCTGGAGCTTGCAAGGCACCAAGCGAAGGGCATCTTACGACACCGCGGTGGCTTCCAGGCTGGCAGGGACAGCGATCTGCATTAGGCAGATGGCATGGCTTTGTCTGTCCAGACTGTCACCCATTGCCCGGTGTAGGGTGACCTCTTCCGCTTTCCGGGGGACCTGCCTGTTTTCTCGCAGGGCGAGGAGGATTCTTCAGGGCATCCTTCTCTCCCCGGCCACGGGACACCCCGTCACCCTCAGCAACCTAAGACTGCCTCAGTCTGTTGGTTGAGTCTCCCCTCCTGTTTTCCACCAGTAAGAGGCTGAGGATCTGTTCCCTCAGGGCCAAATTTCAGGCCCCCTTCGGGGGGCTTGGTACTCACCCAGCAGTAATGAATGGTGAAGATTGACAAGGGAAGATATGGAAATTACGTACCTACCTTAATTGTTGATCTCCTCTTGTATCTTCATCATTCATTACTGAATCCCTCCCATCTCCCCTCATGGGCCTCATTTCTTGGGCGTCTCCCCCACCCTGCTCGCCCTTTTCCTTGCCTTCACCCTCCCCTCTGGGGGAGACCACATCCTCTGGTTCCTTGGGACCTTCTGTTCTTCTCTAAAAACATGTAGAAGGATTGAGTAGAAGGTGGGCGAGCGAAACTTCGTCCTTTTCATTTGAAGAAACTCTTTCTGATTTCCTGGAAGGTTTTTCCTTTGGGAACTTCTTCGGGCCAGATTACCTCTATCTCCAGACATCAGGGTTGGTCTCTTAAACAGTCCTCTAACCCTCAGTCCTTGAACTTTTCTAGTGTCCCTTTATTATCTGGTAACACCAGGCTGGGGCTAGTCTACGTATGTTCTAGCCCGATTCGAAAATTAATGTCTTAGTCTGGTGATCTGGTCCTTTGGCCCTGTCTTCTCCAGGGAGTCAGAAGGAGCTCTTTCTCTAGCTCTGTCCAGCTTGACAAGAGGTTGCCCTCTTTAAGGCCCCCCCCCCCAAAGTGCTAACACATATCTGTGTGGTACAGGGGTCTCTTTCCCTTTACCTAGTTGGGGGCTCTCCATCTCTGGAACAGAGTTTGCCTTGGCATTCTGTGAGCTCTCAGCTTGAGTGAGGGGTAATAGGATAGCGGGATGTGTAAGGAAATCTGCCTTTCTCATTTTAAACTGTCTAGAAGGTTCGTTTGAACCATCCAAACCAGTTTTGTCTGAGGGGATCCTTGCTTTCTTGCTCAAAATCCAAGCTGATAAACTTCAAGCCAATTTCACTCAGGACTTGTGGCAGTATTTTTCCCTCCTCCCAATATCCTCTCTTCTTCCTCTTCTTCTTCTTCCCTTTTCCTCTTTCTTCCTTTCTGTCTGTTCCTCCCTCAGAGCCACCCAAGGAAGGAAGCCCTGCGGTCCCTTAGGGTAGGATTCTTCTCTTTTCTGTCCTCTTTTCGGCTTATTCCTTTTTCAGTTTGTTTCCTTTCCTTTTACTATCCCTCAGCTCTCTTGCCTCGCCCTTGTTCTTCTATTCTTTTTATTTCCTCTATGACACAGAACTGGGAGGAGGAGTCTCTGGCGCCTAACGGCTGCCCTGCGCACCACCTAGTCAAATCGCGCACTCAGGGCGGCACCGTCTGCGCTGACTCCTCCCTCAAAAAAAAAACCTCTCGTAGCAGGTGCACGCCTCCAGCTTACACCCAGCAGTAATGAATGGTGAAGATACAAGAGAAGATCAACAATTACGGTAGGTATGTAATTTCCATTTTTTCCTTAAAACGCTGCCTGAGACTTGCTCATTTTGAGTGTAAATGGTGGAACAGTCTTAGTATTCTAACACAGCTGTTAAATGCTTATTGTGTCACTTTATGCAGCCATGCTAAGCAGGATCTGTGTAAAGGTCCAGCAAGGTAAGAACAATACCTGTCTCATTGATTCAGAAGGGGGGATTTGTGAACCAGGTTGGTTGTATGCCCGCTGAGTCAAGTATTGCGCTGCATTTCCCCGAAAAGAATGTGATATTTGGACCTATTACCTGGGTATGCTAGCTAAAAAGGTTCATAATTGACCCCAGAACTCGAGACTGGTAGTTGCTCAGACCCAAAACAAACAGGAGGGTTTCCCTGTTTGTCCCTTGTTCATAAATCGCACTTTAAGGTTGGGCACTGTGGGAGCAGAGGGCCTGAGCCCCGTAGTTGATTTGTGACAGATTTGGTGTGCAGTGGTGCGATCTTAAAGATTTGTTTGCATACTGTGCAATTATTTGGTGACAAGAGCAATAACAGTCCAGTGTGTTGGATTGATAAACTGTAACAGTTCACACACAAACAAGGCTGAGATTTTAAAAATAAATATATAATTTTGATTACAGTCTAAAATTCCCTACCTGTTTTATTTTTTTTTTTCGGGTGCCAACATTGTGTAGCCGTAGATTAGGGAAGAAGATGGCTTCCCACTACAGCAAATACACTGCAGACCACCTTTGGCAGTTGCGCCAGGAAAGAGGAGTCCGATGTGAGGGACGAGCCAGACAGCACCTCATGGAGGCTGTTGTGGCAACCGATGCACAAGCGACTGCCCAAGACCTCGAGTCACAGTCGGTGACTGAAAGAGATCAGACCTTGGGCGTGGAGGGGCCAAGGTTCATCGCAGTGTCCTGTCCCAAGGAGGAGGACAGTGGGACCAGTGGGAACCGAGAGCCACAGCAGCAGGGGAAGGTCACCACAATGCTGGAGCCAGAAGGGATCAGGGCTACAGCTAGAGTTGAAAATGGAGCTGGAATTCAAACAGAGGAAGTTCCAGACGGAGCTGAAGAAGCAAGAAAAAGAAAACCAGCGCCAGAGAGAGGCAGAGCAAAAAGACAACCAGTGCAGGAGAGAGGCCAAGGAAAGAGAAAAACAGCTTCGGAGAGAGGCCGAGGAAAGAGAACAGCAACTTCAGAGAGAGGCTGAAGAGAGACAGCGGCAGTGAGAATATGAACTGGAGAAACTAAAACGCCAAAGACTAGCGCCAGAGCAGGAAAGTGGCATGGGTGAACCTGGAACTCCAGGACTGGGTTACAAGTTAAATTCTAAATTGATGGCTGAATTTAAAGTGGGAGGGGGAGGATATGGATGCATTTTTAAATTAATTTGAAAAGGTATGCATTCAAGCAAAAATTCCCCAAGATTTCTGGAGCTTCCAACTATCCCCGCTGCTTACTGGGAAAGCTTGTGACGTATTGGGTCAGATGGACAATCAGTACAGTAATGATTATGAAAAACTTAAAGATGCATTGATGAAAAAGTACTAATTGACAGCTCAAGCATATAGAGTTAAGTTCCGTGAGCTCAGGAAAAGCCCTGACATGAGCTATGAGGAACTAACCACCAAGCAACGTCAGATCTTACTTCGAGTGGGAGCTCTTGCAGCAGGCTATTACAATAAGTACTACGCCGCAGGCACTAGGACCCTCGGTGAAACTACTGCCAGCAGTACACAGCAGGACACCCAGCCCCGGCCCGCCCCGACGTCGGTCTGGGTGCAAGAGGGGGCGGACCCAACTCCATCTCAGTTCTTTCCCGCCGTGTCCCGCATGTGAAGAAGGAGGAACAGCTTCTGCTTGCAACTTGCAGCTAAATCTTCGTTGATCTGTCTTCAATCAAGACTTTTGGAGCCGTTTTTTGACAGTTTTCGCTTTTGAGGTACACCGACGTCAGTCCACTGCCCGTCGGCTATTTTACCATTTCTTTAGACTTTTTTTCGTTTTCTACCGTCTGCGCGTCAGCCCGTTGCCAACGCTTTTTGAGTTCAATGGATGTCTTCTTGGGTGTCAGTTTCTCAGACCACTTGAACAAGTGTGAGTGTGGGAGGCAGATCCCAGCCAAGCACGGCCATCGGCGGTATGTTTTTTGCCTAGGCCCGGACCACGACACCGCCAACTGCTCCGATTGCCAGGCTTTCACCAGCAGGACCCGCATCCGCCGCTTCAAGGCCCTAAAAGCCTACTCACTGGAGCAGAAAATGGATTTGCACTCCTCGGAGAAGGGAAACAGAAAGAAAAGAAGTGTCATAGCAAAGGCCGAAGTAGGTCCCGCTCGCGGTCCCGGCCCTCTCCAAAAAAGGCCCGTCCCTCGGGTTCTGGAGAACACCTGAAATCTTCTCAGGCTAAGGCCGGCCCTTCGGGGGAGAAGCCAGCTAAGCCTAAGGTGACCCCGCTAAGGGTCACCACTAAGCCCTTAGAGGTGCCTGCTTCAGCCCCACCTCCTAAGGCACCAGCGCTGCCTGCTAAAGGCACGCCTCCGGAGCCCAAGGACTCTCCAGCGCCCCCCCACCCCCCGGCAGCACCCCGCCACGGTACCAGCACCAACGCTGGGCTAAGGATGCTGCAGCAGCTGTGAAGAGCCGACGTCCCTTGCCGCCCAAGTCCTTCTCCCCAGGCACCCAGGAGGGCTCTCCTCGTGCCTCGACATCCTGAGACTTCCTGCCCAAGACAGGCAGCTGAGATCTTCATGAAGGGCGTGCTCCAGGATCTGTTTTCTTCTGGTGGGGGCAGGTCACATAGTGGTCCTCCCGTCAGCCTAGACACCGGTTCCGGACCCAGCGGAAAAACCACAGCCAGGAGGTGAGTCTTCCCCACGGAAGTCGCCGGAGTGCCCGCCTATACCTCCCTTCAGGGCTCGCTCCCGCACCGGGTCCGAGGACCACAGATGTCGCTCCAGGGACTCTGGTGACTGACATCGGTCTAGGTCACGCTCTAGGAGCTCTTCTCGCTCTAAGCGAGAACGTTCCCGATGTCGGTCCTCTGGCTGACGTCTGTGTCTGTTCCGTTGCCGGTCCAGGGACCGGAGTCAGTCTTCAGGCCAACGTTGGTCCGCTAGCTACCGACGACAGCGAGAGCCTGGTCAGAGGGAAGGGTCAGACTATTCAAAGTCATGTAGTTGATCCTCCTCACCCTCGTGTACCTCATCTTCCTCTCTGTTTGCAGTGCTTCCCGGGAGAGAAGGACCAGCCTCACTCGCCTAGGACCAGCCTCGCTCGCCTCCAGACGATCCTACCTTTATGGACGTCATGAGGCACATCCAGGCCTCCAACAAGTGGGACATGGAGGACCTGGATCCGGAACGCCGGAGTTTGGCTAAGTACCTGAGGCAAAAGGAGCCTAAACCTCTGGTCATTCCTCCTTTGGTGGATACCTTCTAGGACCTCACCAGAACCACCTGGATGCATCCAGCTTCAGTCCCGGCCGTTCCGAAGAAGTCGGATAGGCTGTATAAGACCCCGAGGGCAGAGCCCTTTCTCGCTGAACACCCTCAGGCCGATTCCTCGGTGATCACGGCTGCCCATGATAAGTCGAGGCAGCCGAAGCACCTCAGCTCTCAGCCTCCCGACCCAGAGTCTCACTGTTTGGACCAGGTGGGCAAAAAGGTATATGCTGCTTCCACCTGTTCCATATGTTCCCTCAACTTTCTGACACATATGGTACAGTACCAGAATGCGCTTTGGGAGAGGGGACAAGAGCTGATGAAGACCCTTCCAGACTCTGCCCAGAAGACAGAGCTCCTGGACCTCCTAAAATCGGGCTCAGACGTAGGCTCCCATGTCCCTGAGAGCCTTGTATGACACTGCAGATATGGCAGCCAGGGCAGCCGCTTCCGGGGTGTGTCTACGGCGCCATGCCTGGTTGAGAGTCTCCGGCTTTCACCAGGATCTGCAAGATGATATCAAGGATTTGCCCTTCCAGGGTACCATGCTGTTCGGGCAGGAGACGGAGGCCTTGATCTCCCATCTCCAGGAGTTGGGCAAGTCAGTCTGGTCGGTCCGCCAGATGTACCGCGATGACCAGTAGCGACACCATAAACGGCCTTTTTGCAAGTCCTCTGGCGGTCAAGGTCAAGCCCGTAACAACCAACAGGGGCAGAGAGGAGGCTTTCGCAGGAGATTCGGCAACCAGCAGTCTGGTGGACCTCCCGCCCGTGGGCCCAAGTTCTCCCAGGCCTCTCTCCCCACTCCTGACTCAGCCCAGTGACTCCCTTCTGCCCCCTCCCTTGAGAAGATTCAGGGAGCCGGTTGGGAACCGCTTCTCCCTTAATTTCGAAGGCTGGAAGTCAATAACTGCGGACCAATGGGTCTTAGACATCATCGGGGGGGGGGGACACACGCTGGAGTTCACAGAGTTTCCACCGCATACTCCGCCAAAGCTCTCCCATTATTCTCCTTTTCCTATCCCTCTTATAGAAGGAGAGATCCAGACCCTCTTGCAAAAAAGGGCAATAGAGATGGTCCCCTTGCATCAGCGAGGACAGGGGATTTATTCTCACATTTTCCTGGTCCCAAAAAAGACACAGGACCTTCGTCCCATTCTGGACCTCAGTCCTCTAAACCTCTTTATTGAGTACAAAAGGTTCAGGATGGTGTACCTCCAAGGACTCCTTCCCTTGCTGCACCAGGGGGACTGGCTCTGCTCCCTCGACATGCAAGATGCATACATGCATATCAGGGTCTATCCTCCCCACTGGAAGTTTCTGAGGTTCCTCTTCCAAGGGGAGCACTACCAGTTTCGAGTGCTTCCGTTCGGCCTCTCTTCCACTCCGCGAGTCTTCACCAAGTGCCTAGCAGTGGTGGCTGCGGCTCTAAGGCGCATGGGGCACTATGTGTTCCCGTACCTCGACGACTAGCTGCTTATGGCCTCGTCAAGGGTAGGCGTTCTACGTGCCCTCGAAGACACTTATACTCTGTTCCGAGGGCTGGGGATCACCCTTAACCTGTGAAAATTGTCCCCGGAGCCCAGTCAAAAGCTCGCCTTCATCGGAGCGATCCTGGATTCCGTCCAGGGCATGGCCTTCCTCCCCCAGGACAGGGGAGATCGCCTGCGAGAGATGGCAGGATGGATCTCCATAACTCCTCAAGTTCTAGCTCGGAACTTCCTCAGTTTACTGGGGCACATGGCGGCGGCCATCCCTGTCACTCCCTTGGCCCGCCTTCACATGAGGGTCCCACAATGGATGCTCAGGATGCAGTGGGACCAAGGCCACGACGATCTAGACTCCCTGGTCAAGATCTCGGAGCCCATCAGGAGAACTTTGCTGGTGGATGGACCCCAGGATTTAGAAGAGGTCAGCTTTGTCCCGGAGCCACCAGGTCAAACTCAGCGACAGATGCATCGGACCTGGGGTGGGAACGCACCTGGGTGCTGACGTCGAGCGATAAGGAGTTTGGTCGCAAGAGGCGATCCCTTCATATTATGTGCTGGAGATCGCGGCGGTTCTCTACTCCATACAAGCTTTTCAGGAGGACCTGGTGCCAGGCTCTCTTCTAGTTCAGACAGACAACAAGGCAGTTATCTTCTACATCAACAAGCAAGGGGGCACTCATTGTACCCCCTTTGCAGGAGGTGATAGAGTCTGGTACTGGGTGATGGGCCGGACATTCTGCTGTCCACAGTGCGTTCAGGTGTCCTCAATGATCTGGCCGACAGCCTTAGCAGGTCGCGTTCCAGAGCGCCGCAGTGGGACTCTACAGTCCACACAGCAGACCAAGCTCTTGACAGGTGGGGCCTTCCAGGCTGGACCTCTTTCGCGTCCTCGCAGCGTAAACTACCAAAGTTCTGCCATGAGGCAAGTGCACAGGTTTTTCTGGCCAGGCGTTATCCTTTGCTGGGTAGGGAGGTTTCTGTATGCCTTTCCGCCCTGCCCTCTCATTCGAAAGTGCTGCTCAAGTTACAGGCAGAAGGGTCCCGAATGATCCTGGTGGCCCCCAAATGGCCTGGAGCAGATTTGGTTCCCAGTACTGCAGTGGTTATCAACAGAGATACTACAATTCGCTGCCTTAATACTCCATGATTACTGTCCCTGGGACAAGAGTCGCTGGTCACGGCTACGGTCCTTACACCTACATGCTTGGCTCCTTCAGGCGTAGCTCAACACTAGATACAGGGTTTTCTTCCCAGAAGTAGCAGCAGTCTAGTCTGAAGCAAGAAAGCCCTCTACCTCCTCCCCCTCTACGCTATGAAGTGGAAGCGTTTTTGTCGTTGGGCATTGCTGCAGCGTTTGGATCCCGTCACCTGCCCTGTGAACTCAGCATTACAGTATCTCCTCTCCTTGTACGAAAAGGGTCTGAGTTACTCTTCTATCAAGGTGCACATGTGGGCAGTTTCCGCCTATCATGCTCTCATGGGAGACAGAGCATTGGCGCAATTGGATGTCGCCCACTTTTCTTAGAGAATTTACATATAGACCTCCCATTCAGGACCCTGTCCCACCCTGGGACCTCCTTTTTGTATTGGAGAAACTCACCCTCCTTCCTTTTTGAACCAGCAGCAGATTGTGAGCTGCGTTACCTTTCTTGGAAGGTTGTTTTGGTTGCTGTTATTTTCAGCTCGAAGGGTTTCAAGCTTCAGGCTCTGATGTGTAAAGAGCCCTATTTAGTTTCCACGGAAAGGGTTTCCCTCAGGCCAATCTAAGTTTCTTCGAAAAGTGGTCTCAGGTTGACCCTCAACCAGTCAGTTGACCTTCCTGTTTATTTTCCTTTCCCTTCCAATAGAGGCTCTCCTCCACATATTAGGTGTCCAGGACTTTGACATACTACCTCAGAAGACTGACTCAGCACACTGTCAGTCAGGAGCAACTTTTGTGGCCTTTGCACCACATTGCTTGGGTCGACGGTGACCAAGCAGACTTCTCAAAATGGATAGTTCGCTGCATCTCGTTTTGTTACGAGAAACACAATAAACCCCTACCGGGCCCGGTCAGGGGTCACTCCACCAGAGGAGTGTCAACCTCTTCCGTCGCCCTGCGTAATGTCTCTATAAAGGACATTTGTGCGGCCGCCACCTGGAACTCTGTGCATACCTTCGTCAAGCATTACAGCTTGGATATCGTCCCCAGGTGCTGAGCTGGCTCCGGCCTAGCTGTTTTACAAAGGCTTCTGTCCTGAGGCCTCTGGAGTCAGCATATTCCACCTCCTGGGGTCGTCTACCTCTTTGGTGTGGGACTGCTTGGGATTCAGTCCTTATTGTGAATAGCCTGCGCAAGAGCTCCCACTCAAAGTAAAGATAGTACAGTTACTAAGAACTTACGTAACAGTAGATCTTGAGAGGAGCTCTTGCAGCAGGCCTGCCGCCACCCACCTTCCCCCTCGAGGTGTGCAGATCCATTTTCGTTTGCATCTCCATTTCTCTTCTACAGTTGCTTCGTCTCTTTCTCTTGTCAGTCCTTCTTCCGGGTCTTGGCGGGAGAACTGAGGTGGAGCTGGGTCTGCCTCCTCTTGTACCCAGACCGACGTCGGGGCGGGGCCGGTGTCGGGGGCAGTTCCTGCTGTGTACTGCTGGCAGAACTTTCACTGGAGGGTCCTAGTGCCTGCGGCGTAGTCCTTATTGTAATAGCTTGCTGCAAGAGCTCCTCTCGAAGATCTACTGTTACGGTAAGTTCTTATGTAACTGTACTTTTTTGAAACATTGGTGGGGGGGGTCAAGGCCGAGACTATAGAGAAAATTAAGGTTGCTGTACTTTTGGAGCAGTTCTTTTGGGGTTGCCCAGCAGAGCTGAAAACCTGACTAGTGGACTGAGCACCAAAAAACGTGCAGGAGGCTGCTGAGCTCTCAGACCACTATGCCAGGAGCAGGACTGCTCTGAAAGGAAGTGGGGCAGGTGTGGCAGCGCAGAAAGGGAAAAGCGTGCCTTAAGGGCCTCTAAAACCCTCACTGCCTCCCCAGAAAGCAGGCAGCTCCAGGTTACAAAGAAGGGATTTGCCTGATAAAAGAAATGGTGATTGTTGATTTTGCAAACAACCTGGGCATATTGGAAGACAGTGTCCTAAAAAGGAACAGAGTGCACAAAGTGGTGCTCAAACAGAGGTGGGTGCACTGTGTATCCCTGAAAACATGCCTATAAACATGAGGGAGCACATACACCCGGTTACTGTAAATGGGGTGCGAACCCATGGGTTGAGGGACATAGGGCATCCCTTACTTTGGTAAAAGGGGATTTGGTTTAACTTGAACAGCTTATACCTAATCAGTTTGTTACAGTATGGGGATTCACTGGGGAGGAGAAAACTCTGACACTTGCTAGTGTTCTCCTGGACTGGGGTGAGACAGTAGAGACTGTGCAAAACGTTGCAGTGGCAGAAAATCTTGCCCTGTATGTGATTATAGGGAACAGTCTCCAAAAGGGGGTGGTGTGTGCGGTTACCCACAGTCAGATGGCAAAGGCCAATTGTGGTTCCCTGGACCCCATAGAAGCCTCTATGGAAAACACTGGGAGGCTGGTTCCCCAGCCTGTGTCTCCCGACATGGAGTGTGAAAGGGAGTTAGAAATTCCCCCGGTAGCAGTTAACAAAACAGCAACAGAAGGTTACTCTGAGGAGGGAGGGGTAACCAGTGGTCAGAGGGCTAGGGATGGCAGTGATCCTGAATGCCCTGATGCTAGAGCTAGGGACCCTAGTTTAGAAACATGCCTTGGGAATGTGTAAAGATTTTGCAGCTGCTCAAAAAAATGACCCTAGTTTAGAGAGACTGAGGGCTTGTGCAGAATCTGACTGGACACAGGGAGGTGATGGAAGACACAGAGTGTACTGGGACAGTGGACTACTGTATATGCAGGATGCAAGGACAGAGGGAGGGGTGATGGACAGGCAGCTTGTCGTTCCCCAAGGGTACCTTGAGCGGTTGCTCAGGATTGCTCATGATATCCCCATGTCTGGACATCTAGGAATCACACACATATATGCAGCGATTGGCCCAGAATGTCTATTGGCACAACTTCACTCAGCAGGTGAAGGAATATTGCAGGTCTTCTCACCAGTGCCAAGAAATAGGGAAGGTGGGTAGTAAAATCCAAGCCTCCCTAATTCCCTTGCCCATAGTGGAGGAGCCATTCCAGAGAGTAGGAATGGATATTGTGGGGCCTTTGAAATAGCCCCAGCTCCTCTGGGAAGAGGTTTATCCTAACAGTGGTGAATTATGCCACTCGCTACCTGGAGGCAGTCACCTTGTCCTCACTGAGGACAAACAAAGTGGCAGATGCCTTGCTTGGGATTTTCTCCCGTGTTGGGTTCCCACTGGAGGTTATCACTGATTGAGGAGGTTTCTTCATGTCAGACCTAATAAATTGTTTGTGGGAGAAGTATGGGGTGGTGCAGAGACACGTGACACCTTATCATCCTCAAGCCAATGGGCTTGTGGAAAGGTTTAATGGTACCCTAAAATCGATGCTCCAAGCGTTTGCTGAACAGCATGGGAGGGACTGGGAGAAATACCTTCCTCACCTGTTGTTCACATACAGGGAGATGCCCCAAGAGTCAACAGGGTTTTCTCCCTTTGAGCTCTTGTAATGATGCAGGGTGCGTGGGCCCCTAGACTTGATCTGGGAGGACTGGGAAGGCAAGCATGCCACCCAGGGAACTCCCATAGTGGAGTATGTCCTTAAGTTTAGGGAAAAGCTGAAGGAACTCGTGGGAACAGCCCAGAGCAACCTGGCAGCCATCCAGTAGAAGCAAAAAGTATGACACGACTGCAGAACCAGAGGAGCTCGCTTGTATACTGTGGGTCAGGAGGTCATGGTCCTAATCCTAGTCTGGAAAGATGAGCTGCAGGCCGAGTAGGCAGGACCATACAAAATAGTGAAACAGGTGAATGACGTAAATTACATTGTGGAACTTCCTGACAGGAGACATAACCAAAGGATGTACCATGTCAACATGATGAAGCCATATGCAAACTGGGCTGACATGGTCTTTGCAGTGTGTGGTCCTGGGGGGGGGACAGACAAGTAAGACCCTCTTCCGGACTTGCTGGAGGAAAGCAAGTGGGAGTCCTCTGTGGAGGCAATCAAACTGTCGCCCCAGTTGACCCTGGAACAGATCCAGGAAGTAAGGGAGGTTTTAGCAGACTTTGCCCCATTGTTTAATGCCAAGCCTGGACTAACCCCCTTAACAACGCATGATGTAGACATGGGGATGCAAGTACCCATACGGTGGACAGCATATCGGGTATCAGAGGCTGTCCTAAGGGACATTAGGAGGGAGGTGGAAGAAATATTGGATTTAGGGGTAATCCAGAAATCCCACAGCCCCTGGGCCTCACCCGTAGTCCTGAGGCCTGTAGTCCTTGTTCCCAAGCCGGATGGCTCTACTTGTTTTTGTGTGGACTATCGTGGGCTCAACGCAGTCACAAAGTCTGATGCCCACCTGATGCCATGGACGGATGAACTACTGGACAAGTTTGGAGGGGCGACATACCTTACCACTATTGACCTGACAAAAGGGTATTGGCAGGTGGAGTTAACTGCCAGAGCTAGGGAGAGGTCATCTTTCATCACTCTGATAGGGTTAATTGAGTTCAAGGTAATGCCTTTTGGAATGAAGAACGCCTCTGCCACCTTCCAAAGGTTGGTGAACCAGGTGTTACATGGTACTAAAGAGTATGCCGTGGCGTACCTATTTAATACTGCCATCTTCTTTGCCAGTTGGAAGGAACACCTGTCCTACCTTACAGAAGTGTTGGGCAGGACACAGAGGGCTGGGCTCACTGTGAAAGCTGAAAAGTGTCAGGTGGCCATGGCTGAGGTGACATACCTAGGGCATATAGTAGGGCAGGGACAGCTCCATTCTAATCAAGCAGAGATTGAGGCAGTAGAGGCGTGGCCCAGATCTGAAACACAGAAACGAATTCAGAGTTTTCTAGGGACTACAGGGTACTATCGAAAATTTGCATCAAACTACAGCACCCTAGCAGCTCCCCTGTCTGGCCTGCTAAAGAAAAGAATTCCTAAAATGGTAAACTGGGAACCAGCCTGTGAACGAGCCTTTACATGGCTAAAGGAAGCACTGTGCAGTGCTCCTGTGTTAGCCAGTCCTGACTACAGTAAACTATTTGTAGTCCAGACAGATGCCTCAGATGTTGGTATTGGGGCAGTACTTAGCCAGACTTCTAACCAAGGGAAAGAACCCCCAATAGTGTACCTCAGTAAGAAAGTACTTCCCAGGGAACAGGCTTATTCTACAGTAGAGAAGGAGTGCCTTGCGCTGGTGTGGGCACTGAAGAAATTAGAGCCATACCTATACGGGTGGCACTTTGAGGTACAGACGAATCTTAACCCCCTGGTTTGGCTGGCACAAATGGGTTAGACAAATGGTTGGCTTCTAAGATGGAGTCTTGCATTATAGGGATACCATGTGACCATTACCCACAGGGCCGGATCGACAAACGCAAACAGTCTATCACAGCAGAGCAGTGAACTGAATTTGGGAAACTCATCCCATACCTAGGAATAGGTTCCCACAAATTCAGTCTAGGAGGGAGGAGTATCTCAGTAGCCATCTAACCTTTTACTGTTTGTATATAATTTTGTTATAAGTTTATATATATATGTATATATTATATTTATATAATCTGTAATAAGGGGTGCTAGCTGTACATTCGAGCAGACTTGATAGACCTCTAGGCCTTTATCTGCTGGTAAATTTCATATGTTCGTATATGTTCTAGGGACGTGGATATGTTGTTCTATCCACACTGTCTGGCAGGTTCCTTGCTGCTTTAATTCTTGCCAGAAGGTCTTCAAGCTGGCTCCTCCCAACCACCTAGGTGGTAAAACCCTCAGCTCTGCCCCATGACCCCAGATCTTCCTTACTGCTTGGAATCTCAGGTTCCCTCCTTAGCGCTCTGCATTTTAGGCCTGGATCCTAATCCTTCGGAATTTCTGAAAATTATTTTAAAGTTCACTATACTTATGTCTTCATCTTCCCTCACGGCTGCGATGGATAAATCCACTCCCAGCTTCCGTCGGTGCCCTTTCGGGCAGAAAATGTCCCGAACCGACCCGCACTCCAAGTGCGTCTGCTGCCTGGTCTTGCACACGATCCGCAGGCCTGCAGTCTCTGCAAATCCTTCACGCCTTCGGTTCTGGAAGACCGCGCTGCCTGACTCCATCTGCGGTGCCCCAAGAAATGGTATCTGTCGGTTAAGTCGAAGGAGGTCCATTGGGCGGTGTCCACGGCTGTGGGCTCCGCCGAGCAGCTGGAGCAGTTGATCGCCCTCGAGGAGGAGGCGGCCCAGGCTGCGTCTTCTTCCTCCTCGGCTCCGGCGTTTATCCCCCTCTCCTTGGGCTCCTCCTGCACTGCTTCTTTGAAGAAGCGTTCAAACAACATGAAGTCTTGCTGTATTCTGACAATAGCAGTGAGTCCCAACCTTCGAACTGCCCCAGAGATGAAAGAGTTAACTTTCCATGCCAGGCATGGAATGCTGAGCTCGAGCTCGGTTGAGTCTCTGTCTGTTGCTGTTTGAACTTAAACCGTCAGATTCTTTACTCTGCCTCACTGAACAGTCGCTCCGGAGATTTCTCCTTTGCTCGGTTCAATTTGTCGGTTAAAGTACCGTTTTCTCGGTTTTCGACCGAATTTAAACCGCAACCTGTTGGTTCAGTCTCTGTCTGTGGTATTTGTGAGTACTAGATAGGTTTATATTGTTTTCTATTCTGTGTGGAACTTGTAAACGGTTCATTGGTTCGGTTTGAACCGATTAAGTTGTTAAAAAATCTTAATTTCTACTTTTAGAGTGTGGTTACCGGTTCTTATCGGTTCTTAAAAATATGGATTTACTACGGTTTTTTCCACGACCCATAACACGGTCAGGAACCGATAAGAGTGTCTTGCCTGGCGGATTGCCATTAAAAGGGTAAGTTTGGTTAGGACTGGCACTATGTCTGAGAAACCCAAAAGGAAAACCGGGTGCACCTGGTTTCAACACTGTAGTGTGTGTGGGGAAGTCTTTGCTAAGGCTGACCCCCACACCATCTGTGTTTATTGTCTGGGGTTTGACCACCTCGATTCAGACTGCCAGATTTGTAAAAATTTTCCTGCAGCTACCCTAGAAAAGAGAGTTGGTAGGCTCAGGTAAAGGGAGGCCAAAAAGTCCGATGACTCGAATGGCCAGCCCGGTTCGGTTCAAACCGAACCAGAAGGAGTGCCCTCTGACCAGGGTGAAACTTCTTCGGGCAAAAGGAGAACCGATTCTGAGGAGTCTGTTCCGGTTAAAAGAACAAGAAGGGAAAAATCAGCTGGTGTGGATCCAAAAGTTTCTTCTCCAACCGCTGATGAGATAGCCAAAGCAATAAAAATTGTGCAGTCGCTTTCCTCAGTTCCGACCAAACCGGCACCATCAGGGAGGCGCTCGGTTCGGCCAGTTCCACCGGTTCCAGATTATGAATTGGAAGAATATTATGAACTGGAGGAGGATTATGAGGAAAGTGAATGTGGTTTTGAAAGTCTGGATGTGCCCATTGACCCGGACATCTCCCCAGACAGACCTTCAGGGGTGTCTCCTCCTAGGCTTTCTGAGTCCCCTTCCCATTTCATGTTTTACAAGAAAGTGTCCGAAACCCTTCAGCTTCCTATGGAAGAAGCTGTGGATGACCAGGAGGAGCCTGACTATGTGGAAATGATGGATATCCCAGAGTGTAGGAGGCTGTCTATTCCCTTACACAAGTCTTTTGGGAAACAGACATTTAAGATTTTAAAGACTCCTAATTCTATACCTCCTGTGGATAAAAGAATGGACAAGAGGTATACTTTGTCAGGCTCAGATACGGAGTTCCTTACCAACAATGCAGCCATGTTGGGGTAGTGCAGGCTGCAGCCTGTGATAAGGCTAATATACCCTTGGCTTCACACCCCCCAGATAAGGACTCCAGGAGGATTGATGCCATGGCAAAGAAACAGTACATGGCAGCATCCTTGGGACTCGGGCAGGTCAATTATATGGCCTATACAGCTAGATACCAGAAATCTAGATGGGACACTGTCATGGCTTTAGCTAAACAGGTCCCTGTCCAGCTTGCCAGGGAGCTGGAGCAGGTGGCTGCTGATGGTATTGAGGCATCCAAGGTGCAATTCCATGCTGCAGTGGACTCCAGTGATGTTTCATCTAGAGTCATGGTTACATCTGTGGCACTTCGTAGGATGGCTTGGCTCAGATGTACTAGCCTGTCTCAGGATACCCAGACTAAGGCCATGGATTTTCCTTTGTGGGTAATTCTTTGTTTGGGGAGCAAACAGAGAACTACATGAAGAAAATGGATGAATAGCGGACCACCTATAGGAGTGCTCAGGCCAAGGAAAGGCAAGCCACTCCTCAAAGGCAGCATCCCAGGGGCAATGGCAGGCCTTTTCATAGGCCTTTCTACTAAGCCCAGGCCTCCTCTTCTGCCTATGCTCAGAGGCGGTTGTTTAGAGGGAGAGGCAGAAGGGGTATAAGCAGGCCTGCTACCACCCCTCAGCTTAAACCCCCTGCCAAACAGGCACCCTGATGGGTTTGCCAGGGCAGATTCTCCACCACCTGTAGGGGGCAGGCTGGCTTACTTTGTCCAGGACTGGAAGTCTTTAACATCAGACAAATGGGTCCTGGAAGTAGTAAGCCAGGGACTGGTTCTCAGCTTCAAAAAATTTCCAAAGATGAGAACCAGATCCTTTCCACCTGCAAATCCCTTAGAGACACTTGCCCTAGAGGCAGAGGTCTCTTCCCTCCTGGCTGTCAGAGCTGTGGAAAGGGTTCCACCCCTACACCAAGGGAAAGAGTTGTACTCCAGGTACTTCCTCACCCCCAAAAAGACAGGTGAATGGTGGCCCATCCTGGATCTCAGATATTTAAACAAGCACCTTTTAAAGCCAAAGTTCAAAATGGTGGCTCCGGGAATAATTCTGCCCTCTCTAAGGCCAGGGGACTGGCTAGTCTCCCTGGACCTCAATGATGCTTACTTCCATATTCTTATCAGAAGCTCCAATCGAAAGTACCTCAGGTTCGAGCTGCCCTCAGGCCATTACCAATTCAGAGCAATGCCCTTCGACCTAACCTCTGCTCCAAGGGTGTTCACAAAATGCCTGGCAGTAGTAGTTGCTTCTCTAAGAAGGCAAAGGATTGCCATCTTCCCATACCTGGACGACTGGCTCATAGTAGGCCAGTCCCCAGACCTAGTCAAGTTACACCTACAGATAACTCAGCAACTGCTCACCTCTCTAGGTTTCCTTCTGAATCTTTCAAAGTCTGTTCTAGAGCCTGTTCAGCTCCTCACCTTCATAGGCGCAGAGCTAGATACAGAAAAGGCCAGAGCCTTCCTTCCCCTGGACAGGGCAAGGACCCTTATCACACTGGCCTCTTCATTCACCCTACAGGTGTCTCGACCAGCGAGGCATTTCCTGCAGCTCCTGGGGCACATGGCTGCTTCTA
The DNA here is from genome assembly GCA_016271365.2 of Neoceratodus forsteri. Lineage (NCBI taxonomy): Eukaryota > Metazoa > Chordata > Ceratodontiformes > Ceratodontidae > Neoceratodus > Neoceratodus forsteri. Next base: position 449,420 of record JADMNL010000022.1, on the reverse strand, counting down.
CAGCAGTAGTGCAAGGAGCAAGATTTCAGATGAGGGACATTCAGTTCCACTTGAGAGCCTTTTGGTCTCAGAAAAAGGACCCTCTGACCAAACTGATACCAGTGACTCGAACCCTGATCCAGGCCTTGCAGTGGTGGCAGGATCAGAACAATCTAAGGCAGGGAGTTCCTTTTGTCACTCAGTCTGACTCTTTAATCCTTACTACAGATGCCTCCCTCTTGGGGTGGGGGGCCCACTTGGGAGACCTGACCACCCAAGGGTTGTGGTCTCCTCAGGAGTCTCTGCTTCACATCAATCTGCTGGAACTCAGAGCAGTGTTTCTAGCACTAAAAAGCTTTTTCCAAGTCTGTTTAGAACAAAGTTATTCAGATCAGGACAGACAATACCACCACAATGTGGTATATCAACAAGCAAAGGGGCACTCGGTCTGTGGCCTTGTGCACAGAAGCAATGAAGTTGTGGTCTCTGGCCTATTCCCTGAACACCTCCCTCACAGCAGTACATCTCCCAGGCAAGGACAATGTCCTGGCAGATGCTCTCAGTAGGATATCTCAGGGCCATCACGAATGGTCACTGGATCCCCTGGTTTTGGAGGTGATCTTCTCCAGATGGGGCACCCCACAGATAGATCTTTTTGCAGCCCCAGACAATCGCCAACTTCCCCTGTTTTGTTGCAGGCCCCCAGTGTGGGGCTCAGTCCCCCTGGATGCCTTGGTTCTCAATTGGGAAGGGAAGTTCCTGTATGCTTTTCCCCCCTTCCCTCTCCTGTTCAAAGTACTAGTCAAAATCAGGTCTCAACCTTGCAAAGTGATTCTGATTGCTCCAGACTGGGCCAGACAGCCCTGGTACCCTCTCCTGTTGTCCTTAGCAGTCCACCTTCCCTTGTCTCTTCCCAGAAATTACAACCTGTTGACCTGTGCTCAGGGGAGGGTTTGGTACCCAAATCTCAAATCTCTCAATCTCAAGGCCTGGCTCTTGAAGAGTTAGAGTTTGCTGATTTACACCTCTTTCAAGGTGTTATGGATATTCTCAAAGCTGCTAGGAAGCCTTCCACCAGAATTACTTATAATTCCAAATGGAAAAGATTCTCCATATGGTGCTCTGGGAAGCATATTTCCCCAGAGTCTGCTGACTTGCCCACAGTCCTTGACTGTATGGTCCATCTGAATAGCTTGGGACTCAGACCAGCTACACTTAGGGTGCATCTGGCAGCTGTCTCTGCTTTTATTTCAGCAGGTAAGCCCTCTTCTCTTTCAGCTCACCCTGTATTCTCCAAGTTTTTCAGGGGATTGCTTCATACCAATCCGCCATTCAGGGCCCCTGCCTCTGCTTGGGACCTTAATGTTTGCATTGCTCAGCTTATGCAACCCCTTTTGAGCCCTTGTCCTCAGCAGAGCTTAAGTACTTGACTTGGAAAACTGTGTTCTTGGTGGCCATCACTTCTGCCAGGTGCATAAGTGAGTTACAAGCCCATCAGTGGAGCCTGATTTTATCTCTTTCCATAGAGATAAGGTGGTCCCTCAGGACTAACAGGAAGTTTTGCCTAAGGTGGTTTCAGACTTCCACAACAGCAATCTATGTCTCTTCCTGTGTACTTCACTGACCATTCCTCCTCTGGCGAGGAGGTTGCATGAGTTGGATGTGAAAAAGACCCTTAGCTACTACATAGAACGTACCAAGGGTCACAGGTTTGACTCCCTCCAACTGTTCCTCACTTATGGTGAGGTTGATAAAGGAAAATCTGCCACTAAAAGATCCATTGCCAGGTGGATTGTCTCTTGCATTCAATTTTGTTATGAAAAACTGGGTAGGATTCCACCCTCAGGCCTGAGGGCTCACTCTACCAGAGGTACAGCTGCTTCCCTGGCTGCTGCCAGGGATATTCCTATTTTAGAGATATGTCAAGCAGCTACCTGGAAAACTGTTCACACTTTTAACAAGCATTACTCTCTGGATATCCAGGCTAGGAGTGATGCTCGGTTTGGCACAGTTGTGCTTCAGAGTCTATTTCCTAAGTAGGTTCTGTCCCTCCTCCATGGAGGTACTGCGTGGTAGTCTGCTATTGTCAGAATACAGCAAGACTTCATGTTCTTTGAAGAAAAAACTACTCACCTTAGTAATGTTGTTTCTTCTAATGGAGTCTTGCTGTATTCTGACCCCCCCCCGCCTTCCCCTCTCAGAACCTTTATTTCAAACACCATGAAGTCTTGCTATATTATGACTATATGCAGTCAGCCACTGCAGGCTGAACTGCCCCGGAGAGGAAAAAGGTTAACTCAGAGGAGTCTGGAGTTCCACAGCAATGAGCGCTATACAAAAGCTCTATCTGGCCAGTTTCAAATGAAACTGTCAGATTCTTTACTCCGCTTCACTGAACAGTCTCCGAAGAGATCAGCTCCTTCACATCGGTTCATTTCTCGGTTCAAGCAGTATTTTGAGTTCATTGAACCGCAAAAAATATTTATTTTACGCATTTCGAGTTAAAAGCTCTATCTGGTAAACCATAAGTAGAAAATTTAAAGTCTGTGTGAAATTCAGTTATCCGGTTCGGTTTTGAACCGTCGAGTTTCTTTCATTACTTGTTTAAAGTGTGGTTGGGCTTTTAGAGTGCAGTTCCAGTTCTTATCAGTTCTAAAAAAACCTTGCTTTTAAAATAGTTTTTTTTCAAAGACCCACGTATCGGTTAGGAACCCGATAAAATTGTCTTGCCTGCCTTTACCATCAGAAGGGCAAGTTTTTAGTTAGGCTGGCATTATGTCTGAGAAACCCAAAGAAAAACCGGCCCACTGGGTTTCAACACTGTGATGTCTGTGGGAAGCCTTTGCCAAGGCTGACCCACGCCCACTTGTGTTTATTGTCTGGGGGCTGACCACCTCCTGTCAGACTGCCAGGTGTGTAAAATTTCCTGCAGCCACCTGGAAAGAGATTGGGCGGCTCAGGGAGCGAGGAGACAAGAGATCCGCTGACCGGATGGCCAGCCAGGTCCAGTACCCACTGGACCCAGAGGGGTGCCCTCTGACCAGAGGCGAGACTTCCTCGGGCAAGAGGTAGTTCAGGGAACCAGTCTCAGTGAAAAAAGACAAAGAAATCAGTAGGTTTGGAGTCCAAAATTGTCTCTCAACTGCTGCAGAAATAACTAAAAGCCATACAGATTGTCCAGTCACTGTCTCAGGGTCCTGCCAAACCACCTACAGTTGGTAAAAGGTTGGTTCGTTCAGTGCCAGTGGTTCAGGAGTATGATGTTGAGGAATTTTATGAACCACAGGAGAGGGAGGACGAATTTGATCATTACATGTGTGGCTGGGAGGGTCTGGACGTGCCCATTGAACCGGACATTTCTCCAGACAGACCTTTAGAATCTCCTCCTATTCTGTCTGAGTCCCCTTCTCATTTTATGTTTTACAAAAAGGTTGCAGAAACCCTCCAGCTTCCTTTAGAGGAAGCAGGGATGAAACAAGAGGAGCCTGATTTATGTAGAAATGATGGATATACCAGAGTCTAGGAGGTTGTCTATTCCTTTGCATAAGTCATTTAGGAAGCAAACAACAAAGATTTTAAAAATCCTCATTTCTGTCCCTCCTGTAGATAAAAAAATGGACAGAATATATACCTAATCGAAGCTCTGATACAGACTTCCTCACTGAGCAGTGTAGTCATGTAGGTGTGGTACAAGCTGCAGCCTGTGACAAGGCTAATATTCCTCTGGCCTCACATCCTCCTGATAAGGATTCCAGGAGAAGATTGATGCCATGGCCAAAAAAAAACAGTATATGGCAACTCTATGCAGGACTCAGGCAGGCAAATTATGTAGCTTACATGTAGATATCAGAAATCTAGGTGGGACACAGTATTGCAGTTAGCCAAGAAGCAGGCCCCATGGCCAGCTGGCTAGTGAGTTGGAACAGGTGGCTGCTGATGGCATTGAAGCCTCTAAAGTTCAATTTCATACTGCTGTTGATGTTAATGATGTTTCCTCTAAGGTTATGGCCACTTCTGTAGCTTTCGTGAGTTGGCATGGCTCAGATGCACTAATCTGTCCCAAGATACTCAGTCAAAGGCTATGGATTTTCCTGTTGTGGGTAATTCTCTGTTTGGGGAACAAACAGAAAACTATATAGAAAAGATGGATGAATACAGAGACTACCTACAAAAGTGCCCAAGCTAAGGAGGCATGCCCACTCCACAGAGAGCACCCCAGAGGGTAAGGGAGCAGGCCTTTCCACAGAGCCTTTTTACCAATTTCAAGCCTCCTCTGCATTTGCACAGAGGGTTTCTTTAGAGCAGAGGTGAGCGGGGCACAGTAAACGTCCCCCCTCAGCCCTAAGGCTACTGCCAGCTTGAGCACCCTGATGGGGTGCCCAGGGCAGATCTCCTGTATACCAGTGGGGGCAGGTTGGTTTATTTCAGCCAGAACTGGGTGTCCCCTAACCAGGACAGGTGGGTTCTGGAGGTAATAGGACCAGGGTCTCAGTTCTCAGCTTCAAACAGTTTCGAAGATGAGAGCCAGACATTTTCCACCTGCAAATCCTTCAGAAGCCCTTGCCTTTGGAAGCAGAGAGTTTCTTCTCTTTTGGACTGCAAAGCAGCAGAAAGGTCCCTCCTTGCCATCAGGGCAAAGGGGCTGTCCTCAAGATACTCTTACCCCAAAGAAGACAGAGAATGGCGGCCCATTTTAGATTTAAGGTACCTGAACAAGCATCTTTTGAAACCAAAGTTCAAAATGAGAACTCTGACAATGATTTTGCCCTCCCTGAGGCCAGGGGACTGGTTAGCTTCCCTGGACCTCAAGGATGCCTATTTTCATGTTCACAATCAGGCCTTCTCACCGAAAGTACCTCAGGTTGAGACTGCCCTCAGGCCACTACCAGTTCAGGGCAATGCCCTTGACCGCTACCTCTAAGCCAAGGTATTCACTGAAATGTCTAGCTGTGGTAGTGGCTCATTTAAGAAGGCAAAGGATTGCTGTGTTTCCCACCTGGACAACTGGCTCATAGTGAGTCAGTACCCAGATCAGGTAAAATCCCACTTGCAAGTCACCAGCAGCTTCTCACTTCCCTAGGATTCCTGCTGAATTTACCAAAGTCAGTTCTCCGAACCAGTTCAGGTACTAACTTTCATAGGTGCAGAATTGAACACAAGTTAGCCAGGGCATTTCTCTCCCCTCGGGAAGGGTGGGCAGACTCGTGCCCTGGCATCCTCCTTACCCTGGGTCTCTCTCGACCAGCAAGGCATTTTCTGCAACTCCCCAGGGCATGGCTGCTTCACAGCCAGTGCAGGAGCAAATTCCAGATGAGGACATTCCAGTTCCATTTGAGGGCTATTATAATGGGGTCTCAAGGAAGGACCTTTTCAAGTGGTTCCAGTGACCCAAACCCTGATCTGGCCTTGCACACTGGTGGCAGGATCAAAGCAATCTAAAACAAAGGGTTCCTTTCATTCCCATTTCCCTCCCTCACCACGGATGCTTCCCTGTTAGGGTGGGGAGCTCACTTGGCGACCTGTCCACTCAGGAGTGTGGTCTCCCCAGGAATCATCTGCCCACATCAATCTTTTGGAACTCAGAGCTGTCCTTTTAGCTCTTCAGGCGTTTTCAGCTTCTGTCCAGAACAAAGTAGTTCCAAGTCAGGACAGACAACACCACAACAATGTGGTACATCAACAAGCAAGGGCACTTTCGGTCATCACCTTGTGCACAGAAGCAATAGTTGTGGTCTCTGGCCTCCCTGAACACCTCCTGATGGTTCACCTTCAGGGAAAGGACAATGTCCTGTGGCGGATGCCCTCAGCAGGATTTCTCAGGGCCATCACGAATGGGCTCACAATCAGTAGTCTGTTCCTTTCTCTTCTAAAAAAAAAAAAAAAAATGCTGAGACTCTCTCCGACTGCTATAGGCATCTTGGTATCTGGGTCATGCATCTAGTAAAAAAAAAAAAAAAAAAAATTTTTATCTGTAAAAAAAAAAAGGAAAAGGAAATCAAACAAGTGGAAATAAGAAGGTAGGCTATCCTTCGCTGTTTTTGCTAAGTGGTTTCTCCCTTTAAGTGTCCCTGGACAATTATTACAGAAACTCTGCTGACCATAAGCAGTCCAATTCAGCTAGCCTAAGCCTTGGCCGGCCTTAGCTAGTCGTCTGGGTCCTGCTTTCTTGGAACGCCTGAGTTTACATTTTCCATTTCTAAACCCTGAGCAGCGCCCCATGCTGCGGGGTTTGCTCCCTCCCGGCTGTCCTCCAGTTAAAGGCCTTCCCACGGCCAGGAGCCCGAGGTGGGTGTCAGAAAAATAGCATGTTGAAGATGAGGACTATGCATTCTGAGTCTGTCTAGCGGGTTGGTGAACCTTCTCTTCAACTCTATCTCGAGGATTCTTGCTTCCCCTTTAGTAGAGCCTTCAGCTACAAGCTAACTATGCTTGTTGGGCATTCTGGTCCCTTCAACGTCCATCTCTCTCTCTCTTCTTCTTCTTCTTCTATTTTCTCATTTCCTTACTCATCTCTCTCCTAAAGTCGCCCAGGTAAGAAGGCCCTGCACACTCCCTAGGCTAGGATGTTCTTATCTCCTCTGTCCTTCCTCCATCGGCTTATTCCTTTTCAGTTCATTCTTCCTGTTTGCTATCCCCGGCTATCTTGCCTCGCTATCTATATTTTCTGCTTTCATTTTGCCTCTCCGGCTCACAGAACTGAGTTGGAGGAGAATTGATCGCTACTAACGGCCGCCCTTTATGCACATGGCGCAGACTCTCGAGAACGGGCCGTTAGGCAACTTAAAAAAAAAAAAAAAAAGCCTCCGTGGCGGGTCGCGCCTCGGCACAACACCCAGGAAGTAATGAATGGTGAAAGATACAAGAAGATCAGAATTCTGGTGAGTGCATTTTCCTTTTCTGTCCTTGACAGTCTACCCTGCCCTGAGCTTGCCCAGAGTCCACGACTTCACTGGCCTGTGCACAGGGGAGAGAGTGTGGTATCCGACCTCAAATCCTCCATCTCAAGGTATGGCTCTTGAGGAGTTAGAATTTGTTGGACTTACACCTTTCTCGGGTGTGTTTTGATATTTTAAAGTTTCCAAGGAAGTTTTCACTAGGCCACTTACAATTTAAGTGGAAAAGGTTTTCATCTGCTCTTGAGAAGCAGATTGTCCCAGAATCTGCTGATCTGCCCATTTTACTGGACTATTTGGTCCATTTAAATTCCATAGGCCTTAGGCCAGCTACTGTAAAGGTTCATCTGGCAGCTGTCTCTGCTTTTCTGTCAGCAGGGAAGCCTGCTTCTTTTCTTCTCACCCTGTGCTTTCCAAGTTTTTAAAGGGTTACTTCACACCAACCCTCCTCGAGAGAACCAGTCTCTCGCTTGGGACCTGAATGTTTGCATTGCTCAGTTAATGCAACTCTTTGAGCCTCTGTCCTCAGCAGAGCTCAAGTTTCTGACTTGGAAAACTGTTTCCTAGTGGCTATCACTTCTGCCAGACGATAAGTGAACTACAGGCCCTGTCAGTGAAGAAGATTTTATCTCTTTCCACAGAGATAAGGTAGTCCTCCAGGACTAACAGAAAGTTTTTGCCTAAAGTGGTTTCAGATTTCCACCTGAACCAATCCATCTCTTCCAGTATTTTCACTGAGCATTCTTCCTCAGGTGAGAGGAGTTGCACAACTTGGGCGTCAAAGAGCCTTAAGCTACTATTTGGAGCACCAAGGGTCACAGGTTGAATCCTCCAACTCTTCCTTACCTATGGCGAGGTTGGCAAAGGAAACCTGCCACTAGAGGCACAATTGCAAGGTGGATTGTCTCTTGTATCCAATTTGTTATCAAAACTAGGTAGAAACCCCCTCAGGACTGAGGGCTCACTCCACTAGGGGTACAGCTGCATCTCTAGCGGCTGCTAGAGATATTCCCATTCTGGAAATCTGTCAAGCTGCTACTTGGAAAACAGTTCACACTTTTACAAAGCGTTATTCCCTGGATATTCAGTCCAGAGAGATGCTGCGTTTTGGCACAGCTGTGCTTCAGAGCCTATTTCCTAAGTAGGTTCTGACCTCCTCCATGGAGGTACTGCTGTGTAATCTGCATATAGTCATAATAGCAAGACTTCATGGTGTTTGAAGAAAAATTACTCACCTTAGTAATTGCTTTTCTTCTCATGGAGTCTTGTTATATTATGACCACCCCCTCTCCTGCCCCTCCCAGAACTTCTACTTGGGTAGGGGTGGCAAATTAGTGCAAGCACTGTGTCATGCCATTTTAGTTCTTCCCTTCACCCCCTTTATTTAGGGTTAGGGAATTAGGTATTTCTGTTTTAAGTAATATGTTGGCCCCCTTCCTGGACTTGAGTCTTGGGGAAGGGGGTCTAATAGTGCTTGTTAGGGAGAAACTAATAATACTATTATTCATTGTTATTATTATTATTGCTGTTTATATTGTTGTTATTCCTACTAGTAGGTAGCCACTTGGCTAGTGTAGAGGCTTTCCACACAGACTTGTTGCTTAGTGTTGGCTTAAATAAAGATCTGACAGTTTCATTTGAAACTGGCCAGATAGAGCTTTGGTATAGCGCCCTCGCGCTGTGGAACTCCAGACTCTGTGGAGTTAACTCTTTCCTCTCCAGGGCAGTTCAGTTGCAGTGGCTGACTGCATATAGTCATAATATAGCAAGACTCCATGAGAAGAAAAGCAATTACTAAGGTGAGTAATTTTTTCTTTTGGGTTGTGGGTGGGCAGTAGCAGTGTTGGCACTCAGGAGGTGCCCCACCTTTTTTATTACCACCCTCTTTTCTTTGGGTGGGTGGGTGTTGTGTTTATTTCAGTTTTTGGGTTTTCTGACTTGAGTCTTTGTTTTGGGACCAAAAAATCTGTTGTTATAATTAGTAGCCAGTTGGCTAGTGTAGGCATACAGCTTCCACACAGGACCTCAGTGAGTTTAGCTTGTAAAGATCTGATGGTTTGAGTTCAAACAGCAACAGACAGAGTCTCAACTGAGCTCGAGCTCAGTGTTCCATGCCTGGCATGGAAAGTTAACTCTTTCATCTCCGGGGCAGTTCGAAGGTTGGGACTCACTACTATTGTCAGAATACAGCAAGACTCCATTAGAAGAAACAACATTACTAAGGTGAGTAATTTTTTCTTGTCAGTCCATCCGCACCAGGGAAGAAGGACCCTCGGGGACTCACACGAGTAGGTTGAAGAAAAAAGAACCGAAAGGTAAGTCCCACCATCGACATTCGTGGGAGTGGGAGAGATCTCCTTACCTGCACCGTCGGCTCTTGACTTTGGTCAAGGTTGCAGCTAATGCCACTGGCTTCACGATGTCCCTGTAGGGTCAGCTGGCTGAGACATCCGTCAATGCAGTTGAGATTTTTCTTGACCCGTTGGACGGGTTGTCGACTGGAGAAGCTGACAGCCCTTCTTCACTGGTTCCCCCGGTGGTTACCGAGGACTTGCCTGTGCCTCCTGTGCCGAAGTCCCTGGTCAAGGACCCTGAACTGAGGGATAAGCGGGTTTCCCCCGTCCCTTTTTGACCCACCTTCGGTGACCCCGAAGGTCTCAGTCTCAGTCTCGGTCCTCCGTGTCGGGTAGGTCCTGCCGACATCAGCAGTCTCAGTCCCGGCATCACGGAACGCGGCATCGCCGCTCGTCCTCTCCGGAGGATAGGCTCCGGCGCAAGTTGGGTCGGCGTTATGAGTACATGATGTGGCAACAACTCTTGTTAGCTGGTAATAAGCAGACTCTGTCGCCTTCTCCGGCCATTAAGTGGTTGTTGCCCGAATGACCGAAGCAACCCCTCGTTGTAGTCGAGGAGCCGACTCCGGCACCGGTTACTCGGCCAAAACCAGCTGCTCCACCCATTGTGGTGGAACCACTGCCTCCTCAACCTAAGACTGGGGCCCTGACCAAGGATTCTCATTCAGGTCAAGCTTGCCCCACAGGTTGTCGGTCACCCTCACTCCCGATCGACCTTGGCATGTGGAAGGTGGCTCAGGCGCTCAGCAGCTGTTCGCGGACTCCTCAGAGTCCGATGACTCCTCCTTGTACTCCAGGCCCCTTGACCTGGAATCTACAGGGGGGCAGTTGGTGGACGAGAGCCCATCCTCGTTCTTGGGAATCCTTCGACTCATCTCGGAGTCCACTGGGATGCAGCTCGAACCCGTACAGAAATGGGCCAGATATCCCCTCATGGAGGTACTTGACCGAGGGGGATTCCCCCATGGAGGCCTTCCCTGTGGCCGAAGCCATTGTTGGCCTGGCCCTGGAGTTGTGGCAGCGGCCTGCATCCTGTCCTGTGCCTTCTGCCAGGATGGCTCGCAAGTATGCAGTTCCCACTGGTTCCCTCTCTGGTTTTTCGGAGCACCCCTCTGCGGAGGGGCTGGTAACCAATAGTGTTTTCTGGTGTTCCGGAAACGCTAGGGATGTGGACAAACCACCCGACAAGGTGTCCAAAAAGCTGACTACTCGAGGCAGAAGGCTTACGCTGCTTTCTCCCTAGGTCTTTGACAGGCTAGCTCGGCCGTGCTGATGGCACATTTTTTCACATGCCCTTATGTGTTCCCTAGATGAGGTGTTTCCTCATCTCCCAGCTGACCTTCAGATGACGGTCAAGCAGGTGCGGGATACGGGAAGGGCAGTGGGACAAACAACTGCTTTCAAACTGCTTTGGATATTGGAGACCTTGTCTGCTCTCAGTAGCGGCCGCAGGTAGCCATGCACCGCAGAGTTTGGCTACACTGACTCACCTTCAATGCAGATACCCAGCAACAAGCTGGCAGACGCTCTCTTCCTGGGCACCGACTTGTTCGGGCTGGTGGAAGAAGACCATCTCCAGAGAATGAGAGTCAGTGCCACCTTGGACTCGGTCCACGCCTGCCCAGAAGGACAAAGGCAGCCAGCAGCAGCATAAGCTCTTTCAAACTTCACTCAATGCACGTCCGCCCAGCAGCAGCACCAGCAACAGGGCCAGCAGGCTTACACTTGGCACCCTAAGGCCAAGTCTGCTGCTTCCTCAAGTAGGAAGCCTGGAGGGAAAGGTCCAGGAAGCCCCTCGGCCGGCCCTTTCTCCAAGCCTCCCAGTGACAAGTTGAGGGGTGTCGCCCCCAACCTTGTCACTCTTCCCCAGGTTTTCCCCATGGGGGGACGGCTCCACCACTTCCTTTCTGCCTGGTCTGCTATCACCACGGACTGTTGGGTGCTGAAGTTGTCAGCAAGGGTCTGCCTCTGGAATTCGAGCAGTCCCTCCCTATCGAGCCGCCGCCTCTCAGAGGGCAACGGGTTCTGCGAGTCTCTGTCGCTCTGCTGCTGAGCCACATTGCTCTGCTCTCCTCCAGAAGGAGGTAATCACAGGTGGCAGATCCTCCTCCAAACCTGGGGTTTGTGTCCAGGTACTTCCTAGTCCCAAAGCGGATGGGGGGGGGGGGCTGGCACCCCATTCTCGATCTGCACGACCTGAACAAGTTCCTAAGGCCACGCACCTTCAGGATGGTCACTCTGGCTCAGATCATTCCAACCTTGGAACTAGGCGTGTGGTTTTGCTTTCTGGATCTCCAGGTCTTGTTTTTTCATGTCCCAATCCATCCGTCTCATCAGCAGTTCCTTCACTTCAGAGCAGAGGGATCACTTTACGAGTTGCGGGCCATGCCCTCTGGCCTATCTCCAGCTCCCAGAGTCTTCACCAAATGCATGGCAGTGGTGACAGTATTCCTGCGGTGCCGAGGGGTCCGGGTGTACTCTTACCTGGACAACTGGTTGATTGCAGTCCCCTCCAGGTTGGAGGTGGAGCGGTCCAAGGATCTGGCCCTCCACATCTGCTCTCAAATTGGCCTCCTGATGAACGAGGCCAAATCAGAACTTGTGCCATCGCAGGCGATTCAGTTCATTGGGGCAGAGCTCAACTCCCTATGAGCCAGAGCCCGGCTCCCGGCGGACAGGGCCGAGGTCCTTTCCTCCTTTGCCCAGTCATTTCTGGTTGGACAGTTGCGCCCTGCCTGGGACTTCCTGCGCCTTCTGGGCCTCATGGCGGCCTGCACCAGCATGGTCCATTGGGCCCGTTGGCATATGCACCCCCTACAATGGGGGCTGGCCAGCCAGTGGTCACAGCACTCCGGTCCTTTGGACCAGCCAGTAACCATGATCCAGAAGATGTGGGATGGCTTACAGTGGTGGCTCGTCCCAGCTCATCTGCATGAGGGTATCCCGTTTGTCCGCCCCGAGCTGACGGTCACTCTTTTGACCGACACCTCTCTGATGAGTTGGGGTGCCCATCTGGGGGAACTCCGGGCCCACAGCCTGTAGTCCCCTCAGGAATTTCGATGCCACATCAATCTGCTGGTGCTTCGAGCGGTTCGACTAGCCCTCACCACCTTCGCTCCATTTGTATGGGGTCAGGTGGTTCAGGTCCAGACAGATAACACCATGACCGTGTACTATCTCAACCATCAGGGTGGGATGCACTCCTTGCCTCTGTGCAAGGAAGCTCTCCGCATTTGGTCTCTCGTGATCAGCCTGGAGGCGGGTCTCCTAGGCATCCATGTGGCAGGAGCCTCCAACAGTCTGGCTGATGCCCTCTGCTGGATAGGCGCTGCATCTCACGAGTGGTCTCTCTTGCCGAAGGTAGTGCAAGACCTGTTCTCCCTTTGGGGCACCCCTCAAGTGGACCTGTTCATCTCCAGGGAGAATGCGAAGCTGAGGCTGTTTCACGGCCACCCCTCAGCAGGGCTCGCTGCAGGGGGATGCCTTCTCGAGGCTGTGGACCCTGGGACTCTTTTTACGCTTTCCCTCCATTTCCCTTGATCCACAAGGTGCTTCTCAAGGTGAAGAGGGACAAGGCGCAGGTGATTCTGGTAGCCCCAGACTGGCCTCACCAGTTCTGGTACCCAGATCTCCTCAGCCTCAGCTCCAGGCTCCCGAAGCAGCTTCCAGCCCGCCCGGACCTGATCTTAGTCGACAAGGGGAAGGTTCTCCATCCGGACCTTCAGTCCCTGCACCTGATGGCCTGGTTCCTGAGCAGCTAGAGTTCAAGGCCTTGGGTCTTTCCGATGAGGTCCTCAACGTCGTTGAGGCGTCCCGTAAGGAGTCGACGAGAAAATTCTATGCCTTCAAGTGGAAGAGATTCTCCATTTGGTGTCAAGACAAGGGGTTGGACCCCTCCTCCTGTCCATTGGGTAGTAATTTGGACTACCTGTGGTCCCTTTCTCAGCTAGGGCTTCAGTCAACGACCCTTATGGTGCATCTGGCAACCATCTCTGCTTACTGGGGCATGGGCCAGCAAATAGTCGGTGGCGCAGGAGAAGGTGGTCGGGTGCTTTTTCAAAGGCCTAAACCACATATCCCCTCTGGTGCGGGAACCTCCACCTCCATGGGATCTACTGCTGACATTGGTTAAGCTCATGGGCAAGCCATTCGAACCAATGCACAGATGTGACATCTCTAACCTGTCATGGAAGACCACCTTCTTGGTGGCTATTTCGTCAGCCAGAAGGATGGGAGAGCTTCAGGCGCTTTCCATTGAGTCTGCCTGCCTGGTCTTCCACAGGGACAAAGTTGTCCTTCGCCCCCACCCAAAATTCCTTCCGAAGGTGGTGTCGGAGTTTCACCTTAACCAGGTGTTGACTCTGCCGGTGTTCTATCTCGGTCACACCTCGGAGGCTGAATATAGGGTCCATACTTTGGACCCTAGTAGAGCGCTCACTTATTATAAGGAGCGGACGGCTGAAGTTTGGGGAGAGGTTCACCAGCTGTTTGTCACCTACGCTGAAGCTGCACATGGCAGACCTGCAGCCAAGTGGACGATAAGCAGGTGGGCCACCTCCTGCATAGATCTCTTCTATAGGTTGGTGGGCATGGAGCCTCCCAAAGGGATAAGAGCTCATTCTACCCGCCATACTGCTGCTTCGGTGGTTGCTTCTAGGGACGTCCCTATCCAGGAAATCTGCAGGGCTGCTACCTGGAAGTCAGCACACACCTTTATTTCCCATTACCACATTGACCTAGAGTCATGCTGGGATGCTGGTTTTGGGACCTCGGTTCTCCAGTGCTTATTTCCTAAGTAGAAGGTGTGCACCTTGCCTCCCTCCTCCTGGAGAACTTTTAGGAGTCTGCCAGACAGTGTGGATTGAACAACATATCCACGTCCCTAGAAATACAGGTTACGTACCTGTAACAGGAGTTCTAGGAATGGTATATGTTGTTCATCCACATTACCCACCCGACCTCCCCAGCTTCAACGTGCTACCTGTCTTCCAGCTGGCTAGATCTGGCGTCATGGGGTGGAGCCAAGGGTTTTACCACCCGGGTAGGTGGGAGGAGCCAGCTTGAAGAGCTTCCGGCAAGAATTAAAGCAGCAAGGAACCTGCCAGACATATACCACTCCTAGAACTCCTTGTTACAGGCGAGTAACCTGTATTTTTTGAATTTCTGCTTGTGAAACATGGCAGTCAGCAAAGCATCATGGAACCTTGGATTTTCAAAAATATACTGTTCTCTCTCTGAGTTGAAGGAAACGGCTAACTTTAAAAGAAACTGACACATGCCTAACAAAGCTGTGTGGAAATCATAAAAGTCATGTTCTTATTTGTGTCAGTCTTCACCATTCATCACAGGTGGGTTCTGTCCGGAGCTCACGACCCTCCGGGAGCTTTTTTTTTTTTTTTGATGGGGGAGTCGACGCACCAACGGTGCTGCCCTCTAGGCTGACGCACTGCGTGGCGCTCGTGGGTTGGCTGTTAGGTGTTGTCGACTCCGCCCTCCCGCCAATTCTATGTCTCCCGCCATAGAGGTCGCACCTCATGTGGAGCTGCTATCAACAGGCCTTCTAGTGTCTCGACTCGGAGTTTTCGACGCCGTCAAAAAAAACGTTTCCTGCTGGTTCTGTTCGCTCTACTCGACGCCGCTGTGGTAAGACTGTTCCATTTATTATTTTTCAGTGATGTCGAGGCCTTGTTTGAATTGTTTTTCTGTCAATGATGTCTCGGTCAGAGGGCAGAAAATCGCTGAAAGCGGGCCGGCCCCTTTGCGTTGGTGCCCGAGCGGCCACAAGTACTCTTGTTACCGACCAGCATGAACGTTGTCTTGCGTGCCTTGGCCCGCTTCTTGACATGAATTAGTGCGACGCCTGCTTCTCTATGGACCATCGTGTCATCGAGCAATGCTCGTGGAAAGTTGGACGAGCTCCGCCAACATTCGGGGGACGAATGTGCACTCGTTGGGCCAAGCTGCGGTCTCTCGGCCTTTCCTTTGGGTCCCCTCCCAGTTCTGTACGGACCACAGAGGAGGGGGCTTTTGCTTGTAATAGCCTCACCATGGCAGAAGCCCCTTTCCTGGTGCAGGAGGCCCAATCGTTCCCCTTGGGGAGCGGGCGCAAGGCACCACTCTGGCATTCGCTCCTTAGGGGGTGAAGGCTCCCCCAGTGTCATTTCCTCGGGCTGGGAAGCCTGGGTCGGCACTGTCATCGATGCCATCTTGGGCCTCGGCGCTGTTCGCGGTGCCGTGGGCCCTGATGGTGCCATGGTCGGTGCTGATCCTCTGCTTAGTGCCATGTCCGCTGTTGACGCCATTCGTGGTGCCGTGGGAGGTTCAACGGTGCCATCTTTGACAGTTTCTGAATGGCGTCGAGGCTGGGGACGGCGCCGTGTCTAGCTCTGGTGCCTCTTGCGGTGCTGAGCAGGGACAGGGCACCATGGGAGGTGTCGCCTTCTGCGCTGCGAGCAGTGCAAAGGGAGCTGTTGGTGCCGCTATTGGTGCCGTTCCCGACTCTGGTGCCACTCGCGGTGCTGCGGGTCAGGACAGCGCCGTGGCAGGCATTGACTCCAGCTCTGCTGCCGCTCTCGATGCTGTCTCTTCGGGCACAGTTTGCGGTGCCATGGGAGAGTTCGGTGCCGACTCTGGTGCAGACACCCGGACTGGTGTCTCCTTCCGTCCGGACACGAACGGGCGTCTGCATACAGTCTGGCACCAGACTTCAGAGTCTGTCTCTTCGGAGACAGACTCAGAGTCTGATTCGGATCGGCTGTCCTACTCTTTGGAGTTAGCGGCCCATGTGGACACCCTGGTAGTTTCCTTCCTCCGAGGAGCGGGCAGTAGTCCCCCCAAGTCTGAGGTCAGGGGTACTGACCAGCAGGCGGTAATGCAAGCAACTATTGCCCTGCAGCCTGGGCTTGGAGGGTTTTCTGTCCCCTCAGCTGGGATGCCTCCTCAGGTGGTGTGCCTGGATCACCCAACTTTAGGGTCAATCAGAGCACCCACAGGAGGGGAGGGTGCTACTCCCTGGGTGGTCCCCTCGGGGACTGACCAGGGTTGTCAGCTGCCTAGGCTGGTGTTTGCGAGGAGGAGGGCTCTTTCAGATTCTGAGGGGTTGGGGGGTTCAATGCAGTGACCCTTTTCTGGGACCCACCCGGGTTCAGGAAGGAGTCGTAGTGTGGACCCCCATCCTTCCTTCCTGGTCTCCTCGAGAGGGCCCTGGTCTTTGGAGGGAAGGGATGTTCTTGTGGATTTCCACGGTCCCAGTCACATCACAGGCGGGATTCTTCAGGGCACAGCCTAGGCAGTTCCAGTGTGGTTGATCAGCTGTCAGCTGTTGAGCTTTCCGGAGCTCCTCCTTCCCTTGGGGCTTCTGGTGGGCTGTCTTGCCCGGACAGAGGACAGTTACCTTCTGTTGTGGACTTAGCCCCCATTCCCCTGTCACCATCTCCTGCTCTCCCAGGCATTCTTGGTCC
Organism: Neoceratodus forsteri; assembly: GCA_016271365.2. Taxonomy (NCBI): domain Eukaryota; kingdom Metazoa; phylum Chordata; order Ceratodontiformes; family Ceratodontidae; genus Neoceratodus; species Neoceratodus forsteri. Next base: position 432,734 of record JADMNL010000022.1, on the reverse strand, counting down.
TAGGGGACCTCTCTCCTGGGAGGAATTCAGGGGTGCAGCTGCTCACTTCCCTACATATGTCAGGGCCATGGATGAGCGGGTATTCCACCCTCCCCCTGAGCAGCCAACCTCTGGATCTCCGTGGTCTTTTGCTTCCTCATCCTCCTCTTCTGGAGGAGAGGAACCTTCTGTCCACATCTCCCCTGCTGCTCTTCTCGTGGAGTGTCAGCGTTTCCTCCTGAGGTTGATGGAAGACCTGCGTATCACCGCACCCACTCAGTACAATCTGGAGCATTCGACACGTGCCTTCTTAGGCGACTTCAACGCGGCCCCCTTGTGGTGCCCGCCTGGCCAGCTCCTTTCCAGGAGGCATCAGTGCAGTTCTGGCAATGACCCTTTTCCACACTCCCAGCCCCTAGGGATCTGAGCCAGAGGCACTGTGTCCCCCCGGAGTCTCCAGGTTGTATACCTAATCCTCAGTCAGGACTGAAACAGCTGGACACTCCCGATGGGCTTCGCGCCCTCCACTGAGACTGGACCCCAGATCAAAATTCCGCGTATTTTGACTTCTGGGGGAGGAGGATCTTCTACACAGCCAGTTGCTTCTTCCAGTTTCTGCTCATCAGACCCACTGTGCTACCTATGATAGGTTTCTGTGGTCCAGGCTGGGTCAACTCTTAGCCTCTATGCCTGATTTGAAGGTAACCAGACAAGCCATTGCACTCTCTGCACATGGCCTGGAGCTAGCAAGGCACCAAGCGAGTGCATCTTATGACGCCAACGATCTAGCTTTCAGGGTCATAGGGACAGCGATCTGTACTAGGCGGATGGCATGGCTGCTTCTCTCCCAGTTGTCACCCTTGGCCCAGCGTAGGGTGATTTCCTCTGCGTACCGGATAACCCTATCTTTTCTCCTGTAGGGTGAGGCAGCGTCTGTCGGAGCATCTCCTGCCCCTTCCGGAGGGGGGAGGGGTCCCCGTCTCACTCTCCCCAGTCTCTGGCCTCACCAGGCCCGTAAAGGTTCTCCCTCTCAGTGCTTTTCCCCCGCTGGGAGCTAAGGGACTTAGTCCTTTAGGGTCTAGGGCCCCCTTCGGGGAGGCTTAGTACTCACCCACCTGTGATGAATGGTGAAGACTGACAGATAAGATATGAAATTACATAACTACGGTAATTCCTGATCTTTCTGTGTATTTTCACCATTCACCACAAACCCCACCCTCCATCCCCCGGGGCCTCAGTCTCTGGGTCCCCTTCCCTCTTTGTGCCCCCCTTCCTTTCCGCTGGTCAGGTCAGCCCGCGAGCTCCACACAGTGAGTCGGCCTCGAGGGCGGCACCATCAGTGCGTCATCTCCGCCCATTCAAAAAAAAAAAAGCTTCCACGGGGGTCGTGACCGACAGCCAGAACCCACCTGTAATGAATGGTGAAGATACTCAGAAAGATCAGGAATTACAGTAGGTACGTAATTTTCAATTCTGTTCACTGGATCTGCAGGACACATTCTTTCACATCCCAATCCGTCCGTCTCATCAGCGGTTCCTCCACTTCAGAGTTGAAAGGGACCCTGTATGAGTTTCGAGCCATGCCGTTTGGCCTGTCATCTGCCCCATGGGTCTTCACCAAATGCAGTGCTGGCAGCCCATCTTAGGCGTGGGAGGGGGTCAGGATTTATCCTTACCTCGACGATTGGCTCCTAGTAGTTTCCACCCAACAGGAGGTGGAGAGGTCCAGGGACCTGCCCCTCTGGACCTGCTTCAAACTCGGCCTCCTCATCAATGAGGCCAAGTCAGAACTTGTGCCGTCTCAGGTGATGGGCTTCATCGGGGCAGAGCTCGGCTCCCAGTGGACAGGGCAGAGGCTCTTTCCTCTTTTGCCCAATAATTTCTGGTTGGACACTTGCGCCTTGCCCGGGACTTACTGCGCCTTCTGGGTTACATGGTGGCATGCACCGCAATGGTCCGTTGGGCCCGGTTGCACATGCGCCACCTCCAATGGGAGCTGGCCATCCACTGGACTCAGAGCCACGGTCATTTTGACCAGCTGGTCACTGTGACCCAGAAGATGTGGGACACTCTCCAGTGGTGGACTGCCCCAGAACGGTTGCAGGAAGAGATCCCATTTGTCTGCCCTGACCAATGGTCATCCTCACGACCAATGGCTCTCTCATGGACTGCGGAGCCCTCATGGGGGGTTGAAAGGGCCCACGGGCTGTGGACCCCTGACGAGTCCCTATGCCACATCAACCTGTTGGAGCTCAGAGCAGTCAGACTGGCACTGTCAGCTTTCGCTCCTCAGCTCCGGGGTCAAGTGGTTCAAGTGCTGATGGACAATACCACGACCATGTACTACCTCAATAAATAGAGCGGCATACACTCCCGTCTGCTGTGCAAGGAGGTGATCCGCATCTGGACCCTTGTGAGCCAGATGGAGGTGGGTCTCCTAGCCATCCATGTGGCAGGAGCCTCAAACCACCTATTGGATGCTCTCAGCCGCTTAGGCCAGACATCCCTCGAGTGGTCTCTCCATCCAGAGGTAGCTCACAGCCTATTCTCCCATTGGAGCAAACTGATGGTGGACCTGTTTGCCTCTAAGGAAAACACCAAGCTGAGGCTGTTTCATGCCTCCCCACTCAGCAGGGCTTACTGCAGCGGGTTGCCTTCTCGAGGCCATGGACCCCAGGCCTCCTCTACGCCTTCCCTCCATTTCCCTTGATCCACAAGGTGCTCTTCAAGGTGAGAAGGGACAAGGCGATGGTGATCCTGGTAGCCCCAGACTGGCAGCACCAGATCTTCCCTTGTCAGTCTTCACCATTCATTACTACCTGGGTGTAAGCCGGAGGCACGCACCCACCACGGATTTTTTTTTTTTTTTTTTTTTTGAGAGGAGCCGACGGTGCTGCCCCCAAGAGTGACGCACTATGTGGTGCGCGAGGGGCGGTCGTTAGGCGCCGCAGACTCCTCCTCCATCCCAGTTCTGTTTCTGCCACCATCGAGGCTGCACCTGCTATGCACGTTCAGTTCGAAGACAAGGCCTTTCTGCGACTCCGTCCTTCATTGACACGGTCTGCGACTCCTCAATCCCGGTTCTTCTCGATGCCGGTAAGTTCGTTCCTTTTATTTCTTAACGGTGCCAGGAGCATTTCCTGTGTTATATATTATTTCGCATCATGTCCAGTTCGGGAGCTAAGCGCAAGTCTAAAGCGGGCTGTGCCCCCATGCGTCGGTGCTCCTGTGGCCGGCATTTCTCCGTGACAGACTGACATGATGTCTGCCTTCAGTGCCTGGGACCTAACCATGATATGGACAGATGCAGTGCCTGTTTCTCGATGTACTGCTGTATTCTCAAAGTCTGTGCATTCAAAATCGGCAAGGCTCCGCCGACTTTTGGAGGACGGCGTCATGCTTGGGCCTCCCAGGCCAGGTCTCTAGACCCTACCTCCAGGTCCCCTCCCAGGCCTATACGGTCTGGTGAGGAGGAGAGCTCCTCATCTTCGAGCCTTGCTGAGGAGGAGGCCTCTTTCACGGTGTCGGAGGAATGTCGTGGTCCCTCCCGGGGCTGCGATGGAGACACTGTCTTGGCAGTCACCTCTTTGGAGGTGCAGCTCCCCCAGTGTCGTGGCCCATTGTTACTGGGTCCAGCATCAGTGGACCCTTGACGTTGCCTTCCGGCGTCGTCTCGGATCCCGGCACGGTTTGTGGTGCCAGTGATCGGGGTGGTGCTGTGTTGCTTTCCGGCACCTCGATGATACCGTGGAATCCAGTCAGCTCTCTGTTAGTGGTGCCGTGTTGGGTTCCGGTGGCGCCGAGGACTTAGCCGGAGTCATGGACGGATTGGGGCTGGGCTCTGGAGCTACGGGTGATGTACAAGGATTATGCATCGTCGTGCTCGACTCCTGTGCCACTAGATATGCAGTTTCTCAAAGGACTCTTGGGGTGGCCAGCATCGAGGTCCTTCTGCTCGACTCTTCCTCTGAGGCAGACGATTCAGAGGTTGACCCGACTTGGCGCCCCGATTCTTCAGAATCAGAGTCTTTCCTGGAACGCGGTGTCAGGTGATCCAGCGTTCCCATTCCTGAGTCCCCCAATCGATCTTCCTCTGAGGATCTCCAAGCTGGGGGTGGCCTGGAATCCATCTGGGAGGGCGGTTTGGAGATTAAGGAGTGGGCTACCTCCTCCTCGGGAGCTGTGGCTGTGGCCATTTCTGGTGCTGCCACGTCTCTCAAGGTGAACTAGGGTTTCTGTCTCCAGGGCCCCCCTCGGGAGTCCTCAAGTTCAACGGAACCTGTCGCTGGGGTCGAGGAGAAGGGCGTCCTCAGAATCTGAGGGGCCGGGGTGTGAGGCGTCGAGTTCCGCCTTCCACTCCTCGGGGTGTGGGGAGGAGCAGAAGCGCCGAGCCCTGCCTCTCCCTCTTAGGCTCAAGGGACCCCTCTGGTGGCGTTGCTGCGGGTTGCCCTTCTGGACTCTTTGCAACCCCAGGTGCATCACAGGGGAGGTTCTCCATCCAGGCTGTTCTGAAGTTCGCATCCCCAGGGTTCCGTTTTGCGACCCGGTTTGATATCTGGGACCCCGCCAGCTCGGGCTCTGTTTCCCCGGATTTCAGAGCCTTAGCAGAGGACAGTTGCCTTCTTGTAGGTGCCCCTCTCCCATTCCTCTGCAGCCACCTCCCTCTCTTCCAGGCCATGTCGGTCCTACGGTCCCCCCATCCTGGGAGACGTTAAGAGGTTCTTCGGAGGCCTTCCCCTCATATATTAGGTATATGCACGAGCGTGTTTTTCAAATCTCCCCACTGCTGTAGGAGTCCTCTGGACATTCGAGCTCCTCACCTTCCTCATCTCCCTCCTCTGAGGGAGAGGAATCCTTTGCCCACCTTTCATCTGACGCTGATTTCATGGAATATCAGCGATTCCTGTCGAGGATGGTTAAGGATCTCCATATCTCTTTCTCAGATATGACAATACTGAGCGAGAGATGCGTGGATTCCTTGGGGAATTCAGTGCCCAACATCTGGTGGTACTATCCAGGCCTATACCTTTCCAGGAGGCGTCTATCCGCACCTGGCAGTCTCCAGCCGCTCCTTTTCCAGTCCCGGTAGATTGTAGAGGTGGTATTGTGCCCTGTTGGATTCTCTAGGTACACTCCCCAACCCACCCACCGGATTGGAGTTCCTAGAGATTCCCTTCGGGCCCCATCACCTGGTGCACGACCATCCAGCGGACTCGGATTCCTTACAGTTTGACCGGTGGAGGCGAAGTGTGTTCTCTTTCTTTCGTGCAGTGTTATGCATTGCATCACATCAGGTTCACCATGTTGCCTACAGTAGGCATTTATGGTCGATGCTTTCCCAAGTCCTAGCATGATGCCAGTGAGGTGGCTTCCAGGCTTGCAGGGACAGCGATCTGTATTAGACGGACAGCATGGCTTCGTCCATCAAGATTATCACCCCTGGCCTGGCGTAGGGTGATTCACTTCACTTTCTGGGAGACCTGTCTTTTTTCCTCCAGGGCTAGGAGGCTTCCTCCATCCCCTCGTCTCCGGGGGATACCTCCTAGCTCTCCTCCGCCATAGGCTTCTCGTCTGATTAGCGGGTCTTCCCTCCTGTTTCCACCAGCAGGAGGCTGGGGGTCTGTTCCCTCAGGGGTTTCTATTATCCCTCCCCGTGAAGGGCTTAGTACTCACCAAGCAATAGGTGAAGATTGACAAGGGAAGATATGAAAATTATGTACCTACTGTAATTGTTGATCTTCTCTTGTATCTTCACCATTCATTACTGATACCCACCAACCTTCCCCTCAGTGGCCTCCTACTGCGGCGTCTCCCCCTCCCTTCTCGCTCCTCTCCCTTCCTCGTTGACCTTTATGCCAAAAAAAAAGGGACGGATCCTTTTTCCTCAAGGTAAAGGGGAACGAGTAGGATTTATTCTATCCTGAGGGAACTCTTTCTGATTGCCCCTAGGGGTGACCTCTTGGTTTCTTAGCCATGTTGTTCAGTTCACAGCTGAAGAGACCGTTCCTTTGTGGCTCGGCCCCAGTTTTCAGGTTCCCTCTGGCAGGTATTAATTAATATTGTCAGCTTCTTCTGGTTGGTGCTTCTGGCACTTCATTAACCTTGAGCTGTTGTTCTTGCCTTGCCTCCAGGGAGTCCGATCGAGTTCCCACTCTATCCTTTCATACAAAGCTGCCTTCTGTAGGGCTTAACCCCTCCCCACACACTTCCGTGTTAGCACTTAACAGGGTGCTTAGGGGCTTATTCCCCCTCCTAGTTGGGCGCTCTCTTTCCGGAACAGATTTTCTGCCTGGGCAGTCTGTGAGCTCTCAGCTAGAGTGTAGGTGGTTGGGATGATGGGAGGTTAGAGAATCTGCCCTTTGTGTCCAATTTGTACAAGCAGTTCAGTAGAACCTTCTCTCAGTCCTATCAGGAGGGATTCTTGCTCCCTTGTTTTTGGTTCCGAGCTTATAAGCCTCTCAACCAATGTATCTATGGGCAGTGTTCTCCCCCTCTCAGCATACCTTGTTTTCTTCCTTTTCTCTTTCTCTTTATCTGTTCCTCCCTTGGAGCTGCCCCAGAAGGGAGGCCCTGCGGTCCCTTAGGGTAGGCATTCTCTCTCTTCTTTCTATTCTCTACCGGCTTATTCCTTTTCCAGTTTATATCCTTTTCTTTTTCTGTCCCTCTGCTCTCTTGCCTCTCTCTCCTTTTTCCTTACCCTTTGTTTTTGCCTCTCCGGCTACCAGAACTGAGATGGAGGAGGAGTCTGCGGCACCTAACGGCTGCCCCTCGCGCGTGATGCGGTGCATTGCTCTCGGGGGCGGCGCCGTTGGAGCCGACTCCAAAAAAAAAATCTTCCATAGCGGATGCGCGCCTCCGCCACTAACCCAAGCAGTAATGAATGGTGAAGATACAAGAGAAGATCAAGAATTACAGTAGGTACGTAATTTTTATTTTTTCCCTCTTTCCTTCCCCCATATTTTCTTTTGGATCTCAAAATCAAGCTTTTCTCTCCTTCCGGGCTCTGGCGGGAGAACTGGAGGGCAGGCGTGGGGACCGCCCACTATATAGGGTCACGCTGATGTCGTCATGTGACATTGGGTGAGCGGTCCCCCATCAGGCATTGCTGGAAAAGTCTGCAGTGCGTCCAGATGCCAGGTGGTGCTAGTCTTATTTGTTATGACCTACTGCAGGAACCCTCTCTCGAAGATCTACTGTTACGGTAAGTTCTTATGTAACTGTACTTTTGGGTGTGCCATGCGGTCTTTATCTGCAGTCAAAGTCTTTGTTTCTATGAGTCATTCAAAGTGTGGATAGTGAACTGTATCCACATCCTTAGACATACAGGTTACTCACCTGTAACTGTTGTTCTAGGAGTGATGTATAGTTCGTATCCACACAACCCACCCGGACTCCCCTAGCAGTGTGACACCCGAATCCCTGCTTACAGCTTGTAAAGCTCTGATAGGGGGGCAGGAGGATATCTCACCTGGGTGATGGGAGAGCATGGTTTTTATATATGTACATATACATATATATACAGTGTATGTGTGTGTGCGTGTGTATATATATATATATATATATATATATATATATATACACATACATATATATACACACACACACACACACATTTTTATCCCTGTGTTTTCTTATTTTTTCTTCCCCGGAGCTGGTAGGCAGGGCTTCAGTCCCTTCTACATCCCAGTCATCGGGATCGCAACCCAGGACCATCATGGAGCCTGCCAGCTCCATGTGTCTCTCTTCCTGCTGCAGATCTCGCTTGCGCCGTCGACACTGCATTCCCGCACACCGATCCCTTCATTCCACCCTCCGTCCTACACTGCCTACAGGTCTCCATTTGGTGGCAGTCACACGGCAGAGTGACAACGTCCCTCCCCGGGAGAGGAGAGCTACCTCGTAGTCGCTCAATCCGGCTCACCCCCACCCCTGATGACCCCAGGCCCGTTCCTGAAACCGGGTTGCTGGCAGCGTGGCATGAGGTGTGGTGTCCAGTGCCTCAACCCTCAGCGGCACCGAGCCGGCCTGGAGGAGCTTAGTTTGAAAACATCTGCTACATCATCCTATTTCAGGAAACTGCTGAAGGGTGGATGTAAACTGTATACCACTCCTAGAACTACGGTTATGGTGAATAGCCTATATTGAATGAAAGGCTGTCTAAATGTTGACAGCCAATTAGAGTGGAGCATTCTGAGACTGTTTATAATGTGTGTTGGTGTACTAAGTAATGAAGCAGTGTGGTTCAGTGCGTATAGCATAGAACTCTAAATTATGAGATACTAGTTCAAATCTTAGCATAGCCATGGGTTCCAACGTAACTGAGGGCAACTTACATTCCTCCTTCCAACTCCACCCAGAACTTCAGATCTTTCTTTGAGTTGGAGCTCTTGTAGCAGGCTGTTACCATAAGGACTATGCCACCAGGCACTAGGACCCCACGGAAAATTTCTAACTAGCAGTCTCCAGCAGGGACTGCCCCCCTGCTGTCGGCCCACCCCGACATCAGCCAGTAGTATAAAAAGGGCAGTCCCCACCCCCACCTCTGTTCTTTTCCCGCTGTTGACCCATTTGCATCGGCTTCACGGGTGCCTTCCTACAGCAGTCTATTGCCATTGCATGTTTCACAGCTTTTCTTTATTTTTCAGTAATTTTAGTTGTTTAAATTATTCTTTCTTCTGCATGTCTTCTTCTTAACCTTCTCCATTGTGAGGTGGACTTCTAAGTGCGCATGAGGCAAGCAGATCCTGTCGAAAGACGGCCACGCGGCCCGCCTCCTCTGTCTAGGTCCAGACCATGACACTCAAGCCTGTCAGCACTGCCAGAGCTTTAATCGGAGGATGAGGATCTATCGCCAGAAGGCTCTCAAGGCACACCTCCTCGAAAAACAGCTAGCTGCTTTACAGAAACAATCTTCGAGGGAAGAGCTCTTTTCCTCCTTCCTCATCATCACCCATGACTCACAGGGAGAAGAAGATATCATCAGGTAAGCACAAGTTCTGGGACAAGGAAAGAAAGAAGGCTCAGACCCGCTCCTGTTCTTGGTTGCCTCATAAAAAGAAGACCACCTCCACTTCCTTCTCCCATGGGTGGTCGGACCACTCTCTCTGGTCTGCCCTCACTTCATCTGGGCAGCTGGTGTACAAACCTCCCACCCTGGTGCTGGTGACTTGCGGAGGTTTGTCAGGGTCTGGGACTCCAGTCCAGGTCTTGCAACCCCTGAAGGCCAAGGCTATTCCCTAGTCATCGGCTTCTTCAGCTTGTGCGGCCGGTCACAAATTTGGTAGTGGGTCCACACTCATCCTCAGCCTTTTTGCGGTATCTGATTCGGCCTACAAGTCTACGGACCAGGCCCCCGTCGCCAGGCACATGCGTCCACCAGCAAGGCTGCAGTGATGCCTCTGCCCCAGTCATCAGTGTCCTTACCATGGGCTCCGGCCAAGCCATCAATGGCTGTGTCTCCTGACCCTCGTCAGACGCCCATCCCCTCGACACCGGGTACCTTAATGTCCAGTCCGACACCACCATTGTCACCGGATCCCCCTACTTTGCCGGTGGAGATGAATACCTCCCCTACACTGATGACTGAGGACCTGACGTCTATGGCTTCTTCGCCAAAGACCCAAAGCCAGCTGCCCCACAGCCACAGGTGCCAGCAGGTCCCTTGGGCCCTCAGATCCCCTTAAGTGAGGTAAAATATCTCTTCCACTTCCATGCCAGACGACATCTTTCTTTTGGCAGACCCATCCTAAGTGGACTCCTGTCCTAAAACTGTGAGTTGTTGTTCTCTCCTGCCGCCCTCTCAGGGAATTATTAGCTTGGTACTCTCCCATTAATGTGAATGAGTGATGGAGACTTTATGTCCAGGAAGATATGGAAATTGCATACCTACCATAATTCTTGATCTTCTTGGACGAAATCTCCACCACTCCCACCATCCCCCCGAGCTCACTTCTCTGTTTATGGTCTTCACTCCCTCAATGGCTGAGCTGTGAAGACTTTATTGTTTATCCTTCTTACACGGGTCATTCAGACTATCTTATGTCTGATTTCTAGGTTAGTCCTTCTAGGTTAGTTATACTGCACCTGCTCGGAAAAAAAGGTACTGAGGCGGTTGGAGGGTCGACACCAAGATAGTCATTACCGCACAAGCTGAGGCTCGCGGTGCTGCTTCTTGCGGCTCCATCTCTGGCGACGACCCTCTAGCAAAAAAGTTTGTTCCTGCGAGGTCCTAGTGCCTCCTGGGCAGTTCCCATTAGCGTGAATGAGTGGTGGAGACTCATCCAAGAAGATCAAGAATTACGGTAGGTACATAATTTCCATTTCTTACATAACTGTACTTTCTCAAAAGTATGAAATTGTATAGTGTCAGTTTCCTACTGTTAATGATATGCTTTATCTGCGTTGGGTATCCTAGGAAAAAGTTAAACAAGAAATGTGAAGCATTGTATTTTTGCAATTGTTTCAGAGAAAATCAGGACCGAAAAAACATCAAGTGAAACCAAGACGTATCCTGAAGAGAAAGGTGTTTTCTGAGTCATCCGATAGCAGTACCTGTAGCAGCAGTGATTCTGAAGAGACTGTGTCCTCGGTTAGCTCTGAGGAGGAACGACCTCCAAGAAAGAAGTTAAGGAAAGCTCCGAGATATACAATTCCTGATATAGACTTGTGGATTCCAACAGAAGACGTAGCTGGTCCCAGGAAAACTCCTGCAACATGCAGTGGTGCTAAAAACCGTACTTTGTCAGCTGCTTGTTCAGCAGATGTTCATACAAGACCTCCTTATTCTTCAGTCCAAGAGAAATCTAAACAAATTCAAGCTATGTCTTCTATTAAACACAAGGGCCCAACCAGAAGCATTCCATCAGAAGTTAATACTGTATTGAGGGGGATTGGTTACCCTTTCAATACAGATATCAGCACATCTGACCCTACTGAGCTGGTGAAAGAGGTGAGAGCCTGATTCAGTCTTAAGCGGGGGGAGGCACTTTTACACACCATACTGCTTAAAATACTTTTTTATTATAGTCTCAGGATTGTCGATATCCATGTTACCTCACAGTTGTGGTACTGGTGCATTTTGGATGGGTGCCAGTCTTCCAGTGATACAGAATGTGAAATTATATGGTGTTATTTTTCTCTTTTTATATTGTAAAATTTCGGTGAGGGCTGTAATTTATAAATAGCACACGCTTTTTAACTCCTTAAGTTCCTTCCACAGCCTGCTATACACAATGCAGTCTACAGTAGTTAGACTTCCTAGAGCTGGATTAGACTTGGTGTCTGCGAGGTATTGAGGGTATGTAATATACAGGGGGTTGATGGAACAATCACTGAAAACTCTTTTTTTTTTTTTAATCTCATTTTTATTTAAATTTTCAACATATATTGACATACAAACAAACATTGACAGGTCTGTGGGAGTACAGATAATTGATTTGTATCTTACAAGATAGACATCAGTTATACTTCAAGTCTGTTAATAAGAAGATGCCTGTATTATTTTAGCATAACATTATTTCATCTTTTCAGCCCCCCCCCCGGGTCTCTAGTGCGCATGCCCTGAAGGGCGGTAGTCACGCCCACCCGGCCATTTTCTGGGCCCCCTTAGCTTGCTGTTAGCCTGTGAGGGCTAACTTGGGTGTATTTAATTGTCCGCTTACCAGAGCATCCCTGAGGGACCCCACAATTTCTATAGGAATCTTGAGGCCTTCGGGTATGGATTCTGTACCTACTCTAGTTTATCCCAATTGTACCCTGGAGGCCTGATTCCCATCCCCCACCACTCACCTCCCCCCTTCCAACCCAGGGGCTTGGCCTCATTTGAATAGGGTTTATAAATTCCTACTGTTCTTTAGAAACCCCTTCTTATGGTACAAAGGTATCATCATGCAACATATAGTATAATTGCCAGCGGGACCACCTGTCTGCAAATTTCTCTTTCATTTCATTCAGCCTGTGGGTGATTTGCTCCAGCTGATAGGTCTGTTTGGTTATGCCCCACCAGTCTTGTATTGTAGGTGTGTTGTCTGTCAGCCATTGCTTAGTGACTGTTTTTTTCGCTGCTGTTAGCAGTAGATGTAAGAGATATCTAGAGTTTGGGTTCTTGTATTCCTTTGGGGTGTCTAGGAAAAGGTACATTTCCCTAGTCAGTTGTAATTGGGGACCGAATAGCTCTCTCAAGTGATCCTGTAGTTGGTCCAAAAAGGGTTTGAGGGCCTCACATGACCACATAATGTGTGTGTGTGTGTGTAGCTTTAGTCTCTCCAACACCTTGCTGAGGCTGATGGAGTGTAATGACTAGTTACTGCTGGCATTCTGAAGTATCTAGTTAGATTCTTCCACGCAAATTCCCGCCACTGATGGGAGCTCGTGACTCAGGAGGCGTACTCGCAAGCTCTTCGCCAGTCTTCTTGTGTGAAGGGGGATCCAAGTTCCCCCTGCCACTGGGCACATATATTCTCCATATGTATCACTCCCTGGGTGTTTAGGGCTTTGTAATAAAGAGAGAGTAGATGCAATCTCTCTGCCAGTATTCAACTGGAGTTGAATCTCTAACAGCGCGGGGTAATTCTCCAGATTATGGGATACCTCTGGGAGCTCTCGACTGTAATGTCTTAGTTGCAGACATCTATAAAAGTCTCTGCTTGGTATATTAAATCGTCTCTGTACTTCATTAAAGGGCCACAGCTCTCCATGAGACATTATTTGTGGGAGATATCTCAGCCCATATCTCTCCCATGCCTGGAAGCCATGGTCCAATCTGTTTGGGAGAAAGTCACTTAGATTTGATATTGGGCAAATCAAAGCCAGGAACGGGACCAGGGACTGAGTTCTTTTTATTGACTGCCATATCCTGCAGCGTGCTGTCAGCCAGGGGTCCGATGGGGACCGAGGGCCTAGCCTCGGGCAGGTACTGTATACGTTCTGAAAGTAATCTTTGTCTGGCATGAGGGCTTGTTCTATTTGTAACCAGTGTGGCTCACCTATCTTATTCTGTCTTGCCATTATATGAGTCATCATTGCCGCATGATAGTATAATTGTAGATCAGGTAGTGCAAGCCCCCCGTCACCACGAGGAAGGATCAGTATCCTCATTTGGACTCGGGGTCTTCTACCCGACCAAATAAATTTAGAGATAAGTCGGTTCCATTCCCCAAAGGTTTTCTTTGCGATGAATATTGGGACATTCTGAAATAAGTACAAGGCCCTTGATAGAATAACCATTCTTATTAGCTCTATCCTACGGCTCAGGGTGAGAGGCAGTGCGGCCCTTGCCCCTAAGTCTGTTTTGAGTTGTGCTGTAAAAGGATCATAGTTATTTTTAAAGAATTCGTCAAATCTCTGAGATATATACTCCCAAGTACTTTAATTTTGTTAGATTCCAGTTGCATGGGAAGATGGAATTAATATGTGTTGAGGGTGAGTAGTGGAAGGTAAGAAGTTCTGTTTTTATTAAATTCAGTTTGTAGCCGGAAACCTGACTAAATTGGTCCAGGAGCAGCTTTATAACTGGCAGGGATTGCTCGGGATTTGAGAGACATAATAGGACATCGTCAGCGTATACTGCTATACGATGCTCTGTGTCCTCCATATTCACTCCCATAATGTTTTCAGCTTCCCTAATGTATTGGGCTAGGGGTTCAATAAATGCCGCAAATAAAAGAGGCGACAATGGACAGCCCTGCCTGGTCCCCCGCTTAAGAGGAAAGTATTTAGAGTGATGGCCTCCCACCTTGACGCACGCTTGAGGAGATGAGTAAATATTTTGTAGGACCCCAATTAGGGTTCCAGGGATACCCAGTTTGTCTAGGACCTTGTATAGAAAGGGCCATGCTACTCTATCGAACGCTTTTTCAGCGTCAAGGCTGATGAGGACAGACGGAATATCGACCATTCGCATCTTATGTGTGATGTGTAATGTACGCTTAATGTTGTCCGTTGTAGATCGCTTTCTAACAAAGTCTGTCTGGTCTTGATCTATCAATTGAGGCATTATCTTATCCAGGCGTTGTGCTAGTATGTGCATAAACATCTTGTAGTCCGTATTAAGTACTGAGATGGGTCTATATGAGCCACAAAGCTGAGGGTTTTTCCCAGGTTTCAGGATTACGGAAATCGTTGCGAATGACCATGACGGAGGTGGGGGGTCCCCCTCGAGGATAGAGTTGTACAAGGTCAGGAGTTGAGTAGTTATTTGTTGCCTCATGACCCCATGGAGCTCATTCCCGTACCCGTCTGGACCTGGGGATTTTAGGGATTTTGCGGTGGAAATCGCTTTCGCTGTCTCCGGCTCAGTTATATTGGAGGTCAAGGCTTTGCCTTGGTCCATATTAAGTCGGGGTAGTGTTATCCCCCTAAGGTATTCCGTGATTTGGTGCTCCGTAGGTGAGTTCTCTGGGGTATAGAGATCGGTGTAATACTTTGCAAATGCCTCTGTTATCTCGTGTAATTTAGTTAGGGGCTGACCTCCTATGGGGTGTTTAAGTGAAGTAATCGTTGACGCCTTCCTTTGCCGTCGAACCTGGTATGCCAAAAGTCTCGTGGCACGAGGCCCCACCTCATAGTGTCTCTGTCTCAAGAATGTTAATGCTATTTCAGTCTGCTGTAGTGCCAGACGGTCAATCTCTGCCTTGACTTCCTGAAGCCGGGGCAGCACCGCAGTATCTCCCATCTTATGCGCCATTTGAAGAAAATGCAGATTCTCCTCTAGGGTAGTTCTGTGTTCCATTCTTTGCCGGTTCAACTCAGCAGTGTGTTGTATGATATGGCCCCTAAGGACAGCTTTTATAGTGTCCCAGTGTATTGCAGGTGTGGTATCTGCAGGGGGGTTGAGTTCTAGTATCTCGGCTAGTTTGTCCGAAATTAACTCTCTAAACTGTTCAGAGCGTAAGTAGTAGGGGTTAAGTCTCCATCATGTATTCTTGGCATGAAGCCCCATTTCCCATGTCGAGCATACAGGTGCGTGATCCGACAGGGAGATGTCATCTATTTGGGCATCCCCCAGTCGGTGCAGGCACTCGGTCTGTGTATAAGTTTGATCTATGCGTGCATACGTCCGGTGTAGCGCCGAATAATGTGTATAATTCCTAGTTCGGGGATGTAAATGTCTCCAGACATCAGTCCATCCTACCTCTTTAGTAAATCTCCTAAAGAACTTTTGTGCCGGTGTTTACTTAGAAGTTCTCGGGTTAGTGGAGTCTAATGAAGCATTTTGTGTCAGGTTAAAGTCCCCTGCAAGTAGGAGTATGCCCTTTGTGTTCTGCAATATTTTGTCTAGAAGTGTTTTCAGCTGCGGAACAGGCGTGGCAGGGGTAAAGTAGGCATTCGCTAGGGTAACCTGCACTCCATTTAGGGTGCCTTACACTATTACCAACCTGCCCTCTGCATCCCTCATGGTGCGTTGGTGTTGAAATGGGGTGCCTGCTGGTACGATTATCGCTACTCCCCTTCATCTTCCCGATCTGCTAGATGAACTATACAGGGTTCCCCTGCTGAGTTTGGCAAACTTGAGGTGTTCCTCAGGACTCAGTTGCATTTCCTGAAGATATATCAGGTCTGCCTTACTCCTGCGGAGGTATGTCAGGACTTGTGACCTCTTAATTGGTGAGGTTATCCCATTTATATTCAGGGATAGTAACTTAACCCGGGTATTAGCCATGTTTACTCACAGGTGGTCCCGCCGGCTAGGGGGGTTCTCCCCCTTATCATCAGATTGAATACCATCAGTGTCCATTAGTTCTGTACCTGTCATTTCAAACTCATTACAATCACACCAACATGTAAATAAGGGACATACTAACAACCATAAAACTAACCTATAATGTAGAGAGCTGGTACTTCCAACTATGGGGAACTGAATCAGATCCCATGGTATGGAAAAATCCATACCTAGAGGCTTCATCACTCAGCGTGATGCCCCCTGACACTTTAAGTGTCTATTAAGGTGAGGGAAAAGTGGGAGTGGTGACTCCGAAACCTTGGAGTGTCGCATCCGCCTTATTTACACCGTGTGCCGTAACGATGAGTTAAATATATTTTATACTGTGAGATAAGCCTGCCTGATCCCCTTTGTCCATTCTGCTCAACATTTATAAGCCCCTCTTAACTCTGCATGTTAGACAGGAGGACTGCCTATGTGGGCTGTAGACTCTAGAGGCCGTGTGCAGGTGAGCCTCCACTCTGCTCTCCCCTCCCATCCAACCCATCAGTCCAACCCGATCCCCTGTGCCATAGCGGAAGGAGTCCGAAGACGTCTCCGCCTATCGTGCGCCGCCCTCTTTCTCCCCCCGTAGCCCATCTCATGAGGAGAGACTGAGGTAAGCATAGTGTCTCCAGACCTCCAGCCTACACTCACCCAAGTCCCCTCATCCTGCGGGAGGACCTCCATTCTACTAGAGTGGTCGTTGCCCCTGCATTTAATGCTGGGATCTCCCTGCACCTTAACCATTCACCATAGACAGCCCTAACCGAAATACCCCTAGGTCTCCTCTCCGTGTATCCTCCGTCACCACTATGCATGCAGGATCCCTGGGAGCAGCCATCTGCCCTACAGATTGAAAGTTCGTTAGCTCTCGATCCCCCTCCACTCTCCATTCCCATTAGTCCAATCCGGTTGGGGCCATGAACCCTCCCCAGCCCCCCTACTTTATTACCTTTATGTTCGCCTGAGGTACCCCATCATAGAGCTGATGCTTCATGTGCTCTTCCCTTCCTGTCATTACGGCCTTGGTGAGGTGTGTGGTCCTGGTGCCCCCCCATTACTATCCAGCCTGCTAACCCCCGATTTCCTCTCTTCCCCACCAGAATCCCATCTGTTTAAAGAGCTAATGTATTAAAAGCTATTTAACAGACTTCTCCAGCCCCTACCAACTTAGCAGTCACACAGTGAATGTTGCTGTTTAAACAGTTTGTACATTTTTCAGCTCGTCGTGGTAATGTTAAACTCTTATGTTTCAAAGGAAGTGGTTGCTGAGTCTGGAGCCTTCAAGTACCCAGTGATGCCACATGGGGATGCCAATCGGTCCCCCCACGTGACAAAGCTGGTCTGGGTAGCCTAAAGTGCGTTCTTAGAATTTGAAATTAACTCTAATACCATGTCTCTCCTTCTCCAGCCACATATATTCAGGGGGAGATCAGGAAGGCTATTTGAGATCTGTCACTCGTTCTATTCCTGATTTGGCTCCTTCCCACCGACGGTAGTGGGCAGCTCTGCTAATTGTATGTGTGTGTCCGAGAGAGCACAGCGGCCCGGGCCGGGGAAGGGAGCGCACGGTGGCCACCATTCTCCCCCGCATGCCTCCATCATACCTACAACGGGGCCGCAGTCCCCCCACCCCCCACCAGCACCCCACCCGGGCACCCTCCCAAACCCACACAGGTAACCCAATAGGAGGCCAGTCGGCCGGAAAACAAACACCGCGTCGAGGGAAAAGCAGGCAGTTCTCCTGGCGGGTTAGCAATTCCGCTAAAAACAAAGGGTAAAAGAAGCCCAGAGGGAGATGACCGAGAGGTGCGATTCCCGCAGTAACTTTGTTCACCCATGGGCCAACATCCTCTCCCTCGATCACCACTGTCCCTGCCTCCACCGTGAGGGTGACATCCAGCCCCTCTTCACTGCAATCAGCCCAAATATCTGTTGAGAGCGAGGTAACTTTGAAGGAGAGACATGGCAGGGTCAAGTCGAACACATACCATACATCAGCGCATTTTTAACAACTCTAGTCAGCTCATTGCAACCAACAGAATCTACACCCTAGCTCTTTGATGCTACAGGCAGTAAGGAAATATGAGGGGAGGGACTGCCAACTCTCCTCGGCTCAACTCCCCAGAGAGTTCCCTGAGTCAATAATCCCTTCCCCTCCCTCTACACATCAGGGATCTCCATTCTGGAATATAGCCGGGGTGTGACTGGTAGTGCCCAGGCCTGTCCTCTACACCTCCAAAAAGCTGCCCACCATTCCTCTCCCGGTCTCTCAGGCCCTAGTTCGCCTCATTCCTGGCCCATTCCGCCGTATTGGGATAGAGAACCCTCATTGTTCTGACCAGGGCCGAGGTAGCATAGGAACCCCTCCCCGGTGCACTCCCTCTCAGTCTGACCATACTTCAGCACTGTAATTATAAGGTTGCTCTAATGGGCCAGGCCCCTTCCCACCATTTTCCACCTTCTGTGGATTAATGCAGTGCAGAATTCACTAGGGACATTCCAGCACACACCCTCCCACCCGAACTCCCCTCCCCCACCTTTGGTATATATTTAATTTGCAGAGTGATCACAAGTCAGGAAAGGTCTATCCAGCCTCTTTTCCCTCTCTCTAAACCCCGATTCAAAGAAGATCAGAGTGCACCTAAGCGTTCATTTAGCCCAGTGTTTCTCCCCCCGTGTGTGGTTTCGCTGCTAGTCAGTCTACTTGCGGTTTTCATCCCTCCGCTCCCTGCTGCTCCGATCTGCTTGTTCCCGAGGCGGTTTGCTTGTTCAGGGCTGCTACTATGTTCTGGATCGCTTCGGCTCCCTGACGCCACCTGGCCTCTCGTTGTCCGTTGTTCCACGCTTTCAGAGCTAGTTTGGAAGCAATGGAGGCTCCGGAATTAGATCGCTGTGGTTGTACATCAAATCCTCGTATTTGCAGCTCCTGCAGCAGCCGTGGTCGGGTTCTCAAAGGTCAATGGGCCATCTTCAAAGAGTACGGTGAGCTTCACTGGATATGGGGTCCTAAAGCGGATACCTTTCGACTTAAGGGCTCTCATCAAGGGAATGAAGGTTTTACGTCTGGCCATAATCTCCGGGGAGTAATCATTCTCAAAACAGAGCCTGCTTCCCGCCAACATAACCGCTCCAGCTTTCCATGCGGTATGTAACACGGATTCTTTATCCTGAAATCTCAGGAAGCGTACTAGCACTGTTCTGGGCCGTGCGCCCGATGGAGGCCTCGGGCCTAAGGTTCGGTGGGCCCTTTCTATTTCAAGCGTCACGGTAGGTGGGAGTGACAGCAGTTCTCTTAGGGTTTTTTGGAGAAACTCTCGTATTTCAGCTCCCTCAGCCCCTTCCGGAATTCCCGAGATTCGGACGTTATTTCTTCTATTTCGGCTTTCCGCATCTTCCGCTCTATTTTGGAGGGCTTTGATTGTGCTGTGCAGTTGTATTATGGCTCTTTCAGTCTCCGTGACTCGGCTATCCGTTTCATGAGCCTGCGATTCTACTTCCTCCTGCCGCTTCTCAAGTTTGTTCATATCTGTTCGAAGGGCAGCTGTTGTTGACCTGATTTCTTTCCTAAAGTCCTTTAACTCAGTTAACATCAGGGACATCTGTCTTTGCAGGATCATGAGAGGGATTTGGCTACCCTCCGTAGCATCTCGAGAGGAGCCATGTGAGGCCTGTGATCCCTCACTCTCCGATCCATCTTCTTGCAATCGTTTGGCATCAGGCAGATCTGCAGCTCTGTTCTTCACTCGATCGTTCTTTTTAGGCATGTTAAACCTCCCGCTGACCTTTTCCCGGATTTTTGACTTTATTTGGAAGGAATTAGGAGGTTTATATGGTGGATCACGACCGAGCCCTCTGATTCAAGCTGCTAACCAGGGCATGACGTCACCGGAAGTTCGAAAACTAATTTTTTAATAATAAAAAAAAAAAAAAAAATGAAGATTAAGTATGCAAGATTTTTACACATCCTTCCTTAGATAAGGGGGTAGTTATCCTATAGAAGCTACTGTAGTACCTTAATTACATTCTATGATTCATTGCTAAAATTCTGTGATTTTTACAAGAAATACTGAATGAAACTTTGTAGAAATCTTGTGGCATGTTTCTCGAAATCCTACAGAGATTGGTACACAGATTTGCAACACGCTAGGCATTGACTAAGGAAGTTATCGTATGAATTTCTGCCCAGAGGCAGTAGTAATTCAGAGTAATGCCAAGTGTCTCTGGTAAATGTTGCCAGAAGCCATTCCAGTTTGCTGCAGCAATGGGTAGAAGTGGGATCCAACTGGAAATGTGTGCTGCATCTCAGTTGGGCTATACTGGGTAAATAAACTGTGTAAAAAATGGAGGGTAATAATTTTCACTAAAACATAATGCGGTGCTAACACCTCAGGAAAAAGGTTATATTTAGAGACAGTTTATAGTTCCTGTAGATTTCATCACCCTATACTTTATTAAGAGCATTTGCCTGGAAGCAGGATCTTTCTCATGCAGACTATGCAAGCCAGTGAGGTATAATCTCCCCATTCAATTACATAGTTGTTTTGCCATGTTACTTGGAGTAAAATGATGTCAAAAAAAGATGGTAGTGAATACCTTTTCTGACAAGAGAGGTTCATCCGCAGCCACACACATGGCACGATTAGGAGCCAGGATTGAGAACTGTTCAGTTTGATTCCAACTGCAACCAGTAATCACCTATACCTTTTACATGAAGTTCTTTCCAACCATTAGATCTTTCTTTCCACTGAAGGTATATGTTGCACCCATGTCTGATTCACATATCTTGTTTAGTTTGGCAGTTATCAATATTTTTTGGTTCTGATGCCAATTTCCATTTTCAGGTCAGTCTGGCACCACCTGAACTCCCATTTTTTTCAAACAGAATTATTGTGGGGAGCTGAGCTTTTCCAAGAGGCCCCCTTCTGTAGTCATGACTTCCCTGTGGTTGAATTCTCCCTGTGGGTTAAAAGGTATGCAAAGTAAAGGTTGTGTTCAGCAGTCATGACCCCGTAGAGGTAAAATGTGGGCCAAGAGCTGGCCTGGTGGCCTTGAGGAGCTAAGGCATTCTGCCTTACCTCGTGTCACACACCGCGTCGAGGTTGAGGAACAACCTTGGGTCATCAGGAATCTGGCACAGGGGCAAGTGGGAGGGAGCAGATTGAGCAGCCTAACGGCAGCTCTCCTGTCCCAGGGAGGTTGTCACCCCCGTAGTTCCGCTGCCACTAGGTGGAGGTCTGGTGGCGGTGTAGGCAGAAGGGGATGGCATGTAGGGAGGGCATCTCGAAATGCAGCGTGTGCGTGCCCATCCAAGATAGGTGGGGGGGTGAAAAAGGGGGTAAAAACCTATAAAATATAAATGTAAAAAAAGTGTGCCAAGTACCACAGGCCAATGCTCTCAGTGCGTACAGCAAGTGCTCGAATGCCTAGGCACAGACCACATTAAAATTTTCTAAGCTGCTCCAGCTCTTCCATAATGTTCAGGGGGCGCTCTTGCAGCAGGCTGTAACAATTAGGACTAATGCCGCAGGCCTTAGGACCCACCAGAAAAAACTTAGCAGTACCCAGCGGGGACCGCCCCTTGATGGCTCCGCCCCGACGTTGGTCACGCTATATAGGGGGCGGACTACGGCTCCACCTCAGTTCTTTTCCAGCCGCAGACCCGCTCTCGGGAAAGCCTTAGCATGTGCTTTAGCAGTTCCAATGAAGTTTTTCTTGGATTTTTCTCCACTTTTCTCCTTTTTTTGACCAGTGCCGCTTCTTTCACCTTCTGTCCTCTGTACCGTCGTATGTCTTTGCCGTCGTCAGTCTCCTCCTCTGGTCCCAAGAAGATGAAGTGTGCCTGTGGCCGTCAAATTCCATCGGTAAGGATGACCATGGGGCCAGACCACGACAGCGCTTCCTGCAAGATCTGCAAGGGCTTCACCGGCAGGACTCGCATCAGACACCTGAAGGCCTTATAGGCCTCCTGTTGGAGCAGAAGATGGACGTCCTGCAAACCTCTTCAGGGGGAAAGGGAAAGCACTGGGACAGCTGTCATAAGAGGTCCCGGGACAAGGACTGTAGCCGGCCCTGCCATCAGTCCTGATCTCCCCCCCCCCCAGAAAGGCCTCCTTCTCTGGTCCGGGCAGGTCTGACCACTAGAAGCACTCTAGGCATGAGGAGAAGTCAAGGCGGGCCTTCAGCCTGACATTACTTGCTGGCCAAGGCAGGGAACCTCTCAGACGAAGTCAGATCAAGGCGAAGGTTACACTGCTGTGCATTTCCTCCGCCCCAGTGGAGTCAGCCAAAGCCTCTTCAGCGCATGACTCAACCCTGCCGAAGAAGGCCTCAGTAATGACCTTACCCGGTTCGGGTAAGCCACCTAGCAAAGACTGGGAATCCCAGGCTAAGGCCTCCACAGGGTCCCATCCTTCCAAACTGGCCAGTTCGGAGCCAGCACCAGCCAAGACAACGACACCGGTCAAAGTGCCTAGGGCCGATGGGGCTGCCGGTGAACCTGTGCCGGTCAAAGTACCATCTCTGGCCCCGAAGTCCTCGACTCCAGAGGGCTGTTCTACGGGTTCTTCCCCGAAAGCCCTGCCGGACCTCCCGGCTTCTCTTACACCTTGCAGGGCCCCGCGACATCTATGCTTACTAAGAAGGAGTTGCAGGAGCTCTTCTCCTTTTGGTGGAGCCAGGTAAAAAAGTAGAAGGCTCCACTGAAGCCGGACCCGGCACCGGTTCCCGATCGGACAATCAAGAACCCGAGGGTATACCCATCAGATCGCCGGTTAAGACCCCTCGAGGAGCAGTGCAAGTCATCTAAGTCCCACTCCCCCTTGGTTGTACATTCCCGGTCTCAGTCCAGAGACTGTCGACGGCACCATTCCTGGTCGGGCGGCCGTTGTTGGTCTAAGCCCAGGAGCAGGTCTCGCAGCTGCCATAGATCTTCCTCTAGGTGGGCACGCTCCTCTAGCAAACACCGGTCCAGGGACAGGCGTCTGTCACTGCTTCGTCATCGGTCCAGGAGCCGATGTCGGTCCCTGGACTGGCAGTCACCGATGCTCGGGTGAGGGTAGCCCCTACAGACACAGCTTGGACTCTTCCTAGTCCAGGAGCTGGTCTTCCTCCTGTTCCTCATCTTTCTCAGGAGTTGTGGATTCTCCTGGGAACAGGGATCTAGACCGTCATGAGGCACATCCAGGCCTCTAATGAATGGGAGACAGAGGACCTGGATCCGGAATGCCGGAGACTGGCTTATTACCTGAGGCAGAAGGAGCCCAAGCCCTTGGTGGTGACTCCTCTGGTTGACACTTTCCAAGACCTTACCTGGATAACTTGGCAGCGTCTAGCTTCAGTCCTGGCGGTTCCCAGGAAGTCGGACAGGCTGTACAGGGCCCCAAGGAATGAGCCTTTTCTGGCATAAACCCTCAGGCGGACTCTACAGTGATAGCGGATGCTCATGACAAATCTAAGCTGCCAAAACATCTCAGCTCCCAGCCTCCCGACCAGGAACCCCCCCTCCCGTCCTCCGGTGGAGGCACCAGGGGAGGCAGTAGAGGGTTTGTTCTCCCTCCACATGGAGAGATGGAGCACAATCATGGCAGACCAGTGGGTCCTAGCTATAGTAAGGAGAGGGCATATGCTGGAGTTCACCCAGATCCCTCCAGAAACTCCACCAAAGTCCTCAAGATATCCTCCTTCTCACATTCCTGTTCTAGAAGGAGAGATCCAGGCTCTCTTGCGGAAAAGGGCAATAGAGCCAGTCCCCCTGCAGCAGCGGGGAAAAGGGTATTACTCCCATTGCTTCCTGGTTCCAAAGAAAATGCAAGATCTTCAGTCCATCCTGGACCTCATCTCTCTAAATACTTATATCGAATACCGAAGGTTTAGGATGGTGACCTTTCCAGGTCTTATCCCTCTGCTGCACCAGGGAGACTGGCTCTGTTCCCTGGACATGCAAGATGAGTATATGCACATAAGGGTCTTTCCCCCCCCTCACAGGAAGTGCTTGAGGTTCCACTTCAAGGGGGAACATTACCAGATATTCCTGGACATAAAGTCTCCACCACTCATTCACACTTATGGGAGTACGCCGGAGGCGCTAGGACCCAGCAGGAGCAAACTTTTCAGGAGGGCCATGCCTGAGATGGAACTGCGAGGAAGTGGCACCGTGAGCATCGGCACATGCAGTAATGACTATCTCGGCATCGACCTTCCAACCTCCTCAGTTCCTTTTTTCCTCGCCGTCGAGTGCACTTCAGTGATGATGTCGCTCGCCCATTGGGAGTCAAACTTCAAACAAGCAGCTTAGTTTTCAGTTTACTATTTTATATTTATCAATGATAAGTACCGATTGTATTTTAATACATTCTTACTTACGAGAGAGAGGTCTTCAGCCCTCCATTGACAGAGTCAACCATGAGTGTTGCAGGTGACGGTAGGGAGACTTCGTAGGAAAGCTATTCAGCTAGCGGGGCCGGGTCTGGTCCCCGGGGGGGGTCTGACAATGGATGGTCCAATGCTCAGGGGAGGTGGCGGTCTCCCGGAAGCATAAAGAAACCGTCACATTCTACGGTGCTGTTAGGCCTCCAGTTCTTCTTCAACGACAGGACGAAGAAGAGATGCCATCACTCAAGGTCGCCCTCTGGTACATCTGCGCGTAGATAGTCGGTTATTATTGGCCAGGCACCAGTCTCCACCTCTTTTGGAGTTACCGGTTTCTGTCTTTGAGGGTCGACCTGTTCGACACTGGAGCCCCTCTCCGCCTATTGGAGGGGTTTCTGATGAGCAGTTTCACCAGTGGGCTGCTGTTATGGAGCAGTGGGCTCGGAGGTTGACCCGACTGCCCGAACCAGCCTGTTCAACTCCGGGGCCTTCGGGCCCTTCAGTTCTGGGATGGCATATGGGGTGGTTAGGTCTTTCTGGTCGCACGGCGCCTTCTTCGGTGCCGTCGACTCCTTCGGTGCTGTCGACTCTGCGCTCTGGTGTTTATCCCCCTCACATGGCTGTGGCGCAGGGGTCTACACAGATGCTCTTATCTCCTGTCAGTTTTCATCCTCTAACTTCAAATCACAGTTTTCTGTGAAGTTGCCATCATCTGCAGTGCTGGCTTCTCCGGCGTCGAGGTTCCTTGTGGTGCCGTGAGTGCTTGTCGGTGCCATCTGTGGTGATGCGGGCTCTGTCGGCACCATCCTCTGCATCAAGGCTGGCAGTGAGGCCGCGCTATCCTTCGGCACATCAGGTGCAGCGTCGTGCTCTTTGTCAGTACCATGTGCAACACGGTTTTCTGTGTCGGCCCTTTCTTTGTTGTCTGCGCCATTTTCTTCGGCGCCTGGGATGGATGTGGCACTGTCTAGTTTCCAGAGGTTTTCGAATCCGATTCTTTCTCCTTCTTTTCTTTCTCCTGGTTTTCACTCCATTCCTGTCTATATGGTCCCTCCTGGACTGTCAGGAGATGATTTTGAGCCCGATCCAGATCTTAATCTGGGTGATGATGTTGATGCTGATACTGCCCTGGGGGTACGGATCAATCCTCCTGCAGAGCCTGTTATTGAGGACCTCTCCTTTAAGCCTCTGCTCAAGAACTTAAATTCTACCCTTTCTCTCCAGACCACAGACATCGATCCTGGGAAGCTTTTGCGTCTCTAGTATCTTCATGTCCTGGAAATCCCTATGGATTTAACCCCTCTGGTGCAGCCCTCTTTCCAGACCCTTTCACAGATGGTGCGGAAGAATCCGGCTCTTATTCTTTCTGTGGCCAAGTCCATAGATAGGAAATATGCCCCTCCCTAGGATCACCCCATCTTGGCCTCTCAAGCCGTTGCTGATTCCATAGTAGTCCTGGCAGAGAATAAGGCTATCCTTCCCCAGGAAGCTACAGCCCGACCTATGAACAGAGAATCTCGCAAGATAGACACCTTAGGTAAGAGAGTCTTTGCTGCCTCAACCCTGGACATGTGCATTGCTAGATACCAGGGCTATTTTTCTCCATATGAGTATGTTCTTTGGCATTCGCTCAAAGTAATTGTAGAAGCTTTGCCTGAATCTGAGGTTAACTCAGAGCTACTTCAAACCATAACTAGGGGTATCGAGTCCCGTAACCAACAGGGTAAAGACCACAGGGTTCTTGTGTCCAATCTGATGCAAATGGATCTCCTTTGGTGGCAGAATCTTGACAGTCTCTGCCGAGGGGTCCCCTTTCAGCCCTCTCCCCCCCACATGTAAGTCCTTGACCACAGATGCATTGGGTCAAGGCTTGGGAGCACATCTGGGAGATTGCAGAACCCAGGGATTGTGGTTTCAGTGGGAGCTCTCACTGCACATAAATGTGCTAGAGATGCATACGGTGCTGTACGCCCTCCAGGCCTTCCAGACCCTTTTTCTCCCAGGACCACTCCTGATTCAGTCAGACAACATGTGCATGGTCTAGTACCTGAGCAAACAGGGAGGGACTCTGTCATACTCCTTGTGCAGGGATGCGAATGTGATACTGGGAGGTTCAGCGCCAGCTCCAGCTGTCAGCAGTACATGTCCCAGGTGTCCAGAACATCCTGGCGGACAGTCTCAGCTACATTTAGGCAAGGCCTCACGAGTTGGAACTGCGTCAGTCAGTAGCCAAAAGCGTATTCAGCCTCTGGGGTTGCCCAGATCGTGATCTGTTTGCCTCCCCATACAATGCAAAACTACCCAGGTTTTGCTCGCTCATTCTCGGACCTGGTGTCTGTTGACAGGACGTGCTGTCCCTTTGCTGGATAGGAAGGCCCCTTTCTTCCCTTCCTGCTCTTGCAGAGGGTGCTTATCAAACTGCAAGTGGAAGGAGCTCAGATGTTTCTCATTGCTACGTACTGGCCTCACCAGATATGGTTCCCTCTGCTCCAGCAGTTAGCGGCAGAGCCTTCAATTCCTCTTCCTCTCAGCCAGGACCTTCTGAAACATAGACTTTGATGGCAGATAAGGACTGCTTAGCCCACCCAGTTTGCCCATTTCCCTACCTACTGACTAAGTAAGTAAAAGTAAGTAAAATTTATTTAAAAATGCTTTTCCGAAGATCAAAGCGCTTTACAAAAAAAACAAGCAATACAATATTAACAATATAAAGTCATAGACCATAAGCTTTGGTAAATAGCTCCTTCGGGTGCGCACTCGTCGGGCCAAGCCACGCTCGCTCGGCCTTTCCTCTGGATCCCCTCCCAGTTCTACACGGACCAAGGAGGAGGGAGCCTTGGCTACTAGTAGCCTAGCCATTGCCGAGGCTCCTTCCATGGTGCAGGAGGCTCGTCCTGCTCCTTTCGGGGACGGGCAGGAGGCGCCATCACGGCAATCAGCCCTTCGGTGGTGAAAGCTCCCCCAGTGTCGGACCAGCGGTTCGCAAGGCCCTGGTCAGCGCCATTACGGGCCTAGGCGCTGTTCGCTGCGCCGCGGGCCCTGACGGAGCCGTCATTGGCACCGACTTGTCACGCGGCACCATGGCTTCTGTTGGAGCCATTGGCGGCGCCAACACTGCTAGCACCGCCATGGGAGCTGCTACTGCGCCATCTTTGTCCATGTCTCTCTTTGGCGCCGAGGTTGAGCACGGCCCTGTGTCCTCGGGGCTCGGCGCCATGGGGCTGTCGGATTCTGCCATCAGCGCCACCTCTGCCCTTGGCGCTGTTCGCGGCGCCATCGAGCCAGGCGACGCTGTCCTCTGCACCGATGGGCCCATTGGCGCCTTCAGCGTCATCTTCGTCCTCTGCGCTGCTCGTGGCGCCGTGGGCAAGCTAGCGCCGTGGCTGGTTCAGACTCTGGAGCTCCTGTTCGGGCTGGAGCTGTGCCCCTGTGGATTCCGCTCGCGGTGCTGTAGGGGGCACTGGTACTGGCTCAGGCACAGCTTTGGTTTTTGGCCCCTTTGGCAAAGATGGCAGTGGGCGCCCTCCTATGGTTTGGCACAGGGCCTCGGCCTCTACCTCTTTGGAGGCGGGGTCGAGCTCTAAGTCACATGGACAGTCTGACCCTTTGGGGTTGGCTGTTGGGGTGGGCAGCCCAGTAGTCTCCTCGGCAAGCCGGAGCCAACCCCCTTCTGAGGTGGTGTCGATGGCTACCGAGATTGGGGTCAGTGGTGCTGAACAGCGGGCAGTGGTGCAGGCCACCATTGCTCTGCAGCATGGTCTTGTTGGGTTCACTGACCCCTCAGCAGTGGTACCCCCACCTGTGGTGTGCCTAGATTGCCCAACTTTGGGGCCAGTCAGAGCACCTACGGGAGGGGAGGGTGCTGTGGCCTGGATAGCTTCTTTGGGTGCTGCCCAGAGCTGTCAGCTACCTAGGCTGCCCTCTCGAGGAGGAGGGCTCTTTCGGACTCCGAGGGGGCGAGGGGCATGGGGTCAGCATGGCGTCCTTTTTCGGGGGTCCACCCAGGCTCTGGGAGAAGCTGTAGTGCAGATCTCCACTCTTCCTACTCAGTCTCTTTGAGAGAGCCCCATTCTTTTGAGGTAGGGTACCGTCCTTCTGGACCTATACAGCCCCGGTCACCTCACAAGGGGGATCTTCCGGGCACAGCCTAGGCAGTACTGAAATGGTTGTTCAGCTGTCGGCTGTGGGGTCTTCCGGGGCAACTTCTTCCGCGGGTGCTCCCGGTCCGCTCCTTAGCCCAGGCGGAGGTCAACTGACATCTCTTCTCGGCTCTGTCCCCGTTCCTCTGCCACATTCTCCTGCACTCCCAGGCATCCTTGGTCCTAGTGGACCTCTCTTTTGGGAGCAGTTCAGAGCGGTGGCTGCTCGGTTCCCAGCTTACGTTAGGGCTATGGACAGTCTGGTTTTTCAACCTCCCCCCGAACAGCTGCCCCTTGAACAGCTGGTGCCCTCCAGCTTCTCATTCCTCTCTTCTGGGGGAGAGGAACTTTCTGTTCACATCTCTCCAGCTGCTGATCTCGCTGAGTATCAGCACTTCCTCGTGTGGATGTTGGAGGACTTGCAGCTCACACCTGCCACTATCAGCAATCCTGAGCACTCAGCGGACGCCTTTCTAGGCGATTTTGGCGAGGCCACCCTGGTGGTGCCACCTTGGCCTACTCCCTTTCAGGAGGTGTCATTGCGTTCCTGGCAGAGGCCCTTCTCTGGAGTTCCTGCCCCAAAGGATCTCGGTCAGAGGTATTGCGCACCCCTTGAGTCTCCAGGTTCCATGCTTCATCCACAGTCTGGATTGACGCAGTTGGATACTCTTGATGGGCTTTACGCCCTTCACCGTGACCAGCCCCCAGATTCAAGACTCTTCAGATTTTGGCTTCTGGGGTAGGAGGACTTTCTAATCGGCATGGTCATTGCCTTCCATTTCTGCACATCAGGCCCACTGTGCAGCCTATGACAGGTTCTTGTGGTCCAAGCTAGGTCAGCTCCTAGCCTCATTGCCTGACATGGAGCAAACCAGACAAGCCATTGCACTCTCTGCGCATGGCCTGGAGCTAGCAAGGCATCAAGCAAGGGCATCCTATGATGCCAATGAGGTAACTACCAGGGTCGTAGGGACAGCGATCTGCACTAGGCAGACAGCATGGCTGCGTCTTTCCGGGTTGTCACCCTTGGCCCGGAGTGGGGTGATTAACTCCGCTCACCAGAGAACCTATCTCTTCTCCTGTAGAGCGAGACTGCGCTTGTCGGAGCAACTTCCTTCCCCTCCGGGGGGACCCCGTCTCGCTCTCCCCACTCTTGGGTCTCTCCAGGCCCTGAAGGGTCTCCCTCTTAGTGTGTAACCCACTGAGAGCTAAGGGACTTTGTCCCTTAGGGTGTAAAAGAAAACCCCCTTTGGGGGGGACATGACACTACCCAACAGTGATGAATGGTGAAGATTGACACGGATAAGATATGGAAATTACATGCCTACCGTAATTATGATCTTTCTGTGTATCTTCACCATTCATCACACTCCCACCCTCCATCCCCCTGGGGCCTCAGTCTCTGGGTCCCCTCCCTCCCTCTCTGTGCCCATCCCTCCCCTCTCCTTTCTTCCAGGAGTTGGGTAAAACAGGGCACACAGGGGATATTACTGGGGATAATGGACAGCAGAGGCACTCCTTCTCCAGTGCTATGGCTCCCACACAGTTGCCCTCTTTTCTCTCCTCCTCCTCCCCCCTGTTCCCATCCTACCTATTTCTCCTTGTTTAAAATAAATAAATAAATGTCTCCCCTTTTTTTTTCACCAGTAATCTTTCCTTGAGAGGGTGTTATTACTCTGTACCCTGTCCTTCTTCCAGAGTAGCCTACTCTGTTTATCTGGAGTGTTTGCCAGCCATTCTGTGCCTTGAATTCTGGCAGAAAGCCTTTGGCTACTCCTTGCAGTTCCTGTATAATCTGGAGACGGACCAGAGTCTGGGATGTTTAACTCCTCCCTCTCCTCCTAAATTCTTTACCCATCCTACCTCCCTCTTCCTTTTCCAGAGATTGGGGCCCCTCCCAATCCCTTTAGTTTCTGATTTTTCTCCTTTTCTGTCCTTTTAGTCGTCGTTTCTCCTTTTGGTTTATATATCTTGTCCTTTTTCTGTCCTTTGGACTTCCTTGTCCCACTCTACACTCCTTTGCCTCTTACCTGCTTGACAACTCAGAACCCAGCAGGCAAAGTAGTCAGCGCCAGCCTAACTGCCAACCGCGAGCCATGCAGTGCATCGGCCTTGGGGGTGGCGCCCGATAGTCCGTCGGCTCCACCTACCTAAAAAAAAAAAAAAATGCTCTCTGGTCTGACCTCTGGCCAAGTACCCAACAGTGATGAATGGTGAAGATGCACGGAAAGATCATAATTACGGTAGGTACGTAATTGTCATTTCTTTGGCATTCGCTGAAAGCAATGTTAGAAGCTCTTCCAGAATTGGAGGTTAACTCAGCTACTTCAGACCATAACTAGGGGTATCGAGTCCAGTAACTAACAGGTTAAAGCTGCAATGGACGCCTTCGAATACCGCTTCCCAGGAGGTGGTGGCGACTGGCATTTTCACCTGTCGCCACTGTTGGTTGCATACTTCGGGCTTCACAAATGACGTCCAGCAGCAAGTCATGGCCTTACCTTTCGTCGGTATGTATCTGTTTGGACCTCAGGTGGTGCAAGCACTAGAGCCCACACGGAAGACTAGGTCCGCCATTAAGACAGCCAGACCTACGCCTGTCCCCTCCCGAGGAGTGGAAACAAGCACCAGTTTCACAACTGTCAGTCCTTTTGAGGCAAAGGCAGAAGATATTTTAACAGAAACCAGAACCCACAGTCGCAAAACAAAGTGCAGCAGAAGGCAAAAGGCCCAAAAGCACCCAGTGCCACCTTCTGAGTTTCCAGCCCAGGTACCACCTCAGCTGCCCAAGGGGGATGACTCCTCAGCAGTGGGAGACGTCTGACTCACTTCTACAACCAGTGAAACTCTATTACATCAGACAAATGGGTCCTCAGAATAATCCCCAAGGAGTACTGTCTGTCTTTTGGAAACCCCTCCGGATCATCCTCCCAAATGACAGCCCAGGTTGTCAGCATTGCAGTCAGACCTTCTTGCTTCCGAGGTACAAGGCCTTCTGAACAACAGGGCAGTAGAAGTAGTCCCGCTGGATCAGCAAAACACAGGTTTCTACTCTCATTACTTTCTGGTCCCAAAGAACACTGGCAGCATGCGCCCCATTCTGGATCTCAGAAAGTTAAACAAGTTCCTACACAAGGAAAAGTTCAAGATGATATCACTCGGTACGATTTGCTAGCCTCCCTGGACATGCAGGATGCCTACCAGCACATTCTCATACATCCAAATCACCACGAATACCTAAGGTTTGTGGCATTGGTTCAATACTATCAGATCAGAGTCCTGCCCTTTGGGCTATCCTTGGTGCCTCGAGTTTTTACAACGTGTTGTGCAATTCTCGCGGTGCACCTCAGGAAAATCTGAATACAAGTGCTCCCATATCTGGATGACTAGCACCTAGCAAGTCCCTCCAAGCAAGAGACTCTGAAGGCCATAGCCACGGCCTCAGACTTCCTCACGTCCATGGGAATCCTGCTGAACCTCAGCAAGTCACAGTTGCAGCCCTCCCAGAAGTTCTTCTTCATAGGAACTCTTCTGGACACCTCCTGTATGAAGGCTTTTCTTCCAGAGGATAGGAGGAGCGATACCTTACAGATGGCCCGATACATCAGAGAACACAGCTCGGTTTGAGCTATCTTAGTGCAACGGATGCTGGGCCTCATGTCATCCTCTGTGTTCACTGTACCCTTAGCTCATCTTCACATGAGAACTTCTCAGTGGATGCTCAGTGGTCCTCAACTACTCACCCTCAGTCTTTTCTCATCAAGGTGAAGGAACCTTTGAAGAGGTTGCTCGCCTGGTAGTCTCAGGAGGACAACCTTTTGGAAGACTATCCCTTCGCCTCTCTAGATAATCAGATCTCCAATACCACAGATGTGTCCCTGATGGGTTAGGGAACTCTCACTGCTGGGATCTCCACACCCAGGGTACGTGGACTCCAGGATAAGTCTCAACTTTACATAAATATCCTGGAAATGAGAGCCGTCTTCTATGCAGTCTGAGCTATGGAGGACTTACTCTGTCACAAGAACATTTTCCTTCAAACGGACAGCAAGGCAATGATGTACTACATCAACAAACAGGGCATTTCACACTCTCACCCATTATGCAGGGAAGCAGTGAAAGTGTGGGAGTGGTGCCTGGAGCACAAGGCTCTGATTCAGGTGGTTTACCTGCCAGGAGTACAAAACTAGCTGGCAGACTGTCTCAGCTGAATGGAGGCGGATCCTCACGAGTGGTCTCTCGACTTAACCGTCGTTCAGTCACTCTTCAAAGAGTGGTGAACTCTAGACCTGAACCTTTTTGCGTCCCCACTCAATGCAAGACGGCCTCTCTTCTGCTCCAGAAATCCAGGACCTGGCATTTTTGCCAGGATGCGTTCAGGCTGCAGTGGACAAGACGCTTTCTATATGCTTTACCTCCTCTTCCCCTAATTCAGAGGGTACTACTCAAATTGGAGTCTCAGGGGGGCAGAATGATCCTCTTTGCCCCCGGCAGATATGGTTCCAGCTACTCAATAGACTATCGAACCCCAACATCACTTCCTCTTCAGATTAACCTTCTGACCCAGAGATCCTATGGTCCATCAACCTGAAATAAACTTCACCTTCACGCTTGACTCCTGAAGAGTGAGAGGTGAATAGGTTCAGCATTTCTCTTAGAGTTTCAGATATTCTTTTGGCTGTGCGAAGCCGGCCACTAGAGAAACCTACACAGCTAAATGGAAGTGTTTCTCTATTTGGTGTGCAAAATCCTCGTGAACTCTTTTTCCTGCCCACTGAATAAAGTCTTGGAGTATCTCTTAGACCTGTCAAACACAGGTCTGCAGTACTCCACAGTCAAAGTTCATCTTTGTACCATTTCAGCATATCATGAGACGATACTTACCATGTCGCTGGCTCAGTTGCCCGTGGTTAAGAGGTTTCTTAGGGTATTGTGCATACTAGACCTCCTATGAGACATCCAGTTGCAGCCTGGGACATTAACCTTGTACTATAGATGCTTACTCGTAAACTTATCGAGCCTCTAGCCACTTGCAAGTTGAGGTTCCTCACTTGGAAAACAGCCTTCCTAGTGGCCATTACTTCGTCCCGTAGAGTTTCTGAAATACACGCTCTGGTCACAGACCCCCCAGTACACTGTATTTCACAAAGACAAAGTAGTTCTTAAGACTCATCCTAGGTTTCTCCCTAAGGTTGTCTCAGAATTCCATCTAAACCAACCTTTAGTCCTTCCTACCTACTTTGCAAATTTCCAGAATGAAGGGGAGCATACCCTTCATTAGATTCAGACCTAAGAAAGCATTGCGGTTCTGTCTAGCTAGAACGAAAGAAATTTGCAAGGTTCAACAACTTTGTGTATTCTTCAGTGAGACCCGGCTGGGTAAACCTGTTGCTGTCAGATGCATTTCAGCATGGTTGGTGGCATGCCTTCTCCACTGCTATTCTATGGCACAGGTCAAGCTGGAAGACAGAGTGTACGCTGGGTCTACCAGAGCAGTCGTGGCATCTCTGGCGGAAATCCGTATTGTGCCCATTGCAGATATTTGCAGTGCAGCTACCTGGAGCTCCATGCATACTTTAGTTAAGCACTATGCCTTCGATGTCCATGCCAGATGACATCTATCGTTTGGTAGGACCATTCTTAACAGACTTCTGTCCTAAGCATGTGAGCTCTTTATCTCCTGCGCCCGTCGGGAGGGGTTATTAGCTTCGGTACTCTCCCATTAGTGTGAATGAGTAGTGGAGACTTTATGTCCGGAAGATATAGGTATGTAGCTACCATAATTCTTGATCTTCTTGGGCAAAATCTCCACCACTCATTCATACCCTACCCCGAGCTCACTTCTCTCTGTATGGTCTTCCTCCCCTCAATGGCTGAGCTGTGAAGACTTTGTTGATTGACCCTTCTTACACGGGTCATTGGGACTATCTTATGTCCGATTTCTGAGTGAATCCTTCTAGGTTGGTTATACTGCACCTTCTGGAAAAGGTACTGGGGCGGTTGAAGGGTGATGCCAAGGTAGTCATGCCCGCACGAGCAGAGGCTCGCGACGGCGCTCCTCGCAGCTCCATCTCTGGCACCAGCCCTCCTGCAAAAAAGTTTGCTCTAGCTGGGTCCTAGCGCCTCCGGCGTAGATCCCATTAGTGCGAATGAGTGGTGGAGACTTCATCCAAGAAGATCAAGAATTATGGTAGGTACGTAATTTCCATTTCCCGTACACCCAAGCCACCACAAGTATCTTCAATTTGTGACCCTGGGCCAGCACTGCCAATTCAGAGTACTGCCCTTTGAGTTGTCCTCGATGCCACAAGTTTTTACAAAGTGCTTTGCAGTTCTTGCAGCACATCTCAGAAAACTCAGAATTAAGTATTCCTGTATCTGGATGCTTGGCTCCTAGCGAGCTTCTTCAGACAAGGAACACAGGAAGCAGTAACCGTGGCTTCCAGGTTCTTCACCTCCATGGGAGTTCTGTTGAATCTGGAAAAATCGCAGCTAAAGCCCTCCCAACAGCTCCATATCATAGGAGCCCTCCTGGACACCTCCAGTGCAAGGGCTTTCCTCCCGGAGGACAGGGGAAATGATAACCTTCAGATGGCTCGCTTCATCAAGGAGAACTACTTGGTCCGAGCTCTCTCAATGCAGCAGATGCTGGGTCTCGTGGCATCATCAGTGTTCACAGTGCCTTTGGTTCGTCTTCACATGAGGACCACTCAGTGGATGCTCAGTACTCAGTGGTCTCTGACCATGCACCCACAGTCCTTCCACATCAAGGTGACGTAACTTATAAAGCGGTCACTCGCCTGGTGGTCTCAGGAGGACAACCTGCTGCAAGGCTTTCCCTTTGTTCCACTGGAGACACAGATCAACATCACCATAGATGCATCTCTGATTGGCTGGGTAGCTCACTGCCAGGATCTCCACACCCAGGGTCTGTGGAATCAGGACAAGTCTCAACTCCACATAAATGTCCTGGACATGAGAGCTGTCCTGTATGCTGTTCGAGCCCTGAAGGACATCCTCTGTTGCAAAACAATTCTCCTTCAGATGGACAACAAAGCAGTGATGTACTACATCAACAAGCAGAGTGGAGCACACTCTTACTCTCTGCGTAGGGAAACGATGAGAGTGTGGGAATGGCGCCTAAAGCAAGGAGTACTGATCCAGGCAGTCTGCCTGCCAGGAGTCCAGAATGATCTGGTGGATCACCTCGGCAGAATGGAGGCAGATCCACACAAGTGGTATTTTGACGCAAACATTGTGCAATCGCTATTCAAGAGTGGGCACTGGACCTGGACCTTTTGCGTCCCACTCAACGCAAAACTGCCTCTATTCTGCTCCAGAAATCCAGAACTTGGCATTTTCTGTCAGGATGCATTCAGACTGCAGTGAACAAGATGCTTTCTGTATGTATTTCATCTTCTTCCCTTAATTCAGAGGGTACTGCTCAAGCTGGAGACACAGGGGGACTGAATGAACCTCATCACCCCATTCTGACCTCATCAGATTTGTTACCGTTGATCAACAGATTATTGGAAGTTCCACTGAGACAACTACCACTTCAAATCAACCTACTGACCCAGGGCCCAGTGGTCCATCCCAACCTGAGTTCTCTTCATCTCCACACGTGGCTCCTGAAGAGATGGAAGTGGGTAGATTTCACGTCTCCTGTACAGTCTCAGACATTCTCCTAGCGGTGCGCAAGCCGTCCACTAGGAAAACATCCATGGCAAAGTGGAAGTGATTCTCCATCTGGTCTACAAAATCCTCTCTGGATCCCTTTTCTTGCCCACCAAGGAAAGTCCTGGAGTATCTACTAGACCTGTTGAATATAGGGCTACAATACTCAACCATGAAGGTTCATATCAACGCAATCTCTGCTTATCACGAGCCTGTACACACTATGTCTATAGCTCAGTTGCCTTTGGTCAAGAGTTTCCTTAAGGGTATACTCCTCATTAGGCCACCAGTCAGGAGACTGGTAGCTACTTGGGATGGTAACCTTGTGCTAGACATGCTCACTTGTAAACCTTTTAAGCCTCTAGCAACCCGCGAGTTGAAGTTCCTAACCTGGAAGGCCGCCTTCCTCGTAGCCATTACCTCCGCTTGCAGTGTGTCTGAAATACATGCCCTGGTCACAGACCCCCCCACCCATCCATCCAGTATTTCACAGGACAAGGTGGTTCTCAGAATCCACCTAAATTTCTCCCCAAAGTAGTCTCGAATTCGATCTGAACCAGCCTTTGGTCCTTCCAACCTATTTTGCAAACTTCCAGAATAAAGAATAGTACCCTACATTCTCTGAATGTTAAGTTTTATCAGTTCTACATGAACTGAAACTAAAAAAAGTACATAAGTCAAGCAATACTTTGTTTGTTCAGCATGGCTCCGACTGGTCAGACTAGTTGCCATCAGGTGTATCAGCGTGGCTGGTAGCATGTCTCCATCGTTGTTACTCCATGGCACAGGTTAAACTGTAAGGCAGGGTATACGCTTATTCTACCAGAGCAGTTGTGGCATCTCTGGCAGAAATATGGAACGTGCCCATTGCAGACATCTGCAGTGCAGCTACTTGGAGCTCCATGCACACATTTGTAAAGCACTGTGCTTTGGATGTCCATGCCAGATAGCATCCATCCTTTGGCAGCACAGTGCTTAATGGACTCCTGTCCTAAGTGTGCTCCTCTTTCCTGCTGCCCTTCTCGGGGGATTATTTTAGCTCAGTACTCTCCCATCAGTGTGAATGAGTGGTGGAGACTTTATGTCCAGGATGATATGAAAATTACATACCTACCATAATTCTTGATCTTCTTGAACAAAGTCTCCACCACTCATTCACATGTCCACCCTCCATCCCCGAGCTCACTTATCTGGTTTTGGTCTACACTACTTCGATGGCTTGTCTGTGAAGACTCTGTTCAGTTGACCCTTCTTATACGAGTCATTTGGATTATCTTTTGTCCAACATAGGTTAGTTTCACTAGGTTAGTTTACGTTGCACCTCCTCAGTAACAAAAGTATTGAGGCGGTGGGAGGTCGGCCTTGATGAGTAACCTATGTGAGCGGTCTCGGCACACGATCAAAGGCCCTACCTCAGTCCCGGCCCTCCTGAAGATTTTGGCTCCTACTCGGTCCCTAGCACCTTCCGGCGTGAGTCTATCAGTGTGAATGAGTGGTAGAGACTTCGTCCAAGAAGATCAAAAGTGCGGTGAATACGTAATTTTTCATTTCTAGGGACATGGATATGTTGTTCATCCACATTGTCTGGCAGGTATCCTTGCCGCTTTAAATCTTGCGGAAGGTCTTCAAAGCTGGCTCCTCCACCCACCGGGTGGTAAAACTCGTCCGCCCATGACTCCCAGATCTTCCTTGCATGGAAGCTCAGGTTCCCTCCTAACGCTCTGGTATAAGCTAGTTCCTAATTCTTGGTTTTCGAATTTAAAAATTTTTGCATTATAGACTTGGTCTTAGGCATTGGCTGCGATGGACATATCGACTCCGGTTTTCGGAATGCCCTTGCGAGTGAGAAGATGTCTCAAGGCGGATCCGCACTCACATGTGTCTGCTGTTTAGGCCTTGAGCACGACCACTGGGCTTGCGACCTGTGCTCTTCCTTCTCAGCCTCGTCCTCGAAGACCGTGCTGCCCGTTTCAACTGGGGCACCCGAAATGTTTTCCTCGGTGAAGTCCAAGAAAGCTAGTCGGCGGTTTCGCGGCGGCCCGAGCTCAGCGGATCGCTAGAGCTGGTGATCGCCCTCAAGGAGGCGGCACAGGCGCATCTTCTCAACCCGCATTTATCGCTCTCCTGGGTTCCTCTTGCACAGCTTCGCTAAGGAGCTTTGTGTCCCTCTCCACTAGAGGAGAGGGACCGGCGTCTGCTGGACCTTCTTCTCAGTCCAAGAAGAAAGAGAGGTGAGTCCTCCGTCGACCTCTTGGAGGCGGGAAAGGTCCCTCTCCTGAGTTGTCGACCGCCGACGATCGATCGTTTGGCCAGACCACCCGGTCTCCTGGTATCCCGTCAGGTCAGTTGACGAGACTCCCGTCAACACGATCGAGATCTTTCTCGACCCGTTGGCGGGTTGTCGACAGCGGCCGAAAATCCTCTCCCGGTTCCCCTGGTGGGAGTTGAGGATCCCGTGGGCTTGCCAGTGCCTCCAGTTCCGAGCCCTCGGGAGAACCCTCCGAGCCGAGGGGCAGTTCCACGTCCCTCCCGCACCGTCCTCGGAAGGCCGAGGTTCTTAGTGCGTCTTCTTGGCGGTCCAGCCCGATCCGCCCGTCGACGGCGATCTCGATCTCGGCACCGTGGTAGCCGCCACCCTCTTCCTCGGGCGAGGAAGCTTCGGCGTAAGTTCGTCAATGATACAAGGACCTCATATGGCAACGCTCCTTCTGACTGGGAACAAGCCGCATCGTCATCCCGGCCATTAAGTGGCTGTCACGGGCGGCGAAACAACCTCGTCTTACCGAGGCCTGTTCCCAGGCTGGTTGTTCGGCCAAAACCAGCTGCTCCACCAATTCTGGTGGAACCTCCGCCTCCACAGCCGCTGCTGCTGTTTGGGGCTCCGACCAAGAACTCTCGGTCAGCTCAGGGTCTGCCCCATAGGCTGTCGGTCACCCTCACTCCCGATCGCCCGAGGCAGCTCTTTGCGGACTCTTCTGAGTCCGATGACGATTCCTCCCTTTTCTCCAGGCGAGTGGACTTGGAGTCCTCTGGAGGTCAGTCGCTGGACAACAGCCCTTCGTCCTTCCTGGGTTTGCTTAGGCTCATCTCGGAGTCCACCGGGATGCAGCTCAAGCCCGTATCCAGCGGGCCAAGTATCCCCTCATGGAGATATTGGACGAGGGATTCCCCGGAGCCTTTCCTGTGGCGAGGCCATTATGAGGCGGCCTTGGAGCTCTGGCAGCGCCAGCTTCCTGCCCTGCGCCTTCGGCCAGGATGGCCAGGAAGTATCACGGTCCCCGGTTCCTGTCCGGTTTCTCGGAACATCCTCAGCGAGGTTAGTTACCGACAGCATTTTCCGTTGTGAAAGCTAGGGATGTGGACAAACCTCCCGACAAGGGTCCAGAAACTGGACTATGCGGGGAAAAGTCTATGCTGCGTCCTCCCTTGGCCTTCATCAGGCTAGCTCGGCCGTGCTTATGGCACATTTCTCCCATGCCCTGTTGGGCTCCCTGGGCGAGGTAGATCCCTCATCTCCTGGCTGACCTGCAGACCACGGTTAGGCAGGTGCGGGACCAGAGCAGGGCAGTGGCAAGCAACAACTACAGACTGCTCTGGACATTGGAGACTCTGCGCCAGGTCATTCGGCGCAGAGTGGCTATCGCGTCGGGCATGGCTGAGGATATCCACCTTCACAGCGGATACCCAGCACAAATTGGCGGATGTCCCTTCCTGGGGACCGACCTCTTGACCCTGGGTGGAAGGCCACCTCCAGAGGATCAAAAAGTCCAATGCCACTTTGGACTCTGTCTCATCGCTCAGAGGACAAGGGCCACAGGCCTGGCAAGCCCTTTCGTCCGTCTCGCCGTGGCATGTCGGCCCAGCAGCATCAGGGCCAGCAGGCTCAGCGCTTGGTGTCCCAAAACCAAGCCCATGCTTCCTCCTCCAGGAAGCAGGGAGGTAAAGCCTGGAGGTCCTCGGCGGTGCTTCCTCCAGCAGGCCTGCCCAGTGGCGGGTTGAGGGGTGTAAGCCCCCAACTCCCGTCGCCACTCACCCAGGTGCCCCAGTGGGGCGGCTCCGCACTTTCTTTCCGCCTGGTCCGTTATCATCACAGACTGGTGGGTGTTGGAGTGGTGGGAAAGGGCCTGCTTCTGGAGTTCGAGCAGGCCCCACCCTTCAGAAACCGTCGCACCTTAGAGTGCCTCAGGGTCGAAGCCTGTCAGCTTCGCCGAGGCAACATAAACTCTCCTCCTTGAGAAGGAGGTGATAAGAGAGGTGGCGGACCCTCCCTCAAATCCGGGGTTCGTGTCCAGGTACTTCCTGGTTCCAAAACGGACGGGGGGCTGGTGCCCCATTCTCAACCTAAACAAGTTCCTAAGGTCTCGAACCTTCAGGATGGTCACTCTGGCTCAGATAACACCATCCTTGGAACACAGCGTGTGGTTCTGCTGTCTGGACCTACAGGACGCGTTCTTTCACGTCCCTATCCGTCCGTCACATCAGAGGTTCCTTCGCTTTCGAGCGGAAGGATCCTTTACGGATTCAAGCCATGCCCTTCAGCATCTCCAGCTCCCAGGGTCTTCACCAAATGCATGGCAGTGGTGACAGCATTCCCTCGGCGCTGAGGGGTCCGGGTTTACCCTTACCTGGACGATTGGCTGATATCAGCCCCCTCCAGACAGGAGGTGGAGCGGTCCAGAGATTTGGCCCTCCAGGTTTGCTCTCAGGTCGGCCTCCTCATCAACGAGGCCAAGTCGGAACTTGAGCCGAAGCAGGTGATTCTTTTCATCGGGGCAGAGCTCGACTCTCTTCGAGCCAGGGCACGGCTCCCCAGCGGACAGGGTCGAGGTTCTTCCTCCTTTGCCCAATCATTTCTGGTTGGGCAATTGTGCCCTCTCCGGGACTTCCGCCCTCCTGGGTCTCATGGCGGCCTGTACCAGCGTGGTCTGTTGGGCCGCTGGAACATGCACCCTTCGAGTGAGGGCTGGCCAGCCAGTGGTCCCAATGCTGCGATCCATTGGACTAGCTAGTAGCGGTGACCCAGGGATGTGGAGCGCTCTCCAGTGGTGGACCGTTCCAGTTCATCTGCAGGAGGCATCCCGTTTGTCCGTCCTTGAGCCGCCGGTCTCTCTATCGACCGATGCCTCTCTGATGGGTTGGGGTGCCCATAAGAGGAACACAGGCGCGACGGCCTCTGGTCCCCAGCGAGTCCTGATGCCACATCAACCTGCTGGAGCTCCGGCGGTCACCCTAGCTCTCACCCGCCCGCTCCGTTTCTTCGGGGTCAAGTGGTCCCGGGTCCAGGCGGACAACACCACGACCATGTACTATCTAAACCGCTAGGATGGGATACCCATGCTTCTGCAAGGAAGCCTCCGTGATCTGGTCACTCGTGCGCGCAGCCTGGAGGCGGATCTCCTTGCCATCCATGTGGTAGGAGCCTCCAACACCCTGGCTGATGCCCTAAGCCGGATAGAGGCTCGTCCCAGTGGTCTCTCCTGCGGAGGTAGTACAAGATCTATTCTCCCATTGGGGCACACCTCAGGTGGGCGTGTTTGCCTCCAGGAGAATGCGAGCTGAGGCTGTTCCATGCCCACCCCTCAGCAGGGATCGCTGTGAGGGATGCCTTCTCGAGGCCGTGGACCCCGGGCCTCTTCTACACCTTTCCCCCGTTCCCCTTGATGCACAAGGTGCTTCTCAAAGCAAGGAGGGACAAGGCGCAGGTGATTCTGATAGCTCCAGACTGGCCCCGCCAGTACTGGTACCCAGATCTCCTCAGCCTCAGCTCCAGGCTCCCAAGGCAGCTTCCAGCTCGCCTCGAACCTGCTCTCAGTCAATCAGGGAAGGTATTCCATCGGACCTTCAATCCCTGCACCTGCGCCTGGTTGCTGGCGGCTAGAGTTCCAGGCCTTGGGTCTTTCCGGCGAGGTCCTCAACGTGGTTGGAGTCCCGTAAGAGTCGACCAGAAAATGCTACGCCTTCAAATGGAAGAGATTTTCCATTTGGTGCCAGGGACAAGGCCTGGACCCTTCCTCCTGTTCCTTGCAGCATATTGGACTACCTTTGGTCCTTTCTCAGCAGGGCTTAGGTCGTGACCCTTAAGGTGCACCTGGCAGCCATCTCTGCTTACCAGGCGCGGGCTGGGAAGCAGTCGGGGTAGGCGCTGAGAAAGGTGGTGTGGTGCTTTTTCAAAGGCCTTGATCACATTTCCCTTCCGGTGCGAGAACCTCCACCTCCGTGGGATCTACTGCTGGTACTGGCAAAGCTCATGGGCAAGCCATTCGAACCAATGCACAGGTGTGAACTCTCTCACCTGTCATGGAAGGCCGCCTTCTTGGTGGCTATCACATCAGCCAGAAGGATGGGAGAGCCCCAGGCGCTCTGCATCGAGTCTCCTTACCTGGTCTTCCACAGGGACAAGGTTGTCCTGCACCCCACCGAAATTCCTTCCAAGGTGGTGTCGAGTTTCACCTTAACCGAGTGTTGACTCTGCGGTGTTCTACCCCAATCACACCTCGGAGGCCGACATAGGGCTCCATACTTTGGACCCTAGAAGGCTACTACTATAAGGTGCGCATCGGCTGAAATTCGGGAGAGGTTCGCCAGCTGTTTGTCACCTACGCTGAAGCCGCACCTGGCAGATCTGCAGCCAAGCGGACAATAGGCAGGTGGGTCACCTCCTGCATAGATCTCTGCTGTAAGTTGGCGGGCATGGAGCCTCCCAGAGGGATAAGAGCTCATTCTACTCGCCATACTGCTGCATCAGTGGCTGCTTCCAGAGACATCCCTATCCAGGAAATCTGCAGGGCTGCTACCTGGAAGTCAGCACACACCTTCATCACCCATTACCACATCGACCTTGAGTCACGCCGGGATGCTGGTTTTGGGGCCTCGGTTCTCCAGTCTCTATTCCTAAGTAGGAGGTGTGTGCCTGCCTCCCCTCCCGGAGAACTGCTAGGAGTCTGCCAGACAGTGTGGATGAACAACATATCCATGTCCCTAGAAATACAGGTTACTCACCTGTAACAGGAGTTCTAGGAATGGTATATGTTGTTCATCCACATAACCCCTTCGACCTCCCTGGCTTCGACGCACAACCTGAGCTTCCAGCGGGCCAGATCTGGCATCATGAGGCGGAGCCGAGAGTTTAACCACCCGGGTGGGTGGGAGGAGCCAGCTTGAAGACCTTCCAGCAAGATTTAAAGCGGCAAGGATACCTGCCAGACAGTGTGGATGCACAACATATACCATTCCTAGAACTCCTGTTACAGGTGAGTAACCTGTATTTCCTTCTGTAAAGTCACAAGAGCACCCAGCCTAGGAAGGTGGTGAGTAGGGTCTTCACCTTGGCCTTGGAGGGAATGCCCTGGGATTCTCAGTGGGGTGCACTGTGGGGTCCATTCCATAACTTAGCACGGATCTGTTGAACTGATTTTTTCTTCTTTCTGTGGGGACTTCGTCCGTGCATC
Source organism: Neoceratodus forsteri (assembly GCA_016271365.2). NCBI lineage: Eukaryota > Metazoa > Chordata > Ceratodontiformes > Ceratodontidae > Neoceratodus > Neoceratodus forsteri. Next base: position 389,421 of record JADMNL010000022.1, on the reverse strand, counting down.
TTGAGGAGGACCCATAGGGATTTTCCCCCATTTTTCCTTTCTCGTTTTCCCCCCCTTACTTTAGAGATCATTCTGGACAGAGTCCTCTCCTGTTTAAGGGTTTTTTCCCCCTTGGCTAAGCCATGAGGTGGTAAACTGTAGAGGGCTGTGCTCCAGGACTTTCATCCCAAATATGGGGTGGGGTGGGGGGAGCAACTTTGCCATGTTTTATATTCTCCAAGACCATTTCAAATTCTCTTCTTTTGGACCTCCATCCAGTGGTCCCTGAAGTTGACAGGATCTTTGCTCCTATGTCTTCAATACCTCTCAGGGTTTTTGAAGCTAAAATAAGGCAATGGTCGTCTAGCTCAATACGGCTTAGGGCCCTCCTTCATCCGCTACATAGGTTGTATCTTTTTCTTTTCTTCTCTTCTCTCACTGTCTCTCTCTCTCTCTCTCTTCCTGCACTACTGCCCAAAGGTTGGGACCCTATGGCCACTTAGAAAAAGAAGTCTAACTCCTCTGTTCTCTGGTCAGCTCCTTCCTTTTTCAGTTTATATCCTTTCCTTTTCCTATCCCTCAGCTCTCTTGTCTCATCTTTGTTTTTTTCTAGACCCCTTTTTTCTTTCTTCTTCGGCAGGACAGAACTGGGGTGGAGGAGGAGTCTCGGACACCTAACAGTCAACCCCTCATCGCCACACAGTGTCCGGCCTCATGGGCAGTGCTGCGGTGCGGCCCCTTTCAAAGAAAAAAAGAAGCTCCCACGTGCAGGTGCGGCCTCCGGCTTACACCCGACCCCCCCCTCAAAAAAAAAAGCTCCCGTGCAGGTGCGCGCCTCCGGCTTACGCCCATCAGTAACGAATGGTGAAGATACAAGAGAAGATCAAGACTTACAGTAGGTACGTAATTTTCATTTCTTAAGTAACTGTACTTTAATGGTTCAGTTTTGAGAAAACGGCAACTGTCCTAGTCACTCATCTTAGCATGTAATCTATTCGAGGATAGTATTTTGCAAAACTGGATACCACTGGAATTGGGACCTTTTGTTAACTTATTCCACCTCCCTCTCTGCAGGCTTACAGAAGTGGAAAATATATGATAAGACTTACTCTGCAAGACGTAAGGAAAATACTAAAGTCTAATACCATGCAGCGCCTCTCAAAAATAGTAAGTGGTCTCCTCTTATTGTTTACACTAATGTTCACTATTTTCCTCTCATCAGGTAGAATATTCTACAGATTTTCTACCACTTAGGCATGTCTCATCAGTATTTGCAGTTGTACAATGCAGTTTCCCTCAGTTTCTTTTTATTACATGTCTATTTAAAAAAAATCTGCGTCTGCCTAGATAATTAGGCCTCATTTACTCTCTCTCTCTCTGCACCAGTGTCTTCCCCCAGCTTTGCATATATCCTTAAATATTTTCTGTATGCTAGTACCATTACATAAGAAACAAAATAAATTAATTTGCCATAAAAATCAGGGCTTACATTAGCGCTAGTAAAGTGGGAGTCCCTTTTTAACCCTCTGCTTCAAATGTTGGGAGCCAGACCAGAAAATCAAGTCAGAAATTTCCAGAGTAGTTTTGTACAGCATTATCCAATAGTTCTTCTGCCAAGAATATCTGTGCAAACCTTCTAATATACAGGGTCGGTGCAGAAGCACTGCGTTTATTTTTGTGCTTCAAAATCCTCAAAAATCCCATCTGGGGACTTCACTATGTGGTTAACGCAACCCTGAAAATAATAAAAATATGAGCTTAATATTTCAGATGATCTTTGGGGGTATCTTGGTCATCAGGTCACACCATAGTAACTTCGCCATTGGTGAAGCAGGATCCACATGGAAGATTTTCAGCAGTACAACTGGGGCCTCCCACGCTGTCGACATCGGTCGATATCACCAACCCTATAAAGGCATGAGTGGCCCCGCTCCGTGTTCAGTTCCCACCATCGACTCACTTGCATGAGTCTCTGCGGAATTCCCGACACAGTATTCACACCTTTTTCACCTACAGCTTTATTTCTGTTATTTTTCAGAATCTCTTTTATTATAGAGATTCCTTCAGGACTTCGGTGACGTGACTGAGCATATGGCCACTTAATTTTTGAGCTCCGGGAGCCACCACTGCTTAAATTGGTACAAAAGTTGGTAAATCTACCATCTAACACCCTAATACTTGCTGATCCACACTTCGGAGATGGCAACCACTAAATCCAAGGGGAGAAACTCGCAAGCTGCAAAAATTAGAGCTCTGATGGACTGTGATAAAAAACAGGGCCTACCAAGTGACTCATGACCTTCTCCCGTAGCGAGCATCACAGACTCAGAAGAAGGCATGGAGTCTATGGACCAACAAACCATCGTGTTCAAGCTGGATGGGATCATTAAAATGTTGCACTGGGTAGAACCCTCTGTGGTTAATGTAAGAGCTGATCTCCAGAGCATAGACAAGCACACCACAGCCACCGAGCAGGCTATAGGATCCCTGGCTGACTCAACTAGCCAGCACAATCGGACCATACTCTACTTACTTACGTGGGGGGGAGAGAGAGAGAGAGAGAGAGAGAGAGCTACCTCCTGCAAGAGGTATCAGAGCTTGTCGCCAGATTGGTCTTGGAGTTCCCCAGATGGTTGATTCTGGGGGACTTCAATGCCTGGGTGGACAATGAGCTCTCATCTTTTGGTCATAACCTTCTCCAGCTGATGGAATCACTGGACCTGACACGGGTAGTTTCTGCTGCCACCCACGAGGCGGACACTCTTTGGACTTGGTGTTTCTCCTGGGGATGGAGATCACCGACATGATGGTGGATTCTGTCGGATCATCTGACCATCATGCTCTGAGGTTCAGTTTTGCAACTCCCCTCATTAGGCCTGCCCCAAAGAAAATGGTGCAGTACCACCCTTTAAGAGGAATCACCTCGGAGGGCCTAATGACGGTACTGGACCTTTCGGGAATCCTGACAGATGGCGGTGACCCAGGCTCCCTTGTACGTGCCTATAACAGGGCAGTAGAAGGGGCCCTGGATGTCGTCGCCCTGGTTCATGTTCGTCCCCCGACCCTTCGTCTTGGAGCCCCGTGGTGTGATGGGTCCCTAAGGAAGTTGAAGACGTAGGAATGAAGGCTGGAGAGACACTGGTGGAAAACTCACCTGGAGGAGGACAGGCTGAGATTGCTAGATGATTATAAAATCTACCAATCAGCCATCTCCAATAAGAAGGCAGAGTTCCTGTCCAAGGAGATTGCTGCTGCTAAAAAACAAGCCAGCTAAGCTCTTCCACACTGTAACAGACTGTGCAATCCAGTTTTTTGCAATCCGGTCAAGCCTTGTCACAAGAAAAGTGTGATGAGTTTGTGCAGTTTTTTGCTGATAAGGTGTCCTCCATCAGGCGCGAGATCACCCAGTGCCTCCCCATTGGTCCTTATTTTGATCAACTGAGTGGTACAGTTACCCAGGTGACCTGGTCTGTCTTCAGCCTTCCAGCGGTCACTGATATTGTGAGGATCGTCCAGACTCTGCGACCAACCAGCTGTAGTCTGGACCCAGGCCCAGCTCACCTTCTTGTAGGTCGTGTTGAGGTCATTGTTCTGGTCCTGACTGGCATAGTCAGGAGCTCTCTGGAGAGAGGGATCTTCTCAGATCCCTTAAAAGAGGAGGTTATTAGACCCCTCCTTAGTCCCAGACTTCCCGGCCAACTACATACCAGTCCCTAACTTGCCTTTTACGGGTAAAGTTATTGAGAAAGTGATCGCTCTGCAGCTGGAGGACCATTTCACAAGCCACATTATCTATGACCCTCTCCAGTTGGGTTTCAGGAAAAGGCACAGCACTGAGACAGCCCTGGTCAGGGTACTAAATGATGATCTGATGGCCAGTAATCGAGGTCCTATACCATTCTGGTTCTCCCAGATCTCTCGGCAGCATTTGATACTGTTTACCATGAGGTACTCCTCGAGCGCTTGTGGTTTTTCTGTGGACTGGGGGGGCAGTCCTCAGTTGATTTCGATCATTCCTTGAGGGCAGATCTCAGAGGGTGGTGTCAGGGATTTATTCCTCGGCCCCCCCATGAGCTGCCCTGCAGAGTGCTGCAGGGCTCGGTGTTGTCCCCCATGTTGTTCACAGTATACATGCTACCACTGGGAGACATTATAAGATGATACGGTTTGAGTTTTCACTGCTATGCAGATAATTCTCAGCTGTATATGTCTTTTGTGCCCTGCCAGGAGAAAACTACTGTACCAGTGTTTAACAGCAGCCTAGCTGAGATTCAGGACTGGATGAGTACCAGCTGGCTGAGGCTAAACTTGGAATAACAGAGGCATTGGTCATGGACCCATATCGTAGGTTGGCCAGGATGTTGGTGGGACAGCTCTCCGGTTTAGAACTGGGAGGGATTCCACTAACTGTCTCGGACCAGGTGCATAACCTTGGTGTGATTTTTAACGAGGGCCTGACCTTGAAGACTCAGGTGTCGGCCATAGTCAAATCTTCCTTTTACCATCTTAGGAATATAGCCAGGGTGAAACATCTGGCTTTTGGCTGAAGATCTTCCTACCCTGATCCATGCCTTTGTCACCACCCATCTTGATTACTGTAATACCCTCTACCTAGGGCTACAGAGGCTTGACATCAACCACTTGCAGCTGGTGCAGTACGCGATGGCCAGGTTGTTCACTGGAGCCCCTAGATCCAGGCACGTAATACCTGTGCTGTGGGAACTGCACTGGCTGCCAGTACAGTGGCGGATAACCTTCAAGGTCGCATTACTGACCTATAAAGCCCTACATTACCAGGGACCGCAGTACCTGCAAGATCTCCTGATTCCTTACTGCTCCTCCCGTCCACTCCGATCCTGAGAGATTGCTAGAGATTCCCAGGGTCCATTTGAAGAAATCTGGAGGTAGAGCATTTGCTTTTATGTTTCTGACCCTGTGAAATTCCCTACCTCGTCAGATACGAGATAGCCTGACTGTGAAGGGTTTTAAAGTATCCCTAAAAACATACCTATTTAACCAAGCTTTTTCTGGGTTATGACAAGAAGGTATTTTACTAGACCGTCACTAATGAGAGTTAAAATGATATGTAGTAATTTTATGATTATTTTAAATATGTTGAAATTATGAGTCTATGCATATGTGTATATGTATGTTGTGTTTCAATTGTAAATGCACCCTGAGCTCTGGAAGGGCACTTTTAAAAAATAAAATGATGATTAAAACTGGATGACCAGGAGCAGCGCTCCAAATGAAATAATCTTCATATATTTGGAGCGCCTGAAGGGTTGGAGGATTCTTTCCTGAACGTGGAAGGTTTTGTCTCATGTGATAGACTCCATGCTAAAGTTGACAACAGATCATCCCCTGATTATTGAAAGAGCTCATTGCTCCCTGGTTCAGAAGTCAAAGGAACAGAACGCTGGACCGCGCTCTATAATCGTCAAGATGTTAAATTACAAAGATCGGCAACTTGTACTACAAACTGCCTGAAAACTAAAGGACATTACATTGGACGGCCAATGTCTATCCTTTGATCAGGACTTTTCTGATGTTTTGAACACCAGAAGGAAACAAGTTAAAGAAGAAATAAGTGCTGCCAAGAAAAAAAACTTTAAAAATCCAGCTACAGTACCCTGCCCGTCTGCGCATCTACACAGATAAAGGTCCACAGCTGTTTGATTCCCTCTGTGAGGCCTCCCCGATCTTGTGCAAACTGGGGATTCGTGTTCCAGATCTCCACTCTGTAGCTTTGGAGCAGGAAATCACTCATGTGGCGTGGTGCAGAGTGAGCCGACCGCGGCACTCCCATCCTAGTGCAGTGTCTTGGCCTTCCTACCTCGGCGCAGATCTAAAGGAGCTGCTTACAAGGGGAAAAATAAAGCCACAATGGAAGAGGGTCGATTGAATTCTGACAAGCCAGCAGGTGCTTCCACCTGAACGAACTGCACCTAAGGTACATTAAAATAAAGGAAAAAGAGAGTTTCTCATTACCATTGAACTTAGTGACATCTTGTCCTAATTAGACTACTGGTCTCACCGAACCTGACGTTCACTTAAGACTACAGTCTTAAAGTTTCTACAGATTGGAACTCTTCTTAAGACCTCAAATAAAATACTGTCCCTGTGTTTTCAGTTTACAGTGTTCTCCTCTACTTCGAAGGGCTTACACGTTTTTTTTTTTAATACTTTGTTTATTTTCTATATTTTGTTAATACAAATTATTTCATACATTTCAGGTCGTACAGTGGTAAAAAAAACAGATCTTTCTGATAGACAGGTAGTAACATATAGTAAGAGTAAAAATATAAGTATACACAGCACTTTCTCCTTCATTTGTAATCTTAGTCCATTACAATTATGTATATCTTCTCCATAGATTAACTGCCCCCTTTCATTTGTCATCATGTTAACTATCCCCAAGTAATCCCCCATATAAAGCTTAGGTATATCACTGTCTTGTAATTTTATAAATGCCATTATGGAACAAAAGTAGAGTCTCTTGCTAAATTATAAAAAACCCAAGGTCTCCACCTTATTTCAAACTTTGCAGTTTATCCCTGAGTTCCCTCAATTAATCTCGCTAATAAATAGTGTTCCACTCTCATATCATGCCAAGTCTCTATTGTAGGGGATCTGACCTGCTTCCATACCTTAGTGATTACCTTCTTGGCAATGATAAAAAAGGTTGGTATAAGCGACCCTTTTGGCATCTTATATCCTGTGGGGGGGATTGAAAGTAATGCCCACTGTGGAGTTAACTTCAAGTCTGGGGAATAAATTTCCTGTAGGGCTTCCTCTACTCTCTGCCAATAGTGATGTAATATCGAGCAGCTCCAAAATGTATGCATCTGATCAGCTGATGGTGCTCCGCACTGTCTCCAACACTCTGCATTAGTTAAATTGGAGATCTTAGATACTTTAGCGGGGATATTAAAATATCTACTTTGAGACTTCCAAGCGAACTCTGGCCAATAAGGTGCCAAAGAAACTCCCAAGGATGGGCGAGCATATTGAATCCACAGCTGGAGAGTCATTGCCTCCGGCAGCTCCTTATTCCATGCATTTAAAATTGACTGGGACGTGCCGGTCACCAGCTCCCTTATTGCTCTGTATGCCACCTCTATCATATGGGCTTGGTCAGATCCCCGGATATTTTTAACAATCAAGCTCAAGAGGAGAGGCATGGGGGTTGGTTGACAACTTGTCTTTTGACCTTTGTTTAAAAGAAACTCTCTAACCTGTAAATATCTAAAGTGGTCCCTATGTTCTAATGCAAACTCTTTTTGCATCTGTGCAAAGGAAAGCACCCCCTGAGCATCCATAAATTGGAAAAGGAATGTTAAACCTTTTCTATGCCAAGTCCGAAATGTTAGGTCAAATTGGTTTGGCAAGAAGTCAGTCTCTGCAATTAGCAACCGCAAAAAATAGAACACTGATTCTAAAGCTGGGTTATCCCTAAATCTATACCAGCTTTGTAGTATCTGTCTTGACCCTTCTTCAAACTCTGTTAATTTTGAGAGATTAGCTAATGGAGCAAAAAGGGCTAACATGTTTTGAACATTTACAAGATGTAACTCTGGACTTATGGGGGCACTTTGATAATTGGGAAATGGACTTGTTCTAGTCAAAAACATTTATTTTCTTTCTTCCTTTCCCATTTGAATTGTTACAGGTCCACTCTCTTTGTATCTTTTCATAGTACTATGCTACGAGGCTTTCTGACCTAAAGGGGGCTAATGAATACACTTTGATAGTAAGCACAAAGGTTTACAAAGCCCTTGCACTTTTGAAAATGTTACATTCCTTTGGACTTTTAATTATTTAGAGTGGGCAAAGGAGAGGAAAGCAGGGGAAAGCTGATGATGTTTTTTTCAGGTTTTACTCTGTCATATTTTCCTGAAGTTTGAGACGGGGGTGGACAGCACAAAAGTTTTGATTTGTGAAGCAAATCTTTATAAAAGATGGCCAGAGAGTAAAATTTGAGCTGTGGCTCTTAGGCCCTTAACATTGGCCACACTTCAGAGGTACCAACCGCAGTGGCCTTTTTCTTTCACATTACATATTAGCACATGGAAGCCTCTCGGTGACGTCTGTACTTCACTGACACCCTAGGGGTCAGGCCTGTTCTATTAAGAGGCACCATAGCAATAGCTACCTCAATATCTGTATAACCACGGATTTCCATCTGTTTACCTTGGAAGCAATTAGACACCCTGGGTGGGATATTCAAAAGGGTTGCGCCATGCGCAATAGGGTTGCGCCTGCGCAAGTCCAAAATTGCGCCATTCTGCGATATTCAGCAGGAGGCAGTTGCGCCCCCACAAGGCAAGCTGAGCAACAGCGCAATGCAAATGAATGCATGCTGAACTGGAGAGGGAGGAACCATGCAAAACTGCACAGCCTGATATTCAGCGGGCTGTGCAGAGTTGTGCAGGTGCAACCCCCAACCTGCGCCTGCACAACTTTGAGCCAAAAAAAAAAAGGAGTAAGTCGAGGGCTACCCACAGGTGAGCTGCCTCATTGCAGGGTGCAACACAGCAGCTGCCACCTGTGGCTGGCCCTCAACCTACTCCCTGTGCCCCCTGCAGCCCGATTGCGGGCAAAAGTGTAAATAATCCCTCTCCCCGACTGGCCTGATGGCCGGGCAGCTTAAATAACCCCCCACCAGCCCGGTCGCGGGCGGCAAAGTGTCCCCAGAACATATCCTGGTGGTCCAGTGGACCGCTTCATTAATCGCGGGCTGCATAATGTGGCACACCCCAGATCCATCCCTGGTGATCTAGTGTCCCCACCCACCCATCCCACAAAGCCCACCACCCGCTCCCCCTCCGCGGTGAGCGGCAGCATCCTGCCTGCCGCCCGCCGACTGATTCACCAGTAGGCTGCACGCCATTAGTGCAGAGCAAGAGCCACGGGCGTGCAGCCCATCCTCCTGCATAAGGCAGTCCAGATGCATCAATCTATTCAATTAGAGATGGTGCTACGAGGAGCTCGTATGGTAATGACTATCTTGGCATTGACCTCCAACCGCCTCAATTCCTTTTTCCTGGCTGCTGAGTGCGCCTTCAGTGAGACATCGTCACCCTCCGGGAGTCAAACTTCAAACTAGCAGCTTAGTTTTTAGTTTTATTGTTTTGTAATTTATTTGCGATCAGTACCGATTTATTTTAATTTTACGTATTATAGCAAGAAGTCTTCAGCCCTCCATTGACGGAGTCGACCATGAGCGGATCAGGTGACGGTAGGGAGACTTCATATGAAAGCTATTAAGTCAGGTGGGCTGCGTCTAGTCCGCCGCCCTCTCCAGAGGGAGGGTCTGACAATGGGCGATCCGATGCTCTGGGAGATGGGCGGTCCCCCTAAAAGCATAAAAGGAAACGATCCCATTCTCGGCACCTTTCAGCCTTGAGTTCTTCTTCGGCACACAAGTTGAAAAAGAGAAGGCATCACTCGAGGTTGCCTCCTGGTATGTCTGCGCATAGACGGTTGGTTATTGGGGCCAGGCACCGGTCCCCACCTCTGTCGGAGTCACCTGTTTCTGGTGACTGACCGACCTTGACACTGGAGCCCTTCCCCAACTATTGGAGGGGCTTCAGATGAGCAGTTTCACCAGTGGGCTGCTGTTATGGAGCAATGGGCTCGGAGGTTGGTCCAGCTGCCTGATTCGGTCACCGCGAGACCGAGGCCTTCAGGCCATTCGGGTTCAGAGGGACAGGTAGGGCAGTTGGGTCTTCCTAGTTGTGTGGCGCCTTCCTTGGTGCCGTCGACTCAGTGCTCGAGTGTTTTCCCCCCTCACATTGCTGCGGTGCAGGGGTCCACACCGATGCCTCTATCTCCTGCCAATTTTCCTTCTTTTTTCTCAAATCGCAGATCTTCCGTTGTCAACCTTCACCATTCATTACTGCTGGGTGTAAGCCGGAGGCGCGCACCCCACCATGGGAGATTTTTTTTTAAAGGAGTTGGGCGCCAACGGCGCTGCGCCCGGTAGTGACGCCGATATGATGCGCGAGACTGGCCGTTAGGTGCCGCAGACTCCTCCTCCATCCCAGTTCTGTTTTTCCCACCGTCGAAGCTGCACCTGCTGCGCGGAGCCAAATTCAGTACTGCATCATAGGCCGTATCCTACTCAAAGCCGTCAGGCTCCTTCATACCGTGTTTCTCAATGTCGTCGACCGGTAAGACCGTTCTGTTTTTCTATATTATTCGACGACACCGAGAGCTTTTCTGTGTTTTTCCTTAATTGTTTCGCATCATGTCTGGTTCGGGGGCAAAACACAAGTCTACGGTGGGCCATGCCCCTATGCATCGGTGTCCTTGGCGGCAGTTTTCCGTCTGGGACGATCATGTTGTTTCTCTTCCCGTGCCTGGACCTACCATGATATGGATCATTGCACTCCTGCTTCTCCATGGATCGCCGTGTGTTGGGAGTCCGCGCATTTAAAATCGGATGAGCTTCACCGACTTTCAGAAGACGGCGTCGCCCGAGGGTTTCCCAGGCCAGATCTCTCGACCCTTCCTCCAGGTCCCCTCCTGAGTCTATATGGCCCAGCCAGGAGGAAACCTCCTCCACTTATAGCCTTGCCGAGGAGGAGGTTTCTTCTTCGACGCCAAAGGAACGGTTTGATCCCTCTCGTGGTCACGCCGTTGGCGCCATCCCGGCAGTCATCTCCGTGGAGGTGCAGGCTCCCCCGGTTGCAGGGCCTGGCTCTGGTGGAGCCTCATTTTCATCTGCCCTTGTCATCGTAGAGTCTGGTGCAGCTCGCGGTGCTGGTGACTCAGCTGGAGCCATCGGCAGTGCCGTTCTGGGTCTCGGCGCTGTTCGTGGTGCTGGGAACTCAGACGGCACCATTGACAGTGCTTTTCTAAGTCTGTGTGCCATACGTGGTGCCGGGGACTCAGGCGGCGCCATCGGCAGTGCCGCCATTGGCAGTGCCGCACTGGGTATCTGTGCCACTCGTGGATGACTCTGCGGACATGGTTGGCATTATGGCCTACGATGGTACCAGGCCAGGTGCCTCCTCTGGTCAGGTTCCTGCAGCTGTTGCGATGGAGCCTTCCTTTATCAGCCCCTCCTCAGAGGAGGACGATTCAGGTGAAGACCCAGACCAGCATCTAGAGTCTTCGATCTCGGAACCTCCTGTAGGCCACAGGGCTAGACGTTCCAGTGTTCCTCTCCTATAGTCCTCGGAGCTGGTTAACCCAGATGATTCCATGGTTATTGGTGGCCTGGAGTCTTCTGTGGTGGAGCCTTTGAATATTCCGGAGAGGATACCCTTTTCTCGGAGGTCCCGGGCAGCTGCCGTTCCTGGTGCTGCTCGGGTCCTTCAGCAGAGCGGGGAGGACTCTGCCTCGGCGAGTTCCCTTCGGGGTCTTGCTCAGCAGGGACCTCCAGCACTGGTTATGAGGAAGAGGGCTGCTTCGGAGTCCGAAAGATTGAGGGGTAGAGGTCAGGAATGGCGACGAGCCCCCACCGCCCTGCGGGGTGTGGGGAGGAGTCGTCGCGCTGATCCTCACCTTTCTCTTAAGGTCTCTAAAGCGTCTTCTGGTGGCGGTTTTGAGGGTTGACCTTCTGGACTCATGCATTCCCAGGCGCTACAGGGGAGATTCCCCTTCAGTGCTTTTTCTGTAGTTGCCTCTTTCCCTTTCTACTACGCAACCCGGCACGATTTCAGGGTCCCCAGTCTTGGCATCGCTACCTGGATCCCAAAGCCCTGGCATAGGCTGGGCACGTGCCCCTCGCCCATCCTTCTGCAACCACCTCCCTCTCAGGCCATGTGAGGCCCACGGGGTCATTAACTTGGGAGACGTTCAGAGCTACTACAGCGGCCTTCCTGTCCTACGTCAGGGCCATGGACGAACAGGTTTTCCGCCTGTCCCCCCTGCCGCAGGAGTCTTCTGAGCATTCGAGCTCCGCTTCCTCCTCGTCTTCCTCCTCTGAGGAAGAGGAACTTCCTGTCCACCTTTCCTCTGATGCTGATTTCACTGAATATCAGTGGTTCCTTTTGAGGCTGGTTTTGGAGCTTCATATCTCCTTCATCCGCAAGGACAATATCGAGCGGCAGACAAGTGCATTCCTCAGTGAATTCGGCACTCACCACGTCGTGGTGCCTTCCTGGCCAGTCCCCTTCCAGGAGGCTTCTGTCCGCACCTGGCAGTCTCCAGACCCCTTCTCCAGCCCCAGCAGACAAGTCTGTAGGTTCTCTACCTCACCCACCTTCGGGCCTGACGTCTCTAGACACTCCTTCCGGGCCTCAGCGCCTAGCGCATGACAGACCCCCGGATCCAGATTCTGCTGAATTTGATCGGTGGGGACAAAGAGTCTTCTCTTCAAGTCGTGTGTTGATTTGCATAGGTTCACGTCAGGCAAACCACGCTGCCTACAACAGGCATCTGTGGTCGATGTTAGCGCAGGTTCTGGCATCTGTGCCTGATACGGAGCAGTCTAGACAAGCCATTGCCCTTGCTGCACAGGGTCTGGAGTTTGCATGGCACCAAGTGAGGGCATCTTACGATGCCAATGAGGTGGCTTCCAGACTGGCAGGGAGAGCGATCTGCATTAGGTGGATGGCATGGCTTCGTCTGTCCAGACTGTTACCCATTGCCCAGCATAGAGTGACTTCCTCCACTTTCTGAGGGACCCGCCTGTTTTCCGACAGGGTGAGAAGGATTCTTCAGGGGCATCCTCCATCCCCCCAGCCACGGGGGACTCACCCTCAACAACCTTAGACTGCCTCAGTCTGTTGGTTAGGGTTTCCCCCTCCTGCTTTCCACCGGTAGGAGGCTGAGGGATCTGTTTCCTCAGGGCCGAATTTCAGGCCCCCTTCGGGGGGCTTGGTACTCACCCAGCTATAATGAATGGTGAAGATTGACAAGGGAAGATATGGAAATGATGTACCTACCGTAATTGTTGATCTTCTCTTGTATCTTCATCATTCACTACTGAATCCCTCCCACCTTCCTCTCATGGACCACATTTCTTGGGCATCTCACCCACCCTGCTCGCCCTCCTCCTTCCCTTCCTCTTCCCTTTCGGGGGTGGGGGTCTAAATCCTCAGGTTCCTTGGGACTTTCTGTTCTTCTCTAAAACAGGTAGAAGGTTTGAGTAGGAGGTAGTGTGACTTCGTCCTTTTCATCTGAGGGAACTCTTTCTGATTTTGTAGAAGGTTTTCCTACGGGAACTTCCTTGGGCCGGATTAGCTCAATCTCCAGACATCAGGGATGGGCTCTGAAACAGTCCTCTAACCCTCAGTCTCCGGACTTAATGAGTGTCCCTTGATTACCTGGTAACACCAGACCGAGGCTAGTCAGTCTCTTCCCTCTCTTCTTCTTCTTCTTCTTCCCTTTTCTTATCTGTTCCTCCCTTGGAGCCGCCCCAGAAGTGAGGCCCTGTGGTCCCTTAGGGTAGGCATTCTCTTCTTTTCCTGTCCTCTACAGGCTTATTCCTTTTTCAGTTTATATCCTTTCCTTTTTCTATCCCTTGGCTCTCTTGCCTCGCTCTCTTTTTCTTTGTCTTTATTTCGTCTCTCCGGCTAACAGAACTGGGATGGAGGAGGAGGAGGAGTCTACGGCGCCTAACAGCCATCCCTCATGCATAATGCAATGCGTCACTCTAGGGGGCGGCGCTATCGGCACTGACTACTCTGGGGAAAAAAAAAAGACTCGCGTGGCAGGTGCTCACCTCCGGCTACACCCAGCAGTAATAAATGGTGAAGATACAAGAGAAGATCAAGAATTACTGTAGGTACGTAATTTTCATTTTTCCTCCAATAAACTAAATTAAAACTAATACCCAGCACCTTCGCAACCTCCTTCGTATCATTGAAAATATACAGTTTATCCTTCCAGGAGAGATGCAACCTAGTGAGGAAAAGAAGCTGGTGAGGGACTTTCAACTGCCTCAATTGGCTCCGGACCCCATCGTATGCCTTATGGTGTTGTTTGGTTCCGTAGGAGAGATCAGGGAATAAATGGATGTCTGCATCCCCGTACCTGAGTTGTCCGCACCTCCTCGCTGCGGAAAGTAAGCAATCTCTGTCCCCCGCTCCTGTACACACTACAATATAAGCTTGGGGGTCCAGCCGCCACTGACAGTGCTCTATGGGGGGTAAGCCTAAAGGCTCTCTCGAAAGACAGGGGTAGCTCCTCCTCAGAGATACCAAGAAAACCTGGCAAAAGGAAGGAGGGAACCGAGAGGTCCTTTCCTCCATGGACTCCCGCAGGCCCAAAATTGATGTTTCGTTCGCGGACCTACTGTAGTTCTCAAGCATATCCACTCACTGACGCAGCCATGTAGTGTCCCCAATTAATTTAGTACAAACATCCATGGTTTTGGTAATATTGGCTTCCGTTTTGGAGACAGACAGGTTGGCCACTTCCCATTTGGTCCCCAACGCTGCAACCCTGGGCGTTAAAGTGTCGAATTTGTGGTCCAAATCCTGGACTGTACAGACCAACTGAGCTAACGTAGTGATCTTACTTCGAGATACAGCTCTTGCAGCAGGTAACACCATTAGGACTGAAGCCGACAGGTATCAGGACCCCACAGAAATCTTCTAGCTAGCAGTCTTAAGCGGGGACCGCCTCCAGTGTCGGTCCAGCCCCCAACATCAGACGTAGTACATAAGGAGGCGGTTCCGCCAGATTCCTCAGTTCTTTCCCGCGGCCGACTTGCATGTCTCGAATCTCTTGTCTGCTTTCTATGCCACGCGCCTGGTTGTTCTCCTTCGGAAAAAGTGTGTTTTTCGGCTCAGTTTCTATCTGATGTCCTCTCCAACCTCCGTTGAAGGCCATCCTCAAGTGCGCCTGTGGGAAGCAATCCTGCCCAAAGACCCGCATTCGCCCGCGTCCAGCCAGGCCCAGACCACGCACACCGGCCTGTTCTTCTGCCAGGATTCAACAGCCGGACCGGATCCATCGCCAGAAGGCCCTTCAGGCTTTCCTGCTCGAGAGGAGATTAAAGCCATGGACGCAGCCTCAAGGGGAATCTTCCGACAAGGCCCAGAACACCTAGAAGCATAGGGTGAGAGTGAGATCAGGTCCCGTCTAGGGTCTCTGACTCCCATAGCTCTCCCGGCTCGGTCCGACCGCTCCCCTCCGGGCCCGGCTCTCAGCCTCCCCTGCAGCGGTGAAGACCTCCTGGGTTCCTCTTCTCTTTCGCAGGCCAAGACCTCCAGACCTTCTTCGTCTTCAACCACTAAGGCCCTGTTGAGGTCAGGGGACCATCACCACCATCACAAGTCCGGTTCCCGCCATTCGGAGCCCGACGCCAGGTCAGTCTCTTTGCCTCCTCCTCCTCCCCAGCGGAAGACCAAAGAACTGACTTCTCTCAAGAGATTGTCGGCCCCGACGCCGGCTCCTCCGACGTCGGCCAAACACCATCGGTCCTAGAGCACCGGCGGCCGCCAGACACCCGTTTCTGGTCAGGCCCTAGCCTCCACGGATACCCGGCGAGGACCCGATGTCCACATCTACCGAGAAGAGGACCCCTGCCTGCTACCGGCGTCGGTCAAGAGGCGATCATGGAGGAGAGGCTGACCCAGCCGAGGACCAGATAAGCGAACCGGTCTATCGTACCCCAGGGAACCCTCGCGGAACCTGAGGTCCCTGAGGCAGCCAGAACCCGACGACCGCCATCGGCGCCCGGTCCGTCGCCAGAGCCTCAGCATATCCGAGGTCAAGGAGTTGTTTTCTTCCTGGTTGGACACCATAAAGGGATGTGATTCCACACCACCCTCCTCCTCCTACTACTCCACGGCCCTGCTTCCCTACCACCCAGGGATGCGGCCAGTTCCCTCCCGAGCCTCTACGGACCCTCCTAGGGGTAGATCACGAAATAGGAGACCTCCGTCTAGATCTTCTTCAGGGTCACCCAGCTCCAAGAGACCCAGAAGACGCCGCTGTTTGCCTTCGACGGAGAACATGGGATCGGACTTCTCGGACGGATCTAGATCCCCCTCTCTGATCAACGTCCCTTCTCCGGACCCACGTGAGCTCCCAAGATCTCCTCCGGATGACCCATCGTTCTCGGAGATTATGAGGCATATCCAGGAGAAGATGGGCTGGGACGCAGAGGAACTAGACCCCGAGAGATTACGCCTGGCCAGATATCTTCGCCAAAAAGATCCTAAGCCTGTGGTGGTGCCACCCTTGGTGGACACTTTCGTGGACGTCACCAAGGCAGCTTGGAAATGTCACACTGCGCTTTGCGATGCCGAAGAAAGCTGACCGCCTGTACAAAGCCCCTTGGGAGGACCAGTACTTGCATCACATCCTCTGGCCGATTCTCTGGTCATTACAGCTCTCATGACCGGGTCCCAGAGGCTGCAACATTTGAGCACCCTGCCACCGGACCCAGAGTCCAAACAGCTGGGCACGCTATGCGCAGGGCGCCTGCGTAGCCTCCGCTACCTGCGCCATCAGATCCCTCAACTCACCTGGCCCACATGGTACGGATTTCAAAATGCCTTGTGGCAGGAGCAGGGACTGGATCTGGCAGAAAAGATGCCAGAAAGGTGAGCAGAAGGAGGAGTTGCTACAGCTCCTTCGGACGGGTTCGGACGTTGGAACCCAGGTGCTGCGAGCCACGTATGATTCCGCGGACTCCTCGGCCAGAGCGGCAGCTTCGGGCATATGCCTCCGGAGACACCCATGGCTCCGTGTTTCTGGATTCATCCCGGACATTCAGAAGAACATCCTGGACACCTCGTTTCATGGAGAAGTTCTTTTTGGTGAGTCCTCTGAGAAGGTCCTCATCAAACTTCAAGAGGCTGGGAAGGCGGTACGGTCTGTCCAGGCCATGTACAGACCCAAGCTTAGATCTTCCTGGACATAAGTCTCCACCAATCATTCACACTAGTGGGATTAGCGCCGGAGGCACTAGGACCCATCGGGAGCAAACTTTTTGCTGGAGGGTCAACGCGAGAGATGGCGCCGCGAGGCATGGCGCCGCGAGCAGCAGCTCGGCGGCAATGACCACCTCGGCGACCCTCAACGCCTCAGTTCCTTTTTCCCTTGTCGAGTGCGCTTCAGTAGGCAGCGTCAGCTCGCCTGTCGGAGTCAAACTTCAAACTAGCGATAGTTTTCATTTTATTTTTTGTAACATTATCTCCGATAGTAGTATCGGCAATTTTATTCTATTTTCGTTAAATTTTTCTAATATTTTAAATTTAACTTACTTGACAAAAGTCTCAACCTACTGGGCGGAGTGCGACCATAGGCAGGTCAGGTGACAGTAGGAGACTTCGTGTAAACTATTCAGTCAGCGAGGGCAGGTCCGGTCAGCCTCTTTCTCCTCAGCGGGTTCCGACAATGGTCAGTCCGATGCCGGGGATGAGCGTCCCCGTCGGCATAAAATAGCGATCGCATTCTGGCACCGTTAGGCCTCGAAGCTCTTCTGCCGGCCCACGGGTCAAAGAGAGGCATAGCCACGGTGGCCCTCCCTGGCTGTGTCTGCGCCGTGAGGTGCCGGTTATCGTAGCTGATTGCCGTTCTCATGCCAGGAGTCGCCAACTGCTGGTAACCGTCGTCCTCGACATCGGAGCCTCCACCCTGTAGGTAGGGGCTCCAGATGAGCAGTTTCATCAGTGGGCCGCTCTTGTCGAAACGATGGGCTCGGAGGTTGGTTCTCCTGCCTGGCTCGGTTGCACGGAGCCCCAGGCTCCTCAAGCGATCAGGTAGGGCGGTTGGACTTCCTAGTCGTAGCGGCGCCTTCTTCCGTGCTAGTGACTCCAGCTTAGGTGTTCCCCCTCACATGGCTGCTGCGACGCCGAGGCCACCGATGCCCTTATCTTCCTGGTTTTTCCCTTCTCTGGCTCCAGGTTCCTGGGGCATTTCCGGCGCCTTCGCCAGTCCTGGCGAAAGCATCGGTGCGTTTTTGGTACCGCTCGGCCTTGCAGGCGCCGTCCAGCGGCGCCCGGCGTAGTCTTAGCGCCCGCCCTGCGGTGCCGTTGGGTCTGGTAGCACGCTTGGTTCAGCCAGCGCCCGTTGGCGGTGCCGCTGAGTCCCGGCGCCACTTGCGGTGCAGCGTGCCTCTTCGGCGCCCGTGCCCCTCTGCTTGTGACACCCGTTTCAACCCGTTTGCCTTCTGGCTCCGGGGGCCCTCGGGGACTCTCCTTGTTTCTCTGCTATTTCCTCCTCTCTAATTTTCCTCCTTTCCTGTCCAAACAGTCCTTTCTGGACCATCAGGAGAATGTTGAGCCTGACCCAGACCTTGGGATTTGGGTGATGAAGTGGAGAAACAGGATCTTTCTTTGCTACAGAGCCTGTAGTGAGGACCTGTCCTTTAAGTCTCTGTTGAAGAACCTGAGATCCTCTTTCTCTCCAGACTACGAGACATCGATCCTGGGAAGATAGTAAGACTCCAGTACCTTCTGCCGGGAATCCCTCAGTTTGACTCCTCGATCCAGCCTTCCTTGAGGCGCTGTCTCAAATGGTATGGAATAATCCTGCTCTTATTCCCTCAGTAGCTAAATCCATTGATAAAAGTACTCAGCTCCCAGGATCGTCCCATTTTGGCATCCCAAGCCTTTGCTGCGGATCTTATTGTAGTCCTGGCAGAGAATGATAAGGTGGTTCTTCCTCAAACTACTACAGCTACGACCTATTAACAAGAGTCTCGTAAGATTGATACATTAGGTAGAGAGTCTTTGCTACCTCCACTCTAAGTATGCGTGTTACACCTATAAGAAGGCTATTTTTCTCAGTATGAGTATATCCTGTGGCACTCTTTGAAAGAATGGTTGAACTCTTCGGATTTGGACTCAAGTCAGAGCTTCCTTCTGACCGTTACTAGAGGTATTGAGTCCAATAACCAACAGGTCAACCGCTATGGGCCTCGATTCACTGCTTCACCAGCTCAGCAGCATGGTGTATTTGTCTCGGCGCCATTCCTGGCCTCATACTTCTGGCTTCCTGAATGATGCTCAGCAGCAGGTAATGGCGCTGCCGCTTTGATGAGCTCCTTTCTTTTCAGCCCTCAGGTGGAACAAGCGCCAGAGGCCACTCAGAAGACTAGAGTCAGCCATTAAGTTGGCCAGACCTCCGCCTCACCCCCTCTGGGGGCATGTGAACAAACGACCAGTTTCATGATTCGTCCAGTCGCTTGAGGCAGAGGCAGGGGGAAGCTTCCATAAAGCCAACCTGCCCAACCTCAAAAAAGCACGAAAGCGCGAGGGCCATAAAGCCCCCAGCGCCTTATAATTACTGGCCCAAGTTCCCATCCACATTGCCCGAGGTGGTTTCTCCTCCTCGGTGGGAGGTCATCTGATAGTGCTACCACAGCCAGTGGAAGTCCATAACTTCGGACAAATGGGTCAGCCTGGGATAATTACGAGGTTATTCTCTCAATTTTTGAAAACCCCGAATTGTCCTCCCAGGCGACAACCCAGGTTGTCGGCCTCTCAATCAACCTCCTCACGCCGAGATTCAGGGCCTTCTAAGCAACAGGGCAATAGAACTGGTGCCCCGCATCTCGCGGCACACAGGTTTCTCCCATTACTTCCTGGTTCCAAAAGTCTGGGGGAATCCCCATTCTAGACCTCAGAAAGTTAAACAAATTTCTCCCAGGAGAAATTAAAATAATTCTAATTGCCTGTTACCCTTGCTCAACACGACTGGCTGGCCTCCTGGATATGCAGGACGCTTACACATCCCCATCCACCGACCCATAAGACCTCAGGTTTGTAGCTCTGGGTCAGCATTATCAGTTCAGAGTCCTGCCTTTTGGGCTATCCTCGGCGCGCAAGTTTTTACAAAGTGTTGTGCAGTTCTTCGGCGCATCTCAGGAAGATCGGGACTCAGTGTTTACCTGGACAATTGGCTTCTAGCAAGCCCTTCCAATAAAGGGACTTTGGAAGCCGTGCAAGCGACTTCTCGTCTTCGTGCCCAGGAATTCTGCTGAATTTGAAAAAATCGCAACTGACAGCCGCTCCCAGAGGCTCCTTTTCATAGGGGCTTCTAGACACCTCTTCCTCAAGGCTTTCCTTCCAGAGGACAGAAGACTCGACATCCTTGGATGGCCCGTTGATTATCGGGAGGAACCAATCGGTTACAGCTCTCTCGAGTACAGCATGGATCTCATAAGCGTCCTCGGTGTTCACTGTACCCTAGCCGGTTGCATGAGAACCGCAATGGATGCTCTCACTCAGTGGTCTCCGACCTCTCACCCCATCTTATCCCATCAAGGTGGCGAGGCCTTGAAGGTCTCTCACCTGGTGGACTCAAGAAACAATCTCCTGGAAGGTTTCCCTTTGCTCCCCGGATCATCAGATCTTCATCACCACAGGCGCATCGCTCAATGGGATGGGGCTCACTGTCGCTCCCTCCACACTCAAGGTGTATGGACTCAGTTGAAACTCTTCTCCACATAAATGTCCTGGAGATGAGACGCGGTCCTCCTAGCGATCGAGCTCTGAAGGATATCCTTTGTCACAAGAACATTCTCAGCAAGCGGACAACAAAGCCGTGATGTATTACATCAACAAGCAGGCGGTGCTCATTCTTACCTTGCAGGGAAGCAATGAGGTGTGGGATGGTGCTTGGAGCACAAGTCTCTGATTCAGGCGGTTTATCTCCAGGTATACAAAGCGATCTAGCAGATCACCTCAGCAGAGCAGGCAGACCCTCACAGTGGTCTCTCGATCCAGCCGTGGCTTCGGTCACTATTCGAGAAGTGGGGGACTCAGACCTGGACCTTTGCATCCCCTCAGCATAAAACTGCCTCTCTTCTGCTCCAGAAATCCAGGGCCTGGCATTTTCTGTCAGGATGCGGTCAGGCTGCGGTGGACAAAGCGTTTTCTTCGCCTTTCACACGCTCCCTCTAATCCAGAAGTTCTCCTCAAGTTCGAGTCTCAGGGGACCAAAATGATTCTCATTGCTCCCCTCCTGGCCTTAGCAACTATGGTTTCCTCTGCTCAACAATATGTGGCAGCCTCTCGAGACCACTTCCCTTGCAGATCAACCTTTTGACTCAGGGTTAATTTGGTCCATCCCAACCTGAAATCACTTCACCTTCATGCTTGGCTCCTGAAGAGGTAGAAGTGAATCGATTCAACGTCTCTGAGAGTCTCAGACATCCTTCTGGCTCTTGAAGCCAGCCACCAGCATGTATGCTTCCAAATGAGCAGCTTTTCTCTCTGGTGTGCAAAGTCCTCTTGGAATCCCTTTTCCTGTCCTCTGACAAGGTTCTGGAGTATCTTTTGGACCTATCAAACTCAGGTCTCAGTACTCACAGTTAAAGTTCACTTATAGTGCCATCTCCAAGCGTTCCATGAGCCGGTTTCTTCCTTGACTCTGGCTCAGCTTCCTATAGTGAAGAGATTTCTTAAAGGGATTCTTATACCAGACCCCTGTTAGGCATCCAGTTGCAACCTGGGACATTAACCTGGTGCTGGACATGCTCTCGCCAAGCCTTCCTAGGCCCCTAGCCCCACCTGTGGCTAAAATTTCTTACCTGGAAGAGTGCCTTCCTGGTGGCCATTACCTCAGCCCGCAGGGGTCTCGGAATTCATGCCTTGGTGTCGGACCCTCCGTATACTGTATTCCATAAAGACAAGGTAGTTCTCATTACTCATCCTAAATTTCTTCCCAAGGTTGTGTCAGAATTCCATCTAAACCAACCTCTGGTACTTCCCTCTTACTTAGCTAATTTCCAAAATGAAGAGGCGATCTCTCATTCCTTGGATATTAAGAAACCTTGCAGTTCTATTTAGATAGAACCAAGAATTTCATAAGACTCAGCAACTGTTTGTTTCTTTCAGCGACACCCGGCTGGGTCAACCCGTCGCTATTAGATGCATCTCATCATGGTTAGTGGCATGCCGACATTGCTACTCCATGGCTCAGGTTAAATTGGAGGGTAGAGTGTGCGGCTCACTCTACTAGGGCAGTCCCGGCATCTTTAGCGGAGATTATAATGTTCCAATTGCGGATATGTCCAACGCCGCCACCTGGAGCTCAGTGCCTGTTAAGCATTATGCACTGGATGTTCATGCCAGCGACATTCTGCATTCGGCAGAACTATCCTTAATGGGCTTCTTTCTTAGGCAGCGTGAGCTCTGGCTCTCCTGCCGCCCTTTTGGGGATTATCAGCTGGTACTCTCCCACTGAGTGTGAATGAGTGGTGGAGACTTATGTCCAGGAAGATATGAAAGTGACGTACCTACGTAATTCTTGATCTTCTTGGACGAGTCTCCACCACTCATTCAACGCCCCCTCCATCCCCCGATCTCACAGCTGTGTTGGTCTTCACTCCCTCAAATCTTTAGGCCGTGAGGACTTCTTTGCTGACCCTTCTTACACGGGTCGTACGGACTATCTTATGTCCGTTTTTTTTTAAGGTTAGATTTACTCTTTACGTTAGTTGCGCTGCACCTCCTTGGTAAAAAAGGTACTGAGGCGGTTGGAGGGTCGTCGCCGAGATGGTCATTGCCACTCGAGCCGCTGCTCGTGGCGCCATGCCTCTCGGCGCCATCTCTCGCGCCGACCCTCCAGCAAAAAGTTTGCTCCCGATGGGTCCTAGTGCCTCCGGCTCTAATCCCACTAGTGTGAATGAGTGGTGGAGACTCGTCCAAGAAGATCAAGAATTACGGTAGGTACGTAATTTTCATTTCCTTTCGTAGGAACCAAAGCCGTTTTTGAGGCCGGATGCAGAGACAGCAGTCCCGTGCCAGTCCTCAACAGAGGGGCTCCTTCTTCCGCAGAGCCCAGAGGAAGTCATCAGCGGGCCGAGGTCAACGACCAGCTAAGTTGACCCAGCCTGCTGGACCCTCAGCCGCCACAGGATGACTCCTTCCCGGCCCCCGCCCCTCAGGATCAACAGGACACCAAGGTCGGGGACCGCATTGCGGACCACCTGCCAGGGTGGCAGTCCATAACCACTGACAGGTGGGTCCTTCAGTTGGTCGAAAGAGGCCACTTTATAGAATTTGTGGACAAGCCACCCACAAGGCCTCCTCTGCTCTCCCTTTACTCAGGTCAGCACAGATCACTCATCAGGCAAGAGGTACTCGCGCTCCTGCAAAAGGGAGCGGTGGAGTATGTCCCAGAGAGCCAGATAGGATCCGGATACTATTCCCACTTCTTTCTGGTTCCGAAGAAAACAGGGGGACCTCTGTCCAATCCTGGACCTCAGCGACCTCAACAAACGTTTTCGCATGGTGACCCTCCAAGGACTCATTCCCATGCTGAAAAAGGACGCCTTCTTAGCGTCCCTGCACATCCCAGTAGCTCAAGCGCACAGGAGGTTCCTGCGCTTCGAGTTTCTTGGCCACCACTTTCAGTTCCGGGCCCTTCCGTTCGGACTGTCTTCGGCCCCCAGGTTCTTTACCAAGTGTATGGCAGTCGTGGCAGCGTCTCTGAGGAGACAGGGCCAGTACGTGTTCCCGTACCTGGACGACTGGCTTCTCATGGCCGCCTCCAAAAGAGGCACTGTTGATGGCTATTCAGAGCACCCAGGACCTGTTCCAGTCTCTGGGGATTCTTATCAACTACAAGAAGTCTCTCCTAGTACCGTCCCAGAAGCTGCAGTTCATAGGCGCAGTTCTGGACACTGTCCAAGGGAAATCCTTTCTTCTCGACGCAAGAGCGGAACACATCAGATCCCTCATCAGGGATCTTTCAGTGAAAAAGACCGTCCCCGCCAGGTTGGTGCTTTGCTTGCTCGGACACTTGGCTGCGGCCATTCCAACCATCCCTTTGGCAAGGCTCCACATGCAGGTAACTCAGTGGATGCTCAAGGTGCAGTGGGACCAAAGGCAAGACCATATGCAGCATCCGGTCAGAATCACGAACGCCGTGATTCGAGACTGGCAATGGTGGCTAGACCCAGGGACACTTTCTGCGGGTGTCCCATTTACCGCGCTGTCCCCGAAGGCAATCCTCTCCACAGACGCCTCAGGGCTGGGATGGGGAGCGCACCTGAACGGGGTGAGGTCCCAGGGAACATGGACCCCTCATGAAGCTCACCTCCACATCAACGTGCTGGAGATGAGGGCGGGCCTTTACGCCCTGCAGGCCTTTCAGTCAGAAATATTGTCGAGTACCCTTCTGCGTCAGACAGACAACACGGCGGTGATGTATTACCTCAACAAAGAAGGAGGCGCACACTCTTACCCTCTCTGCAGGGAAGCTATGAGGGTGTGGGATTGGGTAATCCAACACAGCACGAGCCTGATTGCAGTTCACGTTCCCGGAGTGGACAACACAATCGCGGATGGCCTGAGTCGTTCCCAGGCCAGAGTCCACGAGTGGGAACTTCTTCAGGAGGTAGCAGAGGATCGGTTCCTTCAATGGGGCACTCCTGAGTTGGACTTATTCGCTTCCCCATCCAACGCAAAACTGCCCAATTTTTGCTCACTAGATCCAGGGCCTGGTGTTTTCTGGTGAGAAGCGTTGTCCCTCTCCTGGGCGGACAGATTCCTCTACGCTTTCCTTCCCTTCCCATTGATCCAGAGAGTTCTTCTCAAATTGCGCAGGGAGCACACAACAATGATCCTGGTAGCGCCTTTCTGGCCCAGGCAGATCTGGTTCCCCATACTGACGCAATTGTCCCGGGACCCTCCAGTTCCGTTGCCTTTCAGCTCCCACCTGTTGTCTCAGCAGGAGGGTTCACTAGTCCACCCGGACTTACGCTCACTGAACCTGCATGCATGGCTCCTAGAGACATAGCCATTATGCGATACGGGGTCTCGCAAGAGGTGGCGGAAGTCCTTTCCGCGGCCAGAAAGCCGGCAACGCATGCGACGTATGCCATGAAATGGCGCCATTTTTGCTTATGGTCGCAGGCACGCTGCCTTTCCCCTTTAGAATGCCGGTGAAAGGGGTGCTGGAATACCTTCTTTCCCTATTCCATTCGGGTCTCGCCTACTCCTCCATTAAAGTTCACCTCTGCGCGATCTCTGCATATCACTTTCCGGTGGGACAGGTCACAGTGGCACAGCTTGATGCCTCTCGAGACTTCCTGAGAGGGGTGTTACACCTTAGGCCACCCATCAAGGATCCCGTTCCTCCTTGGGACCTACTCTTTGTCCTGGAACAACTCACGCTTCCCCCCTTTGAACCTGCTGGATTGCGCAGCTGCATTTTCTGTCGTGGAAAACGTTATTTTTAGTTGCCGTCACGCCAGAAAGGAG
Organism: Neoceratodus forsteri; assembly: GCA_016271365.2. Taxonomy (NCBI): domain Eukaryota; kingdom Metazoa; phylum Chordata; order Ceratodontiformes; family Ceratodontidae; genus Neoceratodus; species Neoceratodus forsteri. The sequence continues at coordinate 364,315 of JADMNL010000022.1, read as the reverse complement.
AGTTTCTGAGCTTCACGCCTCATGTGCAAGGAGCCTTATTTAATTTTTCACCAGGACAGAGTGTTCTGAGTGACTTAACTCTAAATTCCCGCCTAAGGTGGTCTCTGCCTCACTCTCAACCAGGACATCGATTTGCCTGTGTATTTCCCAAGTGCCTAGAATAGAGGAGAGGCGCCAGCTTCACACCCTGGATGTTCACCGCTCCTTAAGGTTCTACCTGAATAGAACTAAACAGCTTCGCAAGTCGGAGCAACTATTCGTTTCCTTCGCTGAGAGGATGCTGGGCCTACCAGTCTCAAAGCAGACCCTTTCTCGCTGGCTTGTCCAGTGTATTTCATTTTGCTACAACAACAAGCATAAGCCTCTCCCGGGTACAGTCCGGGGCCACTCGACAAGGGGGATGGCTACCTCCTTTGCAGCACTCGCGTAATGTCTCCCACCTCGGTCATTTCGCTGCAGCTACTTGGAGCCCAGCACACATTTATTAGGCACTATAGCTTGATATTACATCACGATGGAGAGCCGGTTTCGCCTGCCGTTCTACAGGGTCTCCTGTCCTAGAGTCAGGACTTGTTCAGGATCTCTCCTAATTTCCTTCTCCCAGAATGCTTACAGGCGCTATTGCTTGGGAATCAGTCCTAATGGTGTTACCTGCTGCAAGAGCTGTATCTCGAAGTAAGATAGTACAGTTACGTAAGAACTTACCATAACAGTAGATCTTCGAGAACAGCTCTTGCAGCAGGTACCTTCCTGCCCACCATTCCCCCTTGGAGGAGGTATGGCCTACCAGGCCTTGGCAGGAGCTTTAGCTCTTTTTCTTCTGATGGCAGATCCTCGGTCTCCCCTTCTGATGTCATCCTGCGGCCGGGAGTCTCCGGCGGGTGAACTGGGGAATCTGGCGGGACCGCCTCCTTATGTGCTACGTCTTACGGGGGTGGGACCGACGTCGGAGGCGGTCCCCGCTGAAGACTGCTAGCTAGAATATTTCCTTGGGGTCCTGATGCCTGCCGGCTTCAGTCCTAATGGTGTTACCTGCTGCAAGAGCTGTTCTCGAAGATCTACTGTTACGGTAAGTTCTTACGTAAATGTACTTTCACTGTAGCCAGGGACACTTCTTCAGGATCCACAGTACCAGAGGTCCCAGTCATACCACATTGTGTAGGCCCCGCTTGCTGCGTGGTTGAAAAAAATCACAAGAAGCAGTGGTATTCCCTCTTGATTTACCCATTTTTGCCTCCAGAGCAATGCCACAACATAAAGGAATCACGTAGGACTGCAAAAAACTTGCAAATTATAACTTTCATTTACACTTTTAAAGATTATTCATCGGAGCTTTCATAACACGCTGCTTCCTACTTGGCTGCTCAGTAGCGCCCCCTCCACGTCACCTGTTTGAAGTGACTGATTTAACAAATGTGTCAAGGGGACCGCTAATTCCTCTGCAAGCTCTCTCAACACCCTCGGGTGTATGCCATCAGGTCTGTTTTTAGATTCAGCAGTGCCCCTCTAACTCTGTCCATAGAGAGTAATGGAGTTAACATATGCGGTTTCCCTCCATCTGCAGCTTTTATGCCACTCTCAGGCAGTGGACCCTTGTGTTCCTTTGTGAACATTGAACAGAAAAAGCTGTTCAGAACAGTGGCCTTTTGCCCGTTGTCCTCTATGCTTCTGCCTCCAACTATGAGTCTGACTATCCCCCCACCAGTCTTCCTTTTTTCAATGATGTGTTGAAAGAATTCTTTAGTCTAACCCCAGTAATGCTCAGAATATTCCTAACTTTATGTAGTAGATCTGAGGGGTTGGACTGCCCGTAGAGATAGAACACATGCAACTGATGGAGCACTTTGCACGTGAGCATCTTTCAAACACTGCCTCTGCTAACTGCCTGTGTTCTAACCTCTTCAGATTTTCTCTCCGCCTGAAAAGTCTGGTCGCTCGGAGTCCCATTCGTCCACTTTCTCCTGTGTGAAGAAAACTTCAAATACCACTTATAAGTATATTTTGTTTTCATTTACTGTCTCTACTATTTGATGTTATCTGTGTCAGTCTTCACCATTCATCACAGATGGGTATCTGCCGGAGGTCAGGACCCCACGGGAGCTTTTTTGTACTTAAAGGTATGGAGCCGACGCACCATCGGTGCCGCCTGGGCCGACGCACTGTGTGGCGCTTCCTCAGGTTGCTGCCAGGGCTGTCGACTCCGCCTGCCTGCCAGTTCTTCGTCTCCTGCCGTGAGGTCACCTCGTGTAGGAAGCTGAAGAAATTTGAGGCCTGCTTCACAGTATCTCCTCGCAGTTATATCATGCAAGTCCGTTGGTTATACCTGTTTGGTTCTGTTGCTTTACTCAACGCATCTGGTAAGATCTTCCATTATTATTATTTTTGCGACATCGGTCTGTTTTGGTGTTTTTCTCCATAGGTCATGTCTTGGTAGACAAGAAATCTTCCAAGGCAGGTGACCCCAATGACGGTGCCATGCGTCGAAGTTCTCCGTCACCGACCAGCCGCGACTGGTGTTCTCGTGCCTTGGGCCCGCTCACGGCATGGACTGTGTGACGCCTGCTTCCATGGACCGCTGGGTCCCCGAACACTCGTGGAAAATGGGCAGTCTGCCCGACCTTCAGGGTCGGTGCGGACTGTCTGGCCAAGCCACGCTCTCCGGCCTTTCTTCCGGGTTCCTCCTGGTTCTATACAGACCAAGGAGGAGGGAGCCTCGCTACTTGTAGCCTAGCTGTTGCGAGGCTTCTTCACCGTGGCGCTGGGAGGCCCGTCCGCTCCTTCCCGGGCGGGCAGGAGGAGTGCCGCCATGGCAATGCCCCTCCGTGGGTGAAGGCTCCCCTGGTGTTGCTCCCGCGGGTCGCATGGCCTGGTTCGGCGCCATCCTTGACGCCGTCGGCTGGCACCATTGGAGGCCTTGGTGCCATTCATGGTGCTGTAGGCCCTGATGGGGCCGTCGACGGCGCTGACTTGTCGCGTGGCACTGTTTGCGGTGCCGATACTGCTAGCGGCGCCGTGAGAACTACTATGGTGCCGTCCTTTTCCATGTCTCGCCTCGGCACCGTGAAGCCTTTGGTTTCCTCAGTCGGCGTCGCCCCTGCCCTCGGCGCCGCTCATGGCGTCGGGGAGCCAGGTGGCACCGTGTCCGCCTTCGGGGCCGCCCCTACCCTTGGCACCGTTCGTGGCGCCAGGGAGCTGGGCGGTGCTGATGGTGCCACCAGGACTGTCAAAGGCACCGTCTCCGTCCTCGGCGCTGCTCGCGGCACCGTGGGACCAGATTGCACTGTGACTGGTCCCAGCTCTGGATCTCTGGTTCGGGATGGGGCCGCGCCTCCCTCTGATTCCACTTGCGAGGCTGCAGGAGGCACTGGCACCAACTCGGGCACAGCTTTGGTCTCTGGGCCTGTTGGTAAGGATGGCACTGCCAACCCTCCCACAGTTTGGCATAGGGCCTCGGACTGTACCTCCTCAGAGACGGAGTCGAGTTCTGAGTTGGCCGTGCAGTCTGACTCTTTGGGGTTGGCTGTTCAGGTGGGTAGCACAGTAGTCTCTTCGACTAGTCGGAGTCAACCCCCTTCTGAGGTGAGGTCAGTGGCTACCGAGACTAGGGTCAGGGGTGCTGACCATCAGGCAGTGGTGCAGGCCACCATAGCTCTGCAGCCTGGTCTTGGCGGTTTCACTGACCCCTCAGTTGTGGTACCCCCTCCAGTGGTGTGCCTCGATCGCCCAACTTTGGGGGAGGGTACTGCAGCGTGGATAACCCCTTCGGGGGCTGCCCAGAGATACCAGCTGGCCCTCTTGAGGAGGAGGAGGGCTCTTTCAGACTCCGAGGGGTCCAGAGATGTGGGGTCAGCATGTCGGCCTTTTTCTGGGGTCCACTCGGGTCCTGGGAGAAGCCGTAATGCGGATCTCCGCTCTTCCTCCTTGGTCTCTTTGAGAGGGTCCCGTTCTTTTGAGGTAGGGGACCATCCTTCTGGACCTATATGGCCCTGGTCGCCTCACGGGAGGGGATTCATCTGGGCGCAGCCAAGGCAGTACCGATTTGGTTGTTCAGCTGTAGGGTCTTCCAGGCACCTTCTTCCGTGGGTGCCCATGGTCCGCTCCTTAGCCCAGGCGGAGGTCAGCCGACATCTCTTCTTGGCTCTGTTCCCATCCCTCTGCCACACTCTCCTGTGCTCCCAGGCATCCTTGGTCCTAGCGGGCCTCTCACCTGGGAGCAGTTCAGAGCGGTGGCTGCTCGGTTCCCTGCTTACGTTAGGGCAATGGACAGCCAGGTTTTTCAACCTCCCCCCGTGCAGCCACCCACTGAACAAACGGTGACCTGCAGCTCCTCATCCCTCTCTTCAGGGGGAGAGGAACCCTCTGTCCACATCTCTCCAGCTGCTGATCTCTCTGAGTATTAGCAATTCCTCGTGAGGATGTTGGAGAATTTGCACCTAACCCCCTTCACTATCAGCAATCCTGAACACACAGCGCATGCCTTTTTAGGTGATTTTTGGCGAGGCCACCCTTGTGGTGCCGCCCTGGACGGTTCCCTTTCAGGAGGCGTTGTTGCATTCCTGGCAGAGGCCCTTCTCTGGGGTTCCTGCCCCAAGGGATCTCACCACCAGAGGTGTTGGCGCAGGGTCTTCAGGTTCCATGCCTGCGTCCACAGTCTGGATTAGCGCAGTTGGATACTCCTGATGGGCCTCGTGCCTTCCCGTGACTGGCTCGCAGATCAAGACTCCTTGGATTTTGATTTCTGGGGTAGGAAGACTTTCTACTTGGCACGGTTACTCCTTTCTATCTCTGCACATCAGGCCCACTATGCAGCCCATGACAGGTTCTTGTGGTCCAGGCTAGGTCAGCTCCTAGCCTCATTGCCTGACATGGAGCAAACCAGACAAGCCATTGCACTCTCTGTGCATGGCCTGGAGCTAGCAAGGCACCAAGCGAGGGCATCCTATGATGCCAGCGAGGTAGCTACCAGGGTCGTAGGGACAGCGATCTGCTCTAGGCAGACGGCATGGCTGCATCTTTCCCGGTTGTCAGCCTTGGCCTGGCGTAGGGTGATTAACTCCGCCCACCAGGGAACCTACCTCTTCTCCCACAGAGTGAGACAGCGCTTGTTGGGGCAACTTCCTTCCCCCTCCGGGGGGACTCCGTCTCACTCTCCCCACTCTCAGGCCTCTCCAGGCCCTGAAGGTTCCTCCCCTTAGTGTATCACTCACTGAGGGCTAAGGGACTTTGTCCCTTAGGGTGTAAAAGAAAACCCCCTTCGGGGGCTCGGTACTCACCCACCCTCCTTCCCCTTGGGGCCTCCGTCTCTGGATCCCCTTCCCTCTCTGTGCCTCCCCCTCTCCTCCTTAGGAGTGGTGTAAAATAGGGACACACAGGGGAGTATTTTTCCAAGAAGAATGGATAGCTTGAGCGGCACTCCTTCTCCACTACCTTAGCTCCACCTCTGTGGGGTAGGAGTTGGTAGTTGCCCTCCCTCTCTCCTCCTCCTCCCTGTTTCCATCCAACCTATTTCTCCTAAAAAAAAAAAAAATTTTTTCACCAAAAATTATTCCTTGAGAGGGTGCTGAATCCCTGTATCCTGTCCTTCTTCCAGAATAGCCGACTCTACTTATCTGGAGTATTTGCCAGCTATTCCGTGCCTTGAATTCTGGCAGAAAGCTTTGCTACTCCTTCCAGTTCCTATATAATCTGGAGATGGACCAGGGTCTGGGATGTCTTATCCTTCTCCCCCTCTCCTAAATTCTTCACCCACCATACCCCCCTTCCTCTTCCAGAAATTGGGGCCCCTCCCAGTCCCCTTTAGTTTCTAAACTCTCTCTTTTCTGTCCTGTCAGTCATTATTTCTCCTTTTAGTTCATACATCTTTTCCTTTTTCTGTCCCTTGGACTTCCTTGTTCCACCCTCCACTCCCTTCCTCTTACCTCTCCGGCGACTCAGAACTGGCAGGCAGTGAAGTCGACACAGCCCTAACTGACCAACCATGGCGCCAATGCAGTGTGTATACGGCCCCAAGGTTGGCACTGATGGTGTGTCGGCTCCGCCTACCTTTTAAAAAAAAAAAAAAAGCTCCTGCGGGGTCCTGACCTCCGGCAGATACCCATCTGTGATTATTGGTGAAGATACACAGAAAAATCATAATTATGGTAGGTACGTAATTTTCATTTTTGTATTATTAACCTAGTTTACGGTTAAATTTGTTATTTTTCCCAGTTCCTCTCGGTTCGGTATAACCGTAGGGGAACCGGGTTAGTTTTTGTTAAAATCGGGGTTCTGATTAAAGAACCACGTTAGTTTTATCTTTAAAATTTGTTTTGTTTAGCTTTTTGTAACTGATAACTCTTGGTTACCAGAACCGCTGACCTGGTTCCATACTGCTACATTGGTTCAGTTCCATCGGTTCCTTCTCAGTTCCAGAACCGACCGTTTATTTAAAAAAAAAGCTTTTGCTATTTAGTGGTTGGGTTTTTTATCTATTTTTACATCTTGTCTGAGAAACCCAAAAAGAGAACCGGTGAACCCAGATTCAAGAAATGTTCCCAGTGTGGGGAAGTATTTGCAAAAGCAGATAAACGCACTTTATGTGTGATTTGTTTGGGTTTCGACCATCTTAAAGAGGAACGTGAAGTGTGCAAAACATTCTCAGATAAAACTTTGGAAAAACACCTTGAAAGGCTCAAGAAAAAGTTTCCAAAGGGTCCCTCTGGCTCTGACCAGCCAATACCCCAAAGATATTGTGGCTGAACCCACATCTGCTTCTGTGCCTGCCCCTGAGATGGGCGCAAAGGTCAGTACACGAACAAATGAACTGGCTGACTCCCTGGTTCCTTCTAAAAAAAAAAAGTAAAAAGTTAAAGCACACAGAACCCTCGCCTGCCAAACTGGGGACATCTGTGCCTGCTATGCCTGTACTATACCAGCGGCCCAAGAAATTGCTCAGGCCTTTAAAATAATTAAATCTCTACAGGCAATAGTTCCTCCTCAGCAGCCTCCTGCCCCTCCCAAAGGTCCCCAGGCTGGCAGCAATATGCATCCACCCCCTCAAGACAGAGGGGATCAGTTTGATGATGATAATGATTACAGTGAGGAGGAGGGACCCATCGAACCAGAAGTGTCCCCTGAATAGGACTTTGGTTCTCCTCAAAGGGTGATTGAAGATTTTCCATCCCACTTTACTTTCATGAGGAAAATGGCAGATGCATTATACATCTCCACTACTAAGCAAGTGGAGGATGAAGGGGGAGGTAGAGTACTTAGAGATGATGGGACTGACACCCACAAAGGCTCTCCTCCTACCATTGTACAAATTCTTTAAGAAGGATGCCTTAAAGATTCTGCAAACACCAAATTCCACTCCTCTCATAGACAGGAGGATGGACAGAAAATACCAATTGGAGAGGGAGCTGATTTTGTCGTCTCCCATACAGACCACCACGGGGTTATTCAGCAAGCTGCTTGCAACAAGGCCAGGGTCCCTCTGTCCTCACATCGTCCAGACAGGGACTCCAGAAAGATTGGAAGTATGACCAAAAAAGGGTATCTGTCAGCCTCTTTGGCTATGCGTCAGGCTACCTTCCAAGCATATGCTGCCCAGTATCAAAAGTCTCTGTGGCAGTCAGTCCTGATTATGTCCCAGAAAGCTCCCTTGCCCTTGTCAGATGACCTGGCTGAAACTGCCAGGCTTCTGTTAGAGGCAGCTAAGTACCAATTCCAAATGGCTGCCGACACCAGTGACACTGCAGCCAGATGGATGGCGAATACGGTGGCACAGAGATGGTTTGCATGGCTCAGGGCCACAAACCTTACTCAAGATACCCCTTCTAAGGCCTTGGATTTTCCTCTGGAGGAAAATTCCCTTTTGGGGGAATCCACTGTGGCCTAGATGAAGAAGGTGGATGAGTATAAGGCCACTTATAGAAGCAGCTCTGCCAAGGAGAGAGCTTCTCCATCCACCGCGCCTTTTGGAAGGGGAGGCCGGGGCAGGTGCTTTTATACCAGGCCCTTCTTCCAGCCAGTGGCCTTACCCCAGTACCAGCAGTACCCACAGCAGGGACTCTCCAGGGGCAGGTGTAGAAGGGGCTCAAGGCGAGGATCCCAAACTCAGCCTCAGCCACAATTAAAACAGACCCCCTGAGCCACATGCTGCTTCCTCCCTGCCTGTAGGGGGCAGACTGTCTCACTTCTTCCATGCCTGGCTAAACATCACCACAGACAAATGGGTTCTGGAGGTAGTGGGTCAGGGTCTGTCTCTGGAATTCAAATCCCCTCCTCCTCAAATGATCAGAGTTTTCAGTTCTCCCTCCCTAGCAGAGAGAACACTGCTAGAGGCAGAGGTTCAAAACCTGTTACAGCTAAGAACAGTAGAACCAGTTCCAACGTCTCTGAGAGGAAGGGTTTTTTATTCCAGATACTTCCTAACAACAAAGAAAAGTGGGAAGTGGCGGCCTATATTGGATCTCAGAGCTTTAAACAAGCACCTAAAGAAACAAAAGTTCAAAATGGTAACTCTAGCTGTGATTTTGCCAGTGCTCCAAAAGGGAGATTGGCTGGCATCACTGGACTTAAAAGATGCCTATTTCCACACCCCCATAAGGGATTCTTTTTTTTTATCACTATTATTTTTCTCTCCTTCACGGTGGCACACTCTGGCATGGGGCATCCAGCCGCTGGCGGCGCTCACCCGGAGAGCTGAGTAGCTCAAACTGCACCCAGGAGGATCCGGGACGGCTGTCATGCCATCCTGCTGGAGGGCTTCCCTCTGCCCCTACCAGCCAGGACAGCCCCAGACCTTCCCCGACAGGACTCCACCAAAGTCCTCCAGGTGGCTTGGAGCGCGGCCATCAAGCTGCATGGCCGCATCCAGCCATTTTCCTCCTATGGCCCCTGGAGCGCGGATGTGCAATGACGTCCAGGCACAACGTGCCAATGTCCGCCGCTCTCCCCCTTATCACTGATGCTAGTAGTGCCCCTGGGCATCCCCAGGGGCCACTACAGTGCGGTGATGTTCCCCAGCCCACCCCAGGACCAGAAGAGCAGTCTGCGGACGCTCAATCCCAGTCTTCCCTCGCTGACCCTGGCTCGATCCCGAACCCGGGTCACCGACGTGGTGCGAGGTGTGGCATCCAGCGCCACCGGGCCAGACCCCATATGCAATTCTTACTGGAGATATCTCGGATTCAGACTCCCTTCAGGCCACTACCAGTTTTCAGCCCTGCCTTTTGGCCTTTCTGCGGCCACAAGGATATTCACAAAATGTCTTGCTGCTGTAGTAGCACATCTTCGGAGACAAGGAATCACTGTTTTCCCTTATCTGGATGACTGGTTAGTGGTGGGAAATTCCCCACTGCAAATACAGCAGGATTTGAAAGTCACCCAGGACCTTCTAGAGTCTCTGGGGTTTCTGACCAATCACAAAAAGTCTGCCTTCACCCCTACACAGGTGTTGCAGTTCATAGGAGCAGAAATAAATACCTTATAGGCCAGAGCCTATCTGCCTCTGGAAAGAGTAAAAAGCTTCAGTCAGTGGCAAATTCCTTCAGGTTACACAAACCAAAAACTGCAAAGCAGTTTCTTCAGCTACTGGGCCACATGGCTGCTTCCATAGGCACAATGCTGGGTTCCAGATTCCACATAAGGAACATCAAGTTCCTCCTCGGGGCTCACTGCTATCAGAAAAAAGACCCTTTTTCAAAACTAATTCCAGTAACAAGGACACTGTTACAGGCTCTTCTGTGGTGAAAAGAGGAATCCAGCTTAAGATAGGGAATCCCCTTTCAGAAGGAGAACCCTTCAGTAGTTCTCACAACAGATGCATCCCTCTTGGGCTGGGGTGCCCATCTAGGGCAGCACACCACCCAGGGTACCTGGTCAATTGCAGAGTCCCTTCAGCACATAAACTTGCTGGAACTCAGAGCAGTTTTGCTAGCTCTAAGAGCTTTCTCTCCTCTAGTACAGGGCAAGGTGGTACAGATCAGAACAGACAATACCACCACAATGTATTACATAAACAAGCAGGGAGGCACCCGGTCACGCCTCCTTTGCACATAAGCCTTACGAACCTGGATTCTAGCTTATTCTCTGGGAATACCCCTGCAGGCAATCTACTTGCCAGGGAAAGAACACTCCTGGCAGATGCCTTGAGTCAAATCAATCAGGCCCATCACGAATGGACCCTGAACAGACAGGTGGTATAGGTTATTTTCAGAAGGTGGGATACTCCACAGATAGACTTGTTTACATCCCACCAGAACCACCACCTGCCTCAGTATTGTTGCAGTCCACCAGACCAGGGCACACTCTCTCTGGATGCCCTGACCCTGGATTGGTCAGGGAGGTTCCTGTATGCTTTTACTCCTTTTCGTCTGGTTCACAGGGTATTGCTCAAGCTCAGGTCCCATGCAGCATCACTGATCTTGATAGCTCCAGATTGGCCAAGGCAGCCATGGTGCTCTCTTCTGCTCTCCATGTCTGTCACCAAACCAATACACCTCCCTCGGAGGCACAGCCTACTGACTTGCAGCCGGGGAACTCTGTTATATCCGAATCTCAAGTCCCTCAACCTCAAGGCTTGGCTGTTGAGGACATAGAATATGCTAAATTGAACCTCTCTGAATCTGTGTTAAGCATCTTGAGAGCTTACAGGAAACCTTCTACTATGAAAACCTATTCTTCTAAATGGAAGAGATTTTCAATTTGGTGCTCAAGTAAATCTCTGATACCAGGCCAAGCTGGAGTTCCAGTTGTCCTGGATTATCTCTCCCATTTGCATTCCTCTGGTTTGCAAACCAGTTCCTTGAAGGTTCATCTGGCAGCTGTGTCTGCCTACCTTTCTGCTGGGGCAAGGGTAACCTTTGCTTCGGATCCTATTTTTAAAAGATTCTTCAAAGGCCTGAATCATCTGCATCCCCCTTACAAGGCACCAGTGCTAGCTTGGGATTTGAATGTGTATATAGCTAAACTCATGGGCTCTCCCTTTGAACCCATGACTATAGATCATCTAAATTATGTCACTTGGAAAACAGTTTTTCTTGTGTCAATGACTTCTGCCAGAAGGATCAGTGAGCTTCAGGCTCTCTGTATAGATCAGGACTGTATCTCCTTTCATAGGGATAAGGTAGTCCTTAGAACAAACAGAATTTTTTTTCCCACAGTGGTCTTGGACTTCCACTTAAACCAGTCCATCACTCTTCCTGTCTTTTTCACTGAACATACTACCTCTGGTGAAAGAAAGCTCCACAGTTTGGATGTAAAAAAGGCTCTCAGTTACTACATGACAGCCACAAAGGGCCATAGACAGGGCAGAAAACAGTTGTTCCTGACCTATGGGATGTGGGAAAAGGAAATCCAACCTCTAAAAGGTCAGTTTCTCAGTGGATAGTCCAGTGTATCCAGTTCTGTTATACTAAAGTGGGTAAGGAGCCTCCATCAGGATTGAGGGCCCATTCCACAAGAGGAACAGCTGCCAATGATGCCCCCCTAGTGGATATCTGTAAAGCAGCTACCTGGAAAACAGTACAAACCTTTGCAAAACGTTACAACCTGGATATTCTGTCCAGGAGTGATGCTAGGTTTGGCACAGCAGTCCTGCAGAGTCTATTTCCAAAATAAAGTTATGTGCCCACCTCCAGTGGTACTGCTTGGCAGTCTGCATAAAGTTAGGAATATTCTGAGCATTACTGGGGTTAGAAGAAAAAATGACTTACCATAGTAATCTTCTTTCTTCCCAGTGAAGCTCAGATATTCATAACTTCCCTCCCTACCTCATCTTCCAGAACTTCAGCCTCTGCACTCTGCATGCTGATGCCACCATTATCGCTATACATCCTTGGAGTGTTTGTTACTCTGCACCTGTTAATAGTTAAGGTGAACAGGGTTCATTGTGTTTCTACCTTTTTTGGTGTTTCTCTGGCATTTTGTTCTAACTCTGGTGAATTGTTGATTCCTCCAGTTGGAAATTTTTTGTTTTTACAAATGTATGTTGTTGGGAAAACCATAATTTTAATAATAAAATTATAGTACTATATTATTCTGTGCCTACTTTCCAGGCTCCTTTGTAGAACACAGGCAGTTAGCAGAGGCAGTGTTTGAAAGATGCTCACGTGCAGTGTTCCATCATTTGCATGTGTTCTATCTCTCCAGGCAGTCCAGCCCCTCAGGCTTACTGCATAAAGTTAGGAATACCTGTGCATCACTGGGAAGAAAGAAGATTACTATGGTAAATAATTTTTTCTTGTCGCCTGTTGCGATCCATTTGCCTCTAGGGGGCATATGAGAACTGGAACATGTAGGGAACTCCTTCTTTATATAGAGTGACGTCAAGAGTGGAGCCAATGTCGGTGGGGTGTTCCCACGTCTGTACTGCTAAAAGAAGAATTTGCCGAAAACCACCGCCAGGTGGCGTCAGTCCTACTTGTGTTATCTGCTACAAGAGCTTCTCTTGAATATCTACTGTTACGGTAAGTTCTTACGTAACTGTATATTATCTACCCATCTAACTGTTTTGTCCCTTACCCCATCCTGTCTGTCCAGCTTGTTGACCAGTCTTCTATGGTGTATGGTGTTGAAAGCCTTGCTAAAGTCCAGATAGGCTACATCCACCCCCCCCCCACCAGTCGATTACCTGTGCCACCCAGTCAAAGAACTCAATCAGATTGGTCTGACATGATTTCCCTTTTTAGAACCCATGCTATCTGTTGTTCATCAGCCCAATTTCCTTCAGGTAGTCGTTCACCCTCTCCCTGATGGTTGCCTCCATGACCTTCCCCACCACTGCCATGAGACTGACTGGGCGGCAGTTTTCATTCAAATCCCTGCTCTCCCGTTGTGCATCGGTACCACGGTCACCTCCCTCCAGTCCTCTGGCACCCTTCTGGAGTCCAGAGACAGGTTGAACAGCCTCGCCAATGGGGGCAGCCAGTTACTCTCTCAGTTCCCAGATCGCTACCGAATACTGCCAGGGATTTTACTCCCATTTCTTTCTGTACCAAAACACACTGGAGATTTGTGTACTGTTCTGAATCTCAGGAATCTTAATTGGTACATTCAGTACAGATGCCCCAGAAAGGTGACTGTAGCCACTATCCTCCCTCTCTTAAACCAAGGGATTTTTTGTGCCCTGCCCTTGGGCCTCTCCTCTGCACCTAGGGTCTTCAAAAAATGCCTTGCGGTGGTGGCCGCTGCCCTCCATCTTCGAGAGCACTTTGTTTTCCCCTATCTGGAAGACTGGCTCATCAAAGCCTCAACCAAAGACGGGTTACTACAGTCTCTTCATGCCACCCTACACCTCTTTCAGGAGGTCAACATTACTATCAACCTTCTAGAATCCCATCTGGAACCGACACGATATCTCCAATATATAGGAGCCATACTAGATACGCAACTCGGTCGTGCCTTCCTCCCTGATGACAGATGCCACAAGCTTATCACCCTTGCTAAACACTGTCGGTCCATTTCTCACGTCATGGCCCATCAGTATATGTGCTTTCACAGCCATATGGCTGCCGCCATCTTAACCATCCCTCATGCTCAGTTGCACATACACCTGGTTCAATGGGTGTTGCACCACCAGTGGCATCAGAAGACCAGGGACTTCAAGGACAGGATTACCATTACCTCAGCCCTCGGGAAGGCCCTAACTTGATGGACAGCGCCATCCAATCTAGCTCAAGGCGTTCCCTTTCAGACTTTCCCCACCATCCCTGACCTTGACCGTGAACGCCTCCACTCTTGGCTGGGAACGCCCACCTAGGCCCTCAACGGACACTGGGTCTTTGGAGCACGGCCACTGCCAATCTCCTCATAAATCTCCTCAAAATGCAAGCAGTCTGTCTTGCTCTGCAGGCCTTCCAAGCATAAATTGTCCCAGGACTCCTCCTGGTACAAGCAGACAATATCTGTGTCATTCATTCATTACATAAACAAGGAGGCACAAGGTCCCATAGCCTTTACAGGAAGCAGTTTGCATCTGGCATCAGGCCCTGACACAACAGCTTCATCTTGTGGAGGGTCATGTGCTGGGAACCCAAAATGTATTGGCAGATCACATCAGTCACCACACTCTGGGTCACGAGTGGACCTTGCACGCCTCAGAGCTTTCAGTGTCGCCAGCCCTGTCCTGTGGAATTTGCTACCACTAGCTGTAAGAGAGGCCTCTTCAGTAGAGGTATTCAAGGCCCGCCTCAAGGCCTTCCTATATAATCAGGCTTTCCCGGACTTTGTTTTATAATTTTGCCCTCGCCTGACTTCTGTGATTCAACTCTGTCTCTGGCCACTTATTTAGTTATTTTTCTGACTTATTTATTTAAATGTTATAATTATGTGATTTAATGTTAGTTTTATTTGTTATAATGTTTATTGTATTGTTGGTTTTAATGTTGCAATTGATTTGATTTATGTACAGTGCCCAGAGCCTCCGGGATTGGGGGTCTTTTAAATAAAATTTGCCTTGGCTTGACAGTCCTCCGAGACATCTTCCATCTCTGCTGCATGCCAGCGGTCAACATGCTTGCCTCCCCAGCCAACCACGGCTGTCTCACTACTGCACCATTATACAGAACAACAAGGGACACTCTATCAGTGCTCTCTCTCTCTCTCTCTCTCTGTTGGCTGGGACAATTCTTATATGCCTTCCTCTATTCCTCTCCTCTCTTCTAGCATGTCCTCATCAAGCTCCAGATCGAACCCGCTGCCATTATCCTGATGGCTTCCTTTTGGCCTCGACAAATCTGGTTCCCTCTTCTCCAGCAGTTGTCGGTCGCCGATCCCATTCCTCTACCCCTCCGTCCAGACCTACTCACGCAGCATCACAAGTCTCTCCTGCACCCCAAACTGCGCTCACTACACCTTCATTCTTTGCTCCTGAAGACGCTTTTATTAACAGACAGCAAAGTCTCTACCTCGGTATCTGCTATTCTATTGGTTTCAAGAAAACTGACCACTAGAAAAAATTGGCAAGCAAAATGGAACCGCTTCGCTACTTGGGCGGCTGCTCGTGCCATTGACCCATTTTCCTGCCCTCTTCCCACTATCCTGGACTACTTGTCCACTCTTTCTGCACATCTCATCTGTCAAGGTTCACTTTTCAGCAATTTCAGCTTTTCACAAGTCCATAGAGAGCTGTCAGGTCGCCCAGCTGGACCTTACCCGTATGTTTCTAAAGGGCATTTTACATTTCAAACCTCCTATAAAGCAACTGGTGCCCCCTTGGGACCTCAACTTTGTCTCAGAAAAACTAACTTTGGAACCCTTCAAGCGAGTTGCTACTTGTGACATGTACTTTCTGGCATGGAAAACTTTATTTCTAGTGGCCATTACCTTTGCTCACTGCATCTCCAAGCTCCAGGCCCTTGTGCTCCGAGCCCTACCTTGTCTTCCACAAATATGGGGTCTCCCTTCGCACTAATCAGACCTTTCTTCTGAAGGTCTTCTCAGAATATACGTTAAACCAATCCATACACTCGCTGGTTTTCTACCCAGATCACTCCAACCCAGGCAAATCCTTACTTCATACCCTGGATGTGCACCGCATCCTATGTTACTACCTAGCATGCTCTAAGTTCACACAAAAATCCAAACAGCTCTTTGTCACCTTTGCCCCAGGCAAGGAAGGTCTACCAGTAACCAAACCAACTTTATCCAGTTGGCTGGCACTTTGCGCAAACTACGTATACAATAGATACAAAAACACACTACTGGGATCTATACATGCGCACTCCATTCAGGCTTCTTCTACAACCACAGCCTGCTTCCATGGTGTCTCCATCACTGACATCTGTGATGCTGCCACCTGGTCTACTGTGCAAACTTTTACAAGGCACTACAGCATCGACTTGGCCACTCGGCACTGCTCTGCCTTTGGACATGCAGTCCTGCAAGGCCTCCTTTCTTAATTGGCCTCCCTTCCTGCACCACTGCTTGGGAATCATCCCAAGAGTATTAACCTGCTGCAAGAGATATCCTCGAGGAAGATAGTACAGTTTCGTACTTACCGTAATGGTAGATCTTACAGAGGATCTCTTGCAGCAGATACATTACCTCCCTCTTTCTCAGAGAGAGTGCAGTCTTCTGCAACATCTTCAAAACATGAAAAGAAAGGGTACCTTCGGCCTCCTCAGTTCCCCTCAGAATCTTGCTCCACGAGCTGGTTGCTGAGATAAACACAGTGACATAATTGTGGGCTGCCCGCCATCAGCACTGCTAGTGAAAGCTACTGTCGACAAGAATGCCGTCTTGCAGATACCCAAGAGTATTACCTGCTGCAAGAGATCCTCTCGAAGAATAAGTGTGAAACTGTACTTTACGGTAGGTTCTTGCGTAACTGTTCTTTCTGCGCAGAGGAGGTTCTCTATCAGTTCCAGATGATGTCTTTTGACCTCTCTTGCACCAGGGTATTGTCCCAAGTGCATGGTGGTGGTGGCAGCTTTCCTATGGTGCAAGGTTGTAAGGATGTGTCCCTACCTGTGTAACTGGCTGATAGCCAGGCAGCCAAGGAAGCTGTAGAGCATTCCAGAGTTCTGCAGCGGCTTGGGCCTGTTGGTCAACCTGGACAAGTCCAAACTGATGATCTTGCATTTGATCAAGTTCATCAGGACATAGTGACTCCCTGTAGGCCAAGGCATTTCTCCCTGCGGATTGGGCTTAGGACCTTACCTCCTTTGCTCAATCATTTCAGGTTGAGTACTTGCACCCTGCCTGGAATTTTCTGAGGTACATGGTATCCACCATCAGTGTGATCTGTTGGGCATGCTGATGGATGTACAACCTGGAATGGGAGCTGGGCCAGCACCTAGGTCATCTGGACCAGCTGGTCCTTGTGGCCCAGCCTATGTGGGATGCCATCCAGTGTTGACTGGTCCCTTACCATCTGGAGGAAGGAATACCATTTGTTTGCCCAGAATCAACAGTGATGCTCACGACAGATGCATCTCTGGTGGGGTCAGGAATGCACCTTGGAGACCACAGAGTCCATGGGTTTTGGTCACCTCTGGAGTCATGTCACTACATCAACTTCCTGGAGCTCTGTGCAGTGTGGCTTACTGTCACAGATTTTGTTCCTATGATCAGGGGTCAGGTTGTGTAGGTTCAGATGGACAGTACCACTACCATGCTTTACCTGAACAGGCAGGGAGGAACTCGCTCTCTTACCTTATTTTGGAAGGCCCTCCACACCTGGACACTTGTGCCCAGGCTGGGTGCAAATTTCCTGGTGATTCATCTTGCAAGAGTTCACAGTAAACTGGTGTACACTTTCAGCTGAATGTGAGAAATGTTGCACAAGTGGCCTCTGCATTAAGAGATCTTACTTTGAGAGGGCTCTTGCAGTAGGTAATTACATATAGGACTGATGTCGGCTGGCGTCAGGACCCAACGGAAACATTTCTAGCTAGCAGTCTCTGGCGGGGGACCGCCCCCACGTCAGGTGACCGACATCATGTGGCGTCAGTATAAAGGGACTGTCCCCCACGCCCGCCCTCCAGTTCTTTCCTGCCGTTAGCTTGTGTCAGCGCCTCGTGGTAAAGTTCAGCATTCGTCAGCTCTGTCGCTGGTAGTATTTACCATCATTTTTTCGAAATATTCGACTTTTAATCGTCAGCCTTTCGTTGGTGTATGTCGTCCCCTACACCCTCTGAGCACAAAAATAAGTGCGACTCGTGCGGTGCACAAGAGCAGCCATTCAAGTGCCCTCTTCTGTCTGGGCCGGACCATCAGGTGGAGAAGTGCCAGCACTGCCTTAAATTTAACACCGCCACCCGCAGACGGAGGCAGCAGTCCCTACAGGCCCATATCCTCAAGAAGATGTCCTCCATGGAGAAGGAGTTGAAAAAGCTCCGGCAGGTGTCCACTTTCCCCCGAAGGCTATCGTAGAAGAAGGACAGGAGAAGCATCGGGATAGGGGCTCCTCTTCCACCGTGACTCAGCTGGAGTCGCTATACTCCAACTAATGTCCCCTCCAGAGGAACTTCGCTTTCCGGCATTTTGGAAGTTTCCAAGCGGCGTTGGCCCTCCACGTCTGGCTTCGGACGCCGGGCACCTCCGGGCTGTTGGAGGTCCCACTCCTGGTAAAGTCATCATTATGCAGCCTACTGGTTTGGCTGGCTCTGGTAAGCTGGACATCAGCTCCTCTGATGCCGCATGGAGACAGTCAATAGTCGCTCGACCCTTGAGGTGAGCGCACGCCACTTTCCTGCCCGACCAGGCCGCCCCTCGCCAGCGACCTGCCTCGGCGATGGGTCGCTAAGTCAGGCGCTTCGGCTCCTCCAACTTCCGCCTGGACCTGCCGATACGTGGACGTTAGCCCGACCAGTGTCCCGAGCGGCGGATGAGCTGACGTCAGACCTCCTCACGTCCACTGTTCCTGGCTCCTCGCAGCCTTGGCTGCCCTCTGGGGACCCTGGGTCTCCTCAGCCTGACCCCGGGGATTTTTCTCCTCCATCCCTGGGCGATGCTGAGGTTCCTGCTGCTCCCCCGTCAGGCCTCCCTCCCACTGGGCCGGACAACCTGACATCGGTTCCCTGGACGCTGGCTCCGATGCCGGTCATACAGACGCTGGGTGACATCCCTCTCCTGAATGCCACTCCAACACTGGGCCCTCCACCCGCCGGGCCTTCTGCTCCAGGCCCGCCCGCTGGGCTTCCAGCTGGGACATCTACTCCGTCTGACCCCCCCCCAAGCCCCCGGGTATCCGACTCTGTCTTATCCGGCTCCCCAGTATCCGACGCCCCAGTACCTGACACTGGCCTACCCGACGCCGCAGTACTCAGTGCCTCCCTACCTGATGCCGGGTTACCCACCGTCAGGTTACGGATACACACCCCATGGGTACACTCAGTATCTGTATCCCCCTCATCCTCCTCCTCCACCCCCTCAGCCGCCAGTGGACTTGAAGGAGACTCTGGCCTCCTGGTGGGCTGAGGCCAAGGGTCAGCTAAGCAGAGAGGTAGAGAGTCATCTCCCAGCAACAGTGCCAGTTCCAGCTGCCAACGCCCCAGATGACAGACTCCATCCCCACCACCGGATACCAGGGGCGACCCTTCTGGTTCCAGGGCAGGGCAGGACACGCTTCCTCGAGGGCTTCCTAAGGGGTCCATTCCTCCCTCACGCCGGGAGAGAGAGTCTTCTTCCTCTTCCTCTTCCTCCTTGGAAGACTCTGACGGTTGTTCCGACCCGGACGACGAGCCACGCTCTCCGACCAAACCCAGGCCTTGGACTCCTCCGAAGTCTCTTCCGGAGGATCTTTCTTTCTCAGAGTTGCTATGCAAAATCCAGGAAATTCATAAGTGGCACTCTTTGGAGCTGGACCCACAGCGTAAGAAACTCGCGAGTACCTGGATCTGCCCGAGACCTCTCTGACCTTGGTGCCTCCCTGGATTGAGCCTCATGCCGACCTTGTTTCCACCATTTGGAAGCAACCGTCTGCATTAGCCCCTCTTCCTCCGAAGTCTAATAGGCTATACCAGGCTCCCGAGGGTGTTGACTTCCTTGATTCTCACCCTCGAGCTGACTCAGTTGTGATTAGTGCCGCTCATGGCCGGTCAGCTAATCCGAAGCATTTGAGCTTGTCTCCACCTGTCAAAGAATCCCGTTTTCTGGACCAGTATGGCAAGAAGATTTATGCTTCTTCCACTCTGGGTATTAGGGCCCTGAACTATGTCTGTCACATGGGGGATTACCAGAAGGCGATTCTTAGTGAGGTGGAATCCAAGTTGGACTCCCTTGCTGATTCTCAGGTTAAACAGGAAGTGGCTGACCTTGTCCCTTCTGCTCGTTTGACCATTTGGCACATGCTTCATGCCACGTATGATGCAGTGGACATTGCTGGTAGGAGCTTGGCTTTCGCCGTAGGCTTACGGCGTCCTGCCTGGCTCCGTGTGTCAGGTTTGATCACATACGTGCAGTCCGCTATTCAGGAAGCACCCTTCCAGGGTTCGTTGCTGTTCGGTGGTGATGTCAAGGACATTATCACCGATCTGCAGGAGAAGGGGACTGCACTGAAGTGTGTGGACTACATGTACTATCCCCCTTCAGCGCAGCGTCATCCCTTTTGCAGGCAGAATCGGCAAAGGGTGAAACCACAGGGAAAGAGGGCCAATAAAGGTTGGGCCCCTCCGACTGCCAAGTCCCCACCGCCCAAAAAAGCAGCAGGAGCTTCAGCCGTGATGCTGTCCTACACCACTTGACTCCTTTCCTCTCCCACAGCCTCGGGCGTTTCCAGAGGAACCGGTAGGAGGGAGGTTTTCCCTCCACCTCCCGGGTTGGGAGAGGTTAACGTCAGATTCCTGGGTGCTCCAACTCATCGCAGAGGGACACTCAATAGAGTTTCTTCAGAAACCCCCTCAACACCCTCCCCCAAGGTCATCGTGCTCGCAGGAGCATCATCTTCTGATCCAGGAAGAAATTTCCTCTTTTCTCTTGAAGGAGGCAATAGAACCCATCCCCATTCCTCTTCAGGGAATTGGGTACTATTCTCATTTCTTCCTGGTCCCGAAGAAAACAGGGGACATGAGGCTGATTCTTGACCTCAGCTCTCTGAACTTGTTCGTGGAGTACAAGAGGTTCAGGATGCTCTCGTTGCAGAGCCTCCTGCCCCTTCTCCGGCCAGGACAGTGGCTGTGCGCTTTGGATATGCAGGATGCCTACCTGCATATCCCTATTCGCCTTTCCCACCGCAAATACCTCCGTTTTGCATTCCAGGGGACCACTACCAGTTCAAGGCCCTCCCATTTGGTCTTTCCTTGGTGCCCTGAGTGTTCACCAAATGCCTTTCCGTGGTAGCGGCCTACCTGCGTACCCAGGGGGTGCAGGTTTTCACGTACCTGGACGATTGGCTGCTGACGGCCCTGTCCAGGAAGGAACTCCTGCGCTTCATTTCCCTTACCCAGCAGGTCTTTGCCTGCCTGGGTATTAACATCAACCAGGCCAAACCCCATCTGATCCTGTCCCAGAGGCTCCAGTTTATCGGGGCGATCCTGGACACGACCTCTGGCATGGCCTTCCTGCCACCGGACAGGTCGGCCACTCTCCAGGCTCAGGTCAGCCTGTTGTCTGGCCGCAGGCAGGTCAATGCCAAGTCAGTTCTTCGCCTCCTCGGGCTAATGGCGGCTGCGATTCCGACAGTCCCTCGCGCTCGGCTCCACATGAGAATCACTCAGTGGACGCTTTGATCTCAATGGGATCAGTTAGTGGATGACCTAGATCAACTTGTTCTGGTCTCCACTCTCATGGCATGGGACTTGCGGTGGTGGATGGTTCAGGAGAACCTCTGCCGGGGAGTTCCCTTCAGTCTCCCTCCCCCCTCGCAGATGGTGACTATGGATGCCTCCGGCGAGGATTTGAAAGCCCATTTCGGTCCTCACTGGACCTAGGGCTCCTGGTCCAAGCTCAAGAGGTCCCTTCATATCGATGTGCTCGAGCTAAGGGCAGTACTGTGTGCTCTTCAGGCTCTGCATCTGTATCTGTCTCCTGGTCACCTAGCTGTACAGACAGACAATATGTGTGTGGTCTGGTACATCAACAAACAGGGAGGAACTCGTTCCTATCCCCTTTGCAGAGAGGCGATGCGAGTCTGGGATTGAGCAGTGCAGCACAACCTTCACCTCACGGCATCTCACATCCCGGGGTCGAGAACACGCTGGCAGACAGGCTCAGCCAGTCATCTACTTTAGCTCACGAATGGGAACTGGATCGGGGGTCGTAGACGACATCTTCCTGCGCTGGGGAACTCCACAGGTAGACCTGTTCGCATCCCCTCAAAACACAAAACTTCCCGTCTTCTGCTCACTCGCTCGAGGGCGCAGCATTTTTCGGAGAGACACTCTGTCTCTAGACTGGAAGGGCAGATTTGTCTGTGCCTTCCCCCCGATTCCACTGATTATGAGGGTCTTGCAGAAACTGTGTTCGGAATGTGCTCGAATGATTCTGATCGCTCCTTTCTGGCCCTGGCAAGTTTGGTTCGCTCTTCTGCAACAGTACTCAGAGGAACCTCCTGTTCCTCTGTTGCTATTCTTGCTGACCCAGGATCAGGGGACCCTGGTCTTTCCAGGCCTGAAGTCCCTTCAGTTGCACACGTGGCTCCTGCAGATGTAGCTCAAGCCTGATTCGGGGTCCCCAGTGGCTGAGATTCTGGTGGAGCCAGGAAACCCTCAACCAGATCTACTTATGCCATGAAATGGAAGCGGTTCTCTATTTGGGCTGCCTCCAATGATGTCGAGCTCTTCTCGTGCTCTGTCGGACGTCTTCTGGATGACTTGCGACACCTGTTCGATCTGGGTCTCAGCCATTTGTCCTTAAAGGTTCACATGGTGGCCATTTCGGCCTATCATGTCCCCTTTGCAGACAGAATGTTCTGTAAGCTGGAGGTCTGTAAGACCTTTTTGAGAGGGGTCCTTCACTCACAACCCCCTATCTGGGTTCCTGCCCCTCCTTGGGATCTGAATTTCATTTTAGAGAAGCTTACTCTGCCTCCTTTCGAGCCGGCAGCCTCAGCGGACCTAAAGTTCCTTTCTTGGAAGACTCTCTTCCTAGTGACCATTATTTCTGCTCGAAGGATTTTCGAGCTCCAGGCCCTGATGTGTAAAATCCCATATTTGATTTTTCACAAGGAACGTGTGGCTCTGCGTACCAACCCTAAGTTTCTCCCTAAGGTGGTAGTGGAATCAACGCTGAATCAATCCATAGAGTTGCCTGCCTTTTTTACGCAGCACTCTCACCATGGAGAATACCTCCTGCACACTTTGGATGTTCACCAAACTCTGAGATACTATACCAGCAGGACAAAGGATCTCAGAAAGACTGACCAACTGTTCATCTCTTGCTCAGGAAGGAAATGTTGTTTCTAAGCAATGCCTATCGAAATGGTTGGCTCATTGTATCACTTTCTGTTATGACAAGTACAGCAAGACCCTGCCAGGTCAAGTTAGAGGCCACTCCACTAGAGCGGTTGCTGCTTCTGCGGCTTGTTTCAAGAATGTGTCAGCGGCTGACATTTGTGCAGCTGCCACTTGGACTTCTGTCCATACCTTTATGAAACATTACAGTTTGGACATTGCCTCTTGCCATAGAGCAGGCTTCGGGCTGGCTGTTTTGCAAGGCCTCCTTTCCTAAGGCCTCCACGGCCAGAGGGTCTACTTCTGAGTAGCTTTCCTCCTTCCGTTTGTTTCTTCTTGTTCCAGACTGCTTGAGACTCAGTCCTGTATGTAATTACCTACTGCAAGAGCCCTCTCGAAGTAAGATAGTGCAGTTACGTAAGAACTTATCGTAACAGTAGATCTTCCTTGTCAATCTTCACCATTCATTACTGCTTGGGTTAAGCCGGACGGCGCACCCTCTGGGAGGATTTTTTTGTTTTTTGAGTCGGCTCCAATGGCGCCCCCTTGAGAGCGACGTGCCGCGTCATCTCGCGGCGGCCGTTAGGTGCGCGAGACTCCTCCTCCATCTCAGTTCTGTTTCTTCCGCCGTCGAGGCTGCACTGCTACTTGTGATGGCAAAAGTTTCTCGGTTTTCCAACCTCAAGACTCTCGTTTTCTCAGGCGTTTCACTCGATGCCGTATACCCGGTGGACCGTTCCTTTTTCTTTCTATACTGCGGTAGCTGGTGCTTTATGACTTTTTCCTTGTTTAGTTAGCATCATGTCCGGTTCGGGAGCAAGGCATAAGTCGGCGGGCCGCACCCCTGTCGTCCCGGTGCTCCTGTGGCCGGCATTTTTCCGTCTCATGGACCCGGCATGATGTCTGTCTCCGTTTACCTGGGATCCAACCACGACATGGGCCGGAGTGCGATGCTTGTTTCTCCATGGACCGTCGTGTCCTCAAAGTCCGTCAGCATTCCAAGCTTCGGCAAGCCCCGCCAACCTTGAGGGGCGGCGTCGCTCAGGAGATTCCCAGGTAGATCTCTGGGCCCTTCCCGGAGACCCTCCGGGCCTACTCTGATCAGCGGAGGAGGAAACTTCCTCCTCTCCTCTTGCCAAGAGGCTTCTCGCAGTGTCGGGGAGCGTAGTGGTCCCTCCCAGGCCGTGGCCGGGACACCGCCTCGGCAGTCACCTCCTCGGAGGTGCAGAGCTCCCCAGTGTCGAGGCCCACGATTTCTGGGCCACAGGCACCGGTGGACCCTCGGCGCCACCCTCCGGCGCCGTTTGGATCCGGCGCTGCTTGCGGCGCGGTGATTGAACACAGCGCGCTCTGGCCTCCAGTGCCACAGGTCGGTTTGTGCTCCGGCAGCGCGGTGGGAATCAACGCCGGGGAGGCGGCGCCGTGGAGCCTAACTGGTGTGGCAGGAGCCAGGACCGGAGCCTGGCTGCCAGCCATGAGTGGGCTAGGGTCAACACGAGCGCATTGGCGGGCGCCGTTGCTCCGAGGACTCCTGGGGTTGCCAGCGATTGAGGTTCTGCTGGTCTCGTCCTCTTGAGGTCGATGACTCGAGATGTGGACCCATCCTGGCACCCTGACTCTTGAGGTCAGGGTCCCGGTGGCACAGGGTGCTAGGCCTGCGCCAGCCCCTCCATTGTCCCCACTCCCGTCCTCCCCTGAGGGCCCTTGGGCTAGGGTGGCCTGGGTCCCAGGGGGGTGATGTGGTAGGGGGCTGAGGAGGAGGCTCCCCTCTTAGGGGCCTGTGACAGCTACCACTCCTGGGTGTTGTTACCTTCTCTCGGGGTGGAGGAGCGCTGCTGTCGAGGGAGGAGGGCTCTCTCGGTCGGTGGTCGGCGTCGGGGCTGATCGTCCCGGTCTCTGCGGCCACCCCTTGTGGGGTGGCTAGAGCCGTAACACCATACCCGCCCCTTTCCTCTTCAGGCCCAGGGGTTCCCTCCGAGTGGCGTTGCTGTGGACTGCCCTTCTGGATCCATGCAGTCCCGGGTTTGTCTCAGGGGAGGTTCCCCCCCTGGGCTCTTCCAGGCATCGCATCCTCAGGGTCTCTTCTTGCGGCCTGGTTTGTTGTCTGGGATCCTGCCAGCTCGCGCTCCATTCCCCGGATTTCAGAGCCCTGGCAGAGGTCAGTTGCCTCTTCATAGGTGCCCTTCTCCAGTACCTCTGCATCCTCTTTCAGGCCATGTCGGTCCTATGGGTCCGTTATCCTGGGAGCAGTTCAGAGGTTCTCGGGCAGCCTTCCCCATATATGTTAGAATCTTAGATACATGCATGAGCGGGTCTTTCGACTCTCCCCACCGCCGCAGGAATTCTCTGGACATTCGAGCTCTCCATCATCCTCGTCTTCCTCCTCTGAGGGAGAGGACCCCTGCATCTTTCTTCGGCCTGCTTTCCCGGAATATCAGTGATTCCTCTCGAGGATGGTGAGGGATCTTGAATCTCTTACATTAGGCGAGACAATACTGAGCAGGGAGGCCAGCGTGAATTCCTTGGAGAATTCAGTGCCCGGCACCTGGTGGTACCTTCCTGGCCCATCCCCTTCCAGGAGGCGTCTATCCGTTCCTGGCAGTCGCCAGCCGCCCTTTCTCCAGCCCGGCAGACTGTCGTCGAAGGTATTGTGCCCCCTCAGAATCCCCTGGGTACCCTTCCCAACCCGTCCTCGGGTTGGTGTACCTAGAGACTCCTTCCAGGCTGCCTTGGCTCACGACTGCTCACCAGATCGGATTCCCTACAATTCTGACCGGTGGGGGCGAGAAGAGTGTTCTCTTCTTCGTGCGGTGGCTTGCATTGCATCACATCAGGCTCACCACGCTGCCTACAATCGGCATCTGTGGTTGATGCTCTCCAGCTCTAGCATCAATACTGTATGGAGCAAACTAGACAGGCTGTGCCTCTCCGCTATAGGCCTGGGAGCTGGCAAGACACCAAGCAAGGGCATCTTATGGCCCCAGTGGGTGGCTTCAGGCTTGCGAGGACAGCGATCTGCATTAAGCGCGGACGGCATGGCTCCATCTATCAAGGTTGTCACCCCTGGCCCGGCGTAGGGTGATGCGCTCCGCTTTCTGGGGGACCCGTCTTTTTTCCTCCAGAGCTAGGAGACTTTTGCAGGGGCTTCCTCCATCTCCCTGTCCTCGGGGTGCATCTCGTAGCTCTTCTCCCACTTAGGCTTCTCTTTGTGTTAGCCAGGGTCTTCCCCTTCTGTTCTTCACCAACAGGAGGCTGGGGGTCTTGTTCCCTCAGGGTTCTACCCCCTTTTTCAAGGGGGGAGGGGGCTTGGTACTCACCCAAGCAGTAATGAATGGTGAAGATTGACAAGGGAAGATATGAAAATTACGTACCTACCGTAATTCTTGATCTTCTCTTGTATCTTCACCATTCATTACTGATACCCACCCACCTTCCCCTTAGTGGCCTCCTTCTGTGGCGTCTCCCCCTCCCGTCTCGTTCCTCTCTCCCCCCTTGGCCTGTATGCCAAGAAAAATACATAAATAAATTAATTTTTTTTTCTGTTTTTTTCCCCCATTCTTGTGAATGGATTCTCTTTTTTCCTCAAGGTAGGGGGGAACGAGTACGGTTGCAAATTTCTTTAATTCTGAGGGAACTCTTTCTGACTGCCCTATGGTGCGATTCCTTACCTTCTTCAGGTCATGTAGTTTCACAGCCTGGTGGCCATGCCCTGTCTTGGCCCTCCTCAAAGTTTGAATTCCCCTGGCAGGTATTATTTTCAAGCTTTTCCAGCTGCTGACTAGACTTGTCAGCTTCAGAGCTTCTGTCTGCCTTGTCTAGCAAGTCTGATTGAGTTCCTCTCTACTTTTCTTACAAACTGCTTTCGAGAAGGCATAGTCTTTCCCATACTCTTCTGTGTTAGCACTTAACAAGGTGCTAAGGAACTTAGTCCTCTTCCTGGATGGGCGCTCTTCCGGAACAGGTTCTGCTCGGACAGTCTAGGAGCCCTCAACTAGGATGAAGGGGCTTGGCATGTTGAGAGTTCAGAGAGTCTGCCCTCATTTGGGTCTGTTCAGGAGGTTCGGTGGAACCTCTCCTCAGTCCTAGCAACTGGGATTCTTGCTCCCTTATTACTTTCGAGCCTATAAGCCTCTCAACCAACAATGCTCGATGGGCACTGTTCTTCCTCTCAACATGCTTCTTTCTTTCTTTCTTTCTTTCTTCTTCTTCTTCTACTTTCCTCTCCCTCTCTCTGTTCCAATTCCCCTGGAGCTGCCCCGGAAAGGAGGCCCTGCGGTCCCTTAGGGTAGGAATTCTCTCTCCTCTGTCTACATAGAAACATAGAAACATAGAAGTTGACAGCAGATAAGGACCGCAAGGCCCATCCAGTCTGCCCATTTCTTTTTCTACCCTATAAATGTGCCATCGGCCTTTGCTCTGTCAGTGACCTATCTATTCTTAGTCATTTGTATTGCTCCCTTGTGCCTATCCCATGCCTGTTTGAAGCCCTGCACTATATTCATAGCCACCACTTCTTGTAGTAAGCCATTCCATGCATCTACCACCCTTTCTGTGAAAAAGAATTTCCTCACATTCCCCCTTAATCGGCCTCCCTCTAATCTCATGCTGTGTCCTCTTGTCCTGCTATTTTTCTTATATTTAAACGTTAGACTCTTTCACCTTGTTTATGCCCTTAAGGTGTTTAAATGTCTCGATCATATCACCTCTCTCCCTCCTTTGCTCAAGGGTATACATATTGAGCTCCATTAATCTGTCCTCATATGTCTTCTGATGCAGTCCCTGCACCATTTTGGTTGCCCTTCTCTGGACTGCCTCAATTTGGTTAATGTCCTTTTGAAGGTGTGGCCTCCAATACTGCACGCAGTACTCCAGATGGGGCCTAACCAGTCTTGTACAGAGGGATTATTACCTCCCTCTTACGACTTGTGATACCCCTACTAATACACCCTAACACCCCCCTAGCCTTACCTACTGCTTTAGAGGTCTGCTTGGATGATTTTAGGTCATCAGTGATGATGATGCCCAAGTCTCTTTCTTCCTTTGTGACTGCTGCAACTCCTCCCAGCCTATAAGTGGCTTCAGGGTTTCTCTTCCCTATGTGCATGATTTTGCACTTCTTTGCATTAAATCCAGTTGCCACTCTTCTGACCATTTGCTAGTTTATCAGATCTCTTCTCATTCTGCCCCCCATCTGGATCATCTACTCTGTTGCAGATCTTGGTGTCATCTGCAAACAGACAAGCCTTACCCTCTAGTCCCTCTGAGGTCACTAATGAAGAATGTTGAATAGGACTGGCCCCAGGACTGATCCTGAGGTACCCACTTGTGACTTGCATCTCTTCTGACTGTATACCATTTCCATCACTCTCTGTTTTCTGCCAGTCAACCAGTTTGCCACCCAGTTGACCAACTTCTGACCCACCCGAGCCTACCTAGCTTATTTATCAATCTTCTATGTGGAACAGTGTCAAAGCTTTGCTGAAGTCAAGGTGAGCGACATCAACTGCTCCCCCTTGGTCCACCACTCTGGTTGCCAGTCAAAGAAATCTATGAATTAGTTTGACAGGACCTTCCTTTTAGTAAACCCATGCTGTCTTGGATCCTGTGCCCCTATGGATTCCAGGTGTTGCACTATCCTTTCCTTAAGGAGTGCCTCCATAATCTTGCCCACTACTGAGGTAGGACTGGCTGGTCTGTAGTTCCCGCCTCCTCCCTGCTACCACTCTTGTGGGCGGGATCACATAAACCCTTCTCCAGTCTTCTGGGACCTCTCCTGTGCTCAGAGACTCACTAAACAATTCTGACTAATGGCTCTGCTAGTTCCTCCTTTACGCTTCTTAAGTACCCTGGGATGTATGCCATCAGGTCCCATTGCCTTATCCACCCTGAGCTTAGCAAGCTCTTGTAGGACCCTTTCTTTTGTGAGGGAGTAGTGCTCACCTCCCTCCCCCTGTGTCCATGATGCTGGGCTGTGGGCCCTGCCCTACCTTCTCTTCAGTAAATACTGAGCAAAAGTATCTATTTAGGATAGATGCCTTTACAGGGTCCTCCTCCTCACATGCTCCCTTTTCTCCATTAAGCTTAGCAATACCCCCTCTGGACTTTCTCCTTTCACTAATGTATCTATAGAAAGTCTTGTCATCTTCTTTTACTGTTCGTGCTAGTGTTTCCTCAGTTTGGGACTTTGCCTGCCTTACTGCCTTACCTGCTTCCCTTAGGGCAGTTTGGTATGCCTCCCTATCTTCATCCCGCTGTGTTCCTTATATTTCCTGAGACCAGCCTTTTGGCTCTGACCTTTTCTGCTACTGTATTTGAGAACCAAAGTGGTTTCCTTCTTCTTTTGCACTTCCTTTTCTGTCTAACACAATGGGATGTTGCTTCAAGTATTGTATCCTTAATGATCACCACTTTTATGTACCTCCTCACATGTGTTTCTTTTGCCAGGGCTAGCTTAACTCTGTTGGCCATCTTATCAAAGTCAGCTCCTCTGAAGTCCCATATTTTTGCCTTGGAATGGGATGATTTAGATGTAGTAGCCAAATTGAACCATACCATATGATGGTCACTGGCCCCCAGGTGACCTTCTACCTGGAGATCTGTGATCCCCTCTGTCTATTCTCCATCGGCTTATTCCTTTTTCAGTTTATTTCCTTTCCTTTTTCTATCCCTCGGCTCTCTTGCCTCACTTTCTTTTTTCTTACACTTTATTTTACGCCTCTCCGACTACCAGAACTGAGATGGAGGAGTCTACTGACACCTGTGCCGCCTCTGGCGCGCCAGCGCGGTCGTCGTCCTCGGTGAGCGCCATTGGAACCGACTCAAAAAAAAAAAACTCCGTGGCAGTTGTCGCCTCCGAAACAGCAAGCAGTAATGAATGATGAAGATACAAGAAGATCAAGAATTACGGTAGGTACGTAATTTTCATATCTTCGAGAGAGGCTGTTGCAGTAGGTAATACCTTCCCGCACCCCATCTCCCTAAGCTTTTTCAGCTTCTTTTCCAGGAAAGTAAATATCCGCTTCTTTCTCGTCTTGCCTTTTGGTCTTTGGTGGGAAATAACTGGATGGCGGGTGTGGGTGACCGCCCCTTTATATTGACGCCGCATGACGTTGGTCACCTGACGTGGGGGCAGTCCCCCGCCAGAGACTGCTAGCTAGAAATTTTTCCGTTGGGTCCTGACGCCGGCCGGCATCAGTCCTATACGTAATTACCTACTGCAAGAGCCCCTCTCGAAGATCTGCTGTTATGGTAAGTTCTTATGAAACTGTACTGTCGTAAGCCACCTGTTATTCCAGTGGGGCAACCCTCCTGTAGACCTGTGCACCACCTGGGAGAACAGAAAGCTGAGGCTGTTTTGTGCTCACCCCCCGCAATCCAGGACACTGTTGGGAGATGTCTTTATGAGGCTCTGTACCCCATACCTTGTGTATGCTTTTCCTCCCTTTTCCTTGATCCACAAGGTGGTGGTCAAGGCATGAAAAGACAAGGGTCGAATGAGCCTGATAACTCCAGACTGGCCTAGGCAGATCTTCCTGGACATAAGTCTCCACCACTCATTCACACTAGTGGGATCTGCGCCGGAGGCACTAGGACCCATCAGGAGCAAACTTTTTGCTGGAGGGTCGGCGCGAGAGATGGCACCTCGAGGCATGGCGCCGCGAGCAGTGGCTCACGCGGTAATGACTATCTCGGCGACGACCCTCCAACCGCCTCAGTTCCTTTTTTCCCGCCATCGAGTGCGCTTCAGTGACAACGTCGCTCGCCTGTCGGGAGTCAAACTTCAAACTAGCGCATAGTTTTCAGTTTATTTTTTTGTAGTATTATCTCGATAGTAGTATCGCTTAATTTTATTCTATTTCATTGTATTTCTGTTATATTTTAAAATTTAACTTATAGTAAAGAAGTCTCGGCCTACTGGACGGAGTCGACCATGAGCAGGTCAGGTGACGGTAGGGAGACTTCGTATGAAAGCTGTTCAGTCAGTCGGGCTGGGTCCGGTCAGCCCCCTTCTCCTCAGCGGGGTTCCGACAACGGTCAGTCCAATGCCCGGGGGGATGGGCGGTCCCCCCTCTGGCATAAAAATAGACGGTTGCATTCTCGGCACTGTTAGGCCTCGAGCTCTTCTTGACCCACAGGTCAAAAGAAGGCATCACTCGAGCAACGCCCTCTGATCGTCTCTGGCGTCAGCGGTCGGTTATACGTAGCTAGTTGCGGTCTCCTCCTTGAAGTCGCCAACTTCTGGTTTCCGCCGTCTTCGACATTGGAGCCCCACCCCGCCTCTAGGTAGAGCTCCAGATGAGCAGTTTCATCAGTGGGCCGCTCTTATGGAGCGATGGGCTCGGAGGTTGGTTCTTCTGCCTGGCTTGGTTGCCCCGGAGCCTTTGGGCTCGTCGGGTGATCAGGTAGGGCGGTTGGACCTTCCTAGTCGCGTGGCGCCTCCCTCGGTGCCAGCGACTCCGTGCTTAGGTGTTTCCCCCCCTCACATGGCTGCGGCGCAGGGGGCCACACTGATGCCCTTATCTCCTGGTTTTTTTCCCTTCTCTTGCTTTCCAGGTTCCAGGGGTGTCCTCGGCGCCTTCCACGGGGTCGCTACGCTTGTCGGCGCCGTCCGTGGTGCTGGCGGGTTTCACGGCACCGTCCGCGGAACCGGTGGATCTTCCTGGACATAAGTCTCCACCACTCATTCACACTAGTGGGATTAGCGCCGGAGGCACTAAGACCCATCGGGAGCAAACTTTTTGCTGGAGGGTCGGCGCAAGAGACGGCGCCGCGAGACACGGCGCCGCGACCAGCGGCTTGAGCGGCAATGACCATCTCGGCGACGACCCTCCAACCGCCTCAGTTCCTTTTTTCCCCCGTCGAGTGCGCTTCAGTGACGACGTCGCTCGCCTGTCGGGAGTCAAACTTCAAACTAGCGCATAGTTTTCCGTTTGTTTTTTTGTAACTTTATCACGATAAGTAGTATCGCTTAATTTTATTCTATTTTCGTTAAATTTTTCTAATATTTAAATTTTACTTGAAGAAGTCTCGGCCTACTGGACGGAGTCGACCATGAGCAGGTCAGGTGACGGTAGGGAGACTAGTGTAAGAAACTGTTCAGTCAGCGGGCTGGGTCCGGTCAGCCTCCTTCTCCTCAGCGGGGTTCCGACAGCGGTCAGTCCGATGCCGGGGTGGATGGTCCCCGCCCGGCATAAAATAAGCAGTCGCATTCGTACCGTTCGACCTTGAGCTTCTTCTTGACCCGCACGGGTCAAAAAAGAAGGCATCACTCGGTAGCCCTCTCTGGTATGTCTTGGTCGACGTTAGGTTATCGTTGCTAGTTGCGGTCTCCTTCTTGGTCGCCAACTGCGGTGTCGTCGTCCTCGACATCGAGTCCCTCCCGCTATAGGTAGGACTCCAGATGAGCAGTTTCATCAGTGGGCGCTCTTATGGAGCAATGGGCTCGGAGGTTGGTTCTTCTGCCTGGCTCGGTTGCCTCGGAGCCCTCGGGCCCCTCCGGCGTCGGGTAGGCGGTTGGACCTTCCTAGTGGCGTGGCGCCTTTAACCGGTGCCAGCGACTCCGTGCTGAGTGTTCCCCCCTCACTGGCTGCGGCGCAGGGGGCCTCACCGATGCCCTTATCTCCTGGTTTTCTTCCTTCTCTAGCTTTCCAGGTTCCTGGGGCTTTTCCGGCGCCTTCCGCAGGGTCTGTTGGCTTGTCGGCGCCGTTTTCGGTGCCGCTGGGTCTTGTGGTGCCGTCGCGGGGTCTCGCGGCGCCGCCGGTGGTGCCGTTAGATGAGAAGCGGTGCCGTCCGCGGCGCCCGATCGCGTCGTAAATATCACATGGCGCCATTCGCAGCGTCGTCTGCGGCGCCATTCAGGGCGTCGTCTGCGGCGCCATCTTGTGACGTCGTTAGCCGCGCCATCGCGCGTGTCGTCCACTTAGCGCCCGTCGGGAAGGCGCTTGCGGGCGCGTGCCCTCTTCGGCGCGTCGCCTCCCTGATGCCGTCTTCAGCCCGTTTGCCGTCTCGGCGCCGGCAGCCCTTAGGACTCTCCTTGTTTTTCTGCTATTTCCTCCTCTCCCTAATTTTCCTCCTTTCCTGTCAAACAGTCCTTTCTGGACCATCAGGAGATGATGTTGAGCCTGACCCAGACCTTCGGTTGGGTGATGAAGTGGAGAAACAGGATCTTTCTTTGCTACAGAGCCTGTGGTGAGGACCTGTCCTTTAAGTCTCTGTTGAAGAACCTGGGATCCTCTTTCTCTCCAGTCTACAGACGCCGATCCTGGGAAGATATTAAGACTCCAGTATCTTCATGCCGGAGATCCCTACAGTTTGACTCCTCGATCCAGCCTTCCTTGAGGCGCTGTCTCAAATGGTATGGAATAATCCTGCTCTTATTCCTCAGTGGCTAAATCCATTGATAAAAGTATTCAGCTCCCAAGGATCGTCCCATTTTGGCATCCCAAGCCTTTGCGGATCCTATTGTAGTCCTGGCAGAGAATGACAAGGTCGTTCTTCCTCAAACTACTACAGCTCGACCTATTAACAAAGATCTGGTAAGATTGATACATTAGGTAAAGAGTCTTTCTGCCTCCACTCTAAGTATCGTATTGCCAGTTATCAAGGCTATTTTTCTCAGTATGAGTATATCCTGTGGCACTCTATGAAAAGAATGGTTGAAGCTCTTCAGATTGATTCAAGTCAGAGCTTCTTCTGACCGTTATTAGAGGTATTGAGTCCAATAACCAACAGGTCAAAGCCGCCATGGGCCGCTTTAGAGCACTGCTTCTCGCTCAACAGCTTGGCGAGTTTGTACTCGGCGCCATTCCTGGCTGCGTACTTCTGGCTTCGAATGATGCTCAGCAGCAGGTGATGGCGCTGCTTTTGATGGCTCCTTTCTTTTGGCCCTCAGGTGGAGCAAGCCTTAGAGACGCTCAGAAGACTAGATCGGCCATTAAGTTGGCCAGACCTCCGCCTGCCCCTCTCGGGGCATGTGAACAAGACGTCAGTTTCATAGTCGTCCAGTCCTTCGAGGCAGAGGCGGAAGCTTCCACAAAAGCCAACCTGCCCAACCTCAAAAGAAGGCGCAGCAGAAAGCGCCAGGGCCTAAAAGCTCCCAGCGCTACCTTATAATCGTTGGCCCAGAGTTCCATCCACTCTGCCCGGTGGAACTTTCTCCTCGGTGGGAGGTCGTCTGATGTACTTCTACAATCAGGTGGAAGTCCATAACTTTCGGACAAATGGGTCCTCGGATAATTACGCTGGGTTATTCTCTCTCAATTTCTTGAAACCCCGAATTGTCCTCCCAGGCGACAACCCAGGTTGTCAGCCTCTCAGTCAGACCTCCTCACAGCGGAGATCAGGGCCTTCTGAACAACAGGGCAATAGAACTGAGTGCCCCGCATCCTATGAGAACAGAGGTTCTCCCATTACTTTCTGGTTCCAAAAGAAATCTGGGGATCGCCCATTCTAGACCTCAGAAAGTTAAACAAATTCCTCCCCAGGGAGAATTCAAGATGATTTCCTAGGTGCCCTGTTACCCTTTGCATCAACACGACTGGCTGGCCTCTCTGGATATGCAGGATGCTTACCAGCATATCCCCGTCCACCCGACCCACAGCAAGTTCCTCAGGTTTGTAGCTTTGGGTCAGCATTATCAGTTCAGAGTCCTGCCCTTTGGGCTATCCTCAGCGCCGCAAGTTTTTACAAAGTGTTGTGCAGTTCTCGCGGCGCATCTCAGGAAAGTCGGACTCCGAGTGTTTCCCTACCTGGACGATTGGCTTCTAGCAAGCCCTTCCAGCCAGGGACTTTGGAAGCCGTGCAAGCGACTTCTCGTCTTCTCACGTCCATGGGAGTTCTGCTGAATTTGAAAAATCTCATGCAACCCTCCAGAGGCTCCTTTTCATAGGGGGCTTCTGAGACACCTCTTCAGCGAGGCTTTCCTTTCAGAGGACAGAAGACTCGACATCCTTGAATGGCCCGTTACATCAGGGAGAACCAATCGGTTACAGCTCTCTCGATACAACGCATATTGAGTCTCATGGCGTCCTCGGTCTTCACTGTCCTCTGGCCCGACTGCATGACAACCACCCAATGGATGCTCTCACTCAGTGGTCCCGACCTCTCACCCCCAGTCTTATCCCATCAAGGTGGGAGCCCTTCGAAGGTCTCTCACCTGGTGGTCTCAAGAAACAATCTCTGGAAGGATTCCCTTTCCCCCCGGATCATCAGATCTCCATCACCACAGGCTTATCGCTAATGGGATGGGAGCTCACTGTCTCTCCTCCACACTCAAAGGTGTATGGACTCAGTTCAAACTCATCTCCCATAAATGTCCTGGAGATGAGTAGTCCCTATGCAATCCGAGCTCTGAAGGATGTCCTTTCTCACAAGAACATTCTCCTTCAAGCGGACAACAAAGCAGTGATGTATTACATCAACAAGCAAGGCGGTGCTCATTCTTATGCCCTTTGCAGGGAAGCAATGAGGTGTGGGAGTGGTGCTTGAGCACAAGTCTCTGATTCAAGCCGGTTTATCACCAGGTATACAAAGCGACCTAGCAGATCCTGCCTCAGCAGAGCAGGAGGCAGACCGCTTACGGTGGTCTCTCGATCCAGCCGTGCTGGCCCTGTTCAAAGTGGGGACTCAGACCTGGACTTTTGCATCCCACTCAGCAAAAACTGCCCCTCTCTTCTGCTCCAGAAATCAGGGCCTGGCATTTCTGTCAGGATGCGTTCAGGCCTGCGGTGGAAACGCTTCTTTTCGCCTTTCCACCCTTCCTCTAATCCAGGGAGTACTCCTCAGAGTTAGAGTCTCAGGGGACCAAGATGATTCTCATTGCTCCTTCCTGGCCGCAAGCAACTATAGTTTCCTCTACTCAACAGTATGTTGGCAGCCTCTCGAGACCACTTCCTTTGCAAATCAGTCTTTTGACTCAGGGTTAGTTGGTCCATCCCAACCTGAAATCCTTCACCTTCATGCTTGGCTCCTGAAGAGATAGAAGTGAATTGGTTCCAACGTCTCGTAGAGTCTCAGACATCCTTCTGGCTGCTGGAAGCCAGCCACCCGAAAAATGTCGCTTCCAAATGGAAGCGTTTTTCTCTCTGGTGTGCAAAATCCTCTTGGAATCCTTTCCTGTCACTCTGGCAAGGTTCTGGAGTATCTTTTGGACCTGTCAAACTTAGGTCTTCAGTACTCCACAGTTAAAGTTCACCTTAGTGCCATCTCAGCGTTCCATGAGCGGTTTCTTCCTTAACTCTGGCTCAGTTACCTATAGTGAAGAGATTTCTTAAGGAGATTCTCCATACCAGACCCCTGTTAAGCGTCCAGTTGCAGCCTGGGACATTAACCTGGTGCTGGACATGCTCACTCGAAGCCTTTCGAACCCTTAGCTCCTGTGAGCTAAAATTTCTTACCTGGAAGACTGCCTTCCTGGTGGCCGTACCTCAGCCCATGGGGTCTCTGAGATACATGCCCTGGTTACGGACCCTCCGTATACACTGTATTCCATAAAGACAAGGTAGTTCTCCGTACTCATCCTAAATTTCTTCCCAAGGTTGTGTCAAATTCCATCTAAACCAACCTCTGGTACTTCCGCTTACTTCGCTAATTTCCAAAATGAAGAGGCGAGGCTCTTCATTCCTTGGATGTTAAGAGAGCCTTGCGGTTCTATTTAGATAGAACCAAGGATGTTAAGCAAGACTCAGCAACTGTTTGTTTCTTTCAGCATTGCCAATGGAATCAACCTATCGCTATTAGATGCATCTCTTCATGGTTAGTGGCATGCCTTCGTCATTGCTATTCCATGGCTCAAGTTAAATTAGAAGGTAGAGTGTACGCTCACTCTACTAGAAGTCAGCGGCATCCCTAGCGGAAGTTAGCAATGTTCCAGTGCAGATATGTACACGCCGCCACCTGGAGCTCAGTGCATACCTTCCGTTAAGCACTATGCCATTGGATGTGCATGCTAGGCGACATTCCGCATTCGGCAGAACTATCCTTAATGAGGCTTCTATCTTGAAGCGTGAGCTCTGGCTCTCCTGCCGCCCTTTAGGGGATTATCAACGGTACTCTCCACTAGTGTGAATGAGTGGTGGAGACTTATGTCAGGAAGATAGGAAAATTACGTACCTGCCGTAATTCTTGATCTTCTTGGGCGAGTCTCACCGTCATTCCCTCCCTCCATCCCAGGCTCACCGCTGTGTTGGTCTTCACTCCCTCAAATCTTTAGGCGTGAGGACTTCTTTGCTAAACCCTTCTTACACGGGTCATCGGACTATCTTATGTCTGTTTGTTTTTTTAATGTTGGGTTTTACTCTTTACATTAGTTAACTGCCTCCTTGGTAAAAAGGTACTGGGCGGTTGGAGGTGTCGTCGCCGAGATGGTTCATTGCCGCTCCCGAGCCGCTGCTCGCTGGCGCCCGTGTCTCATGGCGCCGTCTCTGTCGCAAACCCTCCAGCAAAGTTTGCTCGATGGGTCTTAGTGCCTCCGCGCTAATCCCACTAGTGTGAATGGTGGTGGAGACTTCGTCGAAGAAGATCAAAATTACGGTGAGTCGTAATTTTCCTGTCTCGCTGCACTGCCAGCGGCGCCGTATGTCTTTCGGCGCGCGCCGGTGTCGTCAGATGCGCTTTACGGCGCTGCGTGCTATTCGGTCGCCATGCGCCTCCGCGGCGCCGTTTTCGACTCCTTTCGCCTCCTCGGCACCGGGGGCCCTCGGGGACTCTCCCTTTCTATCTGCTCTTTCCTCCTCTCCTATTTTTCACTCCTTTCCTGTCCAAACTGTCCTTCCTGGACTATCAGGAGATGATGTTGAGCCTGACGCAGACCTTCGGTTGGGTGATGAAGTGGAGGAAACAGGATCTTTCACTGCTACAGAGCCTGTGGTCGAGGACCTATCCTTTAAGTCTCTGTTGAAGAACCTGAGATCCACTCTTTCTCTCCAGACTACAGACATCGATCCTGGGAAAATATTAAGACTCCAGTATCTTCATGCTTCGGAGATCCCTACGGATTTGACTCCTCCGATTCAACCTTCCTTCGAGACGCTGTCTCAAATGGTATGGAATAATCCTGCTCTTATTCCCTCAGTGGCTAAATCCGTTGATAAATATTCAGCTCCCAAGGATCGTCCCATTTTGGCATCCCAAACGCTCGCATGATCCTATTGTAGTCCTGGCAGAGAATGACAAAGTTTGTTCTTCCTCCAAGCTACAAAACTAACCTATTAACAAAGAGTCTCGTAAAATTGATACATTAGGTAAGAGAGTCTTTGCTGCCTCCACTTTAAGTATCGTGTTGCCAGCTATCAAGGCTATTTTTCTCCAGTATGAGTATATCCTGTGGCACTCTCAGCATGAATGGTTTGAGCTCTTCCAGATTCCGACTCAAGTCAGAGCTTCTTCTAACGTTATCAGAGGTATTGAGTCAATAACCAACAGGTCAAAGCCGCCATGGGCTTTGACACTGCTTCTCGTTCAGCAGCCGCGGGTATTTACTCGACGCCATTCCTGGCTGCGTACTTCGGCTTTATGAATGATGCTCAGCAGCAGGTAATGGCGTGCCGCGATGGCTCGTGATCTTTTCGGTCCTCAGGTAGAGCAAGACCTGAGGCCACTCAGAAGACTAGGTTGGCCATTAGTTGGCCAGACCTCCGCCTACCCTCTCGGGGGCATGTAGGAAACGTCAGTTTCATAGTCGTCAGTCCTTTCGAGGCAGAGAAGCTTCCATAAAAGCCAACCTGCCCAACCTCAAAAGAAGGCGCAGAAGCGCGGGGCCCAAAGCCCAGCGCTGCTTATGAATTGCCGCCAAGTTCCATCCACACTGCCCGGTGGAACTTTCTTCTCCGGTGGAGGTAGTCTGATATACTTCTACAACCAGTGGAAGTCCATAACCTCGGACAAATGGGTCCCTCGATAATTCATGAGGGTTATTTTCTCAATTTTTGGAACCCCCGAATTGCCCTCCAAACGACAACCCAGGTTGTCGACCTCTCAGTCAGACCTCCTCACCGCCGAGATCCAGGGCCTCTAAACAACAGGGCAGTAGAACTGGTGCCTCTGCATCAGCGAAACACAGGGTTCTACTCCCATTACTTTCTGGTTCCAAAGAAATCTGGGGGGATGCGCCCCATTCTAGACCTCAGAAAGTTAAACAAATTCCTCCCAAGGAAAATTCAAAATGATTTTCCTAGGTACCCTGTTACCTTTGGTGCATCAGCCGACTGGCTGTAGCCTCCTGGATATGCAGGGCGCTTGCCAGCATGTCCCCATCCACCACGACCCATCCATAAATTCCTGAGGTTTGTGGCTCTGGGTCAGCATTATCAGTTCAGAGTCCTGCCTTTTTGGGCTATCTCGGCGCCGTAGTTTTACAAAGTGTTGTGCAGTTCTCGCAGCGCATCTCAGGAAGCCTGGACTGAGTTTCCCTACCTGGACAATTGGCTCTAGCAAGCCCTTCCAGCCAAGGGACTCTGGAAGCCGTTCAAACGGCCTCTGCCTTCTTATGTCCATGGGAGTTCTGCTGAATCTGAAGAAGTCACAACTGCGCCTCCCAGAGGCTCTTTTACATAGGACTCTTCTGGACACCTCTTCCTGAAGGCTTTCCTTCCAGAGGACAGAAGACTTGACATCCTTCAGATGGCCCGTTACATCGGGGAGAACCGATCGGTCACAGCTCTCTCAATGCAACGTATGTTGGGTCTCATGGCTTCCTCAGTGTTCACTGTACCCCTAGCTTGGTTACACATGAGACCACCCAATGGATGCTCTCCGCTCAGTGGTCACCGACCTCTCACTGCAGTCTTATCCCATCAAGGTGGCGGAGCCCCTCGGTCTCTCACCTGGTGGTCTCAAGAGAGCAATCTCCTGGAAGGATTCCCCTTTGCTCCTCTAGATCATCAGATCTCCATCACCACAGACGCATCGCTAATGGGATGGGGAGCTCACTGTCGCTCTCTCCACACTCAAGGTGTATGGACTCAGCTCGAAACTCAGCTCCACATAAATGTCCTGGAGATGAGAGCGGTCCTCTATGCGATCAAAGCGTTGAAGGATGTTCTTTGTCACAAGAACATTCTCCTTCAAACGGACAACAAAGCTGTGATGTATTACATCAACAAGCAAGGCGGTGCTCATTCTTATCCCCTTGCAGGAAGCAATGAGAGTGTGGAGTGGTGCTTGGAGCACAAGTCTCTAATTCAAGCGGTATATCTGCCAGGTGTACAAAGCGACTTGCAGATCACCTCAGCAGAACGGAGGCAGACCACTTACGGTGGTCTCTCGATCCAGCCATAGCTTCGGTCACTGTTAGAAGAGTGGGGACTCCAGACCTGGACCTTTTGCATCCCACTCAGCATAAAACTGCCTCTCTTCTGCTCCAGAAATCCAGGGCCTGGCATTTTCTGTCAGGATCGTTCAGGCTGCGTGGACAAAACACTTTCTTTACGCCTTTCCACGCTCCCTCTAATTCAGAGTACTTCTCAAATTCAGTCTCAGGGGACCAAGATGATTCTCATTGCTCCCTCCTGGCCTCTGCAACTATGGTTTCCTCTACTCAACAGTATCTTGACAGCCTCTCGAGACCACTTCCCTTGCAAATCAAACTTTTGACTGGGGTTCGTTGGTCCATCCCAACCTGAGGTCACTTCACCTTCATGCTTGGCTCCTGAAGGGTAGAAGTGAACCAGTTCAACGTCTCGTAGAGTCTCAGACATCTTCTGGCTGCTTTCGGAAGCCAGCTACCGAAACTTCACAGCGTCTAAGTAGAAGCGTTTTTCTCTTTGGTGTCTCAAAGTCCTCTTGGAATCCCTTTTCTGTCCTCCAGACAAGGTTCTGAGTACCTTTTTGGACCTATCAAACTCAGGTCTCAGTACTCCCACGGTTAAAGTTCACCTTAGTGCCATTTCAGCGTACCATGAGCGGTTTCTTCCTTGTCTCTGGCTCAGTTACCTATAGTGAAAGAGATTTCTTAAGGGAATTCTGCATACCAGACCCTGTTAGGCGTCCGTGCAGCCTGGGACATTAACCTTGTGCTAGACATGCTCACTCGGAGCCTCTCGAACCCCTAGCTACCTGTGAGCTAAGAATTTCTTACCTGGAAGACAGCCTTCTAGTGGCCATTACCTCAGCCCAGGGGTCTCTGAGATACATGCCCTGGTTACAGACCCTCCGTGATACTGTGTTCCATAGGGACAAAGTAGTTCTTAGTACTCATCCTAAATTTCTTCCAAAGGTTGTGTCAGAATTCCATCTAAACCAACCTCTGGTGCTTCCCTCTTACTAGCGAACTTCCAAATGAAGAGAGAGCGGTCTCTTCATTCCTTGGATGTTAGAGAGCCTCTTGAGTTCTACTTAGATAGAACCAAGAATTTTCGCAAGACTCAGCAATTGTTTGTTTCCTTCAGCGAGACCGGCTGGGTCAGCCTGTCGCTATCAGATGCATCTCATCGTGGTTAGTGGCATGTCTTCGACATTGCTATTCCATGGCACAGGTTAAATTAGAAGGTAGAGTGTCGCTCACTCTACTAGAGCGATTCTTTTGACATCCCTAGCGAAATCGCAATGTTCCAGTGCAGAATCTGCAATGCACCACCTGGAGCTCAGTGCATACCTTAAGTAACATTATGCACTGGATGTTCTTCTCAGGCGTCATTCGCCTTGACAGAACTATCTTAATGGACTTCTGTCCTGGGCGTGTGAGCTCTGGCTCCCCCTGCCGCCCTTTTGGGGATTATCAGCTTGGTACTCTCACTGAGTGTGAATGAGTGGTGGAGACTTATGTCCAGGAAGATATGAAATTACGTACCTACCGTAATTCTTGATCTTCTTGGGCCGAGTCTCCACCACTCACATCCTACGCCCTCCCTCCATCCCCAAGCTCACCGCTGTGTTGGTCTTCACTCCCTCAAATCTTTAGGCCGTGAAGACTTCTTTGCTGACCCTTCTTACACGGGTCGTCCGGACTATCTTATGTCTGTTTTTTAAGGTTAGGTTTACTCTTTACGTTAGTTGCGCTGCACTTCCTTGGTAAAAAAGGTACTGAGGCGGTTGGAGGGTCGTCGCCGAGATAGTCATTACCGCGTGAGCCACCGCTCGCGGCGCCATGCCTCGCGGCGCCATCTCTCACGCTGACCCTCCAGCAAAAAGTTTGCTCGCGATGGGTCCTAGTGCCTCCGGCGCAGATCCCACTAGTGTGAATGAGTGGTGGAGACTCGTCCAAGAAGATCAAGAATTACGGTAGGTACGTAATTTTCATTTCTGGAACCTGGATCTACTCAGCTTCAGTAGCAGGCCTCCATGGTGGTTGTCTCTTCATCCAGAGCCAGGACATTACAACAGAGGAAGGTCTTGCAACCGGACCTTCAGTCTCCATACCTCTTGGCCTGGCTTCTGAGCAGCTAGAGTACCAGGCCTTGGGTCTCTTGGAAGATATGCTCCACATTGTGGAGGCCTCCCTAAAGGAGTAGACTCATAAATGCTATGCATTTAAGTGGAAGAGGGTCTTGATCTGGTGCCAGGGCAGGGAGCTTGATTCCATTGCTGTCCCTGTGGTGAGCATCTTGTAGTACCTCTGGTCCCTCTCTCAGTCGCACCTGCTAGTGACAACCCTTAAGGTGCACCTGGCAGCCATCTCTGCTTACTGGGCATGGGCTTATAAGTTGATGGTGGCCCAGAAGAAGGTGATCAAGAGTTTTTTTTAAAGACCATGACCACTTATCCCCTTCAGTCCATGAGCCACCACCACATTGGGTCTACTACTGTTGCTGGCTATGTTCATGGGCAAGTCATTTGAGCCTGTGCACAGGTGTAAGATTTCACACGTGTTGTGGAAGACATTTTTTCTGTGGGCTGTCTTGTCATCTAGAGGGATCAGTGAGCTCCAGGTGCTGTCATTGGAGACTCCTTACATGGTCTTCCACAAGGACAGGCTTGTCCTTTGCCCCTACCCAAAGGCCTTCTTGAATGTTATATCGGTGTTTCTTCTTAACCAGATTAACCTTCCAGCATATTTCAGCAATCTGCAGACTGTTCAATTACTGTAAGAAGCACACATCTGGAGTCTGGGGTGAGGCTCACCTGCTGTTTTTAATATACATTGAATCCGTGCCTGGTAGACTGGCAGCAAAGTAGCTACAGACCTTTATCTTCCATTACAGCATTGACATCATATCTCGGCAGTCTGCTGCCTTTGGGGCCTTGTTTTTCCAGTCTGTGGTCACCAAATAGGGGTGCACACCTTGCCCTGTCCCCTCTCAGAGCTGCTTGGAGTCTCCCATAGTGTGGATAGCGAACTGTATCTGTGCCCTTAGGAATAAAGGTTACTCACCTGTAACGTAGTTCTAGGAGTGGTATACAGTTCACATCCACATAACTCACTTGGCCCCCTCTGGTAAGTGGCACACAGAACCCCTGCTTCCAGCGTGTAATGATCTGATGTCACAGGGCAGAGCCGGAGAATATACTGCCCAGATGGTGGGAAGAGCTTAGCTTGAAGATAGCTGATGAATTGGCTTGTTCTGGTAGAACTGCCATAGTGTGGATGTGAACTGTATACCACTCCTAGAGTTACGGTTACAGGTCAGCAACCTATATATCTGTTCCCTGGCCTGTCTTACTTATGAGCTGATTTTACTTAAAATATATTGCTACTCTACCCTTTGTAAACAAAAG
This sequence comes from Neoceratodus forsteri, assembly GCA_016271365.2. Taxonomy (NCBI): domain Eukaryota; kingdom Metazoa; phylum Chordata; order Ceratodontiformes; family Ceratodontidae; genus Neoceratodus; species Neoceratodus forsteri. The sequence continues at coordinate 320,852 of JADMNL010000022.1, read as the reverse complement.
CAAAATATAACAGAGAATAAAATAGCTGTTCAATAATGCTTAGCAGCTTTTACTTTCTGACAGTTTGCTCAGGCCTACTGTTTTGGGATCTTCATTCAAGTGAACGTCACGGAAGGATCCAGTTTTGAAAATGAAAGATTTTGAAAACTGCCCCTAGAAACTGGAGTTTCTAACAATTTGGGAGTTTACGTAACATTGAGTTTCAAACCTGACCTTGTACAGCCATTCCAGGCACCTCTCTTAACAATGAGCAGCTCCCAGTGAGGTTTAACTGCTCAAGGTGATGATGACAGTGGATAGGCTTTGAATCCCACAACTGATTTAGGATTTTAGGTCTACTTAGTGGTATCATTCCAGCAGTACAGTCCCCTGGCAACTGCCGATTGTAATGAGAGGATGAAAAAAGGCGCTAGTAGGGCTGCAGATGATTTAGTTTCATGGTAAGAGTTTTCAAAATTGAGTCTTATTTTAGCATTTAGGGGATGCAGTATGATGAAAGTAGAGGTTATATGGGAAAGTTAAGAGATTTTTTTTTTTTTGTACTTTCTGCCTTCCTCCCTCGGCCCCTGTCTGCTCGACCCCCCAGCTCCATCGCCCAGCTGCTCCCGGGATCCTGCCTTGTGCCGTCCTGGCCACAGTATCGGCTGCCTGGCCACTGGTGCAGAACCTGTAGGGCGTTGATCTTCATCCTGCTGCCGCTAGGTGTTTTCCTCTATTTTTCTTCCAATTCCTACCCGCTGCTGGGGCGCAACAAGTCAGTGCGTGTACGTGGAGGCGTATGCACACTGAGGAGTCCTGCAGCACCCACCCTCCCATTAGTGCCCCTGCCCTATTCTACCCTCAGGCCTCCATCTGGGGGCAGTCATTCGGTGGGGAAGCCAAGTGTCCCTCCCCAGGAGAGGAGAGGAGAGTTGTCCTCCTGCCACTCAGTTCTCTCCCTCCCTGGCCACCCCCCCGGCAACATGCTTGCACCAGGAACACAGGTCGCCAGCGTGGTAGTAGGTAAGGCACGGATGCCTAAGTCCTCCATGCCACTGGGCAGTCCTATGTAAGAGATTTTATAAACCCAGAAGAAAGATATCTTGAGCAAGAAAGGCAGGTTTATGGAAAGCCAAATGGAATATGCTTGTAAAATATCATCTGTATTGTGTGTGTGCGTGTGTGTATGTGTGTTTTTGCAGCAGATAATTTTGTTGTGTTTTGCACACAGAGGGACCAGATGAAGAAGACCCCAGTCTCCAAGTCTGATGTGCTTTCTAAAATCAATCCCGAGATGCCTCTGGGAAATGTGTTGCAGGTGTATGAAAATTCTCAGGAGAAAAACTGGAGAAAGAGGCCTCGGGGACCTTGTCCATCAAATGCGTCTGAAGAGTTTCTCAACAGAAAGTTATTGTTAGCAGTGACCCCATGGGTGGGCAATGTCTTTCTACCCTGTACAATGGTAGTTGGCAGGATACCACACAGTCCAACAGAAGGTATGCAGTCATTTCTGACATGAGTTCGTATGAGTTGGGGGGAATTGTTACAATGATTTCCTAATTTTTATGCTTGTAAATCAGAAGAATTCACAAAAAAAAGATCTGATCCACTGTACAACAAAGAGCTACAGTAAGTTACATTTCACTATCAGCATGTGTTTTTTTTTTGTTTGTTTTTTATACCTACCTGGTCACATTGAACCACTCCTTTAGGGTCCTGCCATGGCTCTGATTGTCAGCAGTGGTATCACATCCTGGGCTGTTTTCCCCTGCTGGGTCTCCAATAGGACATATCATCCCTGGTCTATTTATATCTATAAGGGGGACCATACTAGGTAGTCATACCTAGAGAGATGAAGTGAGTGAGGTCCTGGGATGTTGGGAGACCTTCCCAGCATGGACCCTAATGGTGTGGGCAGGACAATGTGGTCTCCTATCTACGTGTTTGTTTTCTGTCATTGTAATTGTTTTATATTATTTATTCTTATTTAGTCTTGTTCTATTCTTTTGAAGTTCAGTATCTCTTGTCCTTGGTTGCACATGTAAAAAGTGTGCCCTACCCCAGTTAACAAAATGAATCTAAATTAAACTCATCTGAACAGAGGGATGGCCTTTTTCCCTGTTCAGATCACCCTGGGCACACACCTTTCACACATTGGAATGATGTCACATGCTCCTCTGTCGCCGAGGCACAGGTCAGGAAGCATAGGAAAAAAGGAGCAGTTGTAGAATTCGCAAAAAGTATATCTTATCTGTGTCAATCTTCACCATTCATCACAGATGGGTTACCTGGCCGGAGGGCAGGACCCTGCAGGAGCTTTTTTTTTTAAAAAGGGTTTGGCGGAGCCGACACACCATCGGCGCCGCCCTCGAGGCCGACGTACTGCGTGGCGCTCGAGAGTTGGCCGTTAGGCTGTGTCGACTCCACCTGCCTGGCCAGTTCTTCGTCTCCCGCCGTTGAGGTCGCCTCGTGGGAAGCTTCAGACAAGAATTTTAGGTCTTTCAGCCCTTCGTTTTTGGCGTTTTCAGTCCGTCGATTGCCTGCCGGTTCTGTGTTCTGCCTCCACTCAACATCGCCCGGTAAGATCTTTCCTTTTTATTTTTATTGTGCGACGTCGAGTCTGTTTTGGTGTTCTTTTCCATAGGTCATGTCTCGGTCGGAGGGCAAGAAGTCTTCGAAGCCGGGTCGGCCCCCCATGTGTTGGTGCCCGTGCGGCCAAAAATTCTTCGTCACCGACCAGCACGACCGGTGTCTTGCGTGTCTTGGCCCACTTCATGACATGGACTCGTGCGATGCCTGCTTCTCCATGGACCGCCAGGTCCTCGAACAGCGCACGTTGAAAGTGGGGCGAGCTCTGCCGACATTCGGGGATAGGGTTCGCACTCGTCGGGCCAAGCCGCGCTCTCTCGGCCCTTCCTCCGGGTCCCCTCCCAGTTCTATATGGACTGAGGAGGAGAGAGCCTCGGCTACTTGTAGCCTGGCCATCGCCGAGGCTCCTCCCGCGGCAATGGAGGCCCGTCCTGCTTCCTCCCAGGAGCGGGCGGGAGGCGCCACCATGGCAATCTCACCTCCCGGGGTGAAGGCTCCCCCGGTGTCGTTCCCGCGGCTCGAAAGGCCCGGGTCGGTGCTGTTCGTGGCACCGTGGGCCCTGGCCGGGGCTGTCGTCGGCGCCGACTTGTTGCTCAGTACCGTGGGCTCAGTCAACGCTGTTCGCGGCGCCATGGGACCAGATCAAGCGTCGTCCTTCACCATGTCTCGCCTCGGCACCGTCCTCGGTGGGGGTGGAGCTGCAGCGCTGTCTTCGGGGCTCGGTGCTGTGGGGCCTGCGACTCCGTCTGTCGGTGCCGTCCGGCACCGTCCCACCTTCTCAGCGCGAGGAGCCGCGTGTCGTGTTCAGCGCCAGGTCCACCTTGAGGCCTCGTCGCCCGCTACGGTCCTCGGTGCCGCTCGCGGTGCCGTGGGGCCGGGTGACGTCGGCATCTGCGCCGAGGGTGCTGCTGGGGCTGTTGTCGGCGCCGTCTCTGTCCTTGGTACCGCTCCCGGTGCCGGTGGATTGGACGGTGCTGCGACTGGCCCTGGCACTGGACCTCTGGCTCGAGCTGGCACGGTGCCTCCTTCAGGTCCCACTCGCGGGGTTGCGGAGGGCACGGGCACCGACTCTGGCACAGCAGTGGCTGCCGGGCCCGGTGGCAAGGTTAGTTCTGCCCGCCCTCCTACGGTTTGGCTCAGAACTTCGGACTCTACCTCTTTGGAGTCAGAGTCAAGCTCCGAGTCGGACGAGCAGTCGCACCCCCCGGGGTTGGCTGCGGACGTGGGCAGCACTGTGGTCTCGTTGATGAGTCTGAGCCAGACCCCTACTGAGTAGAGGCCAGTGGCCCCCGAGACTAGGGTCAGTGGTGCTGACCAGCAGGCAGTGGTGCATGCCACCATAGCTCTGCAGCCTGGTCTTGGGGGTTTCATTGACCCCTCGGTGGTGGTACCCCCTCCAGTGGTGTGTCTTGATCGCCCAACTTTCGGGCCCAACGCGAAGCCTACAGGAGGGGAGGGTACTGCTCCCTGGGTCTCCCCTTTGGGGGCTGCCCAGAGATGCCAGCTACCTAGGCTGGCCCTCTCGAGGAGGAGGACTCTGAGGGGTCGAGGGGTGTGGGGTCGCCACGTCTGCCTTTTTCTGGGGTCCACTCGGGCCCTGGACGGAGCCGTAGTGCAGATTTCCACCCTTCTCCTTCGGGTTCCTTGAGGGAGTCCCGTTCTTTTGAGGCAGGGGACCGTCCTTCTGGACCTTTATGGCCCCGGTCGCCTCACTGGGGGGATTCTTCTGGGCGCAGCCAAGGCAGTACCAAGGTGGTTGTACAGCTGTCGGCTGTGGGGTCTTCACGGGGCACCCTCCTCGGGTGCTCATGGTCTGCTCCCTAGCCCTGGCGGAGGTCAGCCGACTTCTCTTCTTGGCTCTGCCCCTATCCCTCTGCCGCATTCTCCTGCGCTCCCAGGCATCCTTGGTCCTAGCGGCCGTCTCACCTGGGAGCAGTTCAGAGCGGTAGCTGCCCGGTTCCCTGCTTACATTAGGGCAATGGACAGTAAGGTTTTTCAACCTCCCTCTGAGCAGCCACCCCCTGAACAGCTGGTGCCCTCCAGCTCCTCATCCCCCTCTTCAGGGAGAGAGGAACCTTCTGTCCACATCTCTACGGCTGCTGATCTCTCGGAGTATCAGTGTTTCCTCGTGAGGATGTTGGAGGATTTGCACCTTTCACCCTCTACTATCAGCAATCCTGAGCACGTGGCGCACACCTTTCTAGGCGATTTTGGCGAGGCCACCCTTGTGGTGCCGCCCTGGCCAGCTCCCTTTCGGAAGGCGTCCTTGCATTTCTGGCAGAGGCCCTTCTCCGGAGTTCCCGCCCCAAGGGACCTCAGCCAGAGGTATTACGTTCCCCCGGAGTCTCCAGGTTACATGCCTCATCCACAGTCTGGTTTGACATACCTGGACACTCCTGATGGGCTTTGCGCCCTCCACCGTGACCGGCCCCCAGATCAAGACTCCTCGGATTTTGATTTTTGGGGTAGGAGGACCTTCTACTCGGCACGGTTGCTCTTCTCTATTTCTGCTCATCAGGCCCACTATGCAGGCCTACAACAGGTTCTTGTGGTCCAGGCTAGAGTCAGCTCTAGCCCTCGTTGCCTGACTTGGAGCAAACCAGACAAGCCATCGACGCGCTCTGCACGTGGCCTGGAGCTAGCAAGGCACAGGCGGGGCATCTTATGGCGCAGCGAGGTAGCTACCAGGGTCGTAGGGACAGCGATCTGCACTAGGAGATCGGCATGCTACGTCTTTTCCGGTTGTCACCCTTGGCCCGGTAGGGTGATTAGCTCCGCCACCAGGAACCTACCTTTTCTCGTAGAGTGAGACGGCGCTTGTCGGGCAGCTTCCTTCCCCTCGAGGAGACTCTCTCTCTCCCCACTCTCGGCCTCTCCAGGCCCTGAAGGTTCCCCAGTGTGTCACCCACTGAGGGCTAGGGACTTTGTCCCTTAGGGTGTAAGAAACAACCCCCCGAGAGGCTTGAGTACTCACCATCTATGATGGATGGTGAAGATTGACACAGATAAGATATGAAAATTACGTACCTACCATAATTCTGATCTTTCTGTGTATCTTCACCATTCATCACAACCCCACCCACCATCCCCCTGGGGCCTCAGTCTCTGGGTCCCCCTCCTTCTCTGTAGCTCCCCCTCTCCTCTTTAGGAGCGGGTAAAGTAGGGACACACAGGGGGGTATTCTTCCTATGAAGAGTAGACAGCTCGAGCGGCACTCCTTCTCTACTACTTTGTCTCCACCCCGATGGGGTGGGAGTTGGTAGTTGCCCTCCTTTTGTTCTCCTTCTGGTTTCCATCCAACTATTTCTAAAAAAAAAAAAAAAAAAATCCTTTTTTCACCAAACATTTTTTCCTGAGAGGTTCAAATCCCTGTACCCTGTCCTTCCTCCAGAATAACGACTCTGCTTCTGGGGTATTTGCCAGTTATTCTGTGCCTTGAATTCTGGCAGAGAGCTTTGCTACTCCTTGCAGTTCCTATACAATATGGTGACGGACAAGGGTCTCGGATACCTTGATACCTCTCCCTCTCTCCTAAATGCTCTCCCATCCCCACCCTTCCTTCTTCCTCTTCCAGAGATTGGGGCCCCTACCCAATCCCCTTAGTCTAACCTCTTCTTTGCTGTCCTTTGTCGTTATTTCTCCTTTTAGTTCAGTTATCCTTTCCTTTTTCTGTTCCTTGGACTCTCTTGTCCCACCCTCCATCCCTTCCTCTTACCTCTCCGGCGACTCAGAACTGGTAGGCAGGCGGAGTCAACACAGCCTAATGGCCAACCCTCGAGCGCCACGCAGTTCATCCGCCTCGAGGATGGCGCCGATGGTGTGTCAGCTCCGCCTACCCTTTTTAAAAAAAAAAAAAAAAAAAAAAAGCTCCCGCGGGGTCCTGACCTCCGGCCAGGTAACCCATCTGTGATGAATGGTGAAGATACACATAAAGATCAGAATTACGGTAGGTACGTAATTTTCATTTATTTGTACTAGCTGTAACATAAAAAAATAAACATTTTCCGTATAACTATTTACAAAGGCAGAATAAATAGTGAAGATCCATGGGAGTTTTCCTTCAATTTCTGTGTGTCTTGCAAGAAATTGCAGCTTTGTTTTTATAAGTCCTTGCAGTCCTCCTTTTTAACAAGCATCCTGTTTTTTTTCTGAAATGTTCTTGTCTATTTCAGGCTGGTGTAGGCAGGAACACAATGTCCCAGAACTGAGGTCCCTTTTCCACAGTTTCTGCAAAAGGCTTAAAATTGCATTTCAGGTTAACCCCTTGAGTTTCCAATAGATTTTTGCAATCATCTTACACTATAATTATATACACTTCAACATTAACACTATATTATTTCTAAACAAAGGGATCCCAATGTCTGTTACATTTCCACATAATGATTTGCATATATTTTTATACCATGATTTGCATATAGTTTTATACCAGCAGATATGCAAGGGAGAAAAAGACAGAACAGCAAGGGAAGACTGAGAGACAGTGAGAGGCAAAGAATTACGAGACTGTTGGGGTGATCAAATTCTAGGTCTCACAGGAAAATGTGGTTGTGCAACCAGACAGACAAGAGACAGGAAAGGAATGAACAGATCCTTGCATTTAAACACTTCCCCCATAACAATTGGGACAGGGTCCTCTTCAACCCTGTCACCTACATCCCCCTCCTTAAGAGGGAAACTGTTTTATCAAACAGGTTTCCAAAATGTTCTATTCATTCTCTAACATTAGCTTCTAACTTTCAGAAATTAAGCACATGTACATCTGTTTTTTTCTATAACATTACAGCAAACAGTAAAGTTCAAACCCATACATTTGTTTTTCAACCTTCAGAACCCTCTATTCCTGATCCATATCTTGACAGAAAATCAGCATTGCTATTCTCTTTACCACATTTGTGTATCACCTTGAATTTAAATGGCTGTAGTGCCAGGTACCACCTTGTGATTCTGGGATTTTTATCTTTCATTTGCTTAAGCCAACAGAGAGAATTGTGAACTGTTATAAGTACAAAGTCAGTTCCTAGCAAATAAAACTTAAGGGACTCCGTGACCCACTTTGCTGCTAGACATTCCTTCTCAGTGGTGGAGTACCTTTTCTTTCTGTCGTGCAATTTCCTATTTGTGTATAGAATAGGATGTTCCGTCCCAACTATATTTTGACTCAGGACTGCACCTAGGCCTACCTCTGATGCATCTGTAACAAAAATGTTTTTTCAAAATCTGGTGGTCTTAAGACAGGGGCTGAACATAATGCAGCCTTCATGGCTTGAAAAGCTTTGTCACACTCTGGTGTCCATTTCACATTATTTGAGTTCAGTTTTTTCGTGAGTTCAGTGAAGGGAGTAGCTAACTCAGCAAAGTTGGGAACAAATCTCCGATAATAACCAGCCAGCCCTAAAAATGACCTGACATGTTTCTTGGTTTTAGGGACAGGGCTATTATTAGCTAAAGGCTTCTATTTTAGAAATTTCTGGCTTAACTTCTCCGCTTCCCAACATATAGCCCAAATATCTGGTTTCCTGCATGCCCAATGCACATTTGGTTGGATTGATAGTCAGATCTGCATTTTAGATAGCTTGGACAACTGCTCGTAGGTGTTCCAGGTGGCTTTTCCAGTCTGGACTGTACACCTTGATATCATCTAGGTACGCAGGACAATAACCAGTGTGAGGTGATAAAATTACATCCATGTACCGCTGAAATGTAGCTGACGCACCATGTAAACCAAATGGCATGGTGGTAAACTGATAGAATCCAACAGGAGTGGCAAATGCAGTTTTGTCTCTTGATTCTTTAGCTAAAGGGATTTGCCAGTAACCCTTGGTGAGCTCGAGAGTACTGATATACTTTGCACTCCACAGTCTGTTCACCAAATCATCTATTCTGGGCATAGGATAACTATCAAATTCTGAGACTTGATTAAATTTCCTAAAATCAAGGCAGATTCTAACACCCTCTTCTTTTTTGTTTACAATTACCATTGGAGATTACCAAGTACTCCTTGACTCTTCTATGATACCCAGTTCTTTCATTTTTTGTATTTCATAGAAACATAGAATTTGACGTCAGATAAGGACCGCTTGGCCCACCTAGTCTGCCCATTTTCCTACCTAAAAGATAAGCTGCAGATCCTAGTTAACCAACAGCTTACTTCCTCTTACCCACCTCTAGGACTGCCCTATGCCTGTCCCATGCATTCTTGAAGTCCCCCCACTATTCTTGACTCCACGACCTCCTCAGGGAGGCTGTTCCATGCATCCACAACCCTCTCAGTGAAAAAATACTTCCTCACATTACCCCTGAGCCGTCCCTCTCTATCTTCAAATTGTGCCCCCTTGTTCTTGCACATCTCTTTTTCTGGAAGATGGTACCCTCTTGGACTTTGTTAATTCCCTTGAGGTACTTGAAAGTTTCTATCATGTCCCCTCTCGCCCTTCTTTCCTCAAGAGTATACATATTAAGCTCCTTTAGTCTTTCTTCGTATGTCTTCTGGTGCAGACCCTGCACCATTTTGTTTGCCCTCCTTTGGACAGCCTCCACTCTGTCTATGTCTTTGCGGAGATGGGGTCTCCAGAACTGCACACAGTACTCCAGATGGGGTCTCACTAACTGTCTGTACAGAGGGATAACAACTTCCTGTTTTCTATTATTGATGCCTCTTTCTGTGCATCCCAGTATCCCCCCAGCCTTCCTTACTGCCTTCTCACATTGCTTGCCCACCTTTAGGTCATCTGATATAATTACCCCAGGTCCCTTTCTATTTTTACTGTTGACAGTATCTCACCCCCCATTGTGTACTTCCCCTCGGTTTTTGTTTCCCATGTGCATTACCTTGCACTTCTTTGCATTGACTCTGAGCTGCCATACATTTGACCATTCCTCCAACCTTGCCAAGTCCCTTCTCATCCTTTCCACTCCATCTTGTGTGTCAGCCCTGTTGCAGATCTTTGTGTCATCTGCAAAGAGACATACTTTTCCTTCCAGTTCCTCTGCAATGTCACTTATAAAGACATTAAAAAGGACCGGTCCCAGTACTGAACCCTGCGGTACCCGCTAGTAACCCTCCTTTCTTCACTGTGTACTCCATTTACTACTAACCTTTGCGTCCTGTTGTCTAGCCAATTTTTTATCCAGGCTACCACCTTGGGACCCATTCCAAGGCTGGCTATCTTCTGTATTAATCTTTTGTGTGGGACTGTATCAAATGCCTTGCTAAAATCTTGGTAGGCCATGTCCACAGCCCCTCCCTGGTCTACTACTTTGGTCACCCAGTCAAAGATATCTATTAGATTCGTCTGACACGACCTTCCCATCGTGAATCCATGCTGCCTTGGGTCCTGTGCCCCACTGGCCTCTAGGTACTCAACATTTCTTTCCTTCAGAAGTGATTCCATCATTTTCCTACCACTGAGGTCAAACTAACTGGTCTGTGTTTCCTGCCTCTGTCCTGCTCCACTTTTGTGAAAGGAATCACATCTGCCCTCCTCCAGTCCTCGGGTATCACCCCATCCTCCCATGATTTGTTAAAGAGAGTAGTCAGCGATTGCACTAGTTCTACCCTTAGTTCTTTTAGAATTCTTGGGTGAATCCCATCAGGCCCCATTGCTTTGTCCACCTTCAATTTTATTAGTTCTTTCAGAACCCTTTCTTCTGTAAATGGACTGGTATCAACCTCCGTCTTCAGACTGTTTCTCTTGTTTGGTTTAGGTAACTCCCCCTCCTCTTCCTTTGTGAATACTGAGCAGAAATATTCGTTCAGTATCCCTGCTTTTCACTGTCACCTTCTACCCACATTCCCTCCCCTTTATTAAGCTTCAGTATCCCTCCTTTGGTCTTTCTTCGCTCCCTAATGTACCTATAAAAGGTCTTACCCCCTTCTTAACAGAATTGGCTATCCTTTCCTCGGTTTGGGCCTTTGCTATTCTGACTGCCTTCCCAGCCTCTTTCTGCTTTAACTGATAAAGTTCTCTGTCCTGCTCCTTCTGTGTTTCCTTATATTTCCTGAATGCTGTCCTTTTCTCCTTAACCTTCCCTGCCACCTCTTTTGTGAACCATAGTGGTTTTTTTCTTCATTGTGTTTTATTGATTTGTGTTACACAAAGGCTTGTTGACTCTGTGATGGCTGTTTTGATCACTCCCCATTGTTCCTCCACCCCTCCTTCTTGCCTGTTTGCTAGTGCTTTTCTGAGGCACGCTCTCATTTTCCCAAAGTCAGCCCTCCTAAAGTCTAGTACTCTTGCTTTTGTATGGCTTGATTGTATGGCTGTGTTTATCGTGAACCACACTGTTTGGTGGTCGCTTGTTCCCAGATGGCTACCCACTTCTAAATCTGAGATTCTTTCTCCATCCCCATTTGAAAGTACCAGGTCTAAGATTGCTCCCTCCCGAGTGGGTTCCGATACTAGCTGTCTGAGGCATGCCCCCTGTAGGGCATCAAGAATGACCCTGCTCTTGGATGTGCCTGCAGCAAAGGTGCTCCAGTTAACATCTGGCATATTCAGGTCCCCCATCAACAATATCTCCCCTTTTTCTGCCATTCTAAGAAAGCCTTCTATCATTTCCTTGTCCATTCCCTCCCCCTGAGATGGGGATCTGTATACAACCCCCATGCGGATTGTGGTGCCATTTCCTGTCTCCAGGGTGACCCAAAGTGCCTCATCTGCTCCCTGTTTGCTCTTTAGTTTTGTTGCTTTGATCGCTTCTTTTACATAGAGAGCTACTCCTCCTCCTCTTTTACCCTCCCTGTCCCTCCTGTAGATTGTGTATCCTGGTATGTTGACATCCCAGTCATGGTTCTCTGTGTACCATGTTTCTGTGACTGCCACAATATCCAGGCAACCCTCTTCCATCAAGGCCACTAGTTCAGGGAGCTTGTTACACGGACTACGGGCATTGGTACTCATCACCCTCCACTTTTTGATAGCCTTACCCCTCTTAGCCCCATTTCTGTCCTTGCTGCCTTTGTTTACATTTAAATCTGTTCTGCTCCCTAATGACTTCTGTACCTTGGTGTTTACCTCACTAATCACCATGTTTTGTGGGGGGAGGCTCGGATTTCCCTGCTTCTTTTCAGTGCCCCCTTGGCTAGTTTAAATGCTTGCCAGTGAAGCATTTAAACCTCTCACCTAGGATCCTGGTTCCCCCCCTGGACAGATGCAGACCATCGCACCAGTATAGGTCTGCATCCCTCCAGGTGGCTCCCCAGTCCCCAATGAAGCCAAAACCCTGAGCGCCACACCAGTTTTTCAACCACTCATTGAATTCCCTGGTGAGAAGTGCCCTAGCATCTCCCTTGCCATAGACAGGCAGCACCTCCGAGAAGGTTACCATATGTGCTACTTGTCTAAGGCCCCTTCCCAACTCTACAAACTCCTCTTGCACTGCTCTGATCCCATTCTTAGCCAGGTCATTTGTCCCTAGGTGTACAGTGACATCCAGCTCCCTCCCTCGTGCAGCTCCTCCCACGATCCTGAGGATTCGCTTCCTGTCCCTCCAAGCCGTGGCGCCAGGAAGGCACCTTACCTCCCTCTCCCCTTCCTCCCCCATTTCTACCCACCTAATGATTGAGTCCCCCACCAGGAGTCGTTTCCTTCCCCTGTGGGGTACCATGCCACCCTCCTTTGGGTCTCCTTTGTGAAGGTTCCTAGCATCCTCCTTGGTCTCCACTGCAGATGCCTTCATAGAGGAACCACTATCCACCAGATGAGCGAATGAATTGTGGAGAGGTACAGCTGGAAGGATGCAACTCTGTTCCACCACCCTCTCCCTCCTTGAGCCCACCCTGGTCCAGCCTCTCTTTCTTGGCAACCTCTGAGGTAGTGGCATTGGCCCTGGTGGTCCCTGGGTGGGGGAGGAGGTTTCATGAATCCTAGCCAGGTCAGCCTGAGGCGGGCAACCTCCTCTCTCGGACCAGAGAGGTGCCTGCAAATAGGGCAGCATCGCAGCCTCCAGAATGTCTCCCGGAACACTGCCGTCCCACAGCCATTGCACTGCACCACTTATATCATGTCTTATTCTGTGTCCCCTCTACTGTTTCTCTGGATGCTTACTCTCTCCTCTCCTTACAACTCTCACTCTTCCTGTTCTGGGAGAGCAACTTCCTATCTTCTTCAGTAGCCTCCTTCTTCCTTGCTCAATATCAGACCACCAGCAGCTGGGGGAGGTGAGCTACTTTTCTGCTTTAGGGTTGACAAAACCAATGTTTCTCTATGATCCTTTCCTTCCTACTGCCAAACAGGAAGTTCCTGTTGACAGTCAAATCCAGTGGTTATAAAGTAGAACTGGCTTTGGGTGGGATGGAGGGCAATTAGTAAGAAAAAAGGCTAGCAACAGGAAGTTGTAATTTGACTCACCTGCTTTTATAGTGTCTAAACCACACCCCCAGGCAAGCTCTCTTTCCTCCTACTGGTTTAGCAAAGTCAGCTGATACAGTACCCTGCACTGCACAGAATACACACTGACCTTCTTTCTTTTCTTTTTTTTTTTAAACCCTAAATAAGTCTCCTTCTACTTTTAATAAAGTTATCTGGCTACTTAATCTTAACAGACACTGACTCCTGCTGAGATATACGTTTTAATTTCCTTAACCACGTCTGCTCTTAATCTTTCTGGTAATCTGTATGTCTTTCACCTAATAGGGCTAGCATTCCTTGGCACTATTACGTGCTCAACCTCTTTTGCTCGGCCTGTTACTGTGATAAAAGTACTGTTAAATGTCTGTAGCACATTACAAATTTCTGCAGTTTGCTCTGAGGTTAAAGAAACATCTCTGAGGTTAAGGAAACATTCACCTTTACAGCATCAGCAGTTAGTTTGTTCCAGTCTATCATGAGCTACATCAATATCTTCTTTATCAATTTCTGGTAAAACTAGCAAAGTAGCTTTTGACATTTTTCAACCCATTTCTTGAGGAGGTTAACATGGTATATCTTAGTAGGATTTTTCCTGTCGGGGGGTCTCAATCTCGTAGTTAACAGTGCCAGTATGTCTAAGCACTCTGTAAGGCCCTTGCTTGCCACTTTATTAGCAGTTTATTTTTTGTTGTGGGTAACAGTAGCAAAACCTTTTCGCCTGGCTCACAAACTTTTCTCTTTTACCCCATGGTCATAATATACGGTCCTTCTGCTGGTTATGGGCAGTTTCAACATATTTTGCCATCTTCTTTCTTAGGGCACACATATAAGAAGTTATAGATTGTTTCTGAGTGGGGTTATCGTCCCACATTTATTTTATCACATCCAGTGGTCCTCTTGGCTGCCTACCATACAGAATTTCAAATGGTGAAAATCCTGTTGATGCCTGTAGCACTTCTCTGTAAGCAAAAAGTAGGTAAGGCAAGTATTGGTCCCAATCTTTCCCATCCCCTTTTACAAAACTTTTTAACATGCATTTTGGGGTTTGGTTAAAACGCTCAACAAGACGTCTGTCTGAGGGTGATGGGGGGGTTCTTATGGCAGTGATACCTAGTAGTCTGTACAGCTCCTTAAGTAATGCAGCACCAAAATTACTACCCTGATCAGTAATAATTTCTTTAGGTATGCCCACTCTGCTGAACATTTTTGCAAGCTCTGCTGCCTCTTTTGAAGCTATGACAGTACGCATTGGAACTGCTTCTGGGTATCGAGTAGCATAGTCACATACAACCAGGATTAGATCTCTCAAATTCAGGTCTACAATACTCTACAGTGAAAGTTTACCTTTGTGCCATATCAGCTTATCATGAGCCAGTACTTTCCTTGTCACTGGCTCAGTTACCAGTAGTTAAGAGGTTTCTTAAGGGTATTCTGCATACCAGACCTCCTATCAGACAAACTGTCGCAGCCTGGGACATTAATCTTGTACTAGACATGCTCACTCAAGCCTTTCGAGCTTCTAGCTACCTGTGAACTCAGATTTCTCACTTGGAAAACGGCCTTCCTGGTGGTCATTACCTCGGCCAGCAGAGTCTCTGAAATACATGCCTTGGTCACAGACCCTCCGTATACTGTATTTCATAAAGACAGAGTAGTCCTTAGGACCAATCCTAAGTTTCTCCCTTAGGTTGTTTCAGAATTCCATCTGAACCAACCTTTGGGCCTACCTACTTACTTTGCGAACTTCCAAAATGAAGGAGAACGTACCCTTCATTCTTTGGATGTCAAAAGAGCTCTGCGTTTCTATTTAGATAGAGCAAAACAAATTTGCAAAGCTCAACAACTGTTTGTTTCTTTCAGCGAGACCCGACTGGGTCAACCTGTCGCTATTAGATGCATTTCGGCATTGCTGGTGGCATGCCTGCACCACTGTTATTCCATGGCGCAGGTTAAGCTGGAGGGCAGAGTGTACGCTCACTCTGCTAGAGCAGTCGCGGCATCCCTGGCGGAAATCCTCAACATGCCCATTGCAGATATTTGCAGTGCAGCTACCTGGAGCTGAGTGCATACTTTGGTCAAGCATTATGCCCTGGGTGTCCATGCCAGGCAACATCTTTGATTTGGCAGCACCATCCTTAATGGACTTCTGTCCTAAAAGTTGTGAGCTCTTGGTATCTCCTGCCGCCCTCTTGGGGGATTATTAGTTCGGTACTCTCCCATCAGTGTGAGTGAGTGGTGGAGACTTTATGTCCAAGTAGATATGGAAATTATGTATCTACCGTAATTCTTGATCTTCTTGGACAAAGTCTCCACCACTCATTCACATGCCCACCCACCATCCCCCGAGCTCACCTCTGTTGTTGGTTTTCACTCCCTCAATTTTTAGGCTGTGAAGACTTATTTGTTGACTCTTCTTATGCGGGTCGTCTGGACTATCTTATGTCCGGTTTTTGTTAGGCTATCCTTCTAGGTTAGTTGCGCTGCATCTCCTTGGAAAAAAGGTAATGAGGTGGTTGGAGGGTCGATGCCGAGATGGTCATAACCGCACGAGCCGAGGCTTGTGGCGCCGCTTCTCACGGCTCCATCTGAGTTCATCTTAAACCAGATGGTTGAACTCCCAGTTTATTATCCCATTCACTCGAATGGGGGGAGGCTCTCTTTCACACTTTGGACATACCTAGGACCCTGATCTTCCTGGACATAAGTCTCCACCACTCATTCACACTAGTGGGGATTGGCGCCGGAGGCACTAAGACCCATCGGGAGCAAACTTTTTGCTGGAGGGTCGGCGCGAGAGACGGCGCCGCGAGACACGGTGCCGCGAGCAGCGGCTCGAGCGGTAATGACCATCTCGGCGGCGACCTCCAACACCCTCTCAATTCCTTTTTCCCGCCGATCAGTGCGCCTCAGACGACGTCGCTCGCCTGTCGAGTCAAACTTCAAACTAGCGCATAGTTTTCAGTTTGTTTTGTAACATTATCACGATAGTAGTATCGCTTAGTTTATTCTATTTTTCGTGAAATTTTTTCTAATATTTAGAGATTTAACACTTGAAAGTCTCGGCCTGCTGGGCAGATGCGACCATGAGCAGGTCAGGTGACGGTAGGGAGACTTCGTGTAAGCTGTTCAGTCAGCCGGGCTGGGTCGGTCAGCCTCCTTCTCCTCAGCGGGGTTCCGACTACGGTCAGTCCGATGCCGGGGATGGGCGGTCCCAGCCCGGCATAAAAATAAGCGATCGCATTCTCGGCGCCGTTCGGCCTCGGCTCTTCTTAGGCCCACAGGTCAAAAGAAGGCATCACTTCGGTGCAGCCCTCTGGTATGTCTCTTGGCGTCGGCGGTCGGTTATCGTTGCTGGTTGCGGTCTCCTTCTTCGGATCGCCAACTTCCGATAATCGTCGTCCTCCGACATCGGAGCCCTCCCGCCTATAGGTAGGGCTCCAGATGAGCAGTTTCATCAGTGGGCGCTCTTATGGGCGATGGGCTCGGAGGTTGGTTCTTCTGCCTGGCTCGTTGCCTCGAGCCCTCGGGCTCCTCCGGCGATCAGTAGAGGCGGTTGGACCTTCCTAGTCGCGCGGCGCCTTCTTCCGGTGCTAGCGACTCCGTGTGAGTGTTCCCCCCTCACATGGCTGCGGCGCAGAGGCCTCACGATGCCCTTATCTCCTGGTTTTTCCTTCTCTGCTTTCCAGGTTCCGGGGCTTTTCGGCGCCTTCTGCAGGGTCTGTGGCGTGTCGGCGCCGTTTTCGAACCGCCCGGAGCTTGCCGGCGCCCGTTGGCGGCGCCAGCGTGGTCTCGGCGCCGTTGGCGGCGCCGTCGCGGTCTCAGCGGCGCCGCCCGGTGGTGCCGTAGATCGAGCGGCGCCGTTCGGCGGCGTCATCTCCCAGCACCGTTAAGCGGCGTCGGCCAGCAGCACGTCAGCGTCGACGGCGGTCCCGTCTGTGACGCCCGCCGGCGGCGTTCGCGAGAACGCTTCGTGCCTCTTTGGCGCCGTGCGCCTCCTCGATGCCAATCTTCAGCCCGTTTTGCCGTCGGCGCCGGCAGCCTCAGGACTCTCCTTGTTTTCTGCCATTTCCTCCTCTCCTAATTTTCACTCCTTTCCTGTCCAAACAGTCCTTTCTGGACCATCAGGAGATGATGTTGAGCCTGACCCAGACCTTCGGTTGGGTGATGAAGTGGAGGAAACAGGATCTTTCTTTTCTACAGAGCCTGTGGTCGAGGACCTGTCCTTTAAGTCTCTGTTGAAGAACCTGGGATCTTCCTGGACATAAGTCTCCACCACTCATTCACACTAGTGGGATTGGCGCCGGAGGCACTAAGACCCATCGGGAGCAAACTTTTTGCTGGAGGGTCGGCGCGAGGGACGGCGCCGCGAGACATGGCGCCGCGAGCAGCGGCTCGGCGGTAATGACCATCTCGGCGAGCCCTCCAACGCCTCAGTTCCTTTTTCCGCCCGTCGAGTGCGCTTCGGTGGCGGCGTGCTCGCCTGTCAGATCAAACTTCAAACTAAGCGCATAGTTTTCAGTTTGTTTTTGTAACATTATCACGATAGTAGTAATCGCTTAGTTTTATTCTATTTTTAGTAAATTTTTCTAATATTTAAATTTAACTTACTTGAAGAGTCTCGGCCTACTGGATGGAGTCGACCATGAGCAGGTCAGGTGCGGTAGGGAGACCTGTGTAAACTGTTCAGTCAGCGGGCTGGGTCGGTCAGCCTCCTTCTCCTCAGCGGGGTTCCGACTACGGTCAGTCCGATGCCGGAGATGGCGGTCCCCGCCGGCATAAAATAGCGATCGCATTCTCGTGCCGTTGACCTCGACTCTTCTTGACCCCACAGGTCAAAAGAAGGCATCACTCGGTGTAGCCCTCTGGTATCTCTGGCGTGAATGATCCGGTTATCGTTGCTGGTTGCGGTCTCGCTTCTTGGTCGCCAGCTTCCGATAATCGTCGTCCTCGACGCCGAACCCTCCCGCCTATAGGTAGGGCTCCAGATGAGCAGTTTCATCAGTGGGCGCTCTTATGGGCGATGGGCTGGAGGTTGCTTCTTCTGCCTGGCTCGGTTACTCGGGCCTCGGGCTCCTCCGGCGATCAGGTAGAGGCGGTTGGACCTTCCCAGAGTCGGCGGCGCCTTCTTACGGTGCTAGCGACTCCGTGCTTAGTGTTTCCCCTCCCATGGCTGCGGCGCAGGGGCCTCACCGATGCCCTTATCTCCTGGTATTTTCCTTCTCTTGTTTTCCAGGTTCCGGGGCTTTTCCGGCGCCTTCTGCGGGTCTGTGGCGTGCCGGCGCCGTTTGAGACGCCCGGGCTTCTCGGCGCGTTGGCGGCGCGCGGGTCTCTCGGCGCGTTGGTGGCGCCCGCGTTATCTCGCGGCGCGCGGTAATACCCGTGGATGAGCGGGCGCCGTTCGTGGCGTCGTCTGCGATGCCGTTCGCGGCGTCGTCATGACGCCGTTCGCGGCGTCGTCATGGCGCCGTTAGCGCGCCGTCGCAGCGGCGTCGTCAGCACGCCGCCGGGCGTTCGCGAGACGCGTGCCTCTTCGGCGCCGTGCGCCTCCTCGATGCCGTCTTCAGCCCGTTTTGCGTCTCGGCGCCCGGCAGCCATAGGGACTCTCCTTGTTTTCTGCCATTTCCTCCTCTCCTAATTTTCCTCCTTTCCTGTCCAAACAGTCCTTTCTGGACCATCAGGAGATGATGTTGAGCCTGACCCAGACCCTGGTTGGGTGATGAAGTGGAGAAACAGGATCTTTCTTTGCTACAGAGCCTGTGGTGGGGACCTGTCCTTTAAGTCTCTGTTGAAGAACCTGGGATCACTCTTTCTCTCCAGACTACAGACATCGATCCTGGGAAGATATTAATAGACAGTATCTTCATGCCCGGAGATCCTCTGATTTGACTCCTCGATTCAGCCTTCCTTGAGGCAGCTGTCTCAAATGGTATGGAATAACCCTGCTCTTATTCCTCAGTGGCTAAATCCATTGATAAAGTATTCAGCTCCCAAGGATCGTCCCATTTTGGCATCCCAAGCCTTTGCGGATCTATTGTAGTCCTGGCAGAGAATGACAAAGTGGTTCTTCCTCAAACTACTACAGCTCGACCTATTAACAAAGGTCTGGTAAGATTGATACATTAGGTAAGAGAGTCTTTGCTGCCTCCACTCTAAGTATCGTATTGCCAGTTATCAAGGCTATTTTCTCAGTATGAGTATATCCTGTGGCACTCTATGAAAAGAATGGTTGAAGCTCTTCCAGATTCAGTTCAAGTCAGAGCTTCTTCTGACCGTTATTAAAGTATTGGGTCAATAACCAACAGGTCAAAGCCGCCATGGATGCTTCGACACTGCTTCTCGCTCTCCAGCAGCGAGGAGGATTTGTACTCGGCGCCATTCTGGCTGCGTGCTTCTGGCTTCACGAATGATGCTCAGCAGCAGGTGATGGCGCTGCCTTTTGATGGCTCCTTTCTTTTTGGCCCTCAGGTGGAGCAAGCCTTAGAGGCCACTCAGAAGACTAGATCGGCCATTAAGTTGGCCAGACCTCCGCCTGCCCCCTCTCGGGGGCATGTGAACAGAGCGTCAGTTTCATAGTTGTCAGTCCTTTGAGGGCAGAGGCAGGGAAGCTTCCATAAAAGCCAACCTGCAACCTCAAGAAGGCCGCAGCAAGCGCAAGGGACCTAAAGCTCCCAGCGCTACCTTATGTCGTTGGCCCAAGTTCCATCCACTCTGCCCGGTGGAACTTTCTCCTCAGTGGGAGTGGCTCTGATGTACTTCTACAACCAGTGGAAGTCCAACCTCAGACAAATGGGTTCTTCGGATAATTCGAGAGGTTACTCTCTCAATTTCTTGGAACCCCGAGTGTCCTCCATCGACAACCCAGGTTGTGCCGGCCTCTCAATCAGATCTCCTCACTTGGAGATCCAGGGCCTTCTAGAACAACAGGGCAATAGAACTGGTGACCCCGCATCCTACAAACACAGGTTCTCTCCATTGCTTTCTGGTTCCAAAGAAATCTGGGGATGCCTCCCATTCTAGACCTCAGAAAGTTAAACAATTCCTCCCAGGGAGAATTCAGATGATCTCCTAGGTACCCTGTTACCCTTGCTGCATCAGTACGACTGGCTGGCCTCTCTGGATATGCAGGATGCTTACCAGCATATCCCGTCCACCGACCACCGCAAATTCCTCAGGTTTTGTAGCTTTGGATCCAGCATTATCAGTTCAGAGTCCTGCCCTTTGGGCTATCCTCGACGCCCGCAGTTTTACAAAGTGTTGTGCAGTTCTAATGGGCATCTCAGGAAAATCGGACTCCGGTGTTTCCCTACCTGGACGATTGGCTTCTAGCAAGCCCTTCCGCAAGGGACTTTGGAAGCCGTGCATGCGACTTCTCGTCTTCTCCGTCCATGGGAGTTCTGCATTTGAAAAAATCTCAACCACAGCCTCCCAGAGGCTCCTTTTCATAGGGCCTTCTAGACACCTCTTCAGCGAAGCTTTCCTCCAGAGGACAGAAGACTCGACATCCTTGGTATGGCCCGTTACATCAGGGAGAACCAATCGAGTTACAGCTCTCATTCTGTATTGGTCTGCCTCGGCGTCCTCGGTCTTCACTGTCCTCTGGCCCGACTGCATGAGAACCACCCAGTGGATGCTCTCCACTCAGTGGTCCCGACCTCTCACCCCAGTCTTATCCCATCAAGGTGCGGAGCCCTTGAAGGTCTCTCACCTGGTGGTCTCAGAAACAATCTCCTGGAAGGATTCCCTTTGCTCCCCGGATCATCAGATCTCCATCACCACAGATGCATCGCTAATGGGATGGGAGAGCTCACTGTCTCTCCCTCCACACTCAAGGTGTATGGACTCAGTTGAAACTCATCTCCACATAAATGTCCTGGAGATGAGGCGGTCCTCTATGCAATCCGAGCTCTGAAGGATGTCCTTTGTCACAAGAACATTCTCCTTCAAACGGACAACAAAGCAGTGATGTATTACATCAACAAACAAGCGGTGCTCATTCTTATCCCTTTGCAGGGGAAGCAATGAGGGTGTGGGAGTGGTGCTTGGGCACAAGTCTCTGATTCAGCGGTTTTGTCTGCCAGGTATACAAAGCGACCCTAGCAGATCACCTCAGCAGAGCGACAGACCCTCACGGTGGTCTCGATCCAGCGTAGCTCGGTCCCTGTTCAAAGAGTGGGGACTCAGACCTGGACCTTTTGCATCCCCATCAGCAAAACTGCCTCTCTTCTGCTCCAGAAATCCAGGGCCTGGCATTTTCTGTCAGGATGCGTTCAGGCTCCGGTGGACAAAGCGCTTTCTTACGCCTTTCCACCACTTCCTCTAATCCAGAGTACTCCTCAAGTTCGAGGTCTCAGGGACCAAGATGATTCTCATTGCTCCTTCCTGGCCTCGGCAACTATGGTTTCCTCTACTCAACAGTATGTTGGCAGCCTCTCCGAGACCACTTCCTTTGCAAATCAGTCTTCTGACTCAAGGTTCGTTGGTCCATCCCAACCTGAAATCACTTCACCTTCATGCTTGGCTCCTGAAGAGATAGAAGTATGAATCGGTTCAACGTCTCTCGTAGAGTCTCAGACATCCTTCTGGCTGCTGGAAGCCAGCCACCAGCATGTCGCTTCCAAATACGAGCGTTTCTCTCTGGTGTGCAAAATCTCTTGGAATCCCTTTTCCTGTCCTCCTGGCAGGTTCTGGAGTATCTTTTGGACCTATCAAACTTAGGTCTTCAATACTCCACAGTTAAAGTTCACCTTAGTGCCATCTCAGCGTTCATGAGCGTTTCTTCCTTAACTCTGGCTCAGTTACCTATGGTGAAGAATTTCTTAAAGAGTTCTCATACCAGACCCCCTGTTAAGCGTCCAGTTGCAGCCTAGGACATTATAACCTGAGTACTGGACATAGCTCACTCGGAAATACTTCCGAACCCTTAGCTACCTGTGAGCTAAAATTTCTTACCTGGAAAGACTTCTGCCTTCCTGGTGGCCATTACCTCAGCCCGCAGGGTCTCTGAGATACATGCACTGATTCGGACCCTCCGTATACTGTATTCCATAAGGACAAGGTAGTTCTCCAGTACTCATCCTAAATTTCTTCCCAAGGTTGTGTCAGAATTCCATCTGAACCAACCTCTGGTACTTCCAGCTTACTTAAGCTAATTTCCAAAATGAAGAGCGAGCTCTTCATTCCTTGGATGTTAAGAGAGCCTTGCGGTTCTATTTAGATAGAACCAAGGATGTTATAAAGACTCAGCAACTGTTCGTTTCTTTCAGCGACACCGGCTGGGTCAACCTGTCGCTATTAGATGTATCTCTTCATGGTTAGTGGCATGCCTTAGTCATTGCTATTCCATGGCTCAAGTTAAATTAGAAGGTAGAGTATAAGCTCACTCTACTAGAGTGTCGCGCATCCCTAAGCGAGTGCAATGTTCCAATTGCAGATATATGCAAGCCGCTACCTGGAGCTCAGTGCATACTTTCGTTAAGCACTATGCACTGGATGTTCATGCCAGGCATTCCGCATCGACAGAACTATCCTTAATGGGCTTCTATCTTAGGCAGCGTGAGCTCTGGCTTTCCTGCCGCCCTTTTGGGGATTATCAGCTTAGTACTCTCCACTAGTGTGAATGAGTGGTGGGAGACTTGTCCAGGAAGATAGGAAAAGTGCGTACCTACCGTAATTCTTGATCTTCTTGGGCCAGTCTCTACCACTCGTCTACCCCCCTCCATCCGAGCTCACCTGTATTGGTCTTCACTCCCTCAAATCTTTAGGCCGTGAGGACTTCTTTGCTGACCCTTCTTACACGGGTCATACGGACTATCTTATGTCCGTTTTTAATCAATGAGTTTACCCTTTTCGTTGATTCGCTGCACCTCCTTGGTAAAAAGGTACTGAGGCGGTTGGAGGTCGTCGCCGAGATGGTCATTACCGCTCGAGCCGCTACTCGGCGCCGTGTCATGAAGCGCCGTCTCTGCCGACCCTCCAGCAAAAGTTTCTCCGATGGGTCTTAGTGCCTCGGCGCCAATCCCACTAGTGTGAATGAGTGGTGGAGACTTCGTCCAAGAAGATCAAGAATTACGGTGAGTGCGTAATTTCCTATCCACTCTTTCTCTCAGACTACAGACGCCGATCCTGGGAAGATATTAAGACTCCAGTATCTTCATGTCCGGAATCCCTCTGGTTTGACTCCTCTGATTCAGCCTTCCTTGAGGCAGCTGTCTCAAATGGTATGGAATAACCCTGCTCTTATTCCCTCAGTGGCTAAATCCATTGATAAAGTATTCAGCTCCCAAGGATGCGTCCCATTTTGGCATCCCAAGCCTTTGCGGATCCTATTGTAGTCCTGGCAGAGAATGACAAGGTCGTTCTTCCTCAAACTACTACAGCTCGACCTATTAACAAAGAGTCTCGTAAGATTGATACATTAGGTAAGAGTCTTTGCTGCCTCCACTCTAAGTTCGTATTACCAGTTATCAAGGCTATTTTCTCAGTATGAGTATATCCTGTGGCACTCTATGAAAAATTGTTGAAGCTCTTCCAGATTCGGATTCCAAGTCAGAGCTTCTTCTGACCGTTATTAGAGGTATTGGGTCCAATAACCAACAGGTCAAAGCCGCCATGGGCCTTTCGACACTGCTTCTCGCTCAGCAGCGGGGATTTGTACTCGGCGCCATTCCTGGCTGCGTACTTCTGGCTTCACGAATGATGCTCAGCAGCAGGTGATGGCGCTGCCTTTTGATGGCTCCTTTCTTTTTGGCCCTCAGGTGGAGCAAGCCTTAGAGGCCACTCAGAAGACTAGATCGGCCATTAAGTTGGCCAGACCTCCGCCTGCCCCCTCTCGGGGGCATGTGAACAGACGTCAGTTTCATAGTCGTCAGTCCTTCGAGGCAGCGGCAGGGAAGCTTCCATAAAGCCAACCTGCCCAACCTCAAAGAAGACGCAGCAGAAAGCGCAGGGACCTAAAGCTCCCAAGCGCTACCTTATAGTCGTTGGCCCAAGTTCCATCCACTCTGCCCGGTGGAACTTTCTCCTCAGTGGGAGGGTCGTCTGATGTACTTCTACAACCAGTGAAGTCCATAACCTCAGACAAATGGGTCCTTGGATAATTCGCGAGGGTTATTCTCTCAATTTCTTGAAACCCCGAATTGTCCTCCCATCAGACAACCCAGGTTGTCGGCCTCTCAGTCAGACCTCCTCACTGAGGAGATCCAGGGCCTTCTGAACAACAGGGCAATAGAACTGGTGCCCCGCATCTCTAAGAAACACAGGGTTCTACTCCATTACTTTCTGGTTCAAAGAAATCTGGGGGATCGCCCCTTCTAGACCTCAGAAAGTTAAACAAATTCCTCCCAGGGAGAAATTCAAGATGATTTCCTAGGTACCCTGTTACCCTTGCTGCATCAACACGACTGGCTGGCCTCTCTGGATATGCAGGATGCTTACCAGCATATCCCAGTCCACCGACCCACCCAAATTCCTCAGGTTTGTAGCTTTGGGTCAGCATTATCAGTTCAGAGTCCTGCCCTTTGGGCTATCCTCCTCGGCTGATGTTTTACAAAGTGTTGTGCAGTTCTTTGGGGCGCATCTCAGGAAAGTCGGGCTCCAGTGTTTCCTACCTAGGCGATTGACTTGCAAGCCCTTCCGGCCAAGGGACTTTGGAAGCCGTGCAACGACTTCTAGTCTTCTCACGTCCATGGGAGTTCTGCTGAATTTGAAAAAATCTCAACTGCAACCCTCCCAGAGGCTCCTTTTCATAAGGCGGCTTCTAGACACCTCCTCAGCGAAGGCTTTCCTTCCAGAGGACAGAAGACTCGACATCTACATTATGGCCCGTTACATCAGGAGAACCAATCGGTTACAGCTCTCTCGATGCAACGCATGTTGGGTCTCATGGCGTCCTCGGTCTTCACTGTCCCTCTGGCCCGACTACGCAGAGAACCACCCAATGGATGCTCTCACTCAGTGGTCCCCGACCTCTACCCCCAGTCTTATCCCATCAAGGTGACGGAGCCCCTTCGAAGGTCTCTCACCTGGTGGTCTCAAGAGAGCAATCTCCTGGAAGGATTCCCCTTTGCTCCCCCGGATCATCAGATCTCCATCACCACAGATGCATCGCTAATGGGATGGGGAGCTCACTGTCTCTCCCTCCACACTCAAGGTGTATGGACTCAGTTCGAAACTCATCTCCACATAAATGTCCTGGAGATGAGAGCGGTCCTCTATGCAATCCGAGCTCTGAAGGATGTCCTTTGTCACAAGAACATTCTCCTTCAAACGGACAACAAAGCAGTGATGTATTACATCAACAAGCAAGGCGGTGCTCATTCTTATCCCTTTGCAGGAAGCAATGAGGGTGTGGGAGTGGTGCTTGGAGCACAAGTCTCCGATTCAAGCGGTTTATCTGCCAGGTATACAAAGCGACCTAGCAGATCACCTCAGCAGAGCGAGGCAGACCCTCACCAGTGGTCTCTCGATCCAGCCGTAGCTCGGTCTCTGTTCAAAGTGGGGACTCCAGACCTGGACCTTTTGCATCCCCACTCAATGCAAACTGCCTCTCTTCTGCTCCAGAAATCCAGGGCCTGGCATTTTCTGTCAGGATGCGTTCAGGCTACGGTGGACCAGCGCTTTCTTTCCTGCTTTCCACCACTTCCTCTAATCCAGAAAGTACTCCTCAAGTTCAGTCTCAGGGGACCAAGATGATTCTCATTGCTCCTTCCTGGCCTCGGCAACTATGGTTCCTCTACTCAACAGTATGTTGGCAGCCTCTCGAGACCACTTCCTTTACAAATCAGTCTTTTGACTCAGGGTTCGTTGGTCCATCCCAACCTGAAATCACTTCACCTTCATGCTTGGCTCCTGAAGAGATAGAAGTAGATAAACTCAACGTCTCGTAGAGTCTCAGACATCCTTCTGGCTGCTCGGAAGCCAGCCACCAAGCGTCGCTTCAAATGGAAGCGTTTTCTCTCTAGTCAAAATCCTCTTGGAATCCCTTTTCCTGTCCTCCTGGCAAGGTTCTGGAGTATCTTTTGGACCTATCAAACTTAGGTCTTCAGTACTCCACAGTTAAAGTTCACCTTAGTGCCATCTCAGCGTTCCATGAGCCGATTTCTTCCTTAACTCTGGCTCAGTTACCTATGGTGAAGAGAGATTTCTTAAGGGATTCTCCATACCAGACCCCTGTTAAGCGTCCAGTTGCAGCCTGGGACATTAACCTGGTGCTGGACATGCTCACTTCGGAAGCCTTTGAACCCTTAGCTACCTGTGAGCTAAAATTTCTTACCTGGAAGACTGCCTTCCTGGTGGCCATTACCTCAGCCATGAGGGTCTCTGAGATACATGTCCTAGTTCACGGACCCTCCGTATACTGTATTCCATAAGGACAGGTAGTTCTCCGTACTCATCCTAAATTTCTTCCCAAGGTTGTGTCAGAATTCCATCTGAACCAACCTCTGGTACTCCCCTTACTTAGCTAATTTCCAAAATGAAGAGCAGGCTCTTCATTCCTTGGATGTTAGAGAGAGCCTTGCGGTTCTATTTAGATAGAACCAAGGATGTTACAAGACTCAGCAACTGTTACGTTTCTTTCAGCGACACCCGGCTGGGTCAACCTGTCGCTATTAGATGCATCTCTTCATGGTTAGTGGCATGCCTTGTCATTGCTATTCCATGGCTCAAGTTAAATTAGAAGGTAGAGTGTGCCGCTCCACTCTACTAGAGGCGATCGCGGCATCCTAGCGGAAATTGCAATGTTCAATTGAGCAGATATAGCCAACGCCGCCACCTGGAGCTCAGTGCATACTTTCGTTAAGCACTATGCACTGGATGTTCATGCCAGGCGACATTCCGCGTTCAGCAGAACTATCCTTAATGGGCTTCTATCTTGAGCGTGAGCTCGGATACTCCTGCAGCCCTTTTGGGGATTATCAACTTAGTACTCTCCACTAGTGTGAATGAGTGGTGGAGACTTATGTCCAGGAAGATAGGAAATGACTGATTTCAGAGTAATTCTTGATCTTCTTGGACGAGTCTCACCACTCATTCACACGCCCACCCTCCATCCCCTGAGCTCATCATGTATTGGTCTTCACCTCAAATCTTTAGGCCGTGAAGACTTCTTTGCTGACCCTTCTTACGGGTCATACGGACTATCTTATGTCCGTTTTTTAATGTTAGGTTTACTCTTTCGTTAGTTACGCTGCACCTCCTTGGTAAAAGGTACTGGCGGTTGGAGGGTGGTCGCCCGAGATGGTCATTACCCGCTCGAGCAGCTGCTGGCGGCACCGTGTCTGTGGCGCGCTCTCTGGCCCGACCCTCCAGCAAAAAGTTTGCTCCCGATGGGTCTTAGTGCCTCCGGCGCCAATCCCCACTAGTGTGAATGAGTGGTGGAGACTCGTCCAAGAAGATCAAGAATTACGGTAGGTACGTAATTTTCCTATGTGTTATGTCCATTGAACCAAAGAATCCAGAAAGTCTGATCAGCTTTTTGTCTCCTTTGCCTCCAAGTTCTTGGGATCGTCAGTATCTGAGCAGTGTCTATCCAAGTGGCTCACTAACTGCATCTGCTTCTGTTATCAGAAGCATGACAAACCTCTTCAAGGGGAAGTCAGAGGTTACTCTACCAGAGGTATGGCTACTTCTACAGCATTCCTAAGGAATGTTTCTGCAGCAGAAATCTGTGCAGCAGCAACCTGGGGTTCCATCCATACCTTGAGGAAGCATTACTGTCTGGACATTGCCTCTAGGAGTAGGGCCGGATTTGGCCTCACCGTTCTGCGAGGCCTGCTGTCTTAGGCCAGTCCTGTTCTGTTCTTTCAGTTACTTCTCCTCCCGTGACTCTGTCAGTCTCTCTGAGAGTGACTGCTTGGGATTCAGTCCTATATGTGATGACCTACTGCAGGAACCCTCTCGAAGTAAGAGACCACAATTACATAAGAACTTACTGTAACATTAGATCTTCGGGAGAGGTTCCTGCAGTAGGTCACCTTTTCCCTCTCTCCTTCCCCCAGTTTATGCATTTCTTTCAGCCCAATCTGAACTGGGCACCAGGATTTCATCCTTTCTCCTGTCTCATCCTCCTTGGATCTCTGGCGGGAGAACTGGAAGGCGGGCATGAGGACCACCCACTATATAGGGTCACACTGACGTCTATTACGTGACACTGGGTGGGCGATCCCCCACCAGGCAGTGCTGGAAAGTTTGCTGTGCAGTCCTGATGCCAGGGGGCGCAGTCCTGTATGTGATGACCTTCTGCAGGAGCCTCTCTTGAAGCTCTACTGTTACAGTAAGTTCTTACGTAACTGTACTTTCTTGTGCTCCCAGGTCACACTTGTAAACAAGCTTTAGCTTAGTGTGTCTCTCCTGGTTAAAAAAAAAAAAAGAAAAATAAGAATTTGCCACCCTTTCCTTATCGATTGCAGTGGTATAGTTATCTGTATACTTAATTATTGAATCACCTAAAATAAAAACCCTCTTTCCATAGTCAGTACTACCACTTGGCCCACTGTCTAGGTCCATGGCCTCCATATCTGATTGTCCTCCATTTTGAACTTGTGCCAGTGTTTCATCATTCTCTGTAATTGTATGTGCCCTTCTGTTATCACTCTGTTTTAATTTTCCCCTGTCCTCAGCACCTTCATTGTTTACCAGTACCGGACTGTCCGTGGTATCTTTTGCATTTTTATCTATGTTCACTGAATCTTGCATCGTATCTTCTCCTAAGTCCTTCCGATTTAACAGGGGATCACATCTATTTGAGATAGGTAACTGGAATTCCACAGCTCTTCTGCCTTTTTTTTACGCTTGTTGGAACCATCCTGTTCCTGCCACATGTCCTCTTTCTCTGTGCTACCTCTGTCTCTTTTTTGACTTGTCTGAAGTGTATATTTGTGGCCACATTCATACTGCCTTCAACTGTTTTATTTTGCCTAATACATTTCAATTGCATTTCCAGCCCAATAATTTTTACCCTTGGGTCCTTTAACTCCAGGCATTGTTTACAAATGAATGCCACTAACCCTCTACACTTGTCCAGGCTTAATTTACAGCACTCTTTACATTTCACACCTAATTTCTTACTCTTTAATGTGACAGATTGGCTCTCCATGCTTACTTCCTTCTCAGCCATGATCCGCTTACTAGAAACTGACTTGTAAACAGAAAACACCTCCTACCTGTTTGGATACCTTGTTGCTCTTGCTTCAACGCTTCCCCGTGGGCGCACCAACCCGGCATGTGTCTGCGCAGGCACCCTGGCGCTCCTCCACCAGCTGGTTTATGCCTACATGACCTGGAAGTGTTGTGGGGGTCGCGAGTACCATTTCACTCCCTACAGCTGATAATTTTAACAACTCCCAGGCAAACACCCTAAAATATAAGCACAGAGATCCAGCTTTCTCCTACTGGATCTCCTTTAAAAAAACAATTGGTTTGTTCACAATCTGTAGTTCTCCCTACACGGAGTCTGAATTACAGACATTAGAGTACTTCCTGGTTAACTCTCTGCTCTTCGTATTAGCTATCCCAACAGATATCAAGTCTCAGTAAAAGCAAAGCACAATACATCAAGACACCTGCCCCCGTCACTTTGCTTTTGGCAGACACACAAGGTTGCAAATACCCAAAAGTGCTTGGCTATTGTTGGCCAAACTTACTCCCGCACACCTGGAGAAAGCTTCTAAGCTTGGCAAATTGAGTTACATTTTTTTTTATCTTCTGCATATCTCATCTGCTGGGATATTTTGCCTGGCAGCTTTCCCACCCTCCAGGGCCTGCTCGAGTGGTCTCCTGCCATTTTACTTCTGCTTCAGGGCCCAAAAGATTCTGGGATTTCCTCCCACAGACTACCAGAGTATTAGTAGGTTTCTACAGGTTGAGATCCCTAAGTGGCTTTGGACTGTTTTTCCAAACTGAACTCTCAGTCAGTAACTTTACTCATATCCACCTTTCCAGTCATTGGGTAGTGATTGACAACAGAGTGGGGCTTTATGGAGAAGATTGTCAATAGAAAAATAACTTGCCATAAGGCTTCATCTTCTAGAGCATTTTCTCTGTGAAGTTATAACCCCCAACACACACACACACGCACACACACACACTCCGTCCCCTGTTTTTTTATTTCATGTATGTGTACATGAGATGTGGGGAAGTATGTCTTCACAGTACGAGTGGTGGACTCCTGGACTAGTCTCCCAGCAGAAGTGGTGGGGTTCAAGAATGCATGGAATAGGCATAAGGGAATCTTAGGAAAAGGCAAGGGGGTGATGAATGGGCCTAGGATCAAGTAGGATTTGCGCTGATACTGTAGGCAGGGAGAAATGGGAAGACTGGGTGGGCCAAGTGGTCCTTATCTGCTGGCAAATTCTACGTTTCTACGTATTTGGCAGTTGTTTGGCTGTGCTTTGGTAGACCCTTGTGCTCCAGGTTTTTCATTGAGTTCCTTTCATTGTCACGAGTGGTTGGAGTTTATTTTTCTTTAGGGAGTATATAATGATTCCTAATAAGTGCAGCATAGTAGGGATAACCCTTTTTTAGGGTTCATCAGCCGAACTGTTTTTTATCCCTTCTCTGGGCTGGACACCTAGCTGTGCCCTTACAGCTGCTATTTGACTGGCAGTATTCAGTAGTAGTAGTAGTATTTATTTAGGAAATTGGAATTACAACCCTTTGAGTCATAGACTCATTTCCAAAGGCTCCATGTCAGAATAAAACATGGACATTCATACAGTACATACATAGAATAAATGTGGGTGAGCAATCATACAGAGTATAAGTACAATGAGCATGGGTTAATGCCTATACATCTGGTAGCTAAAACAGAGCAGAGCTATCGACATATTTACCTAATGAGCGGTTAAGACCTATATGATTATTAGCTTAAACAATGCATGATATGAGTTGGTAGTAAGCTGCCTCAGGGAGGCCTTGACTTATAGATAATACAATGCATTCATAGTCCAGTGCAACTATATGGTAACCGAGGGAGGTGAGGAGCCTGTAGGCTAGAAATAGTGAGACCTCTCCACTGCCAGGCCAAGGGCGGGTGCGTGGCCTAGCAGTGTGGTGCAGGATCCATAAGCTACCGGCTACACTAGTAGCAAATTTTATTCATAAAATCATGAACAGGGATAGAAATAACTCCACTGAGCAAAGCTTATTTCCAAGGAGGTCCCTTGCCATACATAAAATGTTACATAACAGAACAATTAGGAAATTCTACATCATCAAACACAAACATGGAAAGCAATGATCTTGGATTACATGCAGCATACTTACACAATTAAAGTTGATCAAATACACAGTTGACAAAGTCAATAAATTACACTGTGTGCATACAGTAAAAAATCTATACTAACACATCGCTAGTTGCTATTTTCATTGTTATCAGTGACCAACCCATGACAATTTAAAATAATACAGTATAGTAGTAACCAATTGGTTTCAGTCCACAGATTACTGCCTCAGCCCTCCAGTTCCCAAATCATGTGATTTCTCCTAAACAGCAGGATGTTGTAGCAGTCAATTGTGCTAACATCTAATTTTTTTTTAAGAGGCATGGTTTGTTTAGAGAATCTTTCTTCCCCCAAACTGCTGGGATAGAGTTCCAAAGTATAGCCCCTCTGTATGGGAGCGAAGCCCTTCCAATCTCCAAATTAAAACTTTGAACACTGTATTCCAAACCCAATGCAGATCTAAGACCGTGTCTAGGAGCCCTAATTTGGAACAATTCTAAAATGTACCTTGGAAATTTCCCCTTCCAAGCTTTAACTCATTTGCTCCCAGTGGCCATTTTGGGTCAGTTCTAACAATGGATGGTTCTAACTCCATATGGCGTCTGTGGGGACAAATGAGTCATGAATTGCAGGTGGTTAAAATTCCTTCTTATCCCAGGTTCGAAGCCAATGCAATTTATTGTACAACTAACATCGGTAAGTTCTTCTGGGTGCATCTAGGACGTAGCGAACCAGTCTACTGTACATAGTTTCCAGCCTGTCAGGCTGCATCCCTGAGGCTCCTGTATATAATAAACACTGTATTCCAACGCTGGCGCTATCATCGTGTTAATCCTCAAGTGCACATCAGTTGACATGCTATGGTTTCAGATTATAGAGCACTCCCAGGGTCATATTAGTACTATTTATTGAATCAATGTGTACATCTCATTTTAATAAACTGTCTAGCCAGATTTCCAGGTATTTTTACCTGGTAACCTGAATTATTTTGGTTCCAGCTAAAGTTTGGCTATCTAAAGAAGTAGCCATTTCAGATTTTGATGGTTTGCCAAAAAGTAATGATTATATTTTTTGTCATTAAGTATTAGTATATGACTTTTAAAATACTCCTGGATTTGCGTGAATGCAAACTGTAATTTTTTTATTTATATGCTCGTACAGTATGTCCCTCCATATAAACATCATTTTCTTCGTATAAATGATACTTGATATCCAGGTCAGTGAAGTTAATGTTATTAAAATAAATATTAAACAAAATTGGTCATAATATTGAGCCCAGAGGGACCCCAGATTTAAGGTATAACGTTCCATCAGCGACAGGAATACCGCGAAGACCATTACAACAACAAAATTGGCAGTTTGCTGCAATGGTTCCCCGGTATTCCTGACACTGCGGTCTCCAGGAATATCGCCCCCTCCCCGAATCAACTCCAACTTGGAGTTAGTTATCTATAGTACGGGGGGGGGCTCAGCCCCCTGCAGAAAAAACACTTGCTTTCCCAGATGGCACAGTGCTGACCGTCAGCATTGTGCTGTCGCTATAATGCCGTTTGACGCAGTTTGTGTCGCTGTGGCATAGTGGAACCCAGATTTAATATGAGCTGATGCTGACCTATAAGGTCCCATTTCTACCTGCTGTTTATGTTCCAATATGTAAGTTTTAAACCAATTGAGCTCCGGGCCCCTTAGACCAGTTTCATTGAGTCTGGACAGGAGAATCCGGTGGTCTAGCGTATCAAATGCTTTCACTAGATCTATAACTAAAGCACCCACAAGCATTCTCCTGTCCAGGCTCAATTGTAGGTCATTTACTACTTTAGTCAAAGCTGCCTGGGTACTATGGAGAGATCCAAATCCTAATTGATGTTGATTTATTATATTATTTATCTCCAGGAATGCTTTTAGTTGCCCAGAAATTATTCTCTTAAAAATGTTAGAGATTTGGGGAAGCAAAGATATCATCAGCCAATAATTGTTGATATCCTGCCTAGAATCTGTCTTGAAAACTGGGATTACCGTTGCCAACTTCCAGTTCTCTGGAAATACACCAGTCTTGATGGAAAGATTAAATCTGTATGAGAGGATAAGCAACACAGGGGGCCGCATTTTTGATGGAGGTTCCATTTAAACCTGCCAATTTAGTTATGTCAAAATTTAATAATTTCCGTCTGATCTCAGCTGAACCAATGGTATTAAATTTAAAATCCTGGAATTACTGTTTTTCATTTCTCCCTTGATCTACCTTAGTCCAGGATTTCTTTTCTAAAAAAAAAAAACAAAAAAAACTCAGCATTCTCTGTCTTTGCTACAGTCCTAACCAGCTGCTTTGCAGAAGTGTTTGTATTACCTGTCCGTACTCTGTCAAAAAGAAACTGAGGTGGTTGGGTTGCTGGCGCTGCCTGTCTGCTTCTGTGGGTGCTCACTCCCTGGACCGATTCAGTGCATCAGTGTCAACAGACCAATGCTTTGGCTCCCATGGGGCCCTGGTACCTCCTACACTAAGGCCACCAGAGTGTGGTTGTCTGTTTATTTTCCATAGACGACTTACCTAAAGGTTATGACTTCCTTTTCTAAACTTGTTTCATGGGTATTTATTTTTCAGCTGATACCATTAGAGAGCAGTTTGAATCCATTGGTATACCAAGTACCCCAGTCTTTAGTCTGCTCATTCAGGTGAGATTTCCTTATAAACACTATAATCTTCTTTTGTGAAAATTACACCAGAACTCTCCCTACCTATAACGATAATGTTAGAGCTATTGTTGTTTTAATGTACTTCATCCTGAGCCTCCATTGGCCCGGTTGTCATGCAGTGGACCTGACTTTAGTTCTCTAGTTCAAGTCCCCATTGGAGAGTGGAAGAGGGATTGTACAGTCTCTGTGAGGAAGAGAGATTGTGCAGTCTCTGTGGGGTGCTCCATTTCTGCACCAGAGGGAAGGCGCCCGAGATTGCTGCTTCCACATGGTTGCCTATGGGATGGGAAGTCCAGCAACAGTGTCACTCTGAAGGTGCCTGCCATCACTCACAGGCTCTGCTCCAGCTCAGCTGCTGTCAGACTACTGGTCTGCCTGCTCCCATCACTGTTAGACTGTTTGTTTATTTAAGGGAATCAGATACACCTTTGAGCCAGGGGCTCTTTTACAAAGGTTCAACGTCAGGTTACTTGAAACATTAGGACAGGCAGTGGTATTGTGCAAAAGAGAAATAAACATAGCTTTGTCAATTACCAAAACATCACAATTGTGCAAATCACTTCTATAACAATTTAAACAATATAGATTCATATAGGTAGCCATCCGACAGAGGGAGGCAAGGCCAGAGGCTGGTGTAAAAAGGGAAAAAGAGGAGTGGAGGGCGGGGCAGGAGCAGGGGCAAAGAGGAGGTGTGTGGAGGGAGTAGAGGAGGAGGAAGGAGTAGGAGGAAGGATGGGATATTTGGGGTTAAACCATTTAGTTGTAGCATGCTTGAGGAGGCACAGGAGATGAGGTATTGACAGGCTGAGCTTAAAGGCACCAAGGGTTGCTTTGCTGGTAACTTCTGCTGGCAGGGTGTTGAACCAGGAGGAGGCTTTGAAAAGGAAGGATTGTTGGCCTTGGGTAGGCCTGCAAAGGGGAACAGTGAAGGAGAAGTTGTTTGAATTCCTGGTTTGTCGTGGGCCGCTATATGGTCTCAGCAGTGCTTGTGATCCAGGGAGCAGTAGGTCCAGTGTTTGCATTTTTGCAAGGATGCAGGTTTGATATTTAATTCTGCCAGATAGTTGGAGACAGTTAGCGTGTTCGTAGATCTTGCAGGTGTGTGTAAGGTAGTTTGCAGATGTTTGGAGGTGACATGCCTTGTTTAGTGCTGTGGCGATGCGTCGGAGAGCTGTGTCAGTGGCAGACCCGTAGATCACAAGCCCATAGTCTATTATAGAGATTACTGAACTGTGAATGGCAGTGTTTAGGGCTTCTTCCATGAGGCAGTTCTTCTGTCTAAAGAGCAGGCCTATGCGGGTATTCACAGTTTTTGCTATGTAGTTGATGTGTTCAGAGTATCCAAGTGTTGGGTCAAGAATCACCCCAAGATATTTAAATAGATGTACTTGTTCAAGGGTGGCCCCTTTGCTGTTTGAGATAGAGATGTCTCTGTTTTTATATTTGCTGTGGGTACCATGGAACAGCATTGATTTGGTTTTGCTGTAGTTAAGAATAAGCTTGTGGGATTTAAACCTTTCCTCTACATCAGTGAAGCTTTCTTGTAGTAGCAACTGAAGAAAAGAGGGGTCAGAGTGGGAGGTGAAGATGAGCATTGTCTGCATAGAGTAGGATTTTTTCTGAGCAAGTTGAAGGGAGGCTATTTAGGAAAATCTGAAAAGCATAGGACCCAGGATGGATCCTGGTGGGACTCCTGTTCGGACCAAGAGGGATGTTGAGAGGGATTCACCAATTTTTACCTGCTGTGATCGGTCATTGAGGTAGCTTTGAAACCAAAGAGTTGTGTCTGGAGATAGGCCTATTAGAGATAGTTGTTGAAGCAGTAGTGAATGGTTGACGGTGTCAAACGCCTTAGTTAGGTGGATGAAGGTGTCGTCAACGAGATCCCCTTGGTCCAGGGCATTGTGGATGTAGGAGGTAAGCTCTAGGAGTGCCGTGGTCGTGCTGTGGCCCTTGCGAAATCCATGTTGTTCTTGACATAGCAGGTTAGACTGTGGTGGGCTCTACTGTAGAAGATAAGCTACAGGGTATTGTCTCCCTTGGTCAGTGTGTGGAGGTCAGTACTCAGCATCACCTTAGTGAGTGGGTGGCCCCAAGACTGGGGCAGTGTGCAGTGGAAGGTAGCAGGGTTAGGCAAGTGTGTGTGGGGGGGGGGGGGAATAAGGGCAATGGAGGACTAATTTTAAGTTGAAAAAATACTTAATTCGTAGATGGTGTTGGGTTGGTTCTTTGCTATTTTTTATGCTATTGTAATGATTTCTTTATTTAAATTGACTTTTTAGCATTCTGGTAACCAGCTAAGAACCCAAGGACAGACACTGTAGATGTTTAAGGGGGGGCCTAGAGCAACATGGAAAAACACAACACAACACAAGTACAATCAAGAGAAACATTTAATACTGGAATTGGATGATGATAAACTTTTGTAGTGAGATTTGAATATGCTAACATTTTCATCATTCAGCACGTTAAAAAGAAATCGAGTATCATTCTTTTGCCATGGTATAGGGTAAGGATTTTTGACCCAGTTTAGATCTTCCTGGACTTAAAGTGTTCACTGTTTATTCATACTTTTGGGTTCAAGGCGGAGGTGCTAGGACCCTGCGGAAGCCAAAAATCTTTAGGAGGGCTGGCACCGCCGTAGGACTACACGTGTGCAGCACCACGAGTTTAGCGCTCGCCTGTGTAGGCAACCTCTGTGTTGACCCTTCAACTGCCTGTTTGTTTTTTCCCCCACTGTCGAGTGTGCTTCAGTGACAATGTCACTTGCCTGCCGGGAGTCAGATCTTCACGGCTATATGACAGCAGCATATAGTTGTTCAGTTCATCTTAGTGTTGTTATTCTCATTAGTCTTTGTTATTTAAAAAAAAAAGAACAAAGAAGTTTTTTCTCTCAGCCCTGCCATCAACGGAGTCGACCACGGACGGTCTCCGTGACAGTAGGGAGACTTTGCTGGAAAGCTGTTCTGGCAGTGT
Organism: Neoceratodus forsteri; assembly: GCA_016271365.2. NCBI lineage: Eukaryota > Metazoa > Chordata > Ceratodontiformes > Ceratodontidae > Neoceratodus > Neoceratodus forsteri. Next base: position 284,047 of record JADMNL010000022.1, on the reverse strand, counting down.
CTATTCCACCACCCTTTTCGTAAGGGGTGTCCGACCATGAGTAGTCTGGTGCTCAGGAGGAAGGACAGTCCTCCCATAAGCACAGAAAGAAGCGGGCCTGTTCCTGGTTACTACTTTTTAATTTTTACATTAAAGATTTTATTAGTTTCCAAGAACACAGGATACAGACAAAGTTAACAACACAATAGTTGATACAATGGTGCAGTAATCATGACACATAAAGTATAACTGATTATTAGGTCTCATACAATAAGCCTTACATACATATGAAATTGAAACAAAAAGCTCACTATATAAGTAAACAATAATTCATAGCTGTTACCTCAATCAAAAAGTCACAAGTACAGCACCAAAGAAACACGGAATATTGCTTTATAAATTTGTATTTATACTTAATATTATTGAATGACACAATGGTTTAGGAATGGGACCCATATTTTATCTAACAGTTCAGTTTTACCAATAATTTGTAAAGCTAGTTTTTCATTATTAATTACCCCACTCATTTTATTACCCCATTCACTATATGCAGGAGCATTAGGTGATATCCAGTGAGATAATAAAATCCTTTTAAGAGTCAGAGCAGCTGACCATATGACGGAATTCTGATGTTTGTTTAAAAACCCAGAATCTTCCTTTATCCCAAGAATAAGAAATTTAGGGGTAACGGAAATGTTTATACCAAGGGCTGATTCACAGATTTTTATGGATCATATCCCAGATCCCTTTAATACAGGGGCAGGACCAGAGCAGGTGGAGAAGGTCTGCATCTTTCCTCTGGCATCTCCAGCATTTCCCTTCTGGCTAGAAACCTACGGAGGCTATTCACTTAGAAGAGTAGTAATAAAAATGTACAATTTTATACTGAATTGTCCTACCTTGGACTTCCCGTTCCTGGTTATTACTGGGAACCCGGTGCTGCTCAACCTCAAGTTCTTCTTCTTCCCGGTGGAATAAGAAACTGTACCGCTCGAGATCACCCCTTGGTATGTCTGCGGGGAGGTCTTCAGCAGTCAAGAGCAGTAGGCCCACCCCAACCCCTCCAGGGATCCCTTTGGCCTCTGCCCTTAATGGCCAGGACTCTTAACACCGGAGTCCCTTTCTGTCCTCCTGCAGGGTTTCTGGTGAGCAGTTTTATCACTGTGCTGCTCCTATGGAGCAATGAGTACAGCGTCTGTCTCATTTGCCCCTTCCACTGGACCCGGTTCTAGGGCCATCTGATCTGGAAGCCACTGGACCACGGTCGGGGCCTTCAGGACAGGACGGGCGTTTGGTGCCAGCAACAGAGTTTCCGTCCTTGCCGGTACCATGCCGTTGACACCTGTTCCACGTGCATTTCCCCCTTACTGTGATTCCCCTCTTTTTCCCAGTCTGGCAGTGGTTCTTGAATGTTGGTGCCCCATTCGGTGCTGGGTTCTTCAGTGCCATGTTCGGCGTCAGGTCCCTCGGTGCCGCGTTCAGCGACAGGTCCTTCAGTACTGCATTCAGCGCCGGGTCCTTTGGTGCCGCATGCAGCACTGGAATCTTTGACATCGTTGACTGTTCTGGCGTCGCCTGTTTACCCCTTGCCTAAGCCAGGCTTCAGCCTTGGAGGAGCAGCTCCTGATTTCTCCAGGGTAGAGGTAGAGCATGATGAGTCTGGCTCTGACCTTATTTTATCTAACAAAGGCGAGGATGACTCATTCTACGGCATAGACGAGAAGCCCTCTGTCCCAGATGAACCCCTAGTTGAAGACCTTTCCTTCCAGTCTCTTCTCAAAAACATGGGGTCTACCCTGGCTGTGCAGACCTCCTCTGTAGACCCAGGTAAGCTTTTGCACCTCGAGATCTTACTTCGAGAAATAGCTCTTGCAGCGGGTTACACCATCAGGACTGAAGTTGGAAGGCGCCAGGACCCCACGGAAATTTTCTAGCTAGCAGTCTCCAGCGGGAACCACCCCCGACATCAGGCATCATACAAAAGGGGTGGTCCCCCAAAATCCCCAGATCTTCCCTTGTCAATCTTCACCATTCATTACTGCTTGGGTTAAGCCGGGATGCACTTCCGCCACGGGAGTTTTTTTTGTTTTTTTTGAGTCGGTTTCAACGGCGCCGCCCTCGAGGATGACATACCGCTGGCTGGCGCGCGAGGGACAGCCGTTAGGTGCCGTAGACTCCCTCCTCCATCTCTCAGTTCTGTTTCTCCCACGAGGGCTGCACTTGCCGCGCAGTAGCTTATAGTTTATTGGTTTTTCTCTCAGCTGAAGACTCCTTGTGTTCCTCTCAGACATCCACTTGACGCCGTATACTGGTAAGACCGTTCCTTTTATTTCTATATTGCGGCACCGAGTGCTTTATCTCTTTTTTTCCCTCGTTTAGTTCACGTCATGTCGGTTCGGGAGCAAGGCGTAAATCGAAGGCGGGCTGCGCCCCTGTCGTCGGTGCTCCTGTGGCGGCATTTCTCCGTCTCGGACCGGCATGATGTCTGTCTCCATTGCCTGGGACCTAATCACGACATGGGCGCGTGCGGCGCTTCTCCATGGACCGCCCGTGTCCTCAAGTCCGCGCGTTCAAGCCGGCAGAACCCGCCGACCTCGGGGCTGGCGTCGCTCAAGATTCCCAGGTAAGGTCTCTAGGCCCTTCCCGGGTCCCCTCCGGCCCTCTCTGATCGGAGGAACTTCTTCCCTCTTCTCTTGCGAAGAGGAAGCTTCTTTCAGCAGTGTACGGGGAACATGTGGTCCCCAGGCCGCCGAGCGGGACCACCTCGGCAGTCACCTCCTCTGAGGTGCAGGCTCCCCAGCATCGAGGCCCACGATTTCTGGGCCTGGCACCGTGGACCTCGACATCGCCCTCCGGCGTTCCGGATCCCTGCGGCGCCAGTTGTGAGCTCCAGCACCTGGCCTTCGGCGCCGTGGCCGGTCTCTGCTCCTGGTGGCGCCGGGTTGGGTTCCAATGCGGGGCGGCACGTGAGCCTATCTGGTGCGGTGGGAGCCAGGGCGGAGCCTGGCTGTCACGAGTGGGCGGGGGTCGTCCGGCGCTGTTCGCGGCGCCGTTGCACCGGGGATCCCTGGGGTTGCCAGCATTGAGGTTCTGCTGGTCTCGTCCTCTTCGGAGGCCGATGACACGGATGTGGACCCATCCTGGCACCCTGACTCTTCGGGGTCGGGGTCCCCAGTGGCACTGGGTGCTAGGCGGCGCAGTGGGCCCCTTCCACTGTCCCCACTCCCGTCCCACCTGAGGATCCACGGGCTAGGGGTGGCCCTGGGTCCCGGGGTGATGTGGTGGAGACTGAGGAGGAGGCTCCCCCTCCTAGGGGTCCTGTGACAGCTGCCCTCCCGGGTGCTGTTGCCTCCTCTCGGGATGGGGGAACACTGCAGTCGAGGAGGAGGGCTCTCTCGGAGTCCGAGGGGTCGAGGGGCAGGGGACGGGTGCCCCGGTCTCCCACGGCCACCCTCGTGGGGTGGCTAAGAGCCGATGGCCAGACCCAGATCCTTCCTCTTGGGCCCAGGGTTCCCTCCGTGGCATTGCTGTGGACTGCTCTTCTGGACCCATGCAGTCCGGGTTCACAGGGAAGATCCCCTGGGCTCTTCCAGGCATCGCATCCTCAGGGTCTCGTCTTGCGGCCTGGTTTGTTGTCCGGGATCCGCCAGCTCGGGCTCCGTTCCCCAGTTTCAGAGCCTGGCAGAGGTCAGTTGCCTCTTCAGTAGGTGCCCTTCTCCAGTACCTCTGCATCCACCCCGCTCTTCCAGGCCATGCTCGGTCCCTCAGGGCCGTTATCCTGGGAGCAGTTCAGAGGTTCTCGGGCGGCCTTCCCCCTCATCGTTAGATACATGCATGGCGGGTCTTTGACTCTCCCCCACGCGCAGGAATCTTCTGGACATTCGAGCTCTCCATCATCCTCGTCTTCCCCTCTGAGGAAGAGAGACCCCTCTCATCTTTCTTCCAACGCTGATTTCACTGAATATCAGCGATTCCTCTCGAGGATGGCAGATCTTGAATGTCTTCACGTTCAGACGAGACCATACCGAGCGGGAAGCGTGAATTCCGCAGAATTCAGTGCCCAGCACCTGGTGGTACCTTCCTGGCTATCCCTTCCAGGGCGTCTATCCGTTCCTGGCAGTGCCAGCCGCCTTTCTCCAGCCCGGCAGACTGTCGTCAAGGTATTGTGCCCCCTCGGAATCTCTGGGTACCCTTCCCAACCCGTCCTCAGGTTTGGTATACCTAGAGACTCCTTCCGGGCGCCCGCCGTAGCGCTACGACCGCCCGCAGATTCGGATTCCTACAATTCGACCGGTGAGGCGAAAGTGTTCTCTTCTTCTCATGCGGTGGCTTGCATTGCATCACATCAGGCTCACCGCTGCCTACAGTTGGCATCTGTGTCGATGCTCTCAGCTCCTAGCATCAATGCCTGATGCAGACAAACCAGACAGGCTATTGCCTCTCTGCTATAGGCCTGGAGCTGGCAAGACAACCAAGGAGGCATCTTATGGCGCAATGAGGTGGCTTCCAGGCTTGCGGGGACAGCGATCTGCATTAGGCGGCGGACGGCATAGCTTTGTCTATCAAGGTTGTCACCCCTGGCCCGGCGCGGGGTGATGCGCTCCGCTCCGGGGGACCGTCTTTTTTCCTCAGAGCTAGGAGACTTTTGCAGGGGCTTTCTCCGTCTCACCGTCCTCAGGGACACCTCTAGCTCTTCTCCCACTTAGACTTCCTTGTGTTGTAGGGTCTTCCCCTTCTGTTCCTCACCAACAGGAGGCTGGGTCTTGTTCCCTCAGGGTTCTACCCCCTTTTTGTCAAGGGGAGGGCTTGTACTCACCCAAGCAGTAATGAATGGTGAAGATTGACAAGGGAAGATATGAAAATTACGTACCTACCGTAATTCTTGATTTTCTCTTGTATCTTCACCATTCATTACTGATACCCACCCACCTTCCCTCAGTGGCCTCCTTCTATGGCGTCTCCTCCCGCCCTGCTCCTCTCTCCCCCAGCCTTTATGCCAAAAAAAAAACTATTTTTTCCCCATTCTCTTGAATGGATTCTCTTTTTCCTCAAGGAAGAGAGAGCGTCCGGTTGCAAAATTCTTTAATTCTGAGGGAACTCTTTCTGATTGCCCTATGGTGTGATTCCTTACCTTCTTCAGGTCATGTAGTTTCACAGCCTGGTGGCCATGCCCTGTCTTGGCCTCCTCAAAGTTTGGAATCCCCCTGGCAGGCATTATTTTTCAAAAGCTTCTGTCTGCCTTGTCTTAGCAAGTCGGATCGAGTTCCTCTCTATTTTTCTTACCGACTGCCTCCGAGAAGGCATGTTTTCTTCCCATATTTTCTGTGGTGGCACTTAACAAGGTGCTAAGGAACTTAGTCCTCTTACTGGATGGGCGCTCTTCCGGAACAGGTTCTGCTCGGACAGTCTAGGAGCCCTCAACTAGGATGAAGGGACTTGGCATGTTGAGAATTCAGAGAGTCTGCCCACTCTTGGGTCTGTTCGGAAGGTTCAGTGGAACCTCTCCTCAGTCCTAACAACTGGGATTCTTGCTCACTTATTAGTTTCGAGCCTATAAGCCTCTCAACCAACAATGCTCGATGGGCACTGTTCTCCTTCTCAACATGCCTCTTTCTTTCTTCTTCTTCTTCTTCTGCTCCTCTCCTCTCTCTGTTCCTCCCTAGAGCCTTCCGAAAGGAGGCCCTGTGGTCCCTTAGGGTAGGAATTCTCTCTCCTCTGTCTATTCTCCATCAGCTTATTCCTTTTTCAGTTTATTTCCTTTCCTTTTTTCTATCCCTCGGCTCTCTTGCCTCACTTTCTTTTTTCTTACACTTTATTTTCGCCTCTCTGGCTAACAGAACTGAGATGGAGGAGGGAGTCTGACTCCATGGCCACCCCTCGCGCATGGCGGTATGTCATCCTTGAGGGTGGGCGCGTTGGAGCCGACTCCCAAAAAAAAATAAAAAAAAACTCCTGAGGCGGTGCGCCTTCCGGCTTAACCTACGAGTAATGAATGGTGAAGATAATAAGAGAAAATCAAGAATTACGGTAGAGCGTATTTTCATTTCTTTCCGGCCATCGACTCGCCAGCATCAGCCTCACCGGACGCCCAATTATGACGGCATTTACCGAACCTTTCCAGCAAATTTCTTGCTCAACTAAATGTCGGCATCTCCTATTCCTTCCACAGAAGGACACCCCTCCAAGTGTGGCTGCAGCAAACAGACCCCTTTTAAGGATCTCCATTCGGCCTGTCTGCGTTGCCTAGGCCCGGAGCATGACATCAAGGCCTGCTCCATTTGTCAGCAGTTTAACAGCCACACCAGGATCCGCCGTCAGAAGGTACGTCAGGGGTTCCTGTTGGAGGAAAGATTAAAAACGATGGAAAAAGACCCTGCCTCCACAGGTGAGTCAGCCTCCAAGTCCCATAAACACCGGTAAAAACACCGGGAGAAGGCCAGGTCCAGAGCCCCGAACCGGGCCTCGGACTCACGCACCGGCTCAGGCTCCCTGCGCTCAGACCGCTCTCCTTCTAGGGCTCGCTCTCAGCCTCCTCCCATAAAAGTCAGAGCTTCAGGCGGTCTTTCGGCTTCTCTGCACCCACTCAAGACTTCCAGGACTTCGGACCCTTCTCTAACGCCGTCCCGGGCCTTGGCAAAATCATCCGACTGTCATCGATCCAAGTCCTCTTTGAAGTCTGCCTCTGCTTCCTCGGACAGACGCCGGGAACCCGACGCCAGATCGGCCTCCCAGGGGACCTGATCCCCCTCCCAGGAAGACGAAGGACCTGACGTCCTTCAAGCAGACAACAGAACCTAAGCAGGCTGCCGATCCTTTTCCTGCTGAACGCCTGTCGGACCAGATGTCCCTTAAGCACCCATTGGTCAAGCAACCTACGGAGCCGACTGCCCTCCCTTCACCGAGGTTCATCTGAGGAGGATTTGACAGGCAGTACTGAGGACACTGGGCTTCCTCGGGAGCCTTCACCCGAACTGGCGATGTCCTCGGACCAGACGCCCAATACCGGCAACAGGCTAACCTCGACACCAGGCCCATCGTCCGGCATGAATATTCAAGAAGTCAAAGATCTCTTCACTCTTTGGTGGAATACTTTTAAAAAAGATGTGGTCCCAGTAAAGCCTCCTCCTCCTCCTCCTCCCCAGGGTCCAGCAGCAGACCCCCGACCCCCAAGGAGCCTACACCACCTCCTAGGGGTAGATCCAGAGAAAGGAGAAGGCCCCCTTTATGGTCTCCCTCTGGGTCCTCCAACTCCAAGCGACCCAGAGGAAGAAGGTCCACTCCGCAGGGGGACGACCCTAGACCGACTCTTCAGATACCTCCAGGTCTCCTTCTCCCATAAGTATCCCATCGCCAGACCCACAAGACCTCCCCAGGTCACCTTCGGATGAGCCCTCTTTTTCTGAAATCATGTGGCACATCCAGGAGAATATGGGATGGGAAACTGAAGATCTAGACCCAAAACAACAGCGCCTAGCTTGACATCTTCAGCAGAAAGATCCTGAGCCTGTGGTGGTGCCACCCTTGGTGGACACCTTCGCGGACATCATCAAGGCCATGTGGAAACATCCACATTCCACCCCCGCTGTGCCGAAGAAGGCTGACCGACTGTACAGGCCCCGTATTTGATGCACCAACCCCTGGCTGATTCATTGGCCATCACGGCCTCTCATGACAGGTCTCAACGATCGCAACATTTGAGCACCCAGCCCCCAGACCAGGAATCCAAGTAATTGGATTCACTGGGTCGGCTCACGTATGCGGCTGCTACATGCTCCATCAGGTCACTGAACTATCTGACACACATGGTTCAGTTTCAGAATGCCCTATGGGAACAGGGCCAGGACCTGGTTAAAGTCCTTCCAGATGGTGAGCAGAAGGATGAACTCTTGAACCTTCTTCACACAGGGTCAGATGTGGGGACCCAAGTTTTGAGAGCCGCCTATTACTCAGCTGACCCAGCGACCAGGGGAACAGATTTACTCCAGACGTCCAGAAAAATATCCTGGACGTCCCTTACAACGGAGAGGTCCTGTTTGTTGAAGATTCCATAAAGGTAATCACCAAGTTACAGGACACCGGGAAGGCGGCGAGGACTGTACAGGCCATGCACAGGTCCAAGACTGGTTCCTTTCGTAGGAACCAGAATCGCTTTCGTGGCCGGCAACAACGGCAGCTGCCACATTCCGGCCAGCAGCAAAGGGGCAACTTCAACCACAAGGCCCAGCCTAAGTCTTCCCCAGGCTAAGGTCAAAGTTACACTAAACTGACCCAGCCTGTGGGAGGCAGCACCGCCAAAGCATGACTTCTTCCCGGCCCGCACCCTTCCTCTGGATCAACGGGAAGTAAAGGTCAAGGGTCGCATCTCCCACCACCTTTCAGGGTGGCAGACGATAACCGCCGACCGGTGGGTCCTACAATAGGCAGACAGAGGACACTCTATAGAATTCCTCGATCACTGACCTTCAAGGCCTCCCCTACTTATATGTTTGTTTACTTTCCCGTTACTCGGGACAGCACGCACTGCTCATTCAGCAGGAGGTACTAGCGCTTCTGGACAAAGAGGCCATAGAGTACGTACCACGGAACCAGAGAGGTGCAGGATATTATTCCCACTTCTTTCTGGTTCCCAAAAAGACAGGGGACCTCCGTCTGATCCTGGACCTCAGCGACCTCAACGCTTCAATGCTTTACAAATGCTTCCGCATGGTGACTCTTCCAGGGCTGATTTCCATGCTCAAGTAGGGTGCCTTCTTAGCGTCACTGGACATGCAGGATGCCTACCTGCATATCACGATAGCTTTGGTGCACAGAAAATTCTTGTGCTTAGAGTTTCTGGGTTGCCGTTATCGGTTCCAAGCCCTCCCTTTCGGGCTGCCCTCGGCACCTCAGGTATTCATGAAGTGCATGGCAGTCGTAGCGGCAGCTCTCAGGAGATAAGACCACTATGTATTCCCCTACCTGGATGACTGACTCCTCATGGCCCCCTCTTGGGAGGCCCTGATGTCCGTGATCCACTGTACTCCTTCTCTCTTCGGGTCCTTGGGCATCACCATCAAGCAGGAGAAGTCACACGTGGTTCCATCTCAGAGACTGCAGTTCATAGGCGCAGTCCTGGACACCATCCAGGGGAAAGCTTTTTTGCCCCAGGACAGAGCGGAGCACATCAGATTGCTCATAAGGGATATCTTGGTGAAGAAGACCGTTCTAGGGACATGGATATGTTGTTCATCCACACTACCTGGCAGGTTCCTTGCCGCTTTAAATCTTGCCAGAAGGTCTTCAAGCTGGCTTCTCCCACCCACCCGGGTGGTAAAACTCTTGGCTCCGCCCCATGACTCCAGATCTTCCTTACCGCTTGGAAGCTCAGGTTCCCTCCTTAACACTCTGCGTATAGACTGGATCCTAATTCTTCGGTTTGCCCGAAAATAATTCTAAAGTTTTCAAGACTTGGTCTAATTACTCCCTTGTGGCCTCGATGGACAAATCGACTCCAGATTCGGCCGGTGCCCATGCAGGCAGAAAATGTCCAGGATGGACCGCACCTCCACATCACGTCTACTGCCTCAGCCTGAGATCCGACCCGCGGGCCTGCGAAGTTATGTCGATTGTTTTGGCCAGCGTCCCAGAAGACCACACTGCCGGTTACAGCTTGGGCGCGGAAGCGCTACCCACCGGTGAAGTCCAAGGAGGCCCATTGGGTGGTGTCCGCTGCGGCTGGCTCGGCTGAGCAACTCAAGCAGATGATTGCCGTCGAGGAGGAGGTGGCCCAGGCCACATCCTCTTCCTCAGTCACGGCATTTATCCCGCTCTCTCTGGGATCCTCCTACACAGCTTCTTTTGAGGAGCTTTGCCAGTCCCTTTCCACGAAGGGAGAGGGCCATCGGGACACTCTTCTCGGTCCAAAGAAGGACTCGAAAGGTAGGTCCCACCGTCAGCGTTTGTGGGAACGGGAGCGGTCCCCTTCCCTGGACAGTCGACACTCGACTTCAGTCGAGGTTGCAGCTAAGGCCGCTGGCTTCACGGCGTCCCCGTCAGGTCAGCCAGCCAAGACGCCCATCGACACGGTCGAGATTTTTCTCGACCTGTCAGACGGGCTGTTGACTGGTGAAGCCAGCAACCCTTCTTCACCAGTTCCCCCCAGTGGAGACCGAGGACTTGCCTGCGCCTCCTGTGCCGGAGTCCCCGGTCAAGGCTCCTGAGCCGAGGGAAGAGCGGGTGTCTCCCGCCCCTTCCCAGACCCGCCCTCGGAAACCGAGGTCTCAGTCTCGGTCAGCCAATCCCCGCCGACAGCGGCGGTCTCGATCTCGGCACCACGAGGTAGCGGGCAGGCGCCACTCGTCTCGTCTTCCTCCCCTGAGAGAGGAGGCTTCGGCGCAAGTGCGTCGATGCTGAAGAGACTTAATGTGGCAGCAGTTACTTTTGTCCGGGAACAAGCGAGCGCCGTACGCTCCCCGGCCATCAAGTGGCTGTCACCCGAAGGCCAAACAACCCTCGCTGTAGTCGAGGGGTGCCCAAGCCTGGGCGATTTCGGCTGAAACCAGCTGCCCCACTAATTGTGGTGGAACCTCCGCCTCCACAACCGAAATCGGAGGCGCCGACCAAGGACTCTCGGTCGGGTCAGGGTCTGCCCCACAGGTTGTCTGTCACCATCACTCCCGACCGTCCACGGCAGGTGGAGAGTGGCTCAGACCCCAGGCAGCTCTTCGCAGACTCCTCGGAGTCTGACAACGACAACTCCCTGTTTTGCAGGCCCCTTGACCTGGAATCCTCCGGGGGGCAGTCGATGGACGAGAGCCCATCGTCGTTTATTGGTCTTCTTTGGCTCATCTCGGAGTCCACCGGGATGCAGCTCGAGCCTGTATCCAAGCGGGCCAAGTATCCACTGATGGAGATGCTGGACCGAGGGGATTCGCCCACGGAGGCCTTTCCGGTGGCTGAAGGCATTGTTGGCCCAGCCTTGGAGCTCTAGCAGCGGCCAGCTTCCTGCCTGCGCCTTTGGCCAGGATGGCCAGGAAGTATGCAGTCCCTACCAGCTCTTTCTCCGGTTTTTCGGAACACCTGTCTGCGGAGGGGTTAGTCACTGATAGCGTTCCGGGAATGCTAGGGATGTGGATAAGCCCCCGACAAGGAGTCCAAAAAGCTGGACTGTGCCGGGCGCAAGGTGTATGCTGTGTCCTCCCTAGGCCTCCGCCAGGCCAACTAAGCCATGCTGATGGCACACTTCTCCCATGCCCTCATGGGCTCCCTGGATGAGGTGATCCCTCATCTCCCAGCTGACCTGCAGACCACGGTCAAGCAGGTGTGGGACCAGGGAAGGGCGGTGGCAAAACAGCAGCTCCAAATGGCTCTGGACATTGGAGACTCCTGTGCCAGATCAGTTGCAGCCGCAGTAGCCATGTGCCGCAGAGCATGGGTGAGGATATCCACCTTCACAGCAGATACCCAGCATAAATTGGCAGACGTCCCCTACCTGGGGACTGAACTGTTCGGCCCTGGAGTGGCAGGCCACTTCCAGTGGATCGAAAAGTCCAATGCTAGCCTGGACTCAGTCACCTCTGCCCAGAAGGACAAGGGCCTTCGTCAACAACATAAGTCCATTCACCCTTCTGCACCTGCGGCACATCCGGCCCAACAACACCAGCATCAGGGCCAGCAGGCTCGCGCTTGGCATTCCAAAGCCAAGCCTGCGGCTTCCTCTAACAGGAAGCAGGGAGGAAAAGGCCTGGGAGGTCCCTCGGCCGGTTCCTCCTCCAAGCCTGCCCAGTGACGGGTTGAGGGGTGTCGCCCCCAGCCTCGTCACTCCCCTCTGGGATCCTCCCATGGGGGGACAGCTCCGCCACTTCCTTTCCGCCTGGTCCGCTATCACAACGGACCGCTGGGTGTTGGAGATGGTAGGAAAGGGCCTGCCTCTGGAGTTTGAGCAGGCCCCACCCTTCCGAGCCGTCGCCCCTCGGGGGGCTACTGGGTCCGCAGCCTCTCAGTTGGCTCACTGAGCCACCATTGCCCTGCTCCTCAAAAAAGAGGTGATCCGGAAGGTGATGGATCCTCCACCAGACCCGGGGTTTGTGTCCAGGTACTTTCTGGTCCCGAAATGGACAGGGGGCTGGCGCCGCATTCTAGACCTGCACAACCTGAACAGGTTCCTATGGTCTCGAACCTTCAGGATGGTCACTCTGGCTCAGATCATTCCATCCTTGGAACGAGGCATGTGGTTCTGTTCTCTGGATCTCTAGGACGCGTTCTTTCACGTACCAGTCAGTCCGTCCCACCAGAGAGTCCTTCGCTTCAGGGCAGAGGGATCCCTCTGTGAGTTCCAGGCCATGCCCTTCGGCCTTTCCCTAGCTCCCAGGGTCTTCACCAAATGCATGGCAGTGGTGACAGCATTCCTGCAGTGCCAAAGGGTCCGGGTGTACTCCTACCCGGACAACTGGCTGATTGCAGCCTCCTCCAGAATGGAGGTGGAACAGTCCAGAGATCTGGCTCTCCAGGTTTGCCCTCAAGTTGGCCTCCTCATCAACGAGGCCAAGTCGGAACTCATGCCAAAGCAGGTGATACAATTCATCGGGGCAGAGCTCGACTCTCTACGAGTCAGAGCATGGCTTCTGGTGGATAGGGCTGAGGTTCTTTCCTCCTTTGCCCAATCATTTCAGGTTGGGCAGTTGCGCCCTGCTCGGGACTTCCTGCGCCTCCTGGGCTTCATGGCAGCCTGCACCAGCGTGGTCCGTTGGGCCCATTGGTACATGTGTCCCCTTCAGTGGGGGCTGGCCAGCCAATGGTCACAGCACTCCGATCCCTTGGATCAGCTTGTGACAGTGACCCAGGGGATATGGAACGCACTCCAGTGGTAGACCATTCCAGCACATCTGCAGGAGGGCATCCCATTAGTCCGCCCCGAGCCGATGGGCTGTCTCTCTCTCTATCGACCGATGCCTCTGTGATGGGTTGGGGTGCCCATCTGGGGGAGCACAGAGCACACGGCCTCTGGTCCCCTCAGGAGTCCCGATGCCACATCAACCTGCTGGAGCTTCGAGTGGTTCATCTAGCCCTCACCGCCTTCGCTCCGTTTCTACGGGGTCAAGTGGTCCGGGTCCAGACGGACAATACCATGACCATGTACTACCTAAACCGCCATGGCAGGATGAGCTCCATGCCTCTGTGCAGGGAAACTCTCCGCATTTGGTCACTCATGCGCAGCCTGAAGGCGGATCTCCTTGCCATCCATGTGGCAGGAGCCTCCAACATTCTGGCCGATGCCCTAAGCTGGATAGGGGCTGCATCCCACAAGTGGTGTCTCCTGCTGGAGGTAGTACAAGATCTGTTCTCCCGCTGGGGCATGCCTTAGGCGGACCTGTTTGCCTCCAGGGAGAATGCGAAGCTGAGACTGTTTCATTCCCACCCCCCTCAGCAGGGCTCACTGCAGGGGGGATGCCTTCTTGAGGCTGTGGACCCCGGGCCTCTTCTACACCTTTCCCCCATTTCCCTTGATCCACAAGGTGTTTCTCAAGGCAAGGAGGGACAAGGCGCAGGTGATTCTGGTAGCCCCAGACTGGCCCCACCAGTTGTGGTATCCATATCTCCTCAGTCTCAGCTCCTGGCTCCCGAGGCGGCTTCCAGGCTGCCCGGACCTGATCTCAGTCAGTCAGGGGAAGGTATTTCATCTGGACCATCAGTCACTGCACCTGACGGCCTGGTTCCTGAGCGGCTAGAGTTCCAGGCCTTGGGTCTTTCTGACGAGGTCCTCAGCGTTGTTGAGGCATCCCGTAAGGAGTCGACCAGGAAATGCTACGCCTTTAAATGGAAGAGATTCTCCATTTGGTGTCAGGGCAAGGGCCTGGACCCTTCCTTTTGTTCCTTGGCTAGCATTCTGGACTACCTGTGGTCCCTTTCTCAGCAAGGGCTTCGGTCGACGACCCTCATGGTGCACCTGGCAGCCATCTGTGTTTGCCGGGCTTGGGCCGGGAAGCAGTCGGTGGCACAGGAGAAAGTGGTCGGGTGCTTTTTTGAAAGGCCTTGATCACATATCCCCTTCGGTGCGAGAACCTCCACCTCCGTGGGATTTACTGCTGGTATTGACTAAGCTCACGGGCAAGCCATTCGAACTGATGCACAGGTGTGACATTTCTCACCTGTCATGGAAGACCGCTTTCTTGGTGGCTATCACATCAGCCTGAAGGATGGGAGAGCTCCAGGCACTTTCCATCGAGTCTCCTTATCTGGTCTTCCACAGGGACAAGGTTGTCCTGCGCCCCCCACCTGAAATTCCTTTCGAAGGTGGTGTCGGAGTTTCACCTTAACCAGGTGTTGACTCTGCCAGTGTTCTACCCCAATCACACCTCGGAGGCCGAATATAGGCTCCATACTTTGGACCCTAGAAGAGCACTCGCTTATTACAAGGAGCGGACAGATGAAGTTCGGGGAGAGGTTCGCCAGCTGTTTGTCACCTCCGCTGAAGCTGCACCTGGCAGACCTGCAGCCAAGCGGACGATAGGCAGGTGGGTCACCTCCTGCATAGATCTCTGCTATAGTTTGCCGGGCATGGAGCCTCCCAGGGGGATAAGAGCTCATTCTACCCACCATACCGCTGCATCGGTGGCTGCTTCCAGGGACGTCCCTGTCCAGGAAATCTGCAGGGCTGCTACCTGGAAGTCAGCATACACCTTCATCACCCACTACCACATAGACTTTGAGTCACACCGGGATGCTGGTTTTGGGGCCTCGGTTCTCCAGTCATTATTCCCCTAAGTAGAGGGTGTGCACCTTGCCTCCCTTCTCCTGGAGAACTGCTAGGAGTCTGCCAGATAGTGTGGATGAACAACATATCCATGTCCCTAGAAATACAGGTTACTCACCTGTGACAGGAGTTCTAGGAATGGTATATGTTGTTCATCCTGACTACCCACCTGGCCTTGACGCACAACCTGGCTTCCAGCGGGCTAGATCTGGCGTCATGGGGCAGAGCCAAGAGTTTTACCACCCGGGTGGGTGGGAGGAACCAGCTTGAAGACCTTCCACAAGATTTAAAGCATCAAGGAACCTGCCACAAGTGTGGATGAACAACATATGCCATTCCTAGAACTCCTGTTACAGGTGAGTAACCTGTATTTCCGGCAATATTGGTCCTTTGCCTGCTCGGACACATGGCTGCGGCCATTGCAACAGTCCCTTTAGCCCATCTCCACATGTGGGTGACCCAGTGGATGTTACGGGTGCAGTGGGATCAGAAGCAAGACCATCTGCAGCATCAATCAGGATCCGAGCGCCATCATTGAGGGATTGGCAATGGTGACTTCGTCTAGAAGCACCTGTCGTTGGAAGTCCCCTTCGTTGCATTGTCTCTGGTTGTGACACTCTCCACGGACGCTTCGGGGTCCGGTTGGGGAGCGCACCTCAACAGTGTTAGGTCTCAGGGCTCGTGGACAACCCAGAAAGCTCATTTTCACATAAACATTTTGGAGATCGGTCCTTTGTGTCTTGCAGGCTTTCCAATCGGAGATTCCACTGGGTACACTTCTGCTACAATCAGACAATACCGCGGTGATGTATTACCTCAACAAAAGAGGCACTCATTCCTACCCTCTTTGCAGGGAGGCCATGAGGGTGTGGGACTGGGTACTGTAACATGGCGCAAACCTTATTGCTGTACATGTTCCAGGAGTGGACAATGTTATCGCAGACAGTCTGAGCTGATCTCAGGCCAGAGTCCACGAATGGGAACTACTCCAAGAGGTTGTAGAGAATCTGTTTTGCAGATGGGGGACACCAGAATTAGACCTTTTCATGTCCCCATCCAATGCAAAACTGCCCAATTTCTGCTCGCCAGACCCAGGGCCAGGTGTTTTCTGGTAAGACATGTTGTCCCTCTCCTGGACGGGCAAATTCCTCTACGCATTTCCTCCCTTCCCATTGATCCAGAGGGTTCTTCTGAAACTCTGCAGAGAGCAGGCGATGCTGATCTTAATCGCGCCCTTTTGGTCCAGGCAGATCTGGATCTTCCTGGACATAAAGTCTCCACCATTGGAGCCATGAGAAGCGGCGCCATGAGCATCAGCTCATGCGGTAATGACTATCTCGGCATTGACCCTCCAACCACCTCAGTTCCTTTTTTCCCCGCCATCAAGTGCACTTCAGTGATGACGTCACTCCCCCTCCGGGAGTCAAACTTCAAACTAGCAGCATAGTTTTCAGTTTTATTGTTTTGTAATATTATCTCGAATAAGTACCGCTTAGTTTATTTACAGTATTCTTATTAAAGAAAAGAGGTCTCAGCCTACATTGATGGAGTCGACCATGAGCGCGTCGGGTGACGGTAGGGAGACTCCGTATGAAAGCTGTTCAGTCAGCCAGACTGGGTCCGGTCTGCCGCCATCTCCGGAGGGGTTCTGACAATGGACGGTCCAGTGCCGAAGGATGGGCAGTCCCAGGCTATAAGTAAGCGGTCCGATTCCTCTGCACTTCGGCCTTGAGCTCTTCTTCGACCCGTGGTCAAAAGAAGACATCACTCAAGGTCCCCACAGTATGTCTGCGTAGGCGGTCAGTTATTGGGGCTAGTTACTGGTCTTCTTCGGAGTCACATTTGCTTCCGCTGCCAAACTCTTCAACATTGGAGCCCTACACCGCCCTCTGGTAGGTCTTCAGATGAGCAGTTTCATCAGTGGGCTGCTTTTATGGAGCAGTGGGCTCGGAGGTTGGTCCAGTTGCCTGGCCTGGTCACTCCGGAGCCTTTGGAGTTTCCGGGGGATCTGGTATGGTGGTTGGGCCTCTCTAGTCGCGCGGCGCCCTCTTCAGTTCCGTTGACTCCACGCTTAGGTGCCCGCCCCTTCCCACATGGCTGCGGCACAGGGGGCCACACCAATGCCTCAATCTCCTGGTATTCGTCCTTCTTGCTCCTCAGATCCTGTTTTTCAGAGCCTCGGGATGTTTTCGGCGCCTTCTGCATCGAAGGCTGATGACTGAGGATGAGTAGACGGGGATTTACCAGACTTCCTGTCAGACGTCCAGTTGCAGCCTGGGACATTAATCTCGTGCTAGACATGCTCACTAGAAAACCTTTTGAGCCACTAGCTACCTGCAAATTGAAATTCCTCACTTGGAAAACGGCCTTCCTGGTGGCCATCACCTCAGCCCGCAGAGTTTCTGAAATACATGCTCTGGTAACAGACGCTCCGTACGCTGTTATAAGGATAAAGTAGTTCTTAGGACTCATCCTAAGTTCCTCCCTAAGGTTGTCTCAGAATTCCATTTAAACCAACCTTTGGTTCTACCTACTTACTTTGCTGATTTGCAGAATGAAGGAGAATGTACCCTTCATTCCTTAGATGTTAGAAGAGCTTTGCACTTCTATTTAGATAGAACAAAGGAAATTCGCAAAGCTCAACAACTGTTTGTCTCCTACAGTGAGACCCGGCTGGGTCAGCCTGTTATCAGATGCATTTCAGCATGGTTGGTGGCATGCCTTCCCCGCTGTTATTCCATGGCACAGGTCAAGCTGGAGGGCAGAGTGTATGCTCACTCTACTAGAGCAGTTGCGGCATCCCTGGTAGAAATCTGCAACATGCCCATTGCGAACATTTGCAATGCGGCTACTTGGAGCTCAGTGCATACTTTTATTAAGCACTATGCACTGGACGTCCATGCCAGACGAAACCTTTTGTTTGGCAGGACTATCCCTAATGGACTTCTGTCCTGAATTCGGTACTCTCCCATAAGTGTGAATGAGTGGTGGAGACTTTATGTCCAGGAAGATATGGAAATTACATACCTACCGTAATTCTTGATCTTCTTGGATGAAGTCTCCATCACTGATTCACATGCCCACCCTCCATCCCCTGAGTTCACTTCTCTATCTTGGTCTTCACCCCCTCAATGCTTAGGCAGTGAAGACTTCTTTGTTGACCCTTCTTATATGGGTCGTTCAGACTATCTTATGTCCAATTGTGTTAGACTGGCCTTTCTAGGTTAGTTGCACTGCACCTCCTCGGAAAAAAGGTACTAAGGCAGTTGGAGGGTCGACACTGAGATAGTCATTACTGCAAGAGCTGATGCTCACGGAGCCACTTCTTGTGGCTGCATCTCTGGCGCTGACCCTCTGCAAAAAGTTTGCTCCCACTGGGTTCTAGCACCTCTGGCGTAGTCCCATAAGTGTGAATGAGTGGTGGAGACTTTGTCCAAGAAGATCAAAAATTACGGTAGGTATGTAATTTCCATTTCCTTCTGCTGTACCAACTTTCTCAGGAACCGCCGGTGCCTCTGCCAATCAGCTCTCACTTATTGTCCCAGGAGGTAGGATCCTTGGTCCATCCAGACCTTCGCTCTCTGAACCTGCACGCCTGGCTCCTAGAGACATAGCAGTCATGCACTACAGGGTCTCACAAGAGGTAGCAGATGGTCTAGCGGCTGCTAGAAAAACCGGCCACTCGTGCCATGTATGCCATGAAATGGCGCAGATTTTGTCTCTGGGCTCAAGCACGGGGACATTCCCCGCTGGATTGTTCTGAGGGTTCGGTATTAGACTACCTCCTGTCCTTATTTCAGGCAGGCTTGGCCTACTCCTTGATCAAAGTACACCTCTGTGCCATCTCAGCCTATCACACACCTATAGGCCTACGGTCCATATCCCAGTTGGAAACCACACGTGTCTTCTTGAGAGGCGTTCTCCACCTTAGGCCTTCGATTAAGGACCCCATTCCTCCATGGGACTGACTCTTCATCCTGGAGCAGCTTCGCTGCCTCCCTTTTGAACCAACCCAGCGGATTCAGACTCGTCTTCTTGCATGGAAGACATTATTTTTAGTTGCTGTTACTTGTTAGAAGGATTTCTGAACTCCACGTACTCGTGTGCAAAGAACCTTATTTGGTTTTTCACCAGGACAGGGTGTCCCTAAGGACAAATGCAAAATTTCTGCCTAAAGTGGTCTCAGCCCTTACCCTTAACCAGGATATCGACCTACCAGTGTACTTTCAAAAATACTCCAACAGAGGAGAGGCCCTGCTGCACACTCTTGATGTGCATAGGTGTCTAAGATATTACCTGACCAGAACCAGACAACTCCGTAAATCTGATCATCTTTTTGTCTCCTTCGCCCATAGGATGCTGGGTGCTATGGTCTCTAAGCAATCTCTTTCTAGATGGCTCATTCATTGTATCACATTCTCTTACCAGAAGTGTAACAAGTCCCTACCGGGCTTGGTTAAGGGACATTGCATAAGGGGAGTGGCTACCTTCTTTGCTGCTCTGAAGAACGTGTCCACCTCAGCCATCTGCACAGCAGCTACTTGCACAGCTTTATCAGGCATTATAGCCTGGACGTTGCTTCATGGCGAAGAGCTAGTTTTGGTCTAGCAGCCCTTCAGGGACTTCTATCCTAGGTTCCGGTTCAACTCTTGATCTCTCCCTAGCCTCCTCCCATTTGAGAGGGATTTCCAGAATTGCTTGGGAATTCGTCCTAATGGTGTAACCTGCTGCAAGAGCTGTTTCTCGAAGTAAAATAGTACAGTTAAGTAAGAACTTACCGTAACAGTAGGTCTTCAAGAACAGCTCTTGCAGCAGGTAGTTTCCCTCCCACCATCCCCTCTGGAGGTAGAGTTGTTCCATTTGTTACTTCCTAGGATTCGGTGTTTTCAACACCTCCCTGCTGCATACTTTCTTTGAAGGCAGATCCTCGGTCTCCACTTCAGAACTCATCTAGCGGCTGGGAGTCTCCAGTGGGAGAACTGAGGATTCTGGGGGACCGCCCCCTTTTGTATGATGCCTGATGTTGGGGGCGGTCCCCGCTGGATACTGATAGCTAGAAAATTTCCGTGGGGTCCTGGCGCCTGCCGGCTTCAGTCTTAATGGTATAACCTGCTGCAGAACCTGTTCTCGAAGATCTACTGTTACGGTAAGTTCTTATGTAACTGTACTTTCCTTCACATTCCTAATGCTCCTGTGAGTCTTATGCATCCTGTCTCCCCCCCCCCCCTTGAGACTTTATCACAATCAGTATGGGAGAGGTTGGGTCTGATTCCTTCTGTGGCCAAGTCCATAAACTGGAAATATGCCCCTCCCAAGGAGAGAACTTTCTTGGCATCGCAACCTATTGCAGATGCTTTGGTTTTCCTTGTGGAGAACGACAACGCTGTTCTCCCTCAGGAGACTTCAGCACACCCTATCAATAAGGAATCTCATAAAACTGACACCTTGGGGAAACGGGCTTTCACAGCTACAACTCTGGACATGCATATTGCCAGTTATATGGGGCACTTCTCCCAACATGAGTATGTGCTTTGGAACTCTCTTAAATCTGTGGCCGAGAATCTTCTGGAGCCTGACTCTACTTTGCAGCTTCTGCAGACTATTGCCAGGGGCATAGAATCTAACAATCATCAGCTGAAAGCTTCTGTGGATGCCTATGACACTGCCGCCAGGACTGCTGCCACCAGAATCTGTATCAGGTGGCACTTATGGCTCAGAACATCGGGATTTTCTCATGATGTTCAGCAACAGGTCTTGACTGTCCCCTTTGATGGTGCTTATCTGTTTGGCCCTCAGGCTGGGCAAGCACCAGAGGCCACCCAGAAAACTAGGACAGCTGTTAAAATAGCCAGACTGTCTCCTTCAGTTCCCCAGTGGGGCAGGAACCGTCAGTTTTTCATAACAGGCAGCCCTTTCGAGGAAGAGCTGGCGGAGCCTTAACAGGACCCAGCCTCTCAGCCGTGAAAGAAAATGCAGTACAAGGCACAGGACCCAAAAGGGCCTAGTGCCACCCTCTGAAAATCTGGCCCCTATCTCACCACAGCTGCCTGAAGTGGACATTGCACAGCAGTGGGAGGTCCTCTGACTCGGTGTTACAACCAGTGGAAGTCCATCACCATGGACAAATGGGTCCTCAGGATTGTTCAAGAGGTTACTCTCTCAGTTTCGCAGAGATCCCCCTGGATCTTCCACCCAAATGACAGCACAGCCTGTCCGTAGTTCAGTCAGACCTCACTTCTGAAATACAGGGCCTTCTCAGAAACAGGGTAGTAGAAGTTGTTACTGGGGAAGAAAGGAACACAGGTTTCTACTCCCATTACTTTCTGGTCCCAAAGAAGACAGGCGTCATGGGCCCAATTCTAGACCTCAGAAAGCTGAACAAGTTTTTGTTCCAGAAGTTCAATATGGTCTCCTATGGGACAGTCCTTCCTCTTCTCCAACAGCATGACTGGCTGGCATCCCTGGATATGCAGGACACCTACCAGCATGTTCCAGTACACCCAAGTCACCACAGGTACCTCCGTTTTGTGATCTTGGGGCAACTTTACCAATTCAGAGTCTTGCCCTTTGGGCTCTTCTCAGTGCCTCGAGTCTTTACAGAGTGTTTCGCAGTTCTCACTGCATGCCTCAGAAAGCACTGCGTTCAAGTCTTCCACCCCTTTCTTCAACACCCTGGACAGGACCACTCCGGAGGCTTGCACCTCCATTAGATACCTCGGGATCTGGCTCGATCAGCACCTCGATTTTTTTGTACATGTTGATGCCATCCACTAAAAGCTCCACCCCAAGTTGAGTGCCCTATATCGCAACCGTAGTTGCATCCCGCTGCCAGCCCGCCATGTACTTTTATAGAAAATGATTCTCCCTGTATTCGACTACGGGGACGTAGTCTGCAGTGCCGCTCCTAAGTCCACCCTAGCCAGACTGGGCCCCCTTTTCCATTCATTCTACTGTTTCACCCTTGATTGCCCGCTCACCACGGCTTTTGCTACCGGACTCTCAACCTCCCCTCGCTCCAAGATTGTAGACAGTCCCACTGCGCGAGTCTCATGGCTAAGTTCTGGTCCCAGTCCTTGCCACCATAGCTCACATCCGTCCTAACAGCTTATGCCCCTCCTGCGTACTCTCTCAGAAATTTTAACACCCATCTTCTGGCTGTGCTGTGCATGTCCTCCTCAGCTGGCCAGGCAGCCTTCAGACATTGCACGCCTAAATTGTAGAACTCCCTCCCCATGGACATCCGGCACACGCCCCCAACTCAGCACCTCAACTCTCTCATCAGTGCGCATTTCTCCTCCACCTGTGCCTGCAGCTAAGATGAGTCTGTTTACCCACAATGGCCTAGATCACTGTTTTGACCTTGGTTTGATTGATGTTTTGCTTATCCTCGTTTTACCTTGTTACTGTACTACATGTGTTGTCATGTACTTGCTTAATTGTTCTCCCATTTTTACTACCTCCCTCTGTTATATTCATTGTTAGCATTAATTGTATTTTGTATATATATCATGTCTATTTTGCACTGTCCCCTTCCCCCAGGACGCACCTGAAATTGAGCAGTATTCTACTCAGTGTGCCTTCCTGGTAAAACATTTAAATAAATAAATACTACATTGCCTTGGTCACAGACCCTCTGTATACTGTCTTTCACAAAGACAAGGTGGTCCTCTGTACTGGCCCTAAATTCCTACCCAAAGTGGTTTCAGAACTCCACCTCAACCAGCTGTTGGTTCTCCCCACTTATTTCTCTAATTTCCAAAATGAAAGAGAACGCACACTTCTTTCCTGGATTTTAAGAGAGCCTTATAATTCTACATTGGTAGGACTGGGGACATCTGCCAATCGAAGCAACTCTTTGTGTCATTCAGTGCAGCCCGGCTGGGTCAGCCGGTATCCATCAGATGTATCTCTGCTTGGATAGTGGCATGTCTTCACCATTGCTGCTCAGTAGCACAGGTCAAGTTGGAATGTCAGGTACACGCCCACTCAACTAGAGCACGTGCTGCATCTCTGACAGAGATGTGCTCTGTTCCCATTGCTGATATTTGGAAAGTAGCTACTTGGAACTCAGTGCACACCTTTGTGAAGCACTGCATTCTGGAGGTCCATGCCAGACAGCATGCTTCCTTTGGTAGGACAGTCCTTATTGGAATTCTGTCCTGAATGAGCTGTCTCCTGCCACCCTGCTCAGGGGATTGGTTTAGCTTGGTACTGTAACCCAGAAGTATGAATAAACAGTGAAGACTTTAAGTCTAGGAAGATTTGAAAATTAAATATCTACCCTAATTCTTGACCTTTTTGGACAAGTCTTCATCTTTTATTCATACGCCCACCCACTATCCCACGGGCTCACTCATTCTGTTTCTGGTCTTTACTCCCTCATTGGTTGGACTGTGAAGACATTGTTTAAATTGACCTTTCTTATACTGGTCAGGAAGGGCCATCTTATGCCCTTGTTAGGTTAGTGTTTATCTAGTTTTATTGCACTGCACCTCCTCGGTAAAAAAGGAACTGAGGCGGCTGGAGGGATGACGCCGAGGTAGCCTATATAGACACAAGCTAATATTGCAGTGCCACACATTCAGGCTCCTACCCTGGCACCCGGCCCTCCTGAAGATTTTTGGCTCTCGCAGGGTCCTAGTGCGTCCGGCTTGAACACAGAAGTGTGAATAAATGGTGAAGACTTGTCCAAGAAGATCAAGAATTATGGTATACTAACATACTAAAATGCCAGCAGAATAGGCCTAACGGTCTTTTGTGTCTGCTCGTTTGGTCAGCCCCCACCCTGGGTGCTGACCTTGCTGTCCCCCTCGCCTTCTCCCTTCCCAGTTCCGGATATTCTTGCTGCATTGGATTTTGCTTCCTGAACCCTTCCCCTGTACCTGTCCCACCCCTCTTGAACCCCTCCACTGTCTCTGCCTCCACCAGCCCCTAGGTAGTGCATTCCATGGCTCCACCACCCTGTCAGTGAAGTAGCACCTCCTCCTTTCTCCCTAGATCTTCCCCCCCAGCTTCCACCCATGCTCTCAGTGGCCCTTCCTCCTTCCTTGAAGCACCCTGACTGTTCCTCCTCTATTTACCCTCTTCATGTACCTGAGACCTCTAGCATGTCCCCGGTCCCTTCTGTCTTCCAGTGTGTACATATTTAGCTCTTGGGGCTCTCCTCATGGTCCTTCCCCAAGCCCCAAATCATTTTGGTTGCCCTCCTCTGGACCCTCTCCAGGAGGTTAATGTCCCTCTTTAGTGTGGCCTCCAAAACTGCATGAGTACTCCAGGTCAAGCCTCACAAGCAGTTATACAGAGGAGTATCACTTCCCTCCTTCTGGAGGTGATCCCCTAGTGATGCATCCCAGCATCCTGTTGGCCTTGGCTGCTGCCCTCCTACAAGTCTCAGAGTTGTTCATCTTGACATCCACCACCACCCCAAGTCCCTCTCAGCCATTAAGGACATAGTATTCCCCAGGGTACATTTGGCCTGGGTTCAGCCCAGGTGGAGTACCTTGCATTTCCTACATTGAACCTCAGCTTCCACTTTCTAGACCGCTCTTCCAGAGCCTCCAGGTCCCCTGCAGGGCCACCCTCCCTCCTCCCATCCACCACGCCCCCAGTTTCGAGTCATCTGCAAGAGACTCATCTCACTCCTGATTTCTGTCCTTATGTCAGATCGTGGCGTTGAACAGAAGGGGCCCAAGGACTGATCCCTGTGGGACCCCACTAATGACCCCTCCTTGGGATGAGACTATCCCACAACTACGACCCTCTGGGTCCAGTCCTGGAGCCAATTGCTATCCATCTGATCATCTGGTTTCCCACCCCATTTCTCCTAGCTTATCCAACAGGCCCACGTGAGGAACAGAGTCAAATGCCTTGCTGAAGTCTAGAAAGAGGACATCCACTGGTCTACCCAGATCCAAGGCATTTGTCACCCAGTCATAGAACTCCACCAAGTTTGTCTGACACGATTTCCCTGGGATGAATCCATGCTGTCTATCGTCCAGGCACCTTGACTTATCCAGGTCCTCCCCTAGCCTCTCCTTGACAATGCCCTCCATCACCTTGCCCACCACCGATGTCAGGCTGACAGGCCTGGAGTTCCCTGCCAGCTCCCTGGATCCCCCCTTGTGGATAGGCACTATATGCGCCACCTTCCAGTCTTGGGGCACCCACCCTGTCCTCAGAGAGATGGTGAAAAGCTCTGCCAGGGGTTTCGCCAGGACATCTGCAAGTTCCTTCAGCACTCTAGGATGTAATTTATCTGGCCCCGGTGCTTTCTCCGTCTTAAGGGAGCCGGGCTTCCCTCAATCTCTGCTGTGATTTCCACTTCTGGTACCTTCTCTCCTGCTTAGCCTCCCCCACCTGCCAGTGATGCCCCCCTCTCCCCAGACCTGCCGATCGGTGAGGGTCCCCCTCCTCATTATCTCTGTCTCTCTCATGTATGATGCAGCATCCCCATTTTCCCTGGTGAAAACTGAGGTGAAGTACTCATTTAGTACCTCAGCCTGCTCCCCTGGGTCTTGTGCCCATCTCTCCCCTGATTTAATCCTGCTAATCTGCCCCTTCACCCTTCGTCTTTCCCCAATGTATCTAAAGAACCCCTTTTTCCCTCTTCTAATTTCCCAGGCCAGGTTCTGCTCCTTCCTTGCCTTAGCCGCCCTCACCACTCTAGTGGCCCTTCTAGCCATCAGCTCGTACTCCCCTCGATCCCTTTCACTCCTTGAGCACTTGAATTTCTTATAGGCTGCTTTCTTTCCCGCACCACCTCCTGGGCCTCCTGGTCCACCAACAGGGTTTTGGGCCTCCACGCATTTCGTCTTACTCTTGCACAGGTGCTGGTAGCATCCTGCACCTCTCCTGATGATTGCCCACCTACTATCAGCGTCCATGTCTGGCCCAATCCCATCCAAATGCTCCTAAGGATCCTTCCCATTTCCTAAAATCCACGCCCCAGTGATTTACTTCGTCTTTATGCAGCCTTCACCCCTCCTAGTTCCAGGCAGGAACCAGACGTGGCATGGTCACTCCCTAATGGGTCCCCCACCTCCAGGCCCCAATCTGGTCTCAGTCCGCCGGACCAATCCAGTACCCAGGCTCTCCTGGTTTGAGTTCCCTCACCTGCTGAGTTAGGAATGTCGCCTTGAAAGACATCCAACAACCTCTGTTCCCTGGTCACAGAGGATGTCAATAGTCTCCCAGTCTGTTCCTGGCATGTTTCGTCCCCCAACACCACCACCGTTCCTCTGCCCAGTCTGCAGTGTCTCTAACATCTGCCCCAGACTGTCCTCAGCTCCTCCGCCAGGGCAGGGGTCTATACACCACTCCTATTTTTACTCTCTTGCCCCCTTGTTATCAGGTGACCCAAATCGCCTCCACGGTTCCCTCCGCCTCCTCTACTCCCCTATGCCAATGCAGTTTTTGACTATCATTGCTACCCCCTCCCTTCCCTCCCCTGTCCTTCCTGAACATAGTGTAACCCTCCAGGTTCAGGTCCCAGTCATGTCTTGCAGTGGCCCAAGTCTCAGTGACGCTGCACATCACTGCTCCCTCAGTTAACATCGCTAGACTCAGGCATTTTTGTTGCCCAAGCTCCTGGCATTTAGCAGGACTACCTTCCACCCTTTCCCTGGTTCCATTTCCCTGCTCGTGTTCCCATAGGGATTCTGTTTTCTCCTGGTCTGCACTTTGCCAGTTGGCCTTTCCTGCAATCCTCCTGGTCCCCAGGGGTGGAGACAGAGTCCCTCCTTTATCGCACCCCTTGACAGCCTTTTCTCCATCCCACCCCCTTCACAAGTTTAAACCCCACTTTTCACCAATGAACTCCTCTATTTTCAACTAATGATTCCTTCTCAAATTGAGATGTAGTCTATCTCTAGCATACAGCTCCTTATCCTCCCAGGTCTCCCCAATCCTCCATCAGCCCATACCCTCTGGCCTCACACCACTCCCTGATCCACTGGTTTATCTCCTAATTTTCCTTTTGTGTTCCCACCCTAGCCCTTGGCACTGGCAGGATTCTGAGAAGGCAGCTGCATCCTATGTCATGACAGACCCTGGCGAGCTCCTGAATCTTGCCTGTATCTCTGGCTCGCTATTTCCCTCAATGTCATTTGTACCCAGGTGGACCAGTATGTCTGGGAACCCCACAGTCCTTTGCCAGCTGATATACCCGTGCTTAGCCCTGTGCCGTCAGTCCAGGGAAGCATCTTGTTCTAACTGGCCAGGCTTCTCCTCCCTATCCCATTTGATACCCCTGATCATAGAATCCTCCGCAGGAGCACTCTGACCACTCCTTTTCCTCCATTCCCCTTTCCATGTCCCTCATCCTTTCTACCGCCCTCCACCCAGCTGGCTCCTTGTTCCTCCCCTATCGGGTGCCACATACCACCCCTCCTTATTTACCATGGCCACCTCCCCTCCAATCCTATGCCTCCTCCTCCTGAGTATCCTTCTGTACCTTGCTAATTCCCCCTCTGCTCGTAACTGGTCCTTCTCCCCATCTGCTAAACTAGCCTGACTCATCCTCCCTTCCTTCCTGTCTCCATTTAGTTCCTCCTTGCTCGTCAGGTGCTCCCTGGCCTAAACCCTCAGTCCCTTTACTGAATCCTCCTTGTACTTAGTCCTTCTCCTTCTCCTTTCCTCCCAACTGGTCCTTCTCCTTGCGCTTTCCTCCCTCTTCCCCTGCCCATCCTGCTCTGATTCCTGCTCCCCCCATTCTCCTGCATTCCAGGTCCCCCTGTTCTTCCTGCTATCTGGCCCTGCCTCCTGCCTCCCACTCCTTTCCATCTCTAACCACCTCTGTCGTGGCTACATCACCCCCTCATCCTTGAGCAGAAGAAGAAATAAGCGGTTACTGAGTACAAGGTCTGATCCACCTCCTCGCCTTGCTTCCTTCTGTCCAGCCCTGGCATCTGTCTACTTCCTGAGAATGTTGTCCCTCAAGTCCCCTCTGTAGAGGGTCCCCAGTTACCTGCCTGCTTCCTTGGTAGTGTCCTTTTTGGATCCCCTCTGCCAGGGTCCCTATGTGACCCCTGAGTATTCTCCTGCACTCCTTTGCTTACACCCCTACCCCCAGTGCTTGGTGCAACCCTGGGAGATTTCCAGCCCCCTTCCCCAACCATACCACCCCTTCCCCAGCTTTCTCCTCATCCCGACCTCCTCCCTAAGCTGTGCTAGCTGGTAGCATACTGGGCAACCACCAAACTTCCAAGCCCAGTCCAGTATCATGGCTGCTCCACACCCTGTGCACCCCACCACCCTCCCAAAGATGCCGGCCCTAATGATGTGTGTTCCATCCCTTCAAATAGGTTTCCTTGGGTGAGCCACCAGGTTCCCCCTAGTCCAAGATACCCTACTGCTAATCAGGTCACCCACTAATCTTAGAGACAGTCCCACTGTACACCAGTAACTCTGTTACTAGGTGCAGTACAACATTAAACTTATAAGGAAATGAACAACTCCCTCGGCTCCTCTCCAACCTTTAAATCCAACCCCAGTGGCTAGAACTACATGAGCTGCACCAGCAGCCTTTTCCCTCAATTGCAGGGCAGGTGTTTCCCCTATAAATTTGCAGACTTCTGGGGAGGGAGTGGTGGGGAGGGTGGGTCTTGAGCAGACACCTGACAGAGAGAGGTGTCAGCCTGTGTCTCCCCTCCAAGCCCTGCAGCTAAAGAACCAGGCCCAAGCAAATCCCACCAAATGGTTTGAAATCAGAAGAAATAGGCCTCTACCAGCGCAGCCTGTTACACAGTGAAACATCCACAAAAAGAGCCCCACTTACAGCCACCAAATCAGTTTACAAACATCCAGCATCCCCAAAAACAATACCCTGCTAGCCCCTTAGAAATAAGAAAGAAAAGAACTAACCTACCAAGTAAAATCCACAAGAACCCTGTGAAAACAACAGCAGCAGCAGCAGCTACTGTCCTGGAACACAACTGATCCTGTCCCCTTCCAGTTCTTTCGTACATGGTATGTACGTGTTTTTCTTTTTCTGAAGGGAAAAGCTAAGGTAGATGCTCAGACTTTTGAGCACAATACACTGGCATTGAAATTGAAAATGTTTGACCATGAACTAAGCCCTGTCCCCCTAACTACTTTCCAAGAAGTAGTTAATCCTAGATATTTATGTCGCAGTTCTAGGGATCACTGTTGAAGATCGCTGTATATGAACAGTGGTATGTCACAAGTAAAAGTCAGTGTCAGTGGCTCACTAGGTAGCACACTCGCCTCTGAGGCCGGGAGATCAGAGGGCTGTGGGTTCAGTTCCCACATCTGGCACTTAGGTTAATATCCCAGTACTGACACTGTAATGCAGCATGAGAGGGGTGCTGCATTTCTGAGGTGCCATCTTTCGGATGAGACGTTAAACCGAGGTCCCATCTGCCTGGATTGGTGGTAGTTCAGGTGGATGTTCAAAGATCCATGGCACTACTGAAAAGTGCAGGGAATTTCCGTGTCCTGGCCAAATTTCCCTCATTCACTAAAATACCACCAACAGCTTAATCTGGTTCAAGGTCAGTTGGCATTCATCTGTATCCCCTTCCCTGGGTCGTGCCTGAAAATAGGCAGGATTTGTCTAGTGCACTTACCCGGTCAACAAAAGCAAAATAAAATAAAAATAAATAAATAAAAAAACCTCCCCAACACATAGGCGCACACACATACACACCCCTCCAAACAGGGATGTTCTGTTGCTTAATCCCAGAATTACTGCAGTCATTCTTTCCCAGCATATGTCACTTCTCCCAGGTGGAGAAACACCACATAATGATACCCTTATGAATATATAAAAGAAGAAGAATGGAAACTGTAAATTGATAAGAGTAATTCCAGATCTTCCTCGAGGATATCTTTTCCTTAGGCCACAGCTTTGGAATCCATACCCATGTCTGCACTAGGACCAGATGGAAACTTCTGTTAGCCGGGGCCACCCACAATGACATCATGTGTCAGCATTTACATAAATGCGGGCGGCCCCATCTCTTCTCAGTTCTTTTCCCACCATCAATTGCAGTTGTTGGACCTACTATGGAAACACTTGCCAACTAGCCATTTTCATTTATTATTTTATTCTAAAGTAATCACTAATGTTTTAGTGATACCACCACCTTTACATGCCACCAAAATGAGTGACATTGTTCTGGTAATGTTAGTGCAGAGAAAAGATTTAAAAGGATGATGTACTAGAAGTATGTGTCTGCTGTTTAGGCCTCTCTCACAGTGTCCGCACTTGTGAGACTTGCCAGGGCTTTCGGTCAAGCAGTCAGGTGACTCAGAAGAAAGGCACTGGAGAAGGTTTTATTAGAAAAATTCTAGTGGCCATGGAAAAAGCCCAGGGTCAGAAAGTGGCGTCACCAGCCCCATCGACCAATTCACAGTCATCAAAGTCTAAAGACTGCGAAAAAGACAGGTCATCATTGGGACACAAGCATAAGATCAGGACAGCTCTGCTTCCCCAGTGAGGTCTAGGTCACTTTTGCAGTCTGCAGGTAACTGATCTGCATCGTCATCGTCCACCCCGACAGTGGTGGCACCAGCCCTTCCCCCAGTCGACCAAACACCAAGGTTGTAGGGATGTTGTAATATGATGATATATCATAATTACCACTGACGATAATTTATCATTGTAAAAAACAATACCGCGACTATCGTGCAGCATGATATACCACAATATACAGTGGTAACATGCCTCAGCTTGCTTTTCCGGCAGCACGTCCCTTTCCAGGTGTAACCATGATTCCCGATTCCCCACCATCCTCCTATCAGATTTTTATTGCTATTCCTTAAAATTAGAAATGCAGTGGCAGCCCTGTGACATGGAGTTTTGAGGGCCTGGGTGCCTCACCTGCTACCACGCTGGTAAACTTGGATCTTCCTGGACTAAGTCTCCATCACTCATTCACACTAGTGGGATAGCGCCGGATGCGCTAGGACCAAGTGGGAGCCAAAAATTTTCAGAAGGGCTGGCACCGAGGTAGGACCACACACACGGGCACCAAGACTGACTCGCGCCTGTATAGGCTATCTCAAGGCCAACCCTCCAACCGCCTTAGTTCCTTTTCTCCCACCGTCGAGTGTGCTTGGATGTCGACGTCACTCGTCTGCCGGAGTCAAAGTTTTCGTCTATACAACAGCAGCTTTTAGTGTTTAATTTAAAAGTTTTAATTTAACTATTTAGTAGTAATTTTTTATTTTACAAATAAGAAGATTATGAAGAAATTCTTTCCTGCCATCCATGGAGTCATCCTTAGACGGTAGTGGTGACGGTAGGAAGACTTCGTTTGAAAGTTGTTGTGGCAGAGGGGCTGTGCCCGGTCCGCCACCCTTAAGTAACGGGGGGTCTGACTACGGACAGTCCTGTGCTCGGTGGGGAGGACAGTCCACTGAAGCACGAATCTGGCCATGCCGGGGATCTGGCTCCGCTTAGCCTCGAGCTCGTCTTCTTCGTCTGGGGAAGAAGAATCGGTGCCGCTCGAGGTTGCCCGTTGGTATGTCTGCATGAGGATTGTTCGTTGGTAGGGGCGATAGGCCTGAACCGACTTTCGTGGGTTCCCCCTTGGCCCCACTCCTAACGGCTGCTTTCTCGACTCTGGACTCCATCTCTGTCCTCGTTGGAGTTCCAGTGAGCAGTTTCACCTCTGGGCCGCTCCTGTGGAGTAGGGGGTTTGACTCCTTTTTCTCTGGTTGTGTTCCTGGTTTTGGGCCTCCGGGCCTCGGAGCCGTTGGACCGGAGCCGGGTCAATTGGATCTGAATGAGCGCGGTGCCCTCTTGGTGCCTTCGCCATCTTGTCAGCCCCTCGTGCCTACCCCCTCTTCCTTTTCCATGCAGGGGCCAGCACGGGCACCACCTTTCTCTTCTTTTCCATGGTGTTTTGCCTGGCGTTGTGCCCAACACCTTGGGGGCACCGCAGGTCTGGTGCCGTGCCCCTGGTTTGGCATGGGTGCCATAGGCAGCACCGCTGGTGTTTGGGTCAGCGCCGGGACTCGGTGCCGTGGCTCGGTGCCATGCTTGGCATCGTACTGGGTGTAGTCGGCACCGTGGCTCAGCGTCGTGCTCGGCTCCATGGCTCGGTGCCGTGGCTTGCTCGGCGCTGTGCTCTGTGCTGCAGTCAGCGCCATGCTCGGTGCCATGGGTCGGCTCCATGGCTCACACTGTGCTCGGCACCGTGGGTGCTTCTTTGTCGGCACGCTAGCGGTGCCATGGGTGTCTCACGGTGCCACTGATGCGCGGGCACCCGGCTGGGTGCTGCGGGCGGCACTGCTGCCTGCGGGTATTGGCACCCACGGGTGATGCTGTGCACCCGCAGCTGGCGCCTGGCACCCACGGGTGCCGTGGTCGGCACCGGGCACCCGCGGGTGGCACCTAGCACCCACGGGTGCCATGGTGCCATGGGCGTCAGGGGGTGCCCTTCCGTGCCATTGCTGCCGTTGGTACCGAGGATACCTGCGAGTTCTGCCGTGGGTGCCCTCTGGTGTCTCTCAGGTTGGCATGGTTACTGCTTGGTGCCTTCCTGTGCCAGGAGTGATGCTAGTGCCGCAGGGGTGCCAGTTGGTGCTGTCTGACAGAACTAGGGAAAGATCTGTGTTTGCAGACCTCTCTTCCGCAGGACTTGTGTTGGGATGTTTCCATGGAATGAATTCCTATTCTGCGGATTATTTCCACACTTTTTAGTGGGTGGCGGTCTGCATCGGATCTCCTCATCCAGCGATTTTCCGCCGATGGGACTCTTCTGTTCTGTTTCTGTCAGCGGAATCTCTCATTCCGCTCAGCACTTTCTCAGCCCCCTACGTGGTGCCAAGCTCCTCGACACCCTTCCTGGTGGCGGAGTCTCTAGTGGCTCTAACCGAGACCTCTTTTGGGGTCCTTCTGTGGTAGAAAGGCATATGGATGAGTCTTTCCCTGTCCTTCTGGTCAGTGATACAGCGGATGACTCATTTTATATACTGAACGCCCTCTCTATCATCAGAATCTGTGATGCAAGCTCTTTTAGTAGTTCCTCATTTACGGGGTCCACCATAGTGTTCAGACTGGATCTGTGGACTATATACCTCTGCGTCTAGACTTTTTCAGTGGTCAAGACAATTACACTCTTTGGAACATTTTAATTCTATGGTGGGAGCTGCACAGACTGTCCCGCTCCTTTGATAGGGGTATACAGCCCGTTTTGATGCTGCCCTCTGGTGGCTGCTTCGCCACAGGTAGTTAACATCTGTCTAGCTATTATTAGTCCAGTCAGGGGTTCAGTTATGGATCTTCAGGCTCCTCCTGCTCCTCAGAGGGATGACATCCTTGTCATTTCTGTATCAGGCAATACTTGCCAAATAGCAGCCAGCAACCTTGTCAGGCTCGGACTAATGATATTTAAAAAAAAAGGGGGGGGGGGTCAGAATTATCACAGCACAGGACCTAGTTGGAATTTCCTGATACCACACTTGGATCTGATCAGGTTCCGCCTCAATCCTGAGGCGGTCATCTCTAAACCTCAGTAAAGGGTACCTGTTTTCTTCTACCCCTAGGGGGCAGTCTGATCCAGCGGTGGTATAGCTCACCTCTTTTCTCTATAGAATTTCTCTTATTCCGAGATATTTCCAAAACCTAGGCATCTAACCAGTCTGTTAGCCCCCTTTTTGTTTTTTAATCAGGCTTTCTTCTCCTGATCAGAGCCTTGCAGCAACAGAAGTGACTCTTCAGCAAGTTAGAACTTAGATTCCTACTTCCATGTTTGCTCCAGCTTAACAGATGGCATGCTTCTTTCTTGACCATTGGTCAAGTAGGTTCTTTCTAAGGTAGCTTCGCAAATATTCACATACAGTCATACTACCCTGAACCTGTATACTTTACTTCCGGCCCTTGCAGTTCCTGAGGTCTTTTACATTAGATTAGTGCATGTCTTTGACACTATTAATTTTGGTCCTAGATCAAATTGTGAGGTCAGGTTCTTGCCGCTCTCCTAGAATAGTTGGCTGCCTGGCAGACTTTAATTTTGCCCATTGTGGTTGTCGGCAAGGTGACGAGTTACAACTCAGTGTTTATCTTGTAGACACTATGTTATAGATGCTCTTACAAGACAGCTCTTTTATTAACAGGACAGTCCTTGGCTGTCCTTTCCGATGAACCCTATCTCTACCACCCTACTCAGGGTTGTTGATTTTAACTGGTACTCTCCACTAGTGTGAATGAGTGATGGAGACTTAGTCAGGAAGATGTGATTCGTACGTTCACCGTAATTATTGATCTTCTTGGACAGTCTCCATCACTCATTCACACCCCCACCATCCCTGGGTTCACTCGTTTTTCTTTCCTGGTCTTCATGGCCTATGGTTCGGACTGTGAAGACATTGTTGTTTGACCTTTCTTACAAAGGCCATCTGGGCCCTCTCAGGCCCAGACACTCAGAATGAGTTATTCTCATTAGTTACGCTGCACCTCCTTGGTCGAAAAGGTACTGAGGCGGTTGGAGGGTCGACGCAGAGATAGCCTATACAGGCGCGAGTCAGTCTCCTGTGCGTGGTCCTACCTCGGCGCCGGCCATTCTGAAAATTTTTGGCTGCCGCTTGGTCCTAGCGCCTCCGGCGCTATCCCACTAGTGTGAATGAGTGATGGAGACTGTCCAAGATCAATAATTACGGTAAGTACGTAATTTCCATTTCTGGAATAGACCTAGGTCGCTCAAGGCCTGGCTGCATGAAGGAGGACTGCGCATCCATTGACAGCTCTCCTTCTTTGTGGAGGGGGGACAGCGCAAGCTGCTGCTTGGTCGCCATCTAGTGGAGGGTGGATAATGCAGCAGTAACAGCCTTTTGACTGTCTGGGTGCAGGGACTTGGGCTGAGTAAATGCAACATCTTGACATTTAAAGACACAAGACATTTTTTGGATACATAAGTGAAAAGAGAAAAACCTAAGGGGGGATATTAAGGCTGTAAGGGAAAGTAGGGGCTTATGTGGATTGGAAGAGGACTGCCAAAAAGTGGACATACTAAACAAATTCTTCGGTTCAGTATTTACAGAGGAGGGGAAGGTAGCCGGACTATGATAAAAGACAAGTGCATTAAGGGACGGGAGGTGAATACTAGCCCCTTTACAGAAGAAAGAGTCCTAAGGGAACTCACAGTTAAAAGTAGACAAGGCAATGGGACCAAATGGGGTGTACCCCAGGTTATTGAGAGAGTTGAAGGAGGATCTGGCTGCTCCTCCGACAGCCTTGTTCAACCTGTTACTGAAAAACAGGAGAGGTACTGGGAGACTAGTGAAGGGATGATGTAGTCCCACTTCACAAAAAGTGGAAGCCAAGAGGAGGCAGGAAACTACAGGCCTGTCAGCCTAACTTCGGTAGTGGGCAAAATAATGGAATCACTACTGAAGGAAAGGATTGGGGAATACCTTGTTACCAGTGGACTACAGGATCCCAGGCAACATGGTTTCACGGCGGGAGGTCTTGCCAAACAAACCTAATCAAGTTCTTTGATTAGGTAACCAAGGAAGTGGATAAGGGGGGAGCAGTTGACATGGCCTGCCTAGATTTCAGTGAATCCTTCAGTGCCGTTCCACAAAAAAGATGCAGGTGATCAAGCTGCAAAACCTAGGAGCAGGCCCTAAAGTAGTAAGATGGGTAGTGAGCTGGCTAGCCTGGCTAGGCAATAGGAGTCAGAAGGGGGTGGTGAATGAGAGAACTCTGGAGAAGGTAAAGTGACCAGTGGGGTGCCACAAGGGTCAGTACTAGGCCCAGTCCTCTTCAATGTCTTTATTAGCTACATTGCAGGGACTGGAGGGGAAGGAATGCTTTTTCACAGGTGACACAAACATCTACAACAGAGTTGACACACCAGGGGTGGAAAGTATGAGGGAAGATCTAAAAAAGCTGGAAGAATGGTCACAAGCTTGGCAGCTGGGTTTCAGAGAAAAAAAGTGTAAAATCATGCACTTGAGGCTCAGAAACCCAGGGGCAACGTACCAAATGGGAGGAGACATACTAGCTTTCATAAATAGGAAAGGGACATGGGGTAATCATTACTGATGACCTGAAGGCAGCTAAACAGTGTGAAAAGGCAGTGGGAAAGGCTAGCGGGATGCTTGGATGCATAGGCAGGGGTATCATCAGTAGAAAGAGGGAGGTAATAATATCCCTGTATAGATCACTCGTGAGACCCCACCTCGAGTACTGTCTTCCGTTCTGGAGACCCCACCTCTGAAAGGACATTGTTAGGGGGGAGGTGGTACAGAGGAGGGCAGCCAAAATGGTGCAGGGCCTGCATCAGCAGCCCTATGAAGAAGGGCTTAAGGAATTAAATACAGTATGTACTCCCTTGAAGGAAGGAGGGGAAAGCGGGGATATGATTGAAAGATTCAAATACCTCACAGGTATAAACAAGGTACAGGGAGGGAGCATCTTCCAAAGAAAAAGATGCTCAAGGGCAAGGGGTCACACTATGAAGCTGGGGGGGGGGGTGCTGAGCAGAAATGTGAGGTAGTACTTCTTCACAGAAAGGGTGCTGGATGCTTGGAACAGTCTCCCAGCGGAAGTCGTGGGGGCTAGAACGGTTACAGGGTTCAAGAATGCATGGAATAGACACAAGGGGATCTTAGAAGTAAGGCAAGGGAGGGTGAAAACAGGATACAGAGCAGGGTCTGCGGTGGCACTCTAGGTAAGGAAAATAGGGCAGACAAGGTGGATCAGGAGGTCCTTATCTGCCGACACCGTCTGTTATGTTTCTATGTTTCACACACCTGCACCATCCGACGTATGCCAGCCTCAGGGACAGTAAAAAGAAATGGTGGGGTAAGGTATGTGTACCAGTCGATTTACTTACACAGAAACTGACAGCAGATAAGTACCACTTGACCCACCAGCGGAGGTTGTGTGGGCTAGAACGGTCACAGAATTTAAGAGTGCATGGGATAGATGCAAGGGAATCTTAGAAGCAAGAAGTGGGTGTAAGCAGGAGTCCAAGTAGGGTCTTCAGAGGCACTATAGGTAGGGAATTTAGGGCAGACTAGGTGTGCAATGTGGTCCTTATCTGCAGACAACTTCTGTGTTTCTATGTTTCTACCTAGTCTGCTCATTTTCCCTACCTACTTTTTAAGATCTCTCGTCATCCTCCACCTGGAGTATATACCCAATTGCAGTTCTTGGCTCATCTGCAAAAAGGCATACCTTCCCTTCTAGCCTCTCTGCAGTGTTGCTAATAAAGACATTAGTGAGGACTGGTCCCAGTACGGATCCTTGGGGTACCCTACTGGTCTCCCTCTCTTCCTCGGAGTGAGCTCTGTTTACCACCACCCTCAGTCGCTATCCCCCAACCAATGTTTTGCACAGTTTACCACCTTTGGATGCACTCCCAGGCAGCTCAGGTTATGTACGAGTTTCCTAAGTGGAACAGTGTTGAAGGCCTTACTGAAATCTAGATAGGCTCCACCCTGATCTAATTCTCTGGTCACCCAGTCAAAGAAGTCTAGCAGATTTGTTTGACATGACCTTCCTGTTGTGAATCTATGCTGCCTCGGATCCTGTAAGACACTAAATTCAAGATATTACACAATCTTTTCCTTCAGTAGTGATTTTCCTCCATGGTACTTAACGGTGAACAGGAGTCCTCGGACCTCTCCCCATGTTGATTCTTATTGGTGAGACAGTGGGGAGAGGGCGGTCAGGTGCACCAGGATGCCCGAAGGCTGGAACTGGTGGCAAACATGTCCAAACAGCTATATGGGGAAAACATTTTTTTAAATTCTGCTGATTATTGTGATAATCAATATATCGTGATAGTTTTTACTCAAATATTGTGATACTAAAAATGTTATATCGTGACATCCCTAGTTGGGGCCTTAGCTTAGGCACTGTTGTACCCACTATGTATGGATGGATGGATGTCACCATTGTTGATGGGTCCAGGTCTGTCATCAACTCCAGTGATCACGGCCCCTGGCTAGGGTGTGCCGATGCACAGGTGATACTGGCATCATTCTCAGGTATGATACAGTGCATACTTCCAGGCTTGCCTTTGCGGCCTGTACTGCAGACGATGGGGGTTCCTGTGTTGCAGGCCTCATTGCCATCATTGACTGGTACACTGCAGGTACGTCCTGAGCAGTAGCCCCTGGCATTGCCAGTGATATCCTCCATTCCTGTCGTTGACAGGGATACCAGCAACAAAGAAGAATTTAATCCAGACCTCATAATGGAGGAGGATTATGGTGAAGAACATTATGCTCCACGTTCGGGCTCCACACTATCTTCCTGTAACAAGGATTTTGTGGTGTGTACACCTAGATCTCTTCCTGAAGACTCTACCTTCCAAACAATCATGCAGCAAATGCAAAAGGCAGTGGGTTTTGTTGTGGAAGAGGATCATTTAACCAAAAAGAATTTGATGCAGATTTTTACAAGTACGACATTTCCTGTCGAAGCCAAGGATTCTTGCACAAATACACAGGGAGCGCACAGAACTGGAATCTTTTTTATTATGCCGCCATACTTAAGGATAACTCTCATTGTCTCTCAGAACTTTATTCACTGCTGACCTGCACACTGACCCCGTCCCTAGAATACCTCAGGAAATGGTGAGAACAAGACACAGGACAGTCAGTAGACGCAGAGTAATAGGCCAAACTATTGAAATGGGGCTGGTAGGTGACCGCATCCTCCACATGGTGGGAGTTTAATTGGAAAGTGTTAGTCTGCTTTTTTCTAACTGCAGTCATAACCAAACACTTTAACCACACGCAGATTGACCTATATTGGAGGGTATGTGGGGGTACAGAGTCCCATTGCCATATCTTTTGGGCATACCCGAAGCTGGTAGGATTCTGGTAAACTATAGATCTGGAAATCCAATGAGTAACTGGCCTCACTATCCCTTTCATTTTTACTGACCTGGTAATAGGTTTCCCAACTGTACTCTCTTGCCCAAATGAAGCCAGAAAATTAGGCCAACTGCTTAGAGTGGTTGCATTGAAAGGTATCTCCCCTAATGGGCTCTCCCCCTCCCCACCAACTCTGAGACGTGTAGCAGACCTGGAGAGGATGAAAAGAATTTTGTGTCGGATTAGATTAAAAGTAGATAAATTCTTAGCCATATGGGAACCTTGGCATCAGACTCGTCCTTTGCCAGATCCCTAGTAGATTGGGATCCCACTATTTGGAAGAGGTGGACTCGAAAAGCATAGGAGTTTGTGCACTTAACCTGTAAGTTTTTAATTTTTTGTTCTTTTCTCTTTTTTTATTTTATGTTTAGTTGGTTGCTACAAAGCTGATAAAATAGACTTAAACATATAGGGCTGGATATTCAAACTGCGCTATTCTTAGGCGCAAGCCCTTGCGCTGCACAAGATAGTTGCGCAGGGGTGTGTCCGGGGCAATATTCAAAGGAGTTGCGCTATTGAGCAACCTCCGAATATCACCCTCCGGCCACAGTTACTGCATGGCGCAGTGGGAACTTGTTCCACCGCAGTTGTCAGAGTGGAGCATTCATCCTGCGGTGGCTAGTACCATTGCGCCATGCCCAAAATCCCCATATTCAAAAGGTGACATGCAAATGGAGCCATAATTCATCCAAGGCGCAGGGGGGGGGCATTTGCATCTGATTATGGCCCCATTTGCATGCCATTAGCATGTAGGTGCGCCGATCCCCGAGGACTTGCGCCTGGCGCCCTGCCAGGCAGCAGCCATCGGGGACCGACGCCCCCTGCAGCCCGATCGCGGGCAAAACAGTGTAGAATCCCCACCACCACCCCCAGTAGCCCGACCGCGGGCATAGTGTACTCCCACCCACCAGCCCGATCGTGGGCAGCAATGTAGCCCCCAAGCGTATCCCTGGTGGTCCAGTGGACGAAATGCCCGATCGCGGGCAGTAAGTTAAATAAACCCCCTCTCGAACATAGCCCTGGTAACCAGCGCGTCCCCACCCACCCACCGCGAGCCCCACCGCTCCGCTCCTCCCCGGCGGCGGCGGGCGGCAGCATCCCACCCGCCCGCCGACCTGACTGACCGGTAGGGCGCCGCCCATTGGTGCAGGCAAGGCCAATAGGCGTGCAGCCGCCATACATGACCAGTCAGATTTGTGAATGAATCGTTCTCCGTCTGGACCGTCATGCACGGTATGGAGCTGCGCCCGGTAGCTCGCTGAGCTAATACCTTCGGCTCGGCGGTGGATACCGCTGCGAGAAAATGATAAGGCTTCATGAAGCAGTGGAGTGAACGCAACCACAGGAACTATGCGAAACTGCTCGCGATCGATGACTCATCACTAATTCCCTCGAGAATGTTTATGGGAGGAGGGAAGGGATTTATTAAACACTGCCCGCGATCGGGCATTTGATCCACTGGACCACCAGGGATGACTGCGGGAGGAGGGGGTTTATTATACACTGCCGCGATCAGGCATTTCGATCCACTGGACCACCAGGGATACGTTCGGGGCCACATTGCTGCCCGCGATTGGGCTGGTGGGGGTACACATGCGCCCGCGACCGTACTGGGGTGGTGGTGGGATTTAAAGTTGGCTGCCGCAATCGGGCTGTGGGGGTACAGGGATGGGTTAGGGCCAGCCACAGGTGGCAGCTGCTGTGTGCGCCTGCAGTGCAGCAGCAGCTCACCTGTGGGTGGCCCTCGACAACCTTTTTTTGGCTCAAAGTTGCGGGCGCGGGTTGGGGGTTGCGCTTGCACAACTCTTCACAGCCCGGCTGAATATCGGGCTGTGCAGTTTATGCATGGTACCTTCCCCACCAGTTCAGCATGCATTCATTTGCATTGCACTGTTGCCCAGCCTGTTTTCAGTGGCGCAACAGCCTCCTGCTGAATATCGCAGAATGGAGCAAGTTCGGACTTGCGCAGGCGCAACCCTATTGCGCATGGCGCAACCCTTTTGAATATCCGGCCCATAGTCATTACTGGCAGCAAACCATTTGAAAAACCAATAATATGAGAACAGTCTTGTCAAATGTCTTACCATCCCTAGTAGAGTTACATTATACAGTAGTTGAAGAACATTTCATTCGGAAGAGTGGAAATTTTGGTCTGCCTGAAAGAACCCTGAGGGACCGAAGACAGTAATATATCAACATCCTTAAACATTCACATGGACAATAAGTCAAGGACGTTTGTTTATAATTGTCAATAAAGGAAAAAAGGTTTTCCATACTTAATCATACTTTTGTTCTACCCTGTTGGCAAAGGTAACTCCAGTTACCATTCTAGCAACAGGTATTTAAATGTATTATTACCCTGGTTGATTTATCTTCAACGAATTGTGAACTGAATATAATTATTAATGGTTGCTGTAATACAGTGGAAATGACTGTTATATTATTTACCAATTAAAACATTTAGAAGTTAAAAAAAATAATTTGATGGGTTTTCTGGAGGTTCCCTGTACTCCATCACCACTGTCCCTCCTCTTTACCCTGCACTGGAGGATGCAACATTTGCTGCATGATACAGGCCAAATACTATGTCAGTTGTACCCAGAAAGGCTGACAAGCAGTACTGTGTTCCTGCTGCCAAGACTACTTATGCCAACTAGCCAGAAACAGACACTGTGGTCATAAAATGTTTGCTTTGCACACGATAGATCCATAGCACCAAAGCATATCAGTGCCCTGTCCCCCTGATAGAGTCCTGGAGGCGTGACATAATGGGCAAGAGAACATATGCCTCTGCCTCATTAGGCCTGTGTATTGCTAACTACCAGTCTCACATGATCAAGTATCAAAATAGCCTCTGGAAGGCTGCCAAAACTTCAACCCAGGCTCTTCCAGAAGGCACTACCAAGAATGAATTACTTAAAAATTTAGCTGCTGAAGCTGAGGTAGATGGACATCTGCTATGCTCAGCTTGTGATGTTTCAGATGTATCTGCCAGGGCAACTACCACTAGTATTAGCTTGAGAAGGTATTCTTGGCTTATGGTGGCTGGGTTTGCAATTGATATGCAACAAACAGTTCTGAATGTTCCTTTTAGGAACACCAAACTGTTTGTGTACCATGTAGAGGAAGCATTAAGAGGCCTTCAGGTCTCTAAAATGACTTTAAGGTCAGTCAAATCCTTATATCCCATCCTTGGTAGAGGGAAGGGTAAAGGATTCTTTCGCCAACCTGCTGCCAGAGGTGACTGTCAAGCCATCAGTAAGACTGAGGTAAGGGTGGTGGAGCCTTGCCAACTTTCTCTCCTCCAGGAGTCCATTCCAAATCATCCAGAGCATGTGACTCTGCCCCCACCTGCTCAGCATGAATCATATCAGACTCGCTACTCACCACTTTAGCCGTGGGAGGTGATGGTAGTGGGTCACGTCTCCCTTTGTCTGACACAATGGAGGGAGATTACCACAGACAAGTGGGTTCTAGAGATAACTGCAAAGGGACATGCACTAGAGTTATGAGAAACCCAAACCCATCCAGAGCATCTTCCATCTCTTTCACCTTATCCTCGGGACATCTGTCCCTGCTGAAAGAAAAAGTACAAGCTTTGTTGTTAGCCAAACATGCCATTGAACCTGTACCTTCTTGCCAGAAGGGCAAGGAGTTCTATTTCAGATATTTCCTGGTACTCAAATGGACAAGAGATTTTAGATCTGTGTTAGATCTGAGAGACCTAAACTTCTACATAGAATGCAAAAAGTTTTGCACGATCTCCTTGCAAAATCCGATTCCCCTGCTGCAAACCAGGGACTGGATTTGCTCCCTGGTCATGAAGGATGCATACCTTCTTATCAAGATCAGGCAGCATCACAGCAAGTATTTGAGACTTGTTCTGGAAGGGGAGCACACCCAGTTCAGCGTATTTCCCTTTGACTTGTCTTCTGCACCACAGGTCTTTACCAAATGCTTGGCGGTAGTGGCAGCAGCCCTTTGCAGGGAAGGTTTGTATGTCTTCCCATACCTGGAAGATTGGCTATTGAAAGCCAGTTCCAGGAACCAGCTCGAACACACCCTATCCCGAACAAAGCAATTGTTCAAGGACCTGGAGGTTACAGTGAATGTGCCAAACTCAGTACTGACCCCTTGCAGTATGTGGGTGCAGTCCTGGACACAGAACAGGGCAGATCGTTTGTGCCCCTGGACGGGGCAGAACATCTCGTGGCTCAAGCACAACTGATGTACAGCAGTCATTACATCCCAACCAGAACTTTACTGTGTCTCCTGGAGCGTATGGCAGTGGCCATTGTGACTGTGCCACTGGCTCGCTTACACATGCACATACCAAAAGCTGACACTGAGTGCAGTGGGGCCAGTTGACAGACGACATGGACCAAAAGGTGCTTGTCACATCCTATTTACACAAAACATTGACGTGGTGGACAGACCGCAGTAACCTCTTCAATGATGTTCCATTCTTAATGCCAACTCAAACTCAGATTCTTACCTCAGATGCCTCAGGCTCCGGGTGGGGATCACATCTGGGCCCTTATCAAAACCAAGGTTTATGGACCCATCTGAAAGCAAGATTACACATAAATGTCCTGGAGATGAACGCTGTCTTACATGGTCTCCAGGCTTTCCAAGAGCATCTGACTCCAGTCCTCTGCTAGTACAGTCGGATGTCAATGTTACGCATTACATAAACAAGGGAGGGACTCATTCAAACAACATGAAGTCTTGCTATATTATGACATATGCAGTTTGTCCCAACCTTAGAACTGCTCCGGAGGTGAAAGAGTTAACTTCCATGCCAGGCATGGAATCTGGAGCGCGAGCTCGGTTGAAAAAACTCTGTCTGTTGATCTTCAAACTGAAACTGTCAGATTCTTTACTCCGCCTCACTGAACAGTCGCTCCGGAGATTCCTCCTACTGCTCGGTTCATTTCTCGGTTAAAAAGTGTTTTTTCTCGGTTTGTTTAAACCGCAATTATATTTATTTTAACCTCAAACCGGTCGGTTTAAGCTCTGTCTGTGGTATCGTAAGTAATAGATAGGTTTTACATTCTCTGTGTGGAACTTGTAAACGTTGGTATCGGTTCGGTTTGAACCGATCTGGTTGTTTTTAAAACTTATTAAAATTACATTTCGAGTGCGGTTCCCGGTTCTTATCGGTTCTAAAAAAAATGGATTTCATTACGTTTTTTTCCACGACCCGTGACACGGTTGGGAACCGATAAGGGTGCCTTGCCTGGCAATTTGCTAGAAAAGGGCAAGTTTTTGGTTAGGCTGGCATTATGTCTGAGAAACCCAAAAGAGAAAACGGGCCCACTGGGTTTCAGCACTGTAGTGTCTGTGGGGAAGCCTTTGCCAAGGCTGACCCACACACCACATGTGTTTATTGTCTGGGGTTTGACCACCTCAATGCAGACTGCCAGATTTGCAAGAATTTCCCTGCAGCTACCCTGGATAAGAGAGTTGGTAGGCTCAGGGAACGAGAGGCCAAAAAGTCCGCTGACCCGTATGGTCAGCCCGGTTCGGTGCCAACCGGGCCGGAGGAGTGCCCTCGACCAGGGAGACTTCCTCGGCAAGCGAAGAGCTGACTCAGAGGACCAGTTCCAGCAAAGAGGACTAGAAAATCAGCAGGTGTGGAGCCAAATTTCCTTCTCCAACGCTGCAGAGATAGAAGCGATCCAAATTGTCCAGTCGCTTTCCCGGTTCCATCCGAACCGCCACTATCAGGTAAGCAGTCGTTCGGTCGGTTCCACCGTTCAAGAATATGATATAGAGGAATTTTATGAACCGGAGGAGGGGGAGGAGGATTATGAACAGTGTGAATGTGATTTTGAAAGTCTGGATGTGCCCATTGAACCGGACATCTCCCCAGACAGACCTTCAGGAGTGTCTCCCCCTAGGCTTTCTGAGTCCCCTTCTCATTTTCTGTTTTATAAAAAAGTTGCTGAAACCCTCCAGCTCCCTTTGGAAGAAGCTGTGGATGAACAGGAGGAGCCTGACTATGTGGAAATGATGGATATCCCAGAGTCCAGGAGATTGTCTATTCCTTTACATAAATCCTTTAGGAAACAAACAATAAAAATTTTAAAAGCTCCTAATTCTTTACCTCCTGTGGATAAAAAGATAGACAGGAGGTGCACTTTGTCAGGCCCTGATACGGAGTTCCTTTCACAACAATGCAGCCATGTTGGGGTAGTGCAGGCTGCAGCCT
The DNA here is from genome assembly GCA_016271365.2 of Neoceratodus forsteri. Classification (NCBI taxonomy): domain Eukaryota; kingdom Metazoa; phylum Chordata; order Ceratodontiformes; family Ceratodontidae; genus Neoceratodus; species Neoceratodus forsteri. The sequence goes on along the minus strand of JADMNL010000022.1, from coordinate 239,264 downwards.
GTGATAAGGCAAATATTCCCTTGGCTACACACACACTGAGGACTCCAGGAGGATTGATGCCATGGCTAAGAAACAATACATGGCAGCATCCTTGGGACTCAGACAGGCAAATTATATGGCCTATGTTGCAAGATACAGAAATCCAGATGGGATACTGTTATGGCTTTAGCGAAACAGGCCCCTGGCCAGCTTGCCAAGGAGCTGGAACAGGTGGCTGCTGATGGTATTGAGGCATCCAAGGTGCAATTCCATGCTGCAGTGGACTCTAATGATGTATCTTCAGGAGTCATGGCTACATCTGTGGCTTTTCGTAGAATGGCTTGGCTCAGGTGTACTAGCCTGTCACAGGATACCCAGGCTAATGCCATGGATTTTCCTGTTGTGGGTAATTCTCTGTTTGGAGAGCAGACAGAGAATTACATGAAGAAAATGGATGAGTATAGGACCACTTATAGGAGTGCACAGGCCAAGGAAAGGCAAGCCACTCCTCAGAGGCAGCCTCCCAGGGGCAGGGGCAGGCCTTTTCACAGGCCTTTTTACCAAGCCCAGGCCTCCTCTTCAGCTTATGCCCAGAGGGGGTTCTTCAGAGGGAGAGGCAGATGGGGGACGAGCAGGCCTGCTCCCACCCTCACCCTAAAGCCCCTGCCAAACAGGCACCCTGATGGGATGCCCAGGGCCGATTCTCCATTACCTGTAGGGGGCAGGCTGGCTTACTTCTTCCAGGACTGGGAGTCTTTAACATCAGACAAGTGGGTCCTGGAAGTAGAAAGCCAGGGACTGTTCTCAGCTTCAAAAAATTTCCAAAGATGAGAACCAGATCTTTTCCACCTGCAAATCCATTAGAGGCTCTTGCTTTGGAAACAGAAGTCTCAACCCTCCTGGCTCTCAGAGCTGTGGAAAGGGTTCCTCCCCTACACCAGGGCAAAGGACTGTACTCCAGGTACTTCCTTACACCAAAAAAGACAGGAGAATGGTGGCCCATCCTGGATCTAAGATACCTAAACAGGCACCTTTTAAAACCAAAATTCAAAATGGTGACTCTGGGAATGATTTTACCCTCCCTAAGGCCAGGGGACTGGCTAGTGTCCCTGGACCTCAAGGATGCCTACTTCCATATTCTCATCAGAAGCTCCCATCGAAAGTACCTCAGATTCAAACTGCCCTCAGGCCATTATCAGTTCAGAGCAGTGCCCTTCGGCCTTACCTCTGCCCCAAGGGTATTCACAAAATGCCTGGCAGTAGCAGTTGCTCACTTAAGAAGGCAAAAGATTGCCATCTTTCCTTACCTAGATGACTGGCTCATAGTGGGTCAGTCTCCAGACCAAGTCAAATCACACCTTCAGGTTACCCAGTAGCTGCTTACATCTCTAGGTTTTCTTCTCAATCTCCCAAAGTCAGTTTTAGAACCTGTTCAGCTACTCACCTTCATAGGCGCAGAACTGGACACAAAGCAGGCCAGAGCTTTCCTTCCTCTAGAAAGGGTAAAGACCCTGGTGGCCCTGGCCTCCTCCTTCACTCTGCAGGTCTCTCGACCAGCAAGGCACTTTCTGCAGCTCCTAGGACACATGGCTGCTTCCACAGCTGTAGTGCAAGGAGCAAGATTTCAGATGAGGGACATTCAGTTCCATTTGAGGGCCTTCTGGTCTCAAAGGAGAGATCCCCTAACCAAATTGATCCCAGTAACTTGAACCCTGATCCAGGCCCTGCAATGGTGGCAGGATCAGAGCAATCTGAGACAGGGGGTTCCTTTCATCCCTCAATCTCACTCCTTGACCCTTACTACAGATGCGTCTCTCTTGGGATGGGGAGCTCACATGGGCGACCTCTCCACCCAGGGATTGTGGTCCCCTCAGGAATCTCTGCTCCACATCAATCTGTTGGAACTCAGAGCTGTTTTTCTAGCACTTCAGGTTTTTTCTGCATCTGTTCAGAACAAAGTGGTACAGGTCAGAACAGACAATACACTACAATGTGGTACATCAACAAGCAAGGGGGCACTCGGTCTTCGGCCTTGTGCACCGAGGCAATGAAGTTGTGGTCTCTGGCTTATTCCCTGAATGCCTCCCTCATAGCAGTTCACCTCCCAGGCAAGGACAATGTCCTGCAGATGCTCTCAGCAGGATTTCCCAGGGCCATCACGAATGGTCACTGGATCCCCTAGTACTGGGGTTAGTTTTTGCCAGGTGGGGCACCCCTCAGATAGATCTTTTTGCAGCCCCAGACAATCACCAACTTCCGCTTTTTTGTTGCAGCCTCCTAGTGTTGGGCTCAGTCCCTCTGGATGCCTTCCTTCTCGATTGGGAAGGGAAGTTCCTCTATGCCTCCCCCCCCCCCCTTGTTCAAGGTGCTAGTCAAAATCAGATCTCAACCTTGCAAGATGATTCTGATTGCTCCAGATTGGGCCAGACAGCCCTGGTATCCACTCCTTCTGTCCTTAGCAGTCCATCTTCCCCTGTGTCTCCCCAGGAACCACAATTTGTTAACCTGTGCCCAGGGGAGAGTTTGGTATCCGAATCTCAAATCCCTCAACCTCAAGGCCTGGCTCTTGAGGAGTTAGTTTGCTGACCTACACCTTTCTCAAGGTGTACTCGAAATCTTGAAAGGTTCTAGGAAGCCTTCCACCAGGGCTACTTAAAATTCTAAATGGAAAAGGTTTTCCATATGGTGCTATGGGAAGCATATTTCCCCAGAATCTGATGATTTGCCCACAGTCTTGGACTATTTGGTCCATCTAAACACTTTGGGGCTGAGGCCAGCTACCCTGAAAGTGCATTTGGCAGCTGTCTCTGCTTTTATTTCAGCAGGAAAGCCCTCTTCTCTTTCTGCTCACCCTGTATTTTCCAAGTTTTTCAAGGGATTGCTTCACACCAACCCTCCATTCAGGGACCCTGCTCCTGCCTGGGATCTTAATGTTTGCATTGCTCAGCTGATGCAACCCCCCTTTGAACCTTTGTCTTCAGCAGAGCTTAAGTACTTGACTTGGAAAACTGTGTTTCTAGTAGCCATCACTTCTGCCAGGCGCATAAGTGAATTACAAGCTTTGTCAGTGGAGCCTGATTTTATCTCCTTTCACAGAGATAAGGTAGTCCTCAGGACTAACAGGAAGTTCTTGCCTAAGGTGGTTTCAGATTTCCATCTTAATCAATCTATATCTCTTCCAGTGTACTTCACTGACCATTCCTCCTCTGGCGAGAGGAGGCTGCACAGTTTAAATGTGAAGAGAGCCCTTAGTTACTACATAGAGCGTACAGGGTCACAAGTTTGACTCCCTCCAACTATTCCTCACTTATGGTGAGGCTGGGAAAGGGAAACCTGCCACTAAAAGATCCATTGCCAGGTGGATTGTCTCTTGTATCCAATTTTGCTATCAAAAACTGGGTAAGGTTCCCCCTTCAGGCCTGAGGGCTCACTCTACCAGAGGTACAGCTGCATCCCTAGCTGCGCCAGGGACATCCCTATCTTAGAGATATGTCAAGCAGCTACCTGGAAAACAGTACACACTTTCACCAAGCATTACTCCCTGGACATCCAGGCTAGAGGGATGCTCGGTTTGCTGGCTGCTGTGCTTCAGAGCCTATTTCCTAAGTAGGTTCTGTCCCTCCTCCATGGAGGTACTGCTGTGTAGTCTGCATATGTCATAATATAGCAAGACTTCATGTTGTTTGAAGAAAAAATTACTCACCTTAGTAATGTTGTTTCTTCTAATGGAGTCTTGCTATATTATGACCTCCCCCTGCCTGCCCCTCTCAGAACCTCTACTCTTGGGATGTGGGTGGGCAGTCCAGTGTTGGCACTTAATGATGCCCACCTTGTGTTCTCCACCCCTCCTTTTTGGGGTGTTTGGGTGTTGTATTTTATTTTATCTTATTTTCTGGGTCCCCTGACTTGAGTCTTGGTTTTGGGACCAGAAAAATGTGTTAATATTTTAGTAGCCAGTTGGCTAGTGTAGGTTTACAGCTTCCACACAGAACCTTAGTGAGTTTTGCTCAGAAGATCTGACAGTTTCAGTTTGAAGATCAACAGACAGAGTTTTTCAACCGAGCTCACGCTCCAGATTCCATGCCTGGCATGGAAGTTAACTCTTTCACCTCCGGAGCAGTTCTAAGGTTGGGACAAACTGCATATGTCATAATATAGCAAGACTCCATTAGAAGAAACAACATTACTAAGGTGAGTAATTTTTTCTTCCTGTCCCCTGTGCCGGGATGCAATGAGAATGTGGTACTGGAAGCTGGAACACGGCCTGGAGTTTTCAGCCATGCATGTCCCAGGGATCCACAACATCTTAGCAGACAAGCTAAGCAGGTCATGGTCCAAGATGTGTGTATCGGAACTGCTGGCCCCTGTGGTAGATGACCTCTTCGCAAGGTGGGGTTCTCCAGAGTTGTACCTTTTTGTGTCTCCACACGATGCAAAACTGCCTCATTTCTGCCCCAGGGCCTGGAGTTTTTTTGGCAAGATGCATTTTCCCTCTCTTGGAAAGGGAGGCTTCTGTACTCATTCCCTCCCATTCCATTGATACAGAGCGTATTACTGAAACTACAACCTCATTGCACCTCTTTGGCCTCAGCAAATATGATATCTGCTGCTACAACTACTAGCAGTGGAGCCTCCAGTCCCCTTGCCTCTCTGCAGAGGCATGTTGTCACAGGACAAAAGGACTCTGGTCCATCTGGACCTCAAGTCCCTGCACATGCATCTCTGGCTCCTAAAGATGTAACCATTGCATGGCTTGGGGTTTCACTGAAAGTAGCCTTTCTGCTGGTTGCAGCCAGAAAGCTTTCCACCAGGCATACATACTCTTTAAAGTGAAAGCATTTCACTTTGTGGGCCACTTCCAAAAATATGGACCCACTGACTGTCAGGTAAATGTGGTGTTGAAATACTTGCTGTCACTGTCAGACTCCGGTCTGCAATATTCCTCACTGAAGTTGTACCTGGCAGCTATATCAGCTGTCCTTGCCTGTTTTGATGGGCATATGGTAGCTCAGTTGAGGGTCTCCCATACCTTTTTAAGAGGTATTCTGCACATGAAACCTCCCACTTGTAATCAAATCATGACTTGGGGCCTCAGTTATGTGCTCAAGAAACTTACTTTGGGTCCTTCTGAGCCAGTCACGACTTGTGGCTTACGTTTTCTTTTCTGGAAAGCTTTAATTTTTAGTTGCAATCACTTTGGCTCGAATGATTTCAGAGCTACAGGCTGTCATGTGTGAGCCTCCTTATTTGATTTTCCATAAAGACATGGTATCTTTATGTACTAATCCTAAGTTTTTGCCAAAGGTGGTGTCTGAGTTCACACTAAATCAAACCATCCGCCTACCAGTTTGTTATCCAGAGCATGCCAAATGAGGTGAAACATTGCTCCATGCTTTGGGTGCACATAGAATGCTAAGATACATATTGCTTGCACTAAGGACTGTAGAAAGTCCTCTCAGCTATTTGTTTCATTCGCCCCGGGAAAGAGGGTGTTACTGTATTAAAATGGTGCTTGTCCAAATGATTTGTACAGTACGTGGTATTATGCTTTGTTATAGGAAGTACAGTAAGAAACTTCCTGGTTTGGTTCATGGTCATTCCACAAGGGGCATGACCACATCTGTTGCTTGCTTCAGAAATCTCTCTGTGACTGACATCTGCAGTACAGCCACCTGGAGTACTGTCCACACCTTTACTAAACACTGCAATCTGGACATTGTTTCTCGTAAACGAGTGTACTTCAGCCTTGTTGTTCTACAGGGCCTCTTCCCATGAACTGACTGCACCATCCTCTCGGTTAGCTTTTGGGATTGCTTGGGACTTGTTCCAAAGGTATGGCCTAAGGGAAGAGAGATCCTCAAAGAAGGTAGAGCAGTTATGGACTTAACATAACAGTAGATCTTCAAGAGAATCTCTTTCCATAGGCCATGCCGGTCCGTCCAGCGTCCCCCTTTATCAGCTGTAAGGGAATATAGCATCCAGTTCTGCCTTGGGAATTTCCCTGACTGCTGTCTCCAGTGCTTGTGTCTGCCTAATATCAGAGGCACAGGTATAATTTGGTTCCCCAAGCAGAGAGTCTGCTGAGCACAATCTCTGGGAACTGAGGAGAGATTGGGTTGCCCACATTTATGTAGGTGCTGACGTGTGACATTGTCATGGGTGGTCCTAGTGCTTAAGTGGGTGTGATTCCAAAGGTAGCCTAAGGAAAGAGGTTCACTCAAAGATTTACTGTTATAGTAAGTACTTAACTGTTCTTTTAACACTAACCAGTTACACCAGTGTTGTGCAAACAACTGACATCCTTAAAATGACTTACTGTGAGGCATTCATCTGCTTTTTATAAACAGTTTTTTCAGATTGACACAGATGGCTGCATGAAAGTCATTCGAGAGAGAAAATCAAGACAGTCCGAACTTCTCAAAACTGTTACTCAGACTAGGGCACCACTAAAGGTAACCAGTCAAGTGTTATTTTTGTACTGTATTTATATATAATACATTAGCAGTAGTCCGTTAAACATTAGCAACAGTTTGTTTTTAGGTTTTATCCATGTAATGTTTCTCCGTTAAATCTCAAGAAACTTCATTATTGAAAATCATTTGTTCTGTTGCTGCATAAACTCATTTATTTTGTTGTGTAGAAGAAACATCCACTTTTATAGAGGCATGATGGCTAATTGTTGCTTTCTTTTGCAGGTCATCTATGGTTCTTCAGGTATTGTGACATTCTCTGTTTGCTACTGCTTTTTAGGTTCCTTATTATTTGCATAATAAGGGGCAGTGTAGTACAGTATGTTATGTTCACCTTTACATACTAGGATTGAGTGTGTCAAGCCATATTAAAGAGCAGCTTCTTAGTATAGTAACAACTGCTCCTTCCCGCCAGTGTAGTTGATAACTGACCTGGCCAGGAGTTCACTGCAGAAATCAAGTGAAATGCTCCATTTTTAAAAAGTTATAACCTCCATAATTTTTGTTTGGGGCACTGCCGAGAAAAACTGACCGATTTCCTGAAAGCAAAGCCACTCCCCCACACTGCTGGCCCATGCAGCCCCGTTTTGTGATGTCACAAAACAAAGGCTGCGTGTACACGCCCCATTGAGGTCTATGGGGGCGATATTTATATACATCATTATACCACTTACAGTTGCAGTTGTAATAAATCAAAGTGACTGATCGAGTAATAGGGTCCCTGTCAGTTGATAGGTCGCTTGGATTTATTACAGTCGCAACTGGGATGCATTTAGTGCTGGTGAAAGATAAGGGACTGGAAGCACTAGACACTGAAACCTTCTTTTTATCAACAGTCCAGGTACAGGATGGCAGTTTGGGGGTGGGGGATAACTCGGAGAGGGCAGGGTTGGCAGGCTAGCATCTAGGACACTGGGAGGGGAGGCATACCATCTTCTTCAAGAAGAGTTAGAAGGGAACATATGCCTTTTTGCAAATGACACCAAAATTTGCAGCAGGGTAGATACTTCAGAAGGGGTAGAGATTATGAGTAGAGACCTGAGGAGTCTCAAGGCATGGTCAAGAGTGTGGCAGCTGAGTTTCAGTGTGAAAAAGTGAAAAATCATGCACCTAGGGCACAGAAACCAAGAGACGTTGTTTAAAATGGAAGAAAAGATATTGACGGTTACTAAAACGGAAAGGGATCTTGAGGTAATAATATCTGATGACCTCAAGGTGACGAGACAAGGCAGCAGGCAGGACCAGTGGAATGCTGGGTTGCATAGGGAGGGATGTGACCAGCAGAAGGAGTGAGGTGGTGTCACCACTGTATTGCTCATTGGTGAGTCCCCACCTGGAGTACTATGTACAGTTCTGGTTACCACATCTCAGGAAGGACATAGGGTAGAGGCCGTCCAGAGGAAGGCAACTTAAATGATACAGGGGCTGTATCATAAGCCCTATGAGGAGAGACTGGGGGATCTCAATGTGTACACTGTAGAAGAGGGGAATGGGGGGACGTGATAGAGATCTGTAAATACCTCAGGAGGGTGACTAAGGTACAGGAGGGGAGTATTTTTAAGAGAAGGTGCACGAGAACAAGGGGGCATGTAATGAAGCTGGATGGAGGGAAATTCAGGAGGGATGAGAGGAAGTATTTCTTCACTGAAAGAGTGGTAGGTGCCTGGAACAGTCTTCCAGCAGAGGTGGTCATGAAAACAGTGGTGAGCTTCAAGCATGGATGGTATAGGCACCGAAGAATTTTGGTAGGAAAGGGTAGTGAGTGGGGCAGAGTTCAAGTAGGGTTTTCAGTAACAGTATAGGCAGGGAAAAAATGGGGGCCAGGTAGTCGTTATCTGCTGACAAGTTCTTTATTTTGGTGTAATATCCTAACTTGTTTGGCTGCAAAACCTGGCAAGGGCATCTACGTGCTACCTTTTTGTTGATAACTGAGAGAGATTTACTACATTTTACATGGTTTTAGAGGTGGCTGTCTTACATGTAATAGTTTTGGGGATTATTGCTCTTACAGTTTGAAAGCAGCAGTATTTAGCCAAAAAAAGTCATATATTTTTTAGCAAAATTGTATTTCTGTTATCCTTGGATTCATGCTCAATGTATTTTTAAGTTTTTTCAGATTTTGTTAATATTATAGCTTTTACAGCTAAATTTGTAATTAATGACTCATGCCGGTAAAGATGGAAGTCACTCACAGTCTCTTCCAGTGAGGTTAAGGCCTCATCTTGAGTATAGCGTTCAGTTTTGGAGGCCTCATCTGAGGAGGCATATAGACAGACTCGAGGTGGTGCAAAGGAGGGCTACAAGAATGATGAGGGGTCTCCAGGGGATTCCTTGGAGGAAAGGAGTGACATGATAGAGACCTTTAAGTATCTCGGTAGTATCAGTAGGGCTCAGGAAGGGAGTGGTTTTTCAAAGAAAGAGTTGCCAAAGGATGAGGGATCATTGCTGGAAGCCGGGGGGGGGGGGGAGTTCAAGAGTAACATAACAAAGTACTTCTTCACAGAGATGGTGGTGGACGCTTGGAATAGTCTGCCAGAGGAGGTGGTGGGGGCTGATTCAGTCACAAGCTTTAAGAAAGTGTAGGACAGGCACAGGGATATTCTGGTAAATGGGGAGAGGTTCTGGCAAAAGGGTAAGGCTGGTAATATATAGTTAGGTGGGGTTAGATTTGGGCAGACTGGGTAGGCCTTGAGATTCTCCTCTCATTTTTAAGAAGATGATACTGTGGCATTTTATTGAATCTGTGTATATTTTTTTTTACTTTGTATTGTAATTGTGGCACTTTACTGAATCTGTGTATGTTTTTTTTTTACTTTGTATTATAATTGTGACATTTTACTGAATCTGTGTATGTTTTATTATGTATTGTTGTATTTATGTGTATGATGATTCATGTATGAAGATAAGTGTAAAAGTAACTGGAACTGAACTTTGGACCTCACTGATCAGTGGAGCAATCCAAATTCATTTTGTGTGAATAAAACGTTTTTACTTGCTTTTTACTTACTTACTCCTCTACCGATATTGTGTTTGTTTGTTTGCTTGTATGTATGTAGGTTGCCTGGTGAATGTGCATACTAGATTCATACTGTGCCTGTATTACCTGTATTAGGATGGTGTTATCACATTTTTTCTTTTTACTTTCTATTTATCCCCCAGCGCTCTCGGAGTACTGCTTCCTCGGGGAGTTGTCTTTGGTGTCTGCCCCTCTCTCCACCTTACCTGAACTTGCCGGTGAACCCCCATGGAGCCTTGGCTATACCCCCCCCCAGGTGCGTACAAGGTGGGGCCATATACCCCGAAATCCTTCTTTTATCTTGTCGGGCACTGGACAGGCAGGTGGGAGATGTGGGGTCTACACCAGGCACTTCGTCTTCCCGGCACTCCGAGAGCTGATTTTCCTATTTTCTGTGGGTGTGACATGCGCCCAGATGTCAAGGCGCTACCACAGATGTCTGTCATGTCCCAACCCCTCTTGAATGCTGCAGACGTTTGCTGTGCCTCCGGCCACCGCCAGGAGCCAGCCAGGTGCAGGCCCCGAGCCAGTGATCCCTGGATGCTCAAGCCTCCCTCCCCAAAGAGAAGGCGGTGATCCCCTGGATGCTCAAACCCCTCCCCAGAGAAGGCGCAGTCATCCCCTGGATGCTCAACCTCTCGAGAGAAGGCGCAGGATCCCCTGATGCTCAAGCCTTCTCTCTCCCAGGAGAAGGCGAGTGATCCCTGGATGCTCAAGCCTTCTCTCCCCCAGCCATCCTTCCATCTCCCAGGCTCGTTCCAGAACCGGGTCAATGGCGTCACAAGTGGTAACGCTACCGCTGCGATGGCGGGCCAGCTGTCATTACATGTTTCTGATGCTACACAACACAACACTGTGCCAAGATATTTTTTTTTCATGGCAGGAAAGTGGGAAGTTTTAAAAACTTAAAAATCCTGTATCCTGCTTCAGGAATAAAATAATATAAAAATAAAAATATATATCATATTTTTTCCAGAGAAGCATGATTGCTGGAAAAGAACTACTACAATATGTGGTGACTAAAAAATACTACTGCTTTAAACGCTGAAAGCCTCAAGCAACATTTCTATACATAATATTGCTATTTCTGTGTAAGACTGCCAGACCATGAATTCTAGTCCATATTTAATTTATCTGTATTTTTTAATACAGGCAGGATTCCTCAACTTCAGCCACAAAAGATCATCACACCAGAGCAATGTATAATAAGCCCTTACAACGGAAACACAAAAGATAACATGGCTTTTGTTACTCCAATAGCTATACCGAATCCTTTAATACAGCCGCAGCCACAACCACAGAGACAAAAACCGAAGACTGTATCAGAATTACTGAGAGAGAAGAGAATGAGAGAAGCCAGGGCCAAACAGCGTACTGTATATCTTGCTCCAGGCATGGTGATGACCCGACCAGTGATTGTGCAGCATCCATTATGTCAACTAACTCCATCAGCACAAGGACTAGCTAAGCACCAGTCTGGAGTCCCATCTCATAATCAGTCTGCTGTGTTAACTGATAAAGCATCCATGCCTGTACTGCCTTCAGTTAAACCAGCCATAGTGCCTGGAATGGAATCTTCAGTTACAGATGGTGATCCTACCTCAAGGACTAGAATACAGTCTGGTAATGAAGTACAAACAGCTGGGAATGCTTCTGCAGACTCAGCTGCTCAGAGTGATGGACAGAGAATTTCAACTAGGGCAACTGTGATCACTGCAACTCAAGGTGGTAATCCGGCAACTTTAACTTTGCAACCTCAGCTTACTAAAGATCAGCCTCAAGCTGTACTTTCTCAGAATCTTATTTGTCATGGAAATAATACATGCGGGACACAGGACAGTGGCAAAACATTGGTAACATTTGCACCTTCTTTTCACCCTGTGCCACAGACAAAATCACAACAGCAGAAAACATTACCTGCAATGGTGTCATACCAAGGAGGACCTCGGTTAGTTACAGATAGCATTCTGCCTGTTAAATGGGTTGTAATGCCACAGGGGTTGACTGCTTTACCTGTACAGACAATAGTAGGATTGAGAAATCAGATTAACGCCCAGCAGAACTCTGTGGCAAACCATGCTACTAAAAGTTGTGAGCAACAATCAGTTGTTGGTTATCCTATAACATTTCCTGCAACACAGGTTCTTCCCCAAACGCTGGTAGGAAGTATAGCAAACAGTGTTACTACATGTATAGCTGAGACTTCACTGAATCCAAAAGAAGCAGTGTCTTTAAACAACAAATCAGATTCAGGTCTGTCTTCTGGAACCTCTCAAGTAAACAGCTCAACTGAAATGTCTCCGTTACCAACTGCCATAACCACAAGCTGTGCAACAGGACGCTCCTCTGATAATCCCTCTCCAGGGGTTGTATCCTCAAGCTGTCATTCACAAAAAACTTCAGATCCAAACAGTGGGACAACTTTGTCTTCTGAATCACTTTCATTGCAAACAGACTCTTCAGTCAGTCTTCAGAGGATAGGTACTGACAGGCCCGTATGCCCTACTAACCAGACTAATACAGCCTGTGTAACATCGTCAGTCCAGAGCCCTATACAGAAAGGACACATAGCTCAACAAGTAATTCAGGTAGCTATCCCTGGTAAAGTTGTATCTGTAGCTAAACAAATTTCTCCACCAGTAACAGAAACTTCGAAAGATCCACTTGGTTTCAGCAATTCAGGTTGTACTGCTGGTCAGCCTAAACCATCAGGTTCTCAGCCTGATAAAAACCTCCTTGATCTGAGTCTTCTGTTTCTTGAAGAATCTTCTTTAATAAAAGAATGGCTAAAAGGAACAGAAGGTGTCAAATTGCCCATGTTGATAAACACCATGCCATACTTACCCCCTTCTGTTTGTAATTTGAAGGTCTTAGCTAGGCTACTTCTGCAGAAAAAGAAACTGGAGCAGAACTTCTCTGAGCTTCCTGTTTTTCAGGGGAATGAAGACAGTAGCGCAAATAAACAAGTAGACCTTGTCCGGAACTTGGTAAGCCAGAAGCTGAAAGACAACCCTGCTTACCTTCTTCTAAAGGAGAGGTTCTTGGCAACGTTCACCCTTCCAGCTTTTCTGGCATCATTTGCTCCTCCGAGAGTCAGCACAACTGTTTCCAGGTTCCCTAGCAGGCAAGCTTCTGTGGAAGATAGTGAGGAGGAAGAGGAGGATGAGGAGTTCCCAAGAACTACAGGGTTTTCAATGTCAAAACATGGTGATGAACATTTACAAAATGGAGTATTCATGCCATCAGACAGAAACAGTGATTTATCAGTGCAACAGTCACAGCCTATAGAATGTACTTCCAAATTAAAAGAGGTGAGTTTATGCAACTATAAAGATACTGCTTCCTATATTATTTCCCATAATGAAGTGAAGGGGCATTTTTTTTCAAAATTTCATAAACTGGACTTCAACATTTGGTTAGCATGTCACATGTCTCATTTGCTGTAGATGACATTTACGTCATACTATGTGGTAATACTCAGTACAGTTTCCCCTTTGACTGGGTGTAATGGTCAAAAGTTAAAACTTATATAACTTTGGTGTGAACTTTTCCATAGTGCTACACATATCCAGTTACATTAGCACATGTGCAACCCATCAAGACACTTGAGGATTAGAAGCCTGCCTTCTCTGCTGTACTTCGTATTGCGCCTGTTCGTGTGATGGAGGCTCTTCTGTTATGACATAAGTATAGAATCTCTCTGAATTGTCTTGGCAATTAGTACTGCATTTTTCCATTGTCGTCGTCTTCTAACATTGCGAAAGCAACGAATATTAGCGATTACTTAGGATGACATATTATTTTGGTCTAATGTGCTTGAAGCAAACATTGGAAAAACATAAAAAAAGCAAGAGTTGGTTGTCACCTACTAGATCTGGCTCAGTTATAGCAGCTTCCCCATAGGATCTCACCATTACAGCCACCCCATTTACTATTCTTATACTTGCATTAGAGTGTGCTGGTCTTTGGGAGCACCTTGTTCTCAGCTTTTCCACGCCTAGTGAATATACTACAACATGGGAGGGTTTTTCCCTCATAAGAGTGCTGCCTTTGGGAATTTCTGCTCCCAGTGTGAATGCTATCACAGGGAGTTCACACATACTCAGTGAAGTGCTGCTGTAGGGGAAGCTCAGCCACTCCCAGGAAAGTTCAGGTAAGGTAACTTTATTCCTAGTGAAGGTACTACCATGGGGATACGGGGTGGAGTTTGTGCTTCCACAGGGAAAGCTCATACACAAGGAAATGTGAAGCGTCTTCACAAGTGGTAGAAGTGCTGTTATTGGGAAAGAAACACCTGTGTTTCCGGAAAACATTTTGTGGAGCATTGATGAGGGCTCTTTTTCCCAAGAAAATGCTGTCATGGGAGATCATTCACTGGATTTACAGGAAAGTGGGGAGGGGCTCCATCACTTTTGTTTGGAAGTGCTGTAGTTGGGAGAGACAAACTCTTCAACTCCTGGTGAAAATTTTGCTGAGGGAGCTCACCAGCACTGAGGGGAGCTGCAATCCTGTTGAGAGAGTTCAGTCCTATGGGAGTTCTGCTTTGGGATGGAGTACCTGTACCACTCCTTTGGGAGTTTGCTGTGGGGCAGAGTGCCACCACTTGAAAGATCCATTCTTAGAGAGTACCGCTACTCAGGAGCTCTGCTTTTGGATAAGTGCTGCCACTGGAAGGTTCTGCTCCTAGAAAAGGTGCTGTCGCTGTAGAGATTCACTTTTGTTGATCCATTGCCAGGGTGCCATGCCACACTGATTGAGTCAACGCTTCTAAATTGGGTTTATTATTAATCTGTTTAGAATTTGTTGACCGGAAAAGGCACACTTGGTCAAGGTTCATTTCCAGGTGCAACCCAGAGGGAGGGGAAGAAAGAAGTAAAGAGAAAATATAATAAAAGGAGTAGTATATTAGCAGGTTTAAAAACATACAAGCTATATACACCCTATTATAAGTCACAGTTACTACAAATTATAGGGAGGAGAGGAACAGCTGTAGCTGAAAGAGAGATGAAATGCATTGTCTGTTATGGCTGACTTTAGAAGGCAGAAGACTGAATCCCAGTTTTACTGTTGCGTCTGGACACACAAAAATCCTCTACCTGACCTCTCCATGTATGAACTGATACATTTGCTGTCATTGTACCACCACTGACCCCAAGTGCTAGGATTTGGGTGAGGACTCTTCAGATCACATTAGAAGTGTTGCAGTGGCGGGGGCTCCTCTGTTCCTGGTGTAGATTCTGCTGGGCAGCTCATCAGCATTTGGGAACTCCTCTCCCATAGAGAGCACCACCACTGGGATGCTTAGTGCTGCTGTCCTGCTCCACTGCTGGAGACAGTGCAAACTCCCAGGTGCTCCACTCCTAGAGAAAATGTGGTAGCTGGAGAGTGCGCCATTGCCATGGAGTTCTCCTCCCAAACAGTACTGTTTGTTTATTTATTTCGTTTTTGTTAACTGGGTGAAGTACATTAGCCATATGAATGACTATTTTCAGGCACGACCCAGGAGGTTACATGGCAGAGGTACAGAAAACAGTACAATACAGAAGTGTCACAGAACAAAACATTAGGCAATCAGATACAAAGTAACAGAGTAAGAACACAAGAGAAATACCAAAGGCATACAGCTTGACATCACATCTGAAGGTAAAATGCAATGTAAGTGCAAGCATTACATTCTCAAAGACATCTCATAGATGACTAATAAGACAGGATTGTGCATGGGTAGATAGGAGACAGAACAGACAGGAAGTTCAGGGGGGATTGGAACATTTACATTGAGCACTAGTGGTAAGAAGAGAGCAGTGTTTTGTTTTAAATAGCACATGAGTGGGTGAGAGCTGTAGATCACTTGGAAGTGTATTCCAGTATTTGGGGGCAGACTGTGAGAAATCACAGGCACCTTTGGAGGTTTTACACCTAGGTATGTGTAGCAGAGCACGGTCAGCTGATCTAAGGTCATAAGAGGAGGATAGAGGAAGTAGCAATGAGGCAAGGGAGGCAGGGGTTCTAGTTCGCATAATGCTGTCTGTTATGGAGCCAAAGGCAAGATTTCTCAGCACGGATGGCAGGGTCCACTTTAGGTCAGCATAAAGTTGACAGTGGTGGTGGTGTTTAAGCCGGGGGGATCCTGAAGCATAGCGGCAGATGTTATTATATGTGATATCCCACTTATGGAGGGAGGACTTGGGAGTGTTCACATAGGCGGCAACACCATAGGTAAGAGATGGGAGCAGGATGCCTCTAGCAATGGCCAGTCTCGCGGAAGGGGTCAGAGCGTAGCTAGTTTTGTAAGCCAACCCAATTTTGGAATTTACAAACTTGCATGTGGCTAAGATATGTGAAACAAAGTCAAGGGAACAGTCTAGTCGAAACCCCAGATATTTAAAGGAGCTAACTGTTTCCAATATAGAGCCATCAAGGCATGAGATGTTCAGAAGACCCTGGTTAGACTTAGGTTTGGCTGCTGAGCCAGATAACATAGCTTTAGTTTTACACACATTGAGGATAAGCTTGTGCTTGAGGAGCCAGGTTTGAATATTGTGAAAGGATGTGGAGAGGTTATGGCTGATCTCCGAGCGCCAGCCAGGTGGTGCTGACGGTTAAGGCACTGGACACCATGCCTCATGCCATGTTGGCGACCCGGGTTCGGGAATGAACTCAGGCCGCTGGGGGACGGCAGGGAAGGGAGAGGCTTAAGCATCCCACAACAGCTCTCCTCTCTCAGGGGCAGATGGGTACATTGTCCCGCTCCATGGCTGCCTCCTGTGGAGGATAGGGGCAGTGCTGGACAATGGGAGATGCAAGAATGTGGCATTGGGACACAGGCACACCTCCATGCATGCGCATTTATGGCCGCAGGGGAAGGGACACAAGAACAGAGGAAACAGCGACTGCCAGCTTAATGAAGCCCCTGTGAGACTGTGGTGCTGCGACTTCATGGCGCCTCGGCCTGCTCCAGATATCACTTGGGAGGGGAGGACAACCTCCTCCTTCCGCCTCTGGGATAATTTTGGTTACACAGGTCCCGGGTCGGTGGGTGGCATAGCAGCTGGTGACTAGCAGAAGGCTGAAACATGCTGCAAGCTCATAGGAGGATAAACACCTTTATTAAAAAAAAAAAAAAAAGTTGATCTCTGACATATCCTTAGAGCTAGAGTACAGGACCAGATCATCCACATAGAGCAGGGATGAGCAGGAGGGGGTGTTGTGTGCAATCTGATTTATGAACACAAAGAACAACAGAGGTCCCAGTATAGAGCCCTGGGTGACACCATTGTTGACAGAGGAATGATCAGATAGGGCCAAGCTAAATTTGACCACCTGGGTTCTCTTAGATGGGTAGTAGTTATTGAGCCAATCCATGACCTGCTTAGAGAAGCCCAGGGAACGGAGACTGACAAGAAGAAGAGGGTAATCCACAAGATCAAACACTTTGGTAAGATCGATAAAGATGGCACCGGTCATCAGGCCAGAGTCCATGGCACAGATGGCATCATTAGTGAACTTCAGCACAGCAGTGACAGTGCTATGGCCTTTGTGAAAACCATGCTGCTCATGCGAGAGGAGATCATACTGGGTGAGGTAGTCAATGATTTGAGAGGCGACCAATTTTTCTAGGTCTTTGCTGAACACTGAGAAGTTGGCAATAGTCTATAATCGAAAATGTTTTCTCACCCTTTTTGAAGACAGGAGTGATTCTGACGATTTTCCATATGTCAGGGACTTATGCTATGGCAAAGGGATAGAGTGAAAATTCTAGCTAGGGGTGAGGCAATAAAGGGGCAGCAAGTTTTAGGAACTCCAGCTCAAGGCAATCAGAGCCAACAGAAGTAGTATCAGATATGGAGTTTAGGAGTTTTAAGACATCAGATCTATGGATAGCCTTGAAGCGAAACGGTGGGATCAAGTTTCTGCAGTTGCTAGGTGCAGGGCTGGTCACATCCTGGGTTGAAGGGAATAGGGAGGTGAAGTTGATCAAGTCAGAGCAGTGCCGGTTAGAAGCATTAGCTATGGTTGTGGGATCATTACAATGAACACCATTTAGGACACTGTCATTAACTATGTGAGATTGAGGGGAGCCTAAGAAGGTTTTGACATGGGTCCAAAATGTTCTAGAGTCACCTGCAGCATCTACAAGGAGACCTTTGCAACAGGAGCTTCTTGCCAGCCTTATTTGTCTTTCACAGGTTCCGCAGCCTCCTGTAGTCATCATAGTCAGCTGGTAGGCTAATTTTAAAATGCTTCCAGCATTTATCTCTTGTACGGATTAGGGAGAGGAGCTCTTTATGAAGCCATCTGGTACGTTTACCTTGCACATGACACAACGTGTAGTGAGAGGGGTATGTTTGTCCTGGAGAGCTGTGAATTGGAAGAGAAAGTAATCAAGGGCATCTTGCACATCTTGGGTCAGATACAAATGTGATCAGTTGATCGAAGAGATATCCTGAAGGAAGCTCACTTGATCAAGATTGGCAGTGTTTCTAAAGGAAATACACCATAGTTATGGTGGAGGAACAGGGAAGGGGCTCCACCAGCAGAAGATGGGAGAGTGGTCGCTAATGGCATCAGCAAGGATGCCAGCCATCGGGACCCTGCAAATGCAATTGGTCAGTATCCAGTGCAAGTGGTGGAGGAAGCTGAAACTCTTTTGGGCTCTCTAATTAGCTGGTGAAGGTCGTGACTTTGAACCAGGGATAGGAGTGAGTTGTGATTTTTGCCTACCAAGTTAAGGTGCCGGTCACCAAGAATGAGTGCTTCATTTTGCCCAACTGCTCAAGATGTATAGTCTAATAGTTCTTCCAGGCCCGAGATACCGCTCCGAAGAGAGTTGTACGTACAAATTAGATGCAGCTTCTTAGCACCAAGGAATAGGGTCGCATGAATGGATTTGCATGAAGAGAGATTAGGTATTGCAGAGATGGCTAGGTTAAAATGGGACTTGTAGAAGACAGCAACCCCACCGCCCCATTTGGGTGGCTGCCTGTCACACTTGAGCATGTTATAGTTCGGGGTAGAGCACGCAGAGTCAGGGATTGACTGTTTAAGCCAAGTTTCTGATAAGTATAGAACATCTGGGTTCTACAAGGCCACCCAAGCCTCCAGCTCAGAAAGTTGCATAGAAGATTCCTATTATTTAAGTGGGCAACGTGGAGGCCCTTCGGGTTGACCCAGTTGGCATCGGTGTGCAAGTAGCAGGCCGGGGGCCATGGTTAGATTCCACATCCTCCGACAGCAAGAGTGCTAGGAGAAGGAGGTACCATTACTTGTGATGGGCGAAAGGAGACTGGACAAGCACAGGTTGACACAGGCTGCTGAAGATACTGAGGGCAAGACAGGGGAAGTGTTTAGGGATTAGTAGGGAGGTGTAGTCCTACTGCTTTGGTAGTTATAGAAGCAGATTAGAAAAGGAGAAGTCAGTGGGATTTGGTGTATAAGGAGTAGAGAACTGGGAGGGAGTGGGCAGCATGAGCCATGCAAGGAAAGACCGAGCCAGTCCCACAGCCAGAGTAACCAAGAGTCATCTCTGCATTTTAAGCAGCTGATTAGTTCTGGGAATTAAGTCATAAGAAAGGGCTGCTGGGAAAAAATAGGAACTCACTTGCATGATTGGCTGGGTAGAGAAAGTGTGGCAGAACTTGCTGGGCAAAAGTGCATTTAAAGAGTGCCGGGGGAGGATGGATAGGAAAAAAAATTAAGGTTTAAAAGTAGGTGCAGAGCGTGAGGAGCACAGCGAGGAAAAATCAGGGTTTAGAGTAGAGCGATGGTGGTAAGATGGCTTGGGCAAAGAGTTCACCTCACCCAATGGAAAGTAGCAGGAGAATAGGATATGCCAGTCAGCACCAGTTGAAATTGTCTGGGCCAGTAGCAGTCAAGGCCAGCAAGTCTGAAAATTGGCAGGGAGTCTCAGCGGTGGCTGGGCAGCGTACCTTGGCAGCTTGCAGGGTCCAGCAAGCAGGAGCACAGTCGGCGGCTATGGAGGCTAGCCGCGGACCGCTGGACAACTCTACTCCTAGAAAGCCTACCACAGCAGGGGAGCTTCACTGCTTTTGACAGATTGACTACCAGAGATCCCTGCCCTGTAGATAGAGTTGTTCCTAAATGGACTAAAAGTATCTGACTGCAGAAGCATGAAACAGGATCCCAGTTTTATTGCTGGTCCTGAACTAGCAGAATTAGTCTCCCTCACCCTCCAGGTATGAACTGATGCATTTGCTGCATATCTGCAGCACCATTATGATGTAAAGCTACCCCAAACACTCCAGGTATGCATATTTTTTTATTTGTTTGTCTGTATATTTCAGTAACACATTAAATGTATGGTGGCATGCAAAATGTGCCTCTTTTTTTTTTTTTTTAACACCTGCTTTATTAGAATTTTTCACGGAAGTACAGCTTACAGAGTAGACTCTGGAATAATGACTGTCAAATATACTCTTCACTCAAGCCCAGTAAACTTAATGTTCGTATAGTGTAATTCAGATTCTTATCATAAGGAACAACAAAACTTTATAACATTCAGAACTGAACTAACTAGCCAGCCCAGTGGCACTGAGGGTTGAGGCGCTGGACACCACACCTCGCGCTACGCCGGCGACCCAGGTTCGGCTGGGGAGGGAGGGAGGATGGAGCGTCCCAACGGATGCTATCCTCCCTCGGGGTGGGATGCCAGGGACGCTTTGGCGTGCCTGACATCCTGAGAGGATTGGTGGATGCACCGACCGACGGGCTCGCGGCCCGCTCTACTTGAGCCGGAGGGGGACGCCGCAGGTGCTTGAGAGGATCGCAGACCTCTGCCCGGCGCCCAGGGGCGGGTTTAAGGGAAACTACTTGGAGGAAAATGCCTCCAGTCGCCTGGATGAAGTCCTCTGAGCCAGCCTCACCACCCACCGACCAGGGGCAGACCTCAATGTGCAGCTGCCACAGGGATAAAAGGGGGGGTAAAAGGGGGGATTCTCTCCTCGCCCCGCCCGGAGGGTAATCCAGGCTGTCAAAGGGCCCCCAATGGCAGTGTGGCACTCTAGGGGCAGACCAAGCTGGTCAGCAGAGGTTGGGAGGGCATCACTCCTCGTAGGACGGAAGGAGTGGTGATTGGAAGGGACAGTAGGAGTGGATAAAAAATAAGTAGAAAAAAACAAAATAATTGAACTAACTAGGGCATGACATATTACACAATGCTAATAACTCATAGGTTGGGTGGCTTCGCATGGAAATGATGGATGTGCCAGTAATAAAGAGATTGTTGCTCCCCATCCACAAATCATTAAAAAGACAGGCTTCAGAAATACTGCAGACCCCAATGTCCATTCCTCCAGTGGGCAGAAGAATGGACAGGAAGTATTGGGTGGCCAGGTCAGGAACAGAATTCCTTTTTGGGCATCCTAGCCATGAGGGGTGGTGAAGGCAGCTGCATGTGACAAAGCAGGCATCCCTTTGGCATCATACCCCCTGAAAAAGACTCTAGAAAAATGGATTTTATGGCCAAGAAATCCTATCTGAGAGTCTCCTTGGCCATCAGGCGGGCTACTTATATGGCCTTCATATCTGGGTACCAGAAGAGCCTCTGAAATACAGTTTTAGAAATAGCCAAATCATGTCTTGGGGCCATGGCATCTGACTTGTCAGAGGCTGCTAGGAGGGGCATTAAAGCCTCTTAAGTGCCTGTTTCGAATGGCAGTGGATGCCAGTGACATTGCAGACAGACAGATGGCAACCTCAGTGTCTCTGAGGAGATTTACTTGGCTGAGATCAACCAGTTTGTCTCAGGACACCCAGACTAAAGCACTGGATTTTCCCTGTGAGCCCACATCTGTCTTTGGTGTGCAAATTTGAGGCTTACATGAAGAAGATGAATGAGTATAAAGTGGTTTATAAGAGTACTGCTGCTAAGGAGAAAACAGCAACACCTCAGAAGTACCAGGGAAAAGGGGGTAGGGATAGAACCCACTATAGACTCTTCTTCCAGGCACAGGCACTGCCCACCTACCAGGCCCAAAGTGGGTACTTTAGAGGCAGAGGAAGAAGGGTCAGCAGCAGGGCTGGCCTCAGCACACAAGCTAGTGCACATGCAAAGTAGGCCTCCCTGAGGGGTCTGCAAGGGTTGCCTCCCCACTTCCAGTAGGAGGCAGGCTGGCTCACTACCTCCAGGCCTGGCAATCTGTTACCACAGACAAGTGGGTCATGGAGGTGGTAAGTCAGGAGCTTGCTCTCAGTTTCAAGGTTCTGCTAAAACTGAGAGCAAGACTTTTCAGACATGCCAACCCAGCAGAGGCATCTCTGTTAGAGGAGGAAGTAGCAAAGCTCATTCAGGACAGTGCAGTAGAACCTGTCCCCTTGGCACAAAGGGGACAGGGTCACTACTCAAGATACTTCCTCACTCTAAAGAAAACAGGGGAGTTGGAGACCCATTCTGGATCTCAGATATTTAAACAAACACTTGACAAAGCCAAAGTTCAGGCTGGTCACTCTGGCTACAATCCTCCCCACACTCAGGCAGGGGGATTGTCTGGCATCCCTGGACCTAAAGGATGCCTATTTCCACATTCCCATCAGGCAGTCGCACAGAAAATACCTCAGGTTCAGATTGCCATCAGGCTACTACCAGTTCAGAGCCATGCCCTTCAGCCTGACCTCAGTTCCAAGGGTGTTCACCAGGTGCCTAGCAGTGGTGGTAGCACAACTAAGGAGACAAGGGGTCTCAGTCTTTCCATACCTGGATGACTGGCTAGTGGTAGGCCAGTCTCCTCAGTAGGTAGAAGATGCACTGTCCAACACTCAGGAAACACTGAGGTCATTAGGCTTCCTGGTAAACAAGAAAAAGTCGGTGCTCTCCTCAGTTCAGCTCCTAGAATTCATAGAGGCAGAACTGGACACTAAGACAAGGCAGAGCCTTCCTCCCTCAAGGAAGGGCAGACAACCTGCTGCAGCTGGCAAATTCTTTCCAGCTACATGCCCCCAGACCAGCAAGACACTTTCTTCAGCTCTTGGGGCACATGGCTGCATCAGCAGCAACAGTGTCAGGCGCCAGGTTCCAGATGAAAGATACTCAGTTTCACCTCAGATCCCACTGGTACCAAAAAAGGGTTCACTGTCAAAACTGGTACCAGTCACAGGAACCCTTCTCCAAGCACTACAGTGGTGGCAAGAAAATGACAACCTCAGAGAAGGGGTGCCTTTTCTCCAAAGACCCCCATCAGCAGTCTTGACAACAGATGCTTCTCTCCTGGGATGGGGTGCCCACCTAGGGGAGCACATGGTACCTGGCTCAGACAGAAGTTTCTGCTGCACATTAATTTGCTAGAGCTCAGGGCAGTTTACCTGGGCATTCAGTCCTTTGCCTCAGTGCTGCAGGGCAAGGTGGTTCAGGTCAGAACACACAATACAACCACAATGTACTACATAAACAAGCAAGGGGACACAAGCTCCCCCCCGTGCACAGAGGCCATGAATGTGTGGAATCTGGCTTACTTCCTGGGGATCTCCCTCTTGTCAGTTCACCTCCCAGGGAAGGACAGTGTCCTTGTAGATGCCCTCAGCAAGATCTACCAGAATCACCATGAGTGGTCACTGAACAGGCAGATCCTGCAAGTGGTGTTCAGAAGGTGGCATACCCCAGAGGTGGACCTCTTTGCAGCAGCGGACAATCACTAGCTGCCACAGATCTTATCTGTATCAATCTTCACCATTTATCACAGATGGGTTATCTGGCCGGAGGTCAGGACCCCGAGGGACCTTTTTTTTTTTTTTTTTAAAGGGTAGGCGGAGCCGACACACCATCGGCGCCGCCCTCAAGGCCGATGTACTGCGTGGCGCTCGAGGGTTGGCCGTTAGGCTGTGTCGACTCCGCCTGCCTGCCAGTTCTTCATCTCCCGCCGTCGAGGTCGCCTCGTGGGAAGCTTCAAGAAGATTGTAGGCCTGTTTGCATCCTTTGCCTTCGGTGTTAAGTCCGTCGGTTTCCTGCCAGTTCTGTTTTCTGCCTCCACTCGACGTCGCCCGGTAAGATCTTTCCTTATTTTTTGAATTTTGCGGCCTTTATGAGTCTGTTTTGGTGTTTTTCCGTAGGTCATGTCTCGGTCAGACAAGAAGTCTTCGAAGACGGGTATTGCCTGCTTGGTGCCCATGCGGCGAAAATTCTCCGTCACCAACCAGCACGACCGGTGTCTTGCATGTTTTGGCCCGCCTCACGAAGTGGACTCGTGCGACGCCTGCTTCTCCATGGACGCTGGGTCCTCGAACAGCGTGTGTGTGGAAGTAGAGGCGAAACTCCGCTGACTTCGGGGTAGGGTTAGCGCAACGGCCCAAGTCGTGCTCTCTCGGCCTTCCTCTGGGTTCCCTCCCTCCCGGTTCTATACGGACCGAGAAGGAGGGAGCCTCGGCTACTTGTAGGCTAGCCATTGCCGAGGCTCCTTCCGCGAGTCAGGAGGCCCGCCCCAGTCCCTCCCAGGAGCGGGCGGGAGGCACCACCATGGCAATCGCTCCTTCGGGGGTGAAGGCTCCCCCGGTGTTGTTCCCATGACTCGGGAGGCCCGGGTTGGCACCGTCGGAGCCTTCGGTGCCATTCACGGCGCCGTGGACCCTGGCAGGGCTGTCATCGGTGCCGACTTGTCGCTTGGCACCGTGGGCTCGGTTGATGCCGTTTGCGGCACCGACACTGTTCGTGGCACCGTGAGACCCGATCCAATGTCGTCCTTCGCCATGTCTCGCCTCGGCACCATCCTCGGCACTGAGGTTGAGCACCGCCATGTCCTTGAGCCCGAGCGCCATGGGGCCTTGACTCCTTCTGTCGGGGTGCCGTCCTTGTGCCCGTCCTCTCACCGGTGCTGCTGCTCGCGGCGCCTGAGGGGCGGGTGGCGCCGTGTTGGCGCTAGGTCTGCCAGGGCCGTCGTCAGTGCTGCCATGGCCCTCGGTGCCGCTCGCGGCACCGTGGAGCCAGTCAATGTCGGTGCCGAGGGTGTCGCCGGGGCTGTTGTCTGCACTGTCCCTGTACTTGGTACCACTCCAGGTGCCGGTGGATCGGATGGTGCTGTGACTGGTCCTGGCATTGGACCTCTGGCTCGGGCTGGGGCCGTGCCTCCTGCGGATCCCGCTCGCGGGGTTGCAGAGCACTGGCACCGATTCGAACTGTGAGTGGCTTCGGGCCGGTGGCAGGATAGTTCTGCCCGCCCTCCTACGGTTTGGCTCAGAGCCTCAGACTCTACCTCTTTGGAGTCGGAGTCGAGCTCTGAGTCGGACGGGCAGTCGCACCCCTCGGGGTTGGCTGCGGACGTGGGCAGCACAGTGGTCTCGTCGACGAGTCGGAGCCAGCCTCCTCCTGAGGAGAGGTCGGTGGCCCCCGAGACTAGGGTCAGTGGTGCTGACCAGCAGGCAGTGGTGCATGCCACCATAGCTCTGCAGCCTGGTCTTGGGGGTTTCATCGATCCCTTGGTTGTGGTACCCCTCCAGTGGTGTGTCTTGATCGCCCGACTTTGGGGCCCATCGAGACGCCTGCAGGGGGGAGGCTACTGCTCCCTGGGTCTCCCCTTCGGGGGCTGCCCAGAGATTCCAGCTACCTAGGCTGGCCCTCTCGAGGAGGAGGAGGACTCTTTCAGACTCTGAGGGGTCGAGGGGTGTGGGGTCGCCACGTTGGCCCTTTTCTGGGGTCCACCCGGGCCCTGGAAGGAGCCGTAGTGCAGATTTCCACTCTTCCCCCTCGGTTTCTTTGAGGGAGTCCCATTCTTTTGAGGTAGGGGACCGTCCTTCTGGATCTTTAAGGCCCCGGTCGCCTCACTGGGGGGATTCTTCCGGGCGCAGCCAAGGCCGTACCAATGTGATTGTGCAGCTGTGGGGTCTTCCGGGGCACCTTCTTCGGGTGCTCACGGTCCGCTCCCTAGCCCTGGCAGAGGTCAGCCGACTTCTCTTCTCGGCTCTGCCCCCATCCCTCTGCCACATTCTCCTGCGCTCCCAGGCATCCTTGGTCCTAGCAGCCCTCTCACCTGGGAGCAGTTCAGAGCGGTGGCTGCCTGGTTCCCTGCTTAAGTTAGGGCAATGGACAGCCAGGTTTTTCAACCTCCCCCCCCCCCCCCGTGCAGCGACCCTCTGAGCACATGGAACCTTCTATCCACATCTCTCCGGCTGCTGATCTCTCAGAGTATTAGCGTTTCCTCGTGAGGATGTTGGAGGATTTGCACCTTTCACCCTCCATTATCAGCAATCCTGAGCATTGCCTAACTCGGAGCAAACCAGACAAGCCATCGCACTCTCTGCACGAGGCCTGGAGCTAGCAAGGCACCAAGCGAGGGCATCTTATGACGCCAACGAGGTAGCTACCAGGGTCAGCGATCTGCACTAGGCGATCGGCATAGCTACGTCTTTCCCGGTTTCACCCTTGGCCCGGCGTAGGGTGATTAGCTCAGCCCACTAGGGAACCTACCTTTTCTCCCGTAGAGTGAGATGGCGCTTATCGGGGCAACTTCCTTCCTTCTCCGGGGGAACTCCCTCTCTCTCTCTCTCTCTCCCCACTCTCGGGCCTCTCCAGGCCCTGAAGGTTCCCTCCCTTAGTGTGTCACCCACTGAGGGCTAAGGGACTTTGTCCCTTAGGGTGTAAAAGAAAACTCCCTTCAGGGGGGCTTGGTACTCGCCCATCTGTGATGAATGGTGAAGACTGACACAGATAAGATATGAAAATTATGTACCTACCGTAATTATGATCTTTCTGTGTATCTTCACCATTCATCACAACCCCACCCACCATCCCCTGGGCCTTAGTCTCTGGGTTCTCCTCCCTCTCTGTGACCCCCCCTCCTCCTTAGGAGCGGGGTAAAGTAGGGACACACAGGGGGGTATTTTCCAAGGAAAGTAGACAGCTCGAGCGGCACTCCTTCTCTACTACTTTGTCTCCACCCTGTGGGTGGGAGTTGGTAGTTGCCCTCCTTCTGTTCTCCTCCTGGTTTCCATCCAACTATTTCTCCTAAAAAAAAAAAAAAAACCCTTTTTCACCAAACATCTTTTCTTGAGAGAGTACTAAATCTCTGTACCCTGTCCTTCCTCCAGAATAGCCGACTCTGCTTCTGGGGTATTTGCCAGTTATTCTGTGCCTTGAATTCTGGCAGACAGCTTTGCTACTCCTTGCAGTTCCTATACAAATCTGGTGACGGACAAGGGTCTCGGATACCTTAATACCTCTCCCTCTCTCCTAAATTCTTTCTCCTCCCTACCCTTCCCTTCTTCCGCTTCCAGAGATTGGGGTCCGTACCCAATCCCCTTAGTCTAGTCTCTTCTTTGCTGTCCTCTGCCGTTATTTCTCCTTTTAGTTCAGTCATCCTTTCCTTTTTCTGTCCCTTGGACTCTCTTGTCCCACCCTCCATCCCTTCCTCTTACCTCTCCGGCGAGTCAGGACTGGCAGGCAGGCAGAGTCGACACAGTCTAACGGCCAACCCTTGAGCGCCACGCAGTACGTCGGCCTCGAGAGCGGTGCCGATGGTGTGTCGGCTCCGCCCTACCTTTAAAAAAAAAAAAAGCTCCTTCAAGGTCCTGACCTCCGCCAGATAACCCATCTGTGATGAATGGTGAAGATCACAGAAAGATCATAATTACGGTAGGTACGTAATTTTCATTTCTGTTGCAGGCCCCCCCCCCCCTACAGTGGGCACAGTCCCTCTGGATGCACTGCTGTTGTATTAGGGAGGTTCTCACCCCAGGAATACTCCAATATTCATAACTCTTCTGCAGTATACCTTTAAGGTCAGATCCGCCCGGAGATAGAATGCTGTGCTAATGATGGAATAATTGGCATGAGCCACTTTTCAAATGCTGCCATCTATCAATTGCCTACATTCTAACCCTCAGATTTCTCTCTCTGCCTGTCAAGACCAGATACTCTGAGATTTCCTCCTCCTCCTCATCTAGTCAGAGAAGCCTTAATTAATAATAAATACTTGGGTATTATTTATTTATTCATTTATTTTCATTTGCTGCCTCTTATTAGTATTATTTTGATAACTGTTAGTTTGTTTAGCTAGTTTTGTGTTGTTTTCTCGGTTACTCACGGTTCGGGATAACTGTTGAGGAACCAAGGTACTTTTAGTCAGTTTGGGGGTTTATCCCTGTTTATTTACTGTTTCTGTAGAGTTTTAAGTGTAACCCCCACCCAGGTATGCCATTTCCATCTTGACAGCTCTACCTTGTGGGCTGGGTTTGGGGAGAAATATGTCACTCTGCACATTGGGTAGGTTTGGCTACTCTGCAACAGGGGCACCCAAGTAACTCTGGACAAAGGAAGCCATAACTGTAATATCCAATACCAGAAGTGGGATTCTAGAGAGTGGCGTTTATTCACATCCAACAGAATAAACAAAGCATAGATGGACCCCCACAGGGCTACGCTCCTGGTAATGTGGATTTGTGGAGGTCAGAACACATCCTCATTGACTTTAGCCCCCAGGCTCTGAAACACACTGGGGGCACAGCCCGAACTTGTACGCTGCTCTGGGTTTTCCTGGCTCAGCTCCCTTGCCAGCCCTTTGGACTCTTCCATATAACATGGAAACATTTACTATTGGCTCCCTAAACCACCTATGAGCACTTCTGGCTCCATATGGGAATCTTCCTTATCAATCCCACATCTGGGTACCTTCCTCAGGCACTGGCCAAGTACCTGAGAGAAAGCAACAGGTGTCCCAAAGCAAACCCGTAGAGGTGAATTTGGTTACTACTGATGGGGGGTCTCGCGCCTCTCGCTCCCATAATTCGTACCCAGCCATTTCTCTGGACTGTAACACCTCATCCTTTAAAACACTTTGCTGTGTAGATTCTTTTTAAATGTATTCAATCTACTGTCTTTACATCCCATTTGTGCTGAACTTGAACATACTTAATAAGTGGCTGTGTCCATTACTCAGACCCCCCCACAGAGTTAAGCAGTCCAAGCCCCACATCTTCCAAACTGCACTTGACTGTCTTTTCCTGACCCCACAGTAACAGTCACTTTAGTTTCATCTTGTTTCAGGTGAAAATACTTTGGCCCTTTAGCAGAGCGAACTCACCCCTTGGTTGGAGGTGCCCCACAGGCGTTTTCTTCTCAAGGAAATCTCGTCCAGAACTTCTGGTGCCTCAGCATGAACTTAACTCAGGCAGCTTCTTTTTCCCTAGCTGGACCAAGGGAGTTGCCCCTGGAAGCAGGCTGATTCAAACAACATGAAGTCTTGCTATATTATGACAATTGCAGTGAGTCCCAATCTTTGAACTGCTCCGGAGGTGAAAGAGTTAACTTTCCATGCCAGGCGTGGAACTCTGAGCACGAGCTCGGTTGGAAACTCTGTCTGTTGTTCTTCAAACACAAACTGTCAGATTCTTTACTCCGCCTCACTGAACAGTCGCTCCAGAGATTTCTCCTTCTGCTCGGTTAATTTTGTTGGTTAAAAGTATTGGTTTTTTTGACCGAAATTAAACTGCAACCAGTCGGTTCAAGTTCTGTCTGTGGTATTGTAAGTAATAGATAGGCTTTACATTTATTTTATTCTGTGTGGAACTTGTAAACGCTTATCGGTTCGGTTTGAATTGATCAGGTTGTTTTTAAAATTTACTAGTCCTTATTTAGAGTGTGGTTCCCGGTTCTCATCGGTTCTAAAAAAAAATGGATTTCATTACGGTTTTTTCCACGACCCGTGACACGGTTGGGAACCGATAAGAGAGTCTTACTTGGCGGATTGCCATAAACGGGCAAGTTTGGTTAGGCTGGCACTATGTCTGAGAAACCCAAAAGAAAAACCGGGCCCACTGGGTTTCAACACTACATAGAAACATAGAAGTTGACGGCAGATAAGGACCGCAAGGCCCATCCAGTCTGCCCATTTCTTTTTCTACCTTATAAATGTGCCATCGGCCTTTGCTCTGTCAGTGACCTATCTAGTCATAGTCATTTGTATTGCTCCCTTATGCCTATCCCATGCCTGTTTGAAGTCCTGCACTGTATTCATAGCCACCACTTCTTGTGGTAAGCTATTCCATGCATCTACCACCTTTTCTGTGAAAAAGAATTTCCTCACATTCCCCTTAATCGGCCTCCTCTAATCTCATGCTGTGTCCTCTTGTCCTGCTATTTTCTTATATTTAAACATGTTAGACTCTTTCACCTTGTTTATGCCCTTAAGGTGTTTAAATGTCTCGATCATATCACCTCTCTCCCTCCTTTGCTCAAGGGTATACATATTGAGCTCGCTAATCTGTCCTCATATGTCTTCTGATGCAGTCCCTGCACCATTTTGGTTGCCCCTCTCTGACTGCCTCAATTTGGTTAATGTCCTTGTGAAGGTGTGGCCTCCAATACTGCACGCAGTACTCCAGATGGGGCCTAACCAATGTCTTGTACAGAGGATTATTACCTCCTCTTACGACTTGTGATACCCCTACTAATACACCCTAACACCCCTAACCTTACCTACTGCTTTAGAGGTCTGCTTGATGATTTTAGGTCATCAGTGATGATGATGCCCAAGTCTCTTTCTTCCTTTGTGACTGCTAGCAACTCCTCCCAGCCTATAAGTGGCTTCAGGGTTTCTCTTCCATGTGCATGATTTTGCACTTTTTGCATTAAATCCCAGTTGCCACTCTTCTGACCATTTTGCTAGTTTATCCAGATCTCTTCTCATTCTGCCCACCCCATCTGGATCATCTACTCTGTTGCAGATCTTGGTGTCATCTGCAAACAGACGAGCCTTACCTCTAGTCCATTCATGCAGGTCGCTAATGAAGATGTTGAATAGACTGGCCCCAGGACTGATCCCTGAGGTACCCCACTTGTGACTTGCATCTCTTCTGACTGTATACCATTTACCACCACTCTCTGTTTTCTGCCAGTCAACCAGTTTGCCACCCAGTTGACCAACTTCTGACCCACCCCAAGCCTACCTAGCTTATTTATCAATCTTCTATGTGGAACAGTGTCAAAAGCTTTGCTGAAGTCAAGGTAGGCGACATCAACTGCTCCCCCTTGGTCCACCACTCTGGTTACCCAGTCAAAGAAATCTATGAGATTAGTTTGACAGGACCTTCCTTTTGTAAACCCATGCTGTCTTGGATCCTGTGCCCCTATGGATTCCAGGTGTTGCACTATCCTTTCCTTAAGGAGTGCCTCCATAATCTTGCCCACTACTGAGGTAAGACTGACTGGTCTGTAGTTCCCGCCTCCTCCTGCTACCACTCTTGTGGAGCGGGATCACATGAGCCCTTCTCCAGTCTTCTGGGACCCTCCTGTGCTCAGAGACCACTAAACAATTCTGCTAATGGCTCTGCTAGTTCCTCCTTTAGCTCCTTAAGTACCCTGGGATGTATGCCATCAGGTCCCATTGCCTTATCCACCCTGAGCTAGCAAGCTCTTGTAGGACCCTTTCTTTTGTGAAGGGAGTAGCGCCACCTCCCTCCCCTCTGTGTCCATGATGCTGAGCTGTGGGCCCTGCCCTACCTTCTCTTCAGTAAATACTGAGCAAAAGTATCTATTTAGGATAGATGCCTTTACAGGGTCCTCCTCTCACATGCTCCCTTTTCTCCATTAGCTTAGCATACCCCTCTGGACTTTCTCCTTTCACTAATGTATCTATAGAAAGTCTTGTCACCTTCTTTACTGTTAGGTACTAGTGTTTCCTCAGTTTGGGACTTTGCCTGGCTTACTGCCTTACCTGCTTCCTTAGGCAGTTTGGTATGCCTCCTAACTTCATCCCGCTGTGTTCCTTTATATTTCCTGAAGGCCAGCCTTTGGCTCTGACCTTTTTTCTACTGTATTTGAGAACCAAAGTGGTTTCCTTCTTCTTTTGCACTTCCTTTCTGTCTAACACAATGGGATGTTGCTTCAAGTATTGTATCCTTAATGCTTGCCCACTTTGCCTGTACCTCCTCACCTGTGTTTCTTTTTGCCAGGGCTAGCTTAACTCTGTTGGCCATCTTATCAAAGTCAGCTCCTCTGAAGTCCCATATTTTTGCCTTGGAATGGGATGATTTAGATGTAGTAGCCAAATTGAACCATACCATGTGATGGTCACTGGCCCCCAGGTGACCTTCTACCTGGAGATCTGTGATCCCTTCTTTGTTAGTCAGTACTAGATCTAGGATAGCCCTGTCTCTTGTGGGTTGCTGTACCAGTTGTTTGAGGCCCTCCCCCTGCAGGGAATCCTGTAGTGTTTGTGGGGAAGCCTTTGCTAAGGTTGACCCCCACACCACCTGTGTTTATTGTCTGGGGTTTGACCACCTCAATGCAGACTGCCAGATTTGTAAGAATGTCCCTGCTGCCACCATAAAAAAAGAGAGTCGGTAGGCTCAGGGAAAGGGAGGCCAAAAAGTCCGCTGACCCGGATTGCCAGCCCAGTTCGGTTCCAGCTGAACCGGAGGGAGTGCCCTCTGTCCAGGGCAATACTTCCTCGGGCAAACGAAGAGCCGGCTCTGAGGAGCCGGTTCCAACAAAAAGGACTAGAAAGTCAGCTGGTGTGGAGCCAAAAGTTCTCTCTCTAACCGCTGAAGAAATAGCTAAAGCAATTCAAATTGTCCAGTCACTTTCCCCGGTTCTGACCAAACCGACACCATCAGGGAAGCGCTCGGTTCGGCAGGTTCCACCGGTTCAAGATTATGATTTTGAGGATTTTTATGAACCGGAGGAGGGGGGAAGAGGAGTATGAGGAGAGTGAATGTGGATTTGAAAGTCTGGATGTGCCCATTGAACTGGACATCTTTCCAGACAGACCTTTAGGGGTTTCTCCTCCCAGGCTCTCAGAGTCCCCTTCTCATTTTATGTTTTATAAAAAAGTTCCTGAAACTCTCCAGCTCCCTGTTGAGGAAGCTGTTGATGACCAAGAGGAGCCTGATTATGTAGAAATTATGGATATTCCAGAGTCTAGGAGACTGTCTATTCCTTTGCATAAATCTTTTCGGAAACAGTAAAAATTCTAAAAACTCCTCACACTATACTTCCTGTTGATAAAAGAATGGACAAGAGGTATACATTATCAGGCTCTGATACGGAGTTCCTCACACAACAATGCAGCCATGTGGGGGTAGTGCAGGCTGCAGCCTGTGACAAGGCAAATATTCCCCTAGCTTCACACCCCCCTGAAAAGGACTCCAGGAGGATTGATGCTATGGCAAAGAAAGAGTACATGGCAGCAACCTTGGGACTCAGACAGGCAAATTGTATGGCTTATGCTGCTAGGTACCAGAAATCCAGATGGGATACTGTACTGGCTATAGCAAAACAGGTCCCTGACCAGCTTGCCAGGGAGCTGGAACAGGTGGCTGCGGATGGTATTGAGGCATCCAAGGTGCAATTTCATGCTGCAGTAGACTCTAATGATGTTCCATCAAGAGTCATGGCTACATCTGTGGCACTTCGCAGAATGGCTTGGCTCAGTTGTACTACCCTGTCACAGGATACCCAGTCTAAGGCCATGGATTTTCCTGTAGTGGGCAATTCTCTGTTTGGGGAGCAGACAGAGAATTACATGAAGAAAATGGATGAATATAGGACCACCTATAGGAGTGCACAGGCCAAGGAAAGGCAGGCCACTCCTCAAAAGCAGCTTACCAAGGGCAGGGGCAGGCCTTTTCATAGGCCTTTTTACCAAGCCCAGGCCTCCTCTTCTGCTTATACCCAGAGGGGCTTCTTTAGAGGGAGAGGCAGACGGGGTACATGCAGGCCTGCTTCCACCCCTCAGCCCAAAGCCCCTGCCAAGCAGGCACCCTGATGGGGTAGCCAGGGCCGATTCTCCTCTACCTGTAGGGGGCAGGCTGGCTTACTTTGTCCAGGACTGGAAGTCTCTAACGTCAAACAAGTGGGTCCTGGAAGTAGTAAGCCAGGGATTGGTTCTCCGCTTCAAAAAATTTCCAAAGATGAGAACCAGATCCATCAGAGGCACTTGCCCTAGAGGCAGAGGTCTCTACCCTCCTGGCTCTCAGAGCCGTGGAAAGGGTTCCTTCCCTACACCAGGGCAAAGGTTTGTACTCCAGGTACTTCCTTACCCCAAAAAAGACAGGAGAATGGCAGCCCATCCTGGATCTCAGATACTTAAACAAGCACCTTTTAAAACCAAAATTCAAAATGGTGACTCTGGGGATTATTCTACCCTCTCTAAGGCCAGGGGACTGGCTAGCGTCCCTGGACCTCAAGGATACCTACTTCCATATTTTCATCAGAAGCTCCCATCGAAAGTACCTCAGGTTCGAGCTGCCCTCAGGCCATTACCAGTTCAGAGCAATGCCTTTCGGCCTCACCTCTGCTCCAAGGGTATTCACCAAATGCCTGGCAGTAGCAGTTGCCTACCTAAGAAGGCAAAAGATTGCCATCTTTCCTTACCTGGACGACTGGCTCATAGTAGGCCAGTCCCCAGACCAGGTCAACTTACATCTTCAGATAATGCAGCAACTGCTTACCTCTCTAGGTTTCCTTCTGAATCTCTCAAAGTCAGTTCTAAAGCCTGTCCAGCTTCTTACCTTTATAGGCGCAGAACTGAACACACAAGAAGCCAGGGCCTTCCTCCCTCTGGACAGGGCAAAGACCCTAGTCTCCCTGGCCTCCTCATTCACCCTCCAGGTCTCTCGACCAGCAAGGCATTTTCTGCAGCTCTTAGGACACATGGCTGCTTCTACAGCAGTAGTGCAAGGAGCAAGATTTCAGATGAGGGACATCCAGTTCCATTTGAGAGCTTTTTGGTCTCAAAGAAAGGATCCTCTTACCAAGTTGATCCCAGTAACTCGAACCCTGATCCAAGCCCTACGGTGGTGGCAGGATCAGAGCAACCTGAGACAAGGGGTTCCTTTTGTCACTCAGTCTCACTCCTTAATCCTTACTACAGATGCATCCCTCTTGAGGTGGGGAGCCCACATGGGCGACCTCACTATCCAGGGACTGTGGTCCCCCCAGGAATCTCTGTTCCACATCAACCTGTTGGAGCTCAGAGCAGTTTTTCCTAGCACTTCAAGCTTTTTCCAAATCTGTTCAGAACAAAGTTGTACAGGTCAGAACAGACAACACCACTACAATGTGGTACATCAACAAGCAAGGGGGCACTTGGTCTAGGGCCTTGTGCACCGAAGCCATGAAGTTGTGGTCTCTGGCTTACTCCCTGAACACCTCCCTTACGGCAGTTCACCTCCCAGGCAAGGACAATGTCCTGGCAGATGCTCTCAGCAGGATTTCTCAGGGCCATCACAAGTGGTCACTGGATCCCCTGGTCCTGGGAGTAATATTTGCCAGATGGGGCACCCCGCAAATAGATCTTTTTGCAGCCCCAGACAATCACCAACTTTCCCTTTTTTGTTGCAGGCCCCCAGTGTTGGGCTCAGTCCCTCTGGATGCCTTAGTCCTCAGTAGGGAAGGGAAGTTTCTCTATGCCTTCCTTCCCTTCCCTCTCCTGTTCAAAGTGCTAGTCAAAATCAGATCCCAATCCTGCACGGTTATTCTGATTGCTCCAGATTGGGCCAGACAACCCTGGTATCCACTCCTACTGTCCTTAGCAGTCCATCCTCCCCTGTGTCTTCCAGGAATCACAATCTGTTAACCTGTGCCCAGGGAAGGGTTTGGTATCCGAACCTCAAATCTCTCAATCTCAAGGCCTGGTTCTTGAAGAGTTAGAGTTTGCTGATCTACACCTTTCCTAAGGTGTAATGGATATATTGAAGGCTTCTAGGAAGCCTTCCACCAGGGCTACTTACAATTCCAAATGGAAAAGGTTTTCTATATGGTGCTCGATAAAGCATATTTCCCCAGATTCTGCTGATTTACCCACAGTCCTGGATTATATGGTCCATCTAAACACTTTGGGACTGAGACCAGCTACCCTAAAGGTGCATTTGGCAGCTGTGTCTGCTTTTATTTCAGCAGGTAAACCCTCTCCTCTTTCAGCTCATCCTGTATTTTCGAAGTTTTTTAAGGGTTGCTTCACACCAACCCTCCATTCGGGGATCCTGCCCCTGCCTGGGATCTTAATGGTTGCATTGCTCAGCTTATGCAACCCCCCTTCGAGCCCTTGTCTTCAGCTGAGCTTAAGTACTTGACTTGGAAGACTGTGTTTCTGGTAGTCATTACCTCTGCCAGACGCATAAGTGAATTACAAGCGTTGTCAGTGGAGCCGGATTTTATCTCCTTTGACAGATAAGGTGGTCCTCTGGACTAACAGAAAGTTCCTACCTAAGGTGGTTTCAGATTTCCACCTTAATCAATCTATATCTCTTCCAGTGTATTTCACTGACCATTCCTCCTCTGGTGAGAGGAGGCTGCACAGCCTAGATGTGAAGAGAGCCCTTAGTTACTACATAGAGCGTACCAAAGGTCACAGGTTTGACTCCCTCCAACTGTTTCTCACTTATGGTGACGTTAGTAAAGGGAAGCCCGCCACTAAAAGATCCATTGCCAGGTGGATTGTCTCTTGTATCCAATTCTGTTATGGAAAGCTGGGAAAAGTTCCTCCCTCAGGCCTGAGGGCTCACTCTACCAGAGGTACAGCTGCTTCCCTGGCTGCTGCCAGGGACATCCCTATTCTAGAGATATGTCAAGCAGCTACCTGGAAAACAGTTCACACTTTTACCAAGCACTACTGCTTGGACATCCAGGCTAGGAGTGATGCTCAGTTTGGCACAGCTGTGCTTCAGAGCCTATTCCCTAAGTAGGTTCTGTCCCTCCTCCATGGAGGTACTGCTGTGTAGTCTGCAATTGTCATAATATAGCAAGACTTCATGTTGTTTGAAGAAAAAATTACTCACCTTAGTAATGTTGTTTCTTCTAATGGAGTCTTGCTATATTATGACCTCCCTCCCTGCCTGCCCCTCTCAGAACCTTCTGTTTTTGGGACGTGGGTGGGCAGTACAGTGTTGGCACTTAGTTGATGCCCACCTTGTTGTTTTTCACCCTTCCTTTTTTGGGGTGAATTGGTGTTGTGTTTTTCATTTTTTGAGTCTCCTGACTTGAGTCTTTGTTTTGGGACTAAAAATGTGTGTTTATGTTAGTAGCCAGTTGGCTAGTGTAAGTTTACAGCTTCCACACAGAGCATTAGTGAGTTTTAGCTCATAAAGATCTGACAGTTTGTGTTTGAAGAACAACAGACAGAGTTTCCAACTGAGCTCGTGCTCAGAGTTCCATGCCTGGCATGGAAAGTTAACTCTTTCACCTCCGGAGCAGTTCGAAGATTGGGACTCACTGCAATTGTCATAATATAGCAAGACTCCATTAGAAGAAACAACATTACTAAGGTGAGTAATTTTTTCTTCCTTCCCCATCCCTGCAGGGATGGGGCCCTGAACCACTGAAAGTGGTCTCTACCACTTCACTGTGCTCTTCTTGTGTTCCTCTTCAGGTGAGAACACACACCTCTGAAAAGAAATTAGCTCTTTGGCAGAGCTTAGAGCTCTGAGGGCCTGCTTACAGCAGAGCACCTCCTTCCTCTACTACAGACTGCAACAGAACTGACTTCAAATTCCCCAGCGTTTCACTCTAACCTCCAACTGCAACATTCCAGTGTGGCTTATGCAGCTGCAACAGTTCTAAAATGATGTCATCCATCAGTCTCAGCTGAGACTGAGAACAGAGTGAGACAGTGTAAAATCCATTTAACTGGAGTTTCACTAGCTGCCTGTCCCTGCCTGCCACTAGGTCTTACTAGGGTTCTAGTAACCCCGGGTAACAGGGGGGTTACACTAGTTTTTAAATCATTGTTTTTGCTGGCCTGGTGGCGCTGAGGGTTGAGGCGCTGGGCGCCACACCTCGTGCTACACTGGGGACCTGGGTTCAGATGTGATCCGGGCTGTCAGGGGTCGGCGGAGGGGGGATAGGATTGAGCATCCAGATGACTGCTGTCCCATCCCTGTGGAGGATCCAGGGTGTCACCGCTCTGCAGTGGCCCCTGGTGACGGGGGCACTGTTAGAGTCTGAGCAGCAGTATGGAGTGCGGCAGACATCGGTATGTACGTGCCATGATGTCCTTGCACGCTTGCACTCCCGGGGCTACAAGAACACAGAAAATGGCAGCACAGACCGCGGCAGCTTGATGGCCACTACTCCATCGGCCAATGATGCCTGGACAGCGCTTGCCGGTTTTGGTTCCTTGCCTGGCTTGGGGGCAATAGGGGGTGCCCCTCTTGAAGGTATAGTTGCATATGCCAGCTGGGCATGCAACTTAGGGTCAGTGATGGAATCAGAGCAGTGGCTGTATTATGAAGGCAGGTCAGTGGCTGCAGGGGTGAAAATTGTGATATGATAAATCATTGTTTTTTTATAACCGATAACTTTGGTTCTGAACCTGCTAATCCCGGTTCTATTTCTATCGGTTCCCGGTTCCGCTCGGTTTCTCTGATCGGTTCCTGAACCGACCACAATCGATACAATTGTTTTTTTTTAATTTAAAAATCTTTAGTGTTTTGTGGTTGTGGTTTTTCTTCAGTATGTCAGAAAAACCTAAAAAGAGAACCCGGTTTTAAAAACTGTTCTGAGTGTGGTGAAGTTTTTGCCAAGGCAGATAAGCACTTCATTTGTGTTTGCTGCCTTGGTTTTGACCATTTAAAAACTAGTTGTGAAATTTGTAAATCTTTCCCTGAAAAGACGCTTGAAAAATGTCTGGAGAGATTAAATAAGAAATTGAAGGGTCCCTCTGGCCAACCGAAACCCTCGGGGTCTGTGGGTGACACCACAACTTCTGCTTCCCCTGATATGGGTAAAAAGAGACCCTCTGAACCGGGTAGCTTTCTGGTTCCAGGAAAAAAAGTGAAGAAAACAAAGCACATTGAACCCCCTGTGGAAAAGGGAACTTCTAGGGACATGGATATGTTGTTCATCCACACTCATTGGCAGGTATCCTTGCCGCTTTAAATCTTGCCGGAAGGTCTTCAAGCTTGCTCCTCCCACCCACCCGGGTGGTATAACTCTCGGCTCCGCCCCATGACGCCAGATCTTCCTTACCGCTTGGAAGCTCAGGTTCCCTCCTTAACGCTCTGCGTTTGAGACTGGTTCCTATTTCTCCGTTTGCGGATTTAAAAATAAATTTTGCGAAAAAGACTTCAGTCTTCGATCCCTCGCGGCTGCGATGGACAAATCGACTCCCAGATTTCGGAGATGCCCATGCGGGCAGAAGATGTCTCGGACGGATCCACACTCCACGTGTGTCTACTGCTTAGGCCTTGAGCACGACCCGCAGGCTTGCGACCTGTGCTCATCTTTCTCGACCTCGTCCTCGAAGAAGACGTGCTGCCCGGTGCAACTGGGCCGTCCGAAGCGTTCCCTCGGTGAAGAGTCCAAGGAGGCCCGGTTGGCGGTGTCAGCGGCGTGGGCTTCGGCGGATCAGCTTGAGCGGATGGTCGCCTCGAAGAGGGAGGCGGCGCTGGCCGATCTTCCTCGGCCGCGGCATTTATCCCGCCTTCTGGGTTCTTCCTACACGGGCTTCTTTAAGGAGCTTTGTCTGTCCCTCTCCACTAAGGGAGAAGGGCCTCACGCCTGCTGGACCTTATTCTCGGTCCAAAAGAAGGACAGGGTAAGTCCTCCGTCGGCGCTCTTGGGGAGGCGGGAAGGTCCCTCTCCCAGTCGTCGGGCAGCCGTCGTCGATCGACCCGCTCGGCCAGCCACTGGCCTCACGGTGTCCCCGTCAGGTCAGTTGACCGAGACTCCCACCGACGAAGTCGAGATTTTTCTCGACCCGTTGGACGGGCTGTCGCCTTTAGCAGCCGAGATTCCCCTCTCCCCGGTTCCCCCGGGAGGAGTTGGGGATCCCGTGGGCTCGCCTGTGCCTCCGGTTCCGGAGCCCTCGGATGGACCATCCGAGCCGAAGGGAGTGCCGGTTCCGGCCGACACCTCCCCGCACCGACCTCGGAAATTCCGGGACTCTCGGTCTCGGACCTCTTCGCGGTCCAGCCGATCCCACCGTCATAGGCGGTCTCGGTCTCGGCACCGCGGTAAGCGGCGTCGCCGCTCGTCGTCCTCCTCCTCGGGGCGAGGGAGGCTTCGGCGTAGGAATTACGTGGGCCGGTACGAGGACCTCATGTTGCAACAGCTTCTCCTGGCCGGGAGTAAGCCGACCCGCCGCCTTCCCCGCCATTAGTGGCTGTCACCGGAGCGGCCGACACAACCCCCACTTATCCGGGAGCCTATACCCAGGCCGGTTGTCTGCCAAAACCAGCTGCTCCACCGATTCGGTGGAACCTCCCTCCACAGCCACCAATTGGGGCTCCGACCAAGGGATTCTCGGTCGGCAAGGGTCTACCCCATCGGCTGTCAGTTACCCTCACTCCCGACCGACCTCGGCAGGTGAAGGGTGGCTCAGGCCAGAGGCAGCTCTTCGAGGACTCTTCCGAGTCCGAAGATGATTCCTCCTTTTTCTCCAAGCGACTGGACTTGGAGTCTTCAGGAGGTCAGTCAATGGACGATAGCCCGTCGTCCTTCCTAGGACTGCTTCGGCTCATCTCGGGTCCACGGGATGGAGCTCGAACTCCCGTTCCAAGCGGGCCGTATCCTCATGGAGATTCTGGACCAAGGGATTCTCCGGCGGAGGCCTTTCGGTGGCGAGGCCATAGTGGGTCCGGCACTGGAGCTTTGGCAGCGCCCTGCTTCCTGCCCTGCGCCTTGCCAGGATGGCCAGGAAGTATCGCGGTCCCTACCGGTTCCTTGTCCGGTTTTCGAACACCCCTCTGCTGAGGGGTTGGTTACCGACAGCGTTTTCCGTGGCGCCCGGCTAGCGCCAGGATGTGGACAAACCTCCTGACAAGGAGTCCAAGAAATTGACTATGTTGGGCGAAAGTCTACGCTAAGGCCCCTCTCTCGCCTTCACAGGCCAGTTCGGCCGTCCTCATGGCACATTTTTTCTCATGCCCTGTTGGGCTCCCTGGATGAGGTCATCCCTCATCTTCCGCCCGATCTGCAGACTACGGCTAAGCAGGTGCGGGACCAGGGCAGGGCAGTGGCCAAACAGCAGCTCAGACTGCTTTGGATATAGGGGACTCATGTGCCAGATCGGTGGCGGCTGCAGTGGCTATCGTGTCAGTGGGCTTGGCTGAGGATATCCACCTTACTGGATACCCAGCACAAGTTGGCGGATGTTCCTTTTGGGGACTGACCTCTTCGCCCTGGGGTGGAAGGTCACCTGCAGAGGATCGAGAAGTCAATGCTACTTGGACTCGGTCTCTTCCGCTCAGAAGGACAAAGCCGCAAACCGCAGCCTAAGCCCTTTGTCCTTCTGTCCCCGCCCCGGCCCAGCAACGCCAGGCCAGCAGGCTCGGCCTTGGCATCCCAAACCCAAGCCGCCGGCTTCCTCTAACAGGAGGCAGGAGGAAAGGCCCAGGAGGTCCCTCGGCTGGTCCCTCCTCCAAGCCTGCCCAGTGGCGGGCTGAGGAGTCGCCCATTTCCGTCTGCCACCCTGGGTCCCCCGTGGGGGCGGCTCCAACACTTCCGTTCCGCCTGGTCCGCTGTTACCACCGGACAGGTGGGTCTTGAGTGGTGGGAAGAGCCTGCCTCTGGATTGAGCAGGCACCACCCTTCAGAGCCATGCGCCTCGGGGCTTCAGGTCCCCAGCCTCACTGGCGGCTCGTCGAGCCGACATCGCTCTCCTCCTCCAGAAGGAGGTAATAAGAGAGGTGGCGGACCCTCCTCCAGACCCAGGGTTTGTGTCCAGGTACTTCCTGGTTCCGAAAGCGGACGGGGGGCTGGCGCCCCATTCTCGACCTACACGACCTAAACAAGTTCCTAAGGTCTCGAACCTTCAGGATGGTCCACTCTGGCTCAGATAATACCATCCTTGGAACCGGCATGTGGTTCTGCTCTCTGACTTGCAGGACGCTGCCACGTCCCTATCCGTCCGTCTTCACCAGAGATTCCTTCGCCTCGAGCGGAAGAATCCTTTTCGAGTTCCAAGCCATGCCCTTCGCTTGTCTCCAGCTCCCAGGGTCTTCACCAAATGCATGGCAGTGGTGACAGCATTCCTCTCGGGCGCCGAGGGGTCCGGGTGTACCCTTACCTGGACGACTGGCTGATAGCAGCTCCCTCCAGGAAGGAGGCGGAGTGGTCCAGAGATCTGGCCCTCCAGGTCTGCTCTCAACTGGGCCTCCTTATCAACGAGGCCAAGTCGGAACTCGAGCCAAAGCAGGTGATTCTATTCATCGGGGCGCAGCTCGACTCTCTTCGAGCCAGAGCGCGGCTCCCGGCGGACAGGGCCGGGGTTCTTTCCTCCTTTGCCCGATCATTTCTGGTTGGGCAATTGCGCCCTGCCCGGGACTTCCTGCGTCTCCTGGGTCTGATGGCGGCCTGCACCAGCGTGGTCCGTTGGGCCCGCTGGAACATGCGTCCCCTTCAGTGGGGACTGGCCAGCCAGTGGTCACAACGCTGCGATCCTTTGGACCAGCTTGTGTCGGTGACTCAGGGGATGTGGAACGCTCTCCAGTGGTGGACCGTTCCAGATCATTTGCAGGAGGGCATCCCGTTCGTCCGCCCCGAGCCGACGGTCTCTCTATCGACCGATGCCTCTCTGATGGGTTGGGGTGCCCATCTGGGGGAACACCGGGCTCATGGCCTCTGGTCCCCGCGGGAGTCCCGATGCCACATCAACCTGCTGGAGCTCCGAGCGGTCCGCCTAGCTCTCACCGCCTTTGCTCCGTTCCTCCGGGGTCAAGTGGTCCGAGTCCAGACGGACACTACCACGACCATGTTCTATCTAAACCGCCAGGGCGGGACGCGCTCCATGCTTCTATGCAAGGAAGCTCTCCGCATTTGGTCACTCGTGCGCAGCCTGGAGGCGGATCTCCTAGCCATTCATGTGGCAGGAGCCTCCAACACCCTGGCCGATGCCCTGAGCCGGATAGGGGCTGCATCCCACGAGTGGTCTCTCCTGCCGGAGGTAGTACAGCATCTGTTCTCCCATTGGGCACACCTCAGGTGGACCTGTTCGCCTCCAGGAGAACGCTGCTGAGACTGTTCCATGCCCGCCCCTCAGCAGGGGTCGCTGCAGGGGGATGCCTTCTCGAGGCAGTGGACCCCGGCCTCTTCTACGCCTTTCCCCCATTTCCCTTGATCCACAAGGTGCTTCTCAAGGCGAGGAGGGACAAGGCGCAGGTGATTCTGATAGCCCCAGACTGGCCTCGCCAGTTCTGGTACCCAGATCTCCTCAGTCTCAGCTCCAAGACTCATGGCAGCTTCCAGCTCGCCTGACCTGCTCTCCGTCAATCAGGGAAGGTGTTCCATCCGGACCTTCAATCCCTGCACCTGACGGCCTGGTTCCTGAACGGCTAGAGTTCCAGGCCTTGGGTCTTTCCGACGAGGTCCCAATGTAGTCGAGGCGCCCTGAAGGAGTCGACCAGAAAATGCTATGCCTTCAAATGGAAAAGGTTTTCCTTTTGGTGTCAGGGCAAGGGCTTGGACCCTTCCTCCTGTTCCTTGGCAAGCATCTTGGACTATTTATGGTCCCTTTCTAATCAGGGCTTAGGTCGGCGACCCTAAAGGGTGCACCTGGCAGCCATCTCTGCTTACAGCCCGGGCGGGGAAGCAGTCGGTGGCGCAGGAGAAGGGGTGGTCTGGCGCTTTTCAAAGGCCTTGATCACATTTCCTCCAGTGCGGGAACCCCCACCTCCGTGGGATCTACTGCTGGTACTGGCAAAGCTCATGGGCAAGCTATTCGAACCTATGCACAGGTGTGCTCTCTCTCACCTGTCGTGGAAGACCGCCTTCTTGGTGGCTATCACGTCAGCCAGAAGGATGGGAGCTCCAGGCGCTTTCCATCGAGTCTTCTCTTGCTCTTCTCCACAGGGATTGTTGTCCTACTCACCAAATTCCTTCCTAAGGTGGTGTCGGAGTTTCACCTTAACCAGGTGTTGACTCTGCCGTGTTCTACCCCAATCACACCTCGGAGGCCGAATACAGGCTCCATACTTTGGACCCTAGAAGGGCGCTCGCTTATTATAAGGAGCGCACGGCTGAAATTCGGGGAGAGGTTCGCCAGCTGTTTGTCACCTACGCTGAAGCCGCACCTGGCAGACCTGCAGCCAAGCGGACGATAAGCAGGTGGGTCACTTCCTGCATAGATCTCTGCTATAAGTTGGCGGGCATGGAGCCTCCCAGAGGGATAAGAGCTCATTCTACCCGCCATACTGCTGCAACGGTGGCTGTTTCCAGGGACGTCCCTATCCAGGAAATCTGCAGGGCTGCTACCTGGAAGTCAGCAAACACCTTCATTACCCATTACCACATCGACCTGAGTCACTGGGATGCTGGTTTTGGGGCCTCGGTTCTCCAGTCTCTCTTTCCCAAGTAAGTATTGGGGTGTGCGTCTTGCCTCCCTCCTCCCGGAGAACTGCTAGGAGTCTGCCAATGAGTGTGGATGAACAACATATCCATGTCCTAGAAATACAGGTTACTCACCTGTAACAGGAGTTCTAGGAATGGTATATGTTGTTCATCCCATAAACCTCGACCAACCCGGCTTGACCCAACCTGAGCTTCCAGCGGCCAGATCTAGGTCATGGGGCGGAGCCGAGAGTTATACCACCCGGGTGGGTGGGAGGAGCAAGCTTGAAGACCTTCCGGCAAGATTTAAAGCGGCAAGGATACCTGCCAATGAGTGTGGATGAACAACATATACCATTCCTAGAACTCCTGTTACAGGTGAGTAACCTGTATTTCATGGTGCCTGCCACTGTGCCTTCTTCAGAGATTGCACAGGCAA
This sequence comes from Neoceratodus forsteri, assembly GCA_016271365.2. NCBI lineage: Eukaryota > Metazoa > Chordata > Ceratodontiformes > Ceratodontidae > Neoceratodus > Neoceratodus forsteri. The sequence goes on along the minus strand of JADMNL010000022.1, from coordinate 195,162 downwards.
TAAAATTAATGCAGACTTTGCAGGGTCTGCTGCCTGTGGTTTCACAGTCCCCAGTCCAGACCCCTGCACCCTCCAACCCACCGTTCTTTCATGAGGAGCATGGAGAGGAGGAGGAGGAAGATTGTGAGCCTGTAGAGCCTGGGGTTTCCCCTGAACAGGAGTTTGGCTCCCCTCCCAGGACTACAGAAGATTATTCTTCTCATCTTTCCTTTATCAGGAAAATTGCGATGCCTTGGACATCCCTACCTCTGAAGCTGTAGAGGATGAGGAGGAGGCTTAATATTTGGAAATGATGGGGCTGATGCCTCCTAAAAAACTGTCACTCCCCATCAACAAGTTCTTTAAAATATATATTTTAAAACTCCTCCAAGCTCCTGGGTCTGTCCCTGTTTTGGCCAAAAGGTTGGATAAAAAGTATCAGCTTGACAGAACAGGGGCTGAATTCTTGTTTTCACACCCTGACCACCAGGGGGTGGTGCAAGCTGCAGCTTGTCACAAGGCAGAAGTCCCTCGGGCTTCCCACCCTCCAGAGAAGGACTCTTGAAAAATTGAAAGTATGGCCAAGAAAGGTTACCTGTCAGCCTCTCTGGCCATTAGGCAAGCTAACTATCAGGCCTGTGCAGCCCAGTACCAGAAGGCTCTCTGGCAGTCTGTCCTGGACGTGGCTGAGAGAGCACCTTCTCCGCTGTCGGCAGAGCTAGCTGAAACTGCTAGGTTTGGCCGGGAAGCTGCCAAATACCAGTTCCAGATGGCAGCAGAGTAACGAGTCTGCTGCAAGGTGGATGGCAGATACCATTGCACAAAGAAGTTTGCCTGGTTGAGAGCCACAAACCTCACGCAGGATACCCAGAATAAGACACTGGATTTTCCTGTGAAGGGCACTTCCATATTTAGCAGCCATACAGAGGCCTATATTCAGAAGGTGGATGAGTATAAAGTCACCTTCCATAGCAATTCTACAAAAGAAAGACCCTCCACCTCCTCCAGACCTTTCAGTAGAGGAGGCAGGGGCAGATACGTTCATTACAGGCCTTTTTATCAGACCATGGTACTTCCTCAGGCACCCCAATACCCCTAGCAAGGATATTTCAGGGATAGGGGCAGAAAAGATGCCAGGCGTGGGCTCAGTCTCGGCCCCTCTCCAAGCAGGACTCCTGACTTCATCAATCAGGCTGCCTCTCCTTTGCCAGTAGGGGGCAGGCTAACCCATTTTTTTTTCAGAACTGGAAAACCATCACCACAGACAAGTGGGCTCTGGAGACGGTGAGTCAGGGCCTGTCCTTAAGTTTCAAGTCCTCCCCTGTTCAAAAAATCAGAGATTTTACTTCGAGAGGGCTCTTGCTGTAGGTAATTACATATAGGACCGATGTCATCAGGCAGCAGGACCCCACGGAAACATTTCTAGCTAGCAGTCTCTGGCGAGGGACCACCCCCACATCAGGTGACCGGCGTCAGGAGACATTGATATAAAGGAGCGGTCCCTCACACCCGCCTTCCTAGTTCTTTCCCGCTGTTGGCTCATGCCAGCGCCTCGCGGAAAAGTTCGCTGCTCATCAGGCTGTTTCGTCAGTATTTTAACCGAGTATTTTCGATTTTTTCCTATCATCCGTCAGGTATTCATCGATTGTATGTGGTCCCCCACCCTCGAGCACAAAACAACTTTGTGACTCGTCGGCGCCCAGCTCCCACACAAAGACGGCCATTCCCTGTGCCTTTTTTGCCTAGGCCCTGACCATCCGGTAGAGAAGTGCCAGCACTGCCTTAGTTTTAACGCGGCCACCCGGAGAAGGCGGCAGCAGTCCCTGGAGGCCCATATTTTGAAATAGAAAATGAGCTCCATGGAGAAATAATTGAAAAAGCTTCAGAAGGCGTCAGCTTCCCCTGAAGGCCAACGCAAGAAAAAGGACAAAGAAAAGCACCGGGACAGGGGCTTCTCTCCCACCGCGACTTCCTCGGAGTCACGGTGCTAAAGTGCGTCCTCCCCAGGGGCCACTCCCGCAACTGGCCACCTTAGAGGCTTCTAAGGTGGCGTTGGCCCGCCCGTCTGGCTCGCACGCGGGCCCTTCGGGCAACTCTGGGCTTTTGGAGGCCTCCACTCCCAGTAAAGCCATGGTTTCACAGCCTACTGGTGCGAGCGGCTCTGATAAGCCGGACGTCGGCTCCTCCGACACCCGCATGGAGAAGGTCGGTAAGTCGCCTGACCCTTCGGGGTGGCGCATGGCCCCCATTCCGCCCAACCAGGCCGCTCCTGCATTGTGGCCTGTCTCCAGCGATGGGTCTGTTAAGTCAGACCCCGGCCTCTCCGGCGCCTGCCCAAATCCCGCTGCTAAGCCACACGCCGATCCCGCCTGACATCCGACATGGATGAGCCAACGCCCGACCCCACGCCCATCGCTCCTGCCTCCCCAGAGCTTTCGCTGCTCTCCGGGACCCTGAGTCTCTTCAGCCCATCCCCAAGGATTTCTAACCCCCCCATCCCTGGGCAATGCTGAGGTTCCTGTTCCACCTGCTGGTCCGACCGATCTGACATCGGCTCCCCAGACACCGGCTCCAACGGTGGTGTTGCCGACTCCGGGCAACATCCCGTTCGTGGATGCCGCCCCGATGTCGGGCCTTCTGCTCCAGAACCACCCGTGGGGTCTCCAACCGGGCTGTCTGCTACAGCAGCCCCCTGGTTTCTGGGTACCCGACCCTGTCATATCTGACGTCGTCATACCCAGGACCGCAGTATCCGGTGCCTCAGTACCCGGTGCCGACCTATCCAACGCCGCAGTACCTGGCACCTCAATACCAGACACCAGGCTTCCCACCATCGGGTTATGGATACACGTCTTATGGGCATAGTCCATACCTGTATCCTCCTCCTCCACCACCCCCTGAGCCGCCGGTGGACCTGCAGGAGACTCTGGCCTCCTGATGGGCTAAGGCCAAGGCTCAGCTCACCAGAGAGGTGGAGAGCTGTCTTCCGACGATGGTGCCGGTTCCTATACGTCCCCGACGACAAACTCCCTCCCCACCTCTGGACACCAGGGCTAAACCCTCTGGGTCTAGAGAGGGGCAGGACACGCTTCCCCGAGGGCTTCCCAAGGGGTCCATTCCTCCCCCTTGTTGGGAGAGGGAGTCTACCTCTTTCTCATCATCTTCTTCCTTGGATACCTCAGATGCTTCCGAGGGTTGTTCCGGGGAAGGCGATGAGCCACGCTCTCCATCCAAGCCCTGGCCAAGGACTCCTCTGAAGTCTCCGGAGGATCCTTCCTTCATCAAGTTGCTATGAAAGATCCAGGAAATACTTAAGTGGCAATCTTTGGAGCCAGACCCCCAGCGTAAAAAACTCGCTGAGCATCTAGATCTGCCCGTGACAGCTCCCACCTTGGTGCCACCCTGGATCGAGCCTCACACCGACCTTATTACCCCTATATAGAAACAGACGTCGGCCTTAGCCCCACTTTCTAGGAAGTCGAACAGGCTATACGAGGCTCCCGAGGGTGTTGACTCTTTAGACTCCCACCCTCGAGCTGACTCGGTTGTGATTGGCGCCGCTCATGGCCGGTCAGCTCAACCCAAACACCTTAGCTCGTCTCCACCTGACAAGGAATCCCACTTTCTGGACCAGTATGGCAAGAAGAGTTTTGCTTGTTCTGCTCTGGGTATTAGGGCCTTGAACTATGTCGGCCACATGGGGGATTACCAGAAGGCGATTCTCAGTGAGGTGGAATCTAAATTGGACTCCTTTCCGGACTCTCAGGTCAAGCAGGAAGTGGCTGACCTTGTCCGCTGTGCATGTTCGGCCAGTCGGCACATCCTTCTTGCAATTACGATGCAGTGAACACTGCTGGTAGGAGCTCAGCTTTCGCTGTAGACCTACGGCGTCATGCATGGCTCCGAGTGTCAGGGTTGGTCTCGGAAGTGCAGTCCACCATCCAGGAAGCGCCCTTCCGGGGTTCGGTGCTGTTCGGGGGTGACGTCAAGGACATCATCACTGATCTGCAGGAGAAGGGGACGGCACTAAAGTCTGTGGACTCAATGTGCCGTCCCTTTCGCAGACGGAATCGGCCCAAAGCGAGACCACAGGGAAAGAGGCCCACTAAATGTCAGCCCCCCCAGCTGCCAAGCCCCCCACCCAAAAAAGCAGTGGGAGCTTGCCTGTGGTGCTTCCACACACCACCTTACCTTTCTTCTCTCCCACAGCCTCCGGGCTTCCTGGAGGAACCGGTAGGAGGGAGGTTTTCCCTCCACCTTCCGGGCTGGAAGAGGATAACATCCGATTCATGGGTGCTCTAGCTAATTGCAGAAGGACACTCAATAGAGTTTCTGCAGAAAACACCCCGCCACCCTCCCCCAAGGTCATCGTACTCTCAGGAACACCATCTTCTGGTCCAGGAAGAAATTTCAGCACTTTTGCTGAAAGAAGCGATAGAACCTGTCCCCCTTCCCCTGCAAGGAACAGGTTACTATTCCCACTTCTTCCTGGTCCCAAAGAAGACACGAGATGTAAGAACTTGTTCTAGATCTCAGTTCCCTGAACATTTTCGTGGAGTACAAGAGGTTCAGGATGCTCTCAATGCAGAGCCTTCTGCCCCCTCCTTTGCTTGGGCCAGTGGCTGTGCACTCTGGATATGCAGGATGCTTACCGGCACAGATCTATCCACCCATCTCACCGCAAATATCTCTGTTTTGCTTTCCAGGGGGACCACTACCAGTTCAAGGCACTTCCATTTGGCCTCTCCTCAGCTCCCCGAGTATTTATCAAATGCCTTGTGGTGGTGGCGGCCTACCTGCGTACCGGGGGGGGGGTACAGGTTTTCCTGTACCTGGACAATTGACTTCTGGCAGCCTCGTCCAAGGAGGAACTCCTACACTGCCTCTCTCTCACCCAGCAGGTCTTTGCCTGTCTGGGTATTACCATCAACCATTCCAGGTCTCACTTGATCCCATCCCAGAGGCTCCAGTTTATTGGGATGATACTGGACATGACCCTAGACAGGGCCTTCCTGCCACCGGCCAGGGCGTCCATACTCCAGTCTCAGGTAAACCTGTTGTCCAGCCGCAGGTGGGTCAGTGCAAGGTCGGTTCTTCGCCTTCTTGGGCTTATGGCGGCTGCTATCCCAACAGTCCCTCGCACTCTGCTCCACATGAGGTTCTTTCAGTGGACACTTCGCTCTCAATGGGATCAGTTGGTAGACGACTTGGACCAGTTGGTCCTAGTCTCCTCTCCCATGATTCGAGACTTGCAGTGGTGGATGGTTCGAGAGAACCTTCTTCGGGGAGTTCCATTCTTCCTTCCTCCTCCCTCCCAGACTTTGACCACAGACGCCTCAGGCGAAGGTTGGGGAGCCCATCTCGGTCCACATCGGACCCAGGGCTCTTGGTCCAAGCTCGAACAATCACTGCACATCAGTGTGCGCGAGCTTCGGGCGGTGCTCTGTGCTCTCCAGGCTCTCCACCTGCATATTCTTCCAGGCCACCTAGCTGTCCAGACGGACAATATGTGTGGCATGGTACATCAGCAAACAGGGTGGGACTCGGTCCTACCCACTTTGCAGGGAAGCGATGAGAGTTTAGGATTGGGAAGCACACCGTGACCTTCACCTCACGGCAATTCATGTTCCGGGGGTTGAGAACTCCTTAGCAGACAAACTAAGTCACTCGTCTGCTCAAGCTCACGAGTGGGAACTGGATCAGGGGGTCCTAGACGATATCTTCCTACGTTGGGGAACACCTCAGGTGGACCTGTTTGCTTCACCTCTAAACACAAAGCTTCCCGACTTCTGCTCACTCATTCAAGAGATGCTCTGTCTCTAGATTGGAAGGACAGATTCGTCTATGCCCCCCATTCCTCTGATCCCACGTGTCTTGCAGAAACTCTGCTCGGAAGGAGCACGAATGATTCTGATCGCTCCTTTCTGGCCCAGGCAAGTTTGGTTCTCTCTTCTGCAACAATACTCAGAGGAACCTCCTCTTCCACTGTCATGAATTTTACTGACCCAGGATCAGGAGACCCTGGTCCATCCAGGTCTCAATTCCCTTCAACTACATGCATGGCTCCTGCAGACATAGTTAAAGCCCACTTTGGGATTTCTCCCCAGGTGTCTGAGATCTTGGTGGAGGCTAGGAAACCCTCAACTAAGTCTACTTATGCCATGAAGTGGAAACGGTTCTCAATCTGGGCCACTTCAGAAGGCTTCGAGCCTTTCTCCTGCTCAGTTGGGTGACTGCTGGAGTACCTGTGCCATCTCTTCGACCTGGGTCTTAGTCACTCGTCTCTGAAGGTACACATGGCGGCCATTTCGGCCTACCATGTTCCCTTCGCAGATAGGATGTTTGCTCAACTGGAAGTCTCTTAAGACTTTCCTCAGAAGGGTTCTTCACTTGAGACCTCCTATCCGAGTTCCTGCCCCTCCTTGGGATTTGAACTTTGTTCTTGAGAAACTTACTTTGCCTCCTTTTGAACTAGCGGCCTCAGCAGACATGAGGTTCCTTTCATGGAAGCCACTCTTCATAGTGGCCATTACCTCTGCTCGGAGGATTTCCGAGCTCCAGGCCCAGATGTGTAAAATCCTGTACTTGATTTCTCTGCGCGCCAATCCTAAGTTTCTCCCCAAGGTGGTAGCGGAATCTACATTGAACCAGTCCATAGAGTTACCTGCCTTCTTTACGCAGTACTCCAAGCAGGGGGAGTATCTGCTTCACACTATGGATGTTCACCGGATCCTGAGATACTACACTAACAGAACAAAGGATCTCAGAAAGACTGATCAACTGTTGATCTCTTTTGCGCCCAAAAGAGAAGGCAATGCTGTTTCCAAGCAATGCTTGTCTAAATGGTTGGTTCATTGCATCACCTTCTGTTAAGACAAGTACAACAAGACCCTTCCTGGTCAAGTAAGAGGACACTCCACCAGAGGGGTCGCTGCCTCGGCGGCATTTTTCAAGAACGTGTCAGCGGCAGACATCTGTGCTGCCACCACTTGGACTTCTTTCCATACATTTACAAAACATTACAGTTTGGATATTACCTCTCGCCGCAGAGCAGGCTTCGGGCTCGGTGTTCTGCAAGGCCTCCTTCCTTAAGGCCTTCACAGCTAGAGGATCTGCTTTAAGTAGCTTTCCTCCTCCCGTGTGCTTCTTCTTGTTCCAGACTGCTTGGGACTCAGTCCTATATGTAATTACCTACTGCAAGAGCCTTCTCGAAGTAAGATAGTACAGTTACGTAAGAACTTACCGTAACAGTAGATCTTCGAGAGAGGCTCTTGCAGGTAATACCTTCCTGCTTCCATCCCCAAGCTTTTATCAGCCTTTTCTGGGGTGGGGTGGGATATCCACTTCTCTCATCTGGCCTCTTGTGGCCTGTGGCGGAAAGAACTGGAAGGCCAGCGTGAGGACCGCCTCTTTATACCAACATCTCCTGACACCGGTCACTTGACGTGGGGTCGGTCCCTCGCCAGAGACTGCTAGCTAGACATTTTTCCGTGGGGTCCTGCTGCCTGCCGATGTCAGTCCTATATGTAATTACCTACTGCAAGAGCCTGTCTCGAAGATCTGCTGTTACGGTAAGTTCTTACGTAACTGTACTTTTTCAAACCAGCCTCCCTTCTGGAAAGCAAAAGGCTGGAAAAAGAGGTGAAACACCTTCTTTCACTAAAAGCAGTGGAACGAAGTGCCTCTGCATCAAAGGGGAAAAGGACTTTACTCAAGGTATTTTCTCACACCAAAGAAAAATGGAAAGCTGTAGCCTATATTGGATCTCAGGGACCTCAACAGGTTCCTAGCAAAACCAAAGTTCAGAATGGTAACCTTGTCTCTTATTCTACCAGCATTCCAAAAGGGAGATTGTCTGGCATCATTGGACCTAAAAGATGCCTATTTCCACATCTCCATAAGGGAGTCTCACAGAAAGCATCTCAGGTTCAGACTCCTGTTAGGTCATTATCAGTTCTCAGCCTCGCCTTTCGGTCTCACTTCAGCACCAAGGGTGTTCACAGAGAGTCTGGCTGTGGTAGTGGCTCATCTGCGAAGACAAGGTGTCACAGTATTCCCCTATCTAGACAACTGGCTGGTGGTGGGAAATTCACCACAACAGTTAGCAGAACACCTACAGCTCACTCAGCAGCTTCTGCAATTTCTTGGTTTCCTTTTAAATCTAGGAAAATCTGTTTTTCTTCCTTCTCAAATTCTGCAGTTCATGAGAGCAGAATTGAATACCATAGTGGGCAGAGCCTTTATACCCAGAGACATGGCAAAAAGCATCCTGCAGTTAGCAGGTTCTTTCAGGCTCAGTGTCTCAAGGCCAGCAAGGCACTTTTTCAACTTCTGGGCCACATGGCTGCAACAGGCACAGTGCTAGGCTCCAGGTTTCAGATGAGGGACATCCAGTTTCACTTAAGAGCTCATTGGTGCCAAAGAAAGGATTCTCTGTCAAAGCTCGTTCTTGTAACAAAAACATTTATCCATTTATTCAGTGGTGGAAAGAGGAAACCAACCTCAGAGAAGGGGTTCCCTTCCAAAAAGAACTTCCATCAATGACTCTCACAACAGATGCATCCCTCTTGGGCTGGAGGGGCTCATCTAGCAGAGCACACTGCCCAGGGCACTTGGTCAAGTACAGAGACTCTTTTACACATCAACTTGTTAGAGCTTAGGGCAGTGTTTCTGGCAGAGCAAGCTTTCAAGCCACTGATACAGGGGAAAGGTAGTGTAAGTCAGGACAGACAACACTACCACCATGTACTACATAAACAAGCAAGGGGGAACAAGGTCAAGCCTTCTTTGCATTTCCTCCATTTCCTGTGATATACAGGGTGCTGTTGAAGCTCAGGTCTCAGCCTGCAACAATGATTCTGATAACCCCAGACTGGGCCAGGCAGCCATGGTACTCCCTATTGCTGTCCATGTCAGTGGGCAAACTAATACACCTTCCCAGGAGGCACAATCTTTTGACCTCCAACCAGGGGAGGCTCCTTTATCTGAACCTCAAGTCATTCAGGCTCAAAACTTGGCTGTTGAGGACCTAGGGTATGCTAGTGTACATCTTTCTGAACCAGTTATGGATGTTTTATGAGGATACAGGAAATCCTCCACTAAGAAAACCTATGCTGCAAAGTGCAAGAGGTTTTCTGTTTGGTGCTCTAGTAGGAGTATAGTGCCAACCCAGGCAGGCATGCCATTGGTACTGGACTACCTGGTCTGTTTACATTCCACAGGCTTACAGCCCCCTACACTAAAGATTCATTGGGCTTCAGTCTCGGCCTATGCATCTGCAGGCAAATCTGTTTCTTTGGCATCGAACCCCATATTTAAAAGGTTCTTCAAGGGCCTTTCTCATATGTATCCACTGGTTGGGGAACCGGTGCCAGCTTGGGACCTTAATATCTGCATTGCTCAACTCATGGTCCCTGCCTTTGAGCCTGTGTTTTCAGCACCTTTCAAGTATGTCACATGGAAAACAGTGTTTCTAGTGGCCATTACTTCAGCTAGAAGGATTGGTGAGCGCCAAGCTTTATGCATTGACCATGACACCTCATCGTGCAGTTATTGCTTGACCTACCATTCCAACGTCCTGGATGACCGCAAAGCATACCTGAAGCTAGGGAAAACTTTGGAAAAAAGGAACCCTCCGGTGAAGTCGAGGGAGGCTAGGTGGGCGGTTTCCACGGCCACAGGCTCTGCCGAGCAGCTGGAATGCATGCAGGCATTCGAGGAAGAAGCCGCTTGTGCTTCGGCCAGTCGGAGCTTCTTTGTTCCTCTGAACCTAGGTTCCACCTTTATGGGATCTTTTAAGCAGTTGTGCCAGTCTCTCCCACCTGGGGTGAGGCGCCCTCGAGCTAGCACTCCTCCCACTCTCGGAAGAGAGAAAAAGACCCGTCATCTTCGCCTTGGCGAAGACGATCTTCCTTGTCAATCTTCACCATTCATTACTTGTGAAGCCGGAGGCGCTGCACCCGCCACGGGAGCTTTTTTTAAGTCCGGCGACGGCGCCTGGCCGAGACTGACGACAGTGCTCATGCGTGAGGGGCGCATTAGTAGCTATGGACCTCCTCCATCTCAGTTCTGTTTCTCCCTGTCGAGGCTGCACCTGCCGCGCGGTAGCGAGAAGTGAGAAGTTTCGCAGTCAATATTTTTTCCGACTCGTCGTCCCGGTGTTACACTTTGCCATACCGGTAAGACCGTTTTTCTATCTGTAAGGCGCGGGTGTTTTCCTACTGTTTTTGCCTCAATTGTTTCGCGTATGTCCAGTTCTGGGCGAGGCGTTTTGAAGAGCGGGCGCGCCCGATGCATCGGTGCTCCTGTGGCGGCATTTTTCCGTCCTCGGACCGGCATGATGTGTGTCTGCTGCCTGGGACCCAACCATGACATGGATTCGTACGACGCTTGTTTCTCCATGGACCGTCGCGTCCCCGAAGTCCGCGTTCAAGCTCGGCAAGGCCCGCCGACCTTTGGGGACGGCGCTCACAAGGGATTCCCAGGTAAGGTCTCAGGCCTCTTCCTCCGGTGTCCTCCCCGGCCTATACGGTCCGCAGAGAGGGAGCTTCCTCTTCTCTTGCTGAAGAGGAAGCTTCTTCGCGATGTCGGGGAATGTAGCGGTCCTTCCGGCCGCGCGCGGTGACACGCCGCAGTCACCTCCTCAGAGGTGCAGGCTCCCCCAGTGTCGAGGCCCATGATTTCTGGGCCGGACACCGGTGGACCCTCGACGCCGCCTCCTGACGCGGTTTCGGATCCCAGCGCCGTTCATGGTGCCGGTGATCAAGGCGGTGCCGCTCTGGCCCCCGGCGCCGTTGGCCCGGTTTCACCTCCCCACGGTGCCGGGTCGGTTTCAATGCCGGGAGCGGTGCCGTGGGCCTCGCTGGTGCCGCAGGAGAGGTAGGGCTGGGTCTGGCTGTCGCTGGTGTTCGGGGGTCGTCCGGCGCCGCCTCTGGCACCGGCACCGTTCTCGGCGCCATTGCCACGGGGACCCCTGGGGTGGCCAGTATCGAGGTCCTGCTGGTCTCGTCTTCCTCGGAAGCCGACGACTCGGATGTGGACCCATCCTGGTACCCTCACTCCTCGGAGTCGGGGTCTCCTGTGGCACAGGGTGCCAGGAGGCGCAGCGGGCCCCTCCCACTGTCCCCCCTCCCGTCCTCCCCTGGGGCCTCCGGCTGGGGGTGGCCTTGAGTCCCAGAGGGGTGATGTGGTGGGGACTAAGGGAGAGGCTCCCCCTCCCGGGGACGGTGACATGCCCTCCCGGTGCTGTTGCTTCCTCTCGGGGGCGGGAACGCTGCAGTCGAGGAGGAGGGCTCTCTCGGAGTCCGAGGGGTTGAGGGGCAGGGGGACGGGGCCCCGGTCTCCGTTGGCCACCTCTGGTGGGGTGGCTGGGAGCCGCAGTGCTGAACCCCGCCCTTCCCTCCGGGGCTCTAGAATGCCCTCTGGTGGCGTTGCTGTGGGCTGCCCTTCTGGAACCATGCAGTCCCGGGTTCGTCACAGGGGAGGTTCTCCCCCTGGGCTCTTCCAGGCTCTGCTTCCTCAGGGTTCCGTCTTGCGGCCTGGTTTGTTGTCCGGGACCCCGCCAGCTCGGGTTCCGTTCCCCGGATTTCAGAGTCCTGGCAGAGGTCAGTTGCCTCCTTGTAGGTGCCCTTCTCCCATATCTCTGCCTCCACCCCCCCCCCCCGGGCCATGTCGGTCCTACGGGTCCGTTATCCTGGGAGCAGTTCAGGGTCTCATGCAGCCTTCCCTCATACGCTAGATGGGCGCATGAGCGGGTCTTTCGACTCTCCCCACCGCCGCAGGAGTCCTCTGAGCATCTGAGCTCTCCATCATCCTCGCTCCCTCCTCTGAGGGAGAGGAACCCCCGCTCATCTCTTCCTCCGGTGCTGATTTCACCAATATCAGCGATTCCTTCTCGAGGATGGTGAGAGACCTTCGATCTCTTATGTAAGGAGAGACGATACCAACGGGAGACGGGTGAATTCCTTGGAGAGTTCAGTGCCCAGCACCTGGTGGTACCTTCCTGGCCTATCTCTTCCAGGGGAGGCGTTTATCCGCTCCTGGCAGTCGCCAGCCGCCCTTCTCCAGCCCCCGCTGACTGCCGCCGAGGTATTGTGCCCTCGGACCCCTTGGGTACTCTTCCCAACCCGCCCTCTGGCTTGGTGTACCTAGAGACTCCTCCGGCGCTGCTGCCTGGCGCACGACCGCCCTCCGGATCCGGATTCTCTTCAGTTCGACCGGTGGGGGCGAAGAGTGTTCTCTTCTTCTCGTGCAGTTGCTTGTATAGCATCTCATCAGGCTCATCACGCTGCCTACAATCGGCATCTGTGGTCGATGCTCTCTCAACTCCTAGCATCAATGCCTGGTACGGAGCAAACCAGACAAGCTGTTGCCCTCTCTGCTATAGGCCTGGAGCTGGCAAGACACCAGGCAAGGGCATCTTATGACGCCAGTGAGGTGGCTTCCAGGCTTGCAGGGACAGCGATCTGCATTAGGCGGACGGCATGGCTGCATCTATCAGGGTTGTCACCCCTGGCCCGGCATAGGGTGATGTGCTCCGCCTTCCGGGGGACCCGTCTCTTTTCCTCCAGAGCTAGGAGACTTTTGCAGGGGCTTCCTCCGTCTCCACATCCTCGGGAGGCACCTCCTAGCTCTTCTCCCACTTAGGCTTTTCTCTGTACTAGCCAGGGTCTTCCCCTTCTGTTTCTCACCAACAGGAGGCTGGGGGTCTTGTTCCCTCAGGGTTCTACCCCTTCCCCCTTCTAGGGGAAAGGGGGGCTTGGTACTCACCCAAGAAGTAATGAATGGTGAAGATTGACAAGGGAAGATATGAAAATTACGTACCTACCGTAATTCTTGATCTTCTCTTGTATCTTCACCATTCATTACTGATCCCACCCACCTTCCCCTCAGTGGCCTCCTTCTGTGGCGTCTCCCCCTCCCGTCTCGTTCCTCTCTCTTATTGGCCTTTATGCCAAAAAAAAAAAATTTTTTTTTCTGTCTTTGCCATTCTCTTGAATGGTTTCAAGGGAATACTTTACTCTAAGATTCATTGGCATTTATTTGCAGAAGTGCTGGGTCGTGAGGGAGATGCACGACTGTCGCACCGCCATGTTTTCAGGCGAGGCACTTCTGGGGACTCTGTCTAACACTGTCTGTGCAGTTATTAGTCCCAAGAAAACTTCTGCTAATCAATTACTAAGCCCTGGAATCCCTCCCTCTTTTTCCCAGAGTGAAGAGGAACGAGTACGGTTATAAAATTATTTTCCTTAATGCTGAGGGAACTCTTTCGGACTGCTTTATAGTGCAATCCCTTGCCTTTTCAGGTCATGTTTCCTCATAAGCCTGTTAGCCATGCTCTGTCTTGACACCTTTTACAAGGACCCTTCAGCAGGCATTGCTGCAAGAAAAGCACTTACAGCCGCTGACTAACCTTGCCAGCTTCAAGTCTCTATCTGCCTTGACATAGCAAGTCCGATTGAGTCCCTCTATATTTTCTTACAAACCGCCTTCAAAAAGCCTCAGTTTCTTCCTATACTCTTCTAGAGCAGCTCTTATCAAGCTGCTTGCGACTTAGTCCTTTCCTAGATGGGCGCTCTTCCGGAACAGGGTCTGCTCAATCAGTCCAGGAGCCCTCAACTAGGATAAAGGAAATTGGCATGTTGGGAGTCCAAAGACTCTGCCCTCCTTGGTCTGTCTAGCGGGTTCGGTGAACCTTCTCTTCAGCACTACCAATAGGGATTCTTGCTCCCTTGTTAATTCGAGCCTTAAGCCTCTCAGCCAACAATGCTCGCTGGGCATTATTGCCTCCTCAACATGCCACTCTTTCTTCTTTTCTTTCTACTTCCTTCATCCTTTCTTTCTCCTTCCCTTTTCTCTCTCTCTCTCTCTGTTCCTCCCTAGAGTCGCCCCAGAAAGGAGGCCCTGCGATCTCTTAGGGCAGGAATACTCTCTCCGCTGTCTATTCTCCATCGGCTTATTCCTTTTTCAGTTTATTTCCTTCCTTTGCTATCCTTGCAGCTTGGCCTCGCTTTCTTTTTTCACACTATATTTTGCCTCTCCGCTCACAGAACTGAGATGGAGGAGGAGTCCAGAGTTACTTACGCTGCCGCCAAGATGACGCAATGCGTCAGTATCGAGGGCGGCACTGTTAGACTGACTTTTTAAAAAAAGCTCCCGTGGCGGTTGCGCGCCTCCGGCTTACACCCAAGAAGTAATGAATGGTGAAGATACAAGAGAAGATCAGAATTACAGTAGGTACGTAATTTTCATTTCTTGAGACCGAGAAAGGTCCAAGTCTCAAGAACATGCGGTCTCGACCTCTGTCAAAATCGCATCCTCGGCCGCCGGCTTCACGGATCTTCCATCTGGCCAGGGGACCGAGGAAGTGGCCGATGAGGTAGAGATAATCCTCAACCCGATCGACCCCTTGTCACCGGCTGTGGCCAACGACTCCTTAGAACGGACTCCAGTTCTGATTTTTCCTGATGAGGAGACCCAGCCCGCTGGTGTCCCCATTAAGGACCCGGTGCCAGACCCTCGGGGTTCACCAATCCCTCCGGTGTCTCCCGATCGACCGAGTCAGCCTCCTCGATCTCTGTCGAGGTCTAGGACCCCCTCGGCCGAACGACTGAGGAAGAGTCTTAAGCGCTGTAAGAAGAGGCAACGCCACAGGTCGTCCTCATCCTCCTCAGATGAGGAGAGGCTCTGGCGGAAACTCCGTCAGCGCTACAAGGACCTTATGTGGCAACAGCTGATCTTGACTGGGCAGAAGCCGGCTCTGCCGCCTACCCCGGCCATTACTTAGCTTTCACCTCCCAGGCCGAAGCCAACCCCTCCGGAACCGAAGTCTCTGGTTCCTCCGCCTGTGGCGTTGGCCTGTCCTCTGGTTCGGCCCATTCTGGTGTCTCCACCTATTCCGGTGGAACCGCTACCTAAGCAGCCTAAGGGAGGGGCTCCCTCGAAAGAGGATGGACTAGACACCGGACTTCCTCGACATCTGTCGGTCACAGTCACCCCGGACCTCCCTCAGCGGATTGAGGGTGATTTAGGTGATAGACCGCTGTATCACGACTCTTCGGATTCTGATGTTACCAGCCTCCACTCTCATCCTGGGGATGATGAGTCGTCCATTGGCACGGGGATGGAGGAGGGCCCTTCCTCCTTCCAAGGGATTCGCCATCTCATTTGCGACTGCATGGGATTGCCCCTGGAATCTATCCAGAAAAAGGCGGAGTACCCTCTCACAGATATTCTTTTTTTTTTTTTTGTATAATATTTTTATTTGCTTTTTCAACAAGTTTCAACATACAATCAAATACATAACTTGTTCATTCCACTTTCACCAACTTACATTGTAGAAATCAAACTGTTAACTTCATTCCAAACTATGTTTCCTTCAGATTCTACAAGGTTAAATTACATTAAATTAAATTAGATTAAAATAAAATAGCGTACAATAAAATGAAAGTGCAACCAGTATACTCATGCTTTATCCATCCAGTCTTATACTCAATTCTACATTTCCCCATACTTATCCATCATTCATTATTGTCTTCTCTTTTAGTCCTCCTCCAACACTTTCGCTTCCTCCCAGGGGTTGTTTTAAATTTATACTGCTTGGGAATCGGTCCTAATTGTGTTACCTGCTGTAAGAGCTTCCTCTCGAAGTAAGATAGTACAGTAACGTGAGAACTTACCGTAACAGTAGAACTTCGAGAGAAGCTCTTGGAGGGTGTATTTCCCGCTCTCCTTCCCCGAGGGATCAGGCCTTTTCCAGGCTGGCCTTTCTTCCTTTGTGAGGAAAAATGTTTTTGAATCATACTTCTGACTATTGCCTGTTACCATCTCTCTGCCTGACCGGGGTTGGGGGGGCATACAAGAACTGGAGCACATGAGGAATTCCTCCCTTATATAGGGTGACATCGGAGTGGAGCCGACATTGGCGGGGGGAGTTCCCACATCGGTACTGCTGGAGACAAGAATTGCCAGAAGCTGCCACCAGGTGGCATCAGTCCTAATTGTGTTATCTGCTGCAAGAGCTTCTCTCAAAGATCTACTGTTATGGTAAGTTCTTATGTAACTGTACTGTATGAGCATGTGTTCGCAAAATTCAGCGTAGGCTCATAACGTTATTATTTTTTTACATCAAATTTTCAACATAGCCTTCTTATGATCCCACCTCATGAACAAGGACAGAGAAAATTTTCAACTCCTGCCCGGAAGGTGATTTTGCACAGGGACTGCAAAATTAACTTTCGGGACAGATCTGCCTAACAACAGTGACATTGTTCATGAGGTAGGGTCCCAAAGAAGGCATTTTGAAAATTTGGGCCTGAAATATGTAAAAATGCCAACGTTATGGCACTAAGTTCAAAACCCCATTGAAAATACACGGCTTTGAAGAGTGAAGACGTGTCTGCGGTCCAAAGAGGATTATGTCGTTGGACCCCTGATGGGGTAAGTAAGGGCTTGGCGGGGGGCAGGGTGGTGGATGCTCAGTATGAGGGTCAGGTGGAGGATAAGGAACGGCCACAAAGGACATCAATGGACCTTTTTTTTTTTTTTTTAACAGGTGAACAAAAAGAAAAAAAAAAGACAATGCCTGATTGCGACACTGAGGGATCAGGCACCCTCAGTGTCACAGTTACGTTGGGGAAGACATCGATAGACTGTTTTGTTTTTTTTGGGTTTTTTTTAAGGTCGAAATAAAAATAAGACTGACGATCTCTGATCATGACACTGGGGGATTGGACACCCCCAGTGTCCAAACAAGACCGACAATCTCCGATTATGACATCAGAGATTGGGCACCCCAGTGTAGCAGTTATGTTTGTTTTGGGGGTGCTGAGAGGAGGGATGGGTGGGAGAAATTTTATAATATAAAAAAAAATACAGTGGCGTGCGGTGGAATATAGCCCACTCTGTTGTCACCAAGATGGCCACCAAATGCTACTGCGCATGGGTGACTGCTAGCAGAAGCGCAGTAGAGTGGCAGCCATCTTGGACATGACAATGTGTGCCATGTTCTACCATGGCTACCATGAAATAGCGCAGTGCTGCAGTCAGTAGGGACAACATGGGCAAACTGGTTCACAGATGCTGAGGTGTCTGTGACGCAATCCAACATGTTCATTCCGAAGGAGTGCAGAGTCCTTTTCTCAGTGATCATAAAAGGACTGCAGTGCTACATCCACTGCAGCCCTAAAAATATTAGACATCTTCAAAGCCTGGGCTATATATACACTCCCAGATGTCCTCACATTGACATAAACATGGCTAAATGTGACAGTACCACATCAAGCTGTTGCATTGTCCTCATATAACCATTTCCAATTAAATAGACCAACTAGGGGAGGTAGAGTAGCCATTTACATTAACAATAGGTTTAAAGCTACTGAAATTAGTTCCTTCTCAACCCTTAACGAATTTGAATGTCTGGCAATAAATCTCTCACTATGAAGATGCTGAATCCATTAATATCATAGGATGCTGTAGGCCACCTAAAGGCAGACTGTAACTTTTGAATCATATCCATACCATTCTGGACTCTTATTCTAATGAATCAATCCTACTAGGAGACCTGAGTCTGAACTGAAATTCCCTTAAATCTAACAACTTAAAAAATCTATGTGATAAGTTAGGTCTGGCTCAACTTGTCAGAGTCCTCAAGACCTAATACAGAGAACCCTGCTGATAACACCTTACTGAACCTCATTTTATCAAATAGGCCACACGTGGTGCCCCTTCATAAGAGTGGGCCCAGGGATGAGCAAGGTAACTACAGGACGTTCAGCCTTACCTCCACTGTAGGGAAGCTAATGGAGTCTATTCTCAAGGAGAGACTAGTGATATTTATGGAGGAGAATGGGCTAAAGGACGTCGGGCAACGTGGAGTTCTCACAGATAGATCCTGCCAGACCAACCTCATCGACTTTTATGATTGGGTGACAAGTGCACTTGATAAGGGCCTTGCAGTGGATGTCTTGTATTTGGACTTTAGCAAGGCCTTTGACTTAGTGCCACATGGGAGGGTGATCAGTAAACTGAGGGCCCTGGGAGCCGGGGAGAAGTTGGTAGGATGGGTTAGGAGCTGGCTGCTGGATAGACAACAGAGGGTAAGTGTTAGAGGGGAGCTCTCATCTCCCCGAGCTGTCACCAGTGGGGTCCCACAAGGCTCAGTACTTGGGCCAGTGTTATTCAGCATCTTCACTGGAGACATAGCAAACAGGGTCAAGAGTAAAATTAGCCTGTTCACTGACAATACGAAGATTGGTGGGGTAGTGGACAGGGAGGAGGGGATGGAGGTTCTGTAGATGATCTGGCAACGGTTGAGCTCTGGTCTGACAGTTGACAGATGAGATTTAACACCAAGAAGTGCAAGGTCATGCACTTGGGAGTCAGAAACTCTAGGTATGGCTACTAGCTTGGGGGAGTGCAGTTATCCACCTCAGTGGATGAGAAAGAACTAGGGGTACTAATTACAGAGGACATGAATCATTCTGTGCAGTGCAGAAAGGTGACAGCTAAAGCTAATAAATTATTGGGGTGTATTGCCAGAGGGATCACTTCTCGAAGGAAGGAAGTCATCCTGCCATAGTACAGGTCAGTGGTGAGATCGCACTTGAGTACAGCGTGAACACAAGTCCTAGAATATGTGTATTCTTTACTGCTTTATATTTTTCCATAACTGCTGGTATTGCCTTCATGCGCTTCATGGCCTTGGACCTATAATATCAACCCTAAATGGTGGTAGGATTATTACATGTATAAGAAATTACCTAAACTATTGTAATATATGGAGATACCTAAATAATACAACAGTATCCCATACAAAAAAATCCCGGTAATACACTAGTAGCCATAGTGATAATACTATCGTTCGCAAGTGATAATACTATCGTTCAGAGCTCATAATACTATCGTTCGAGCTTTGAACGAGAGTATTATCACCAAACCTCAAGAGCGCAACCGCAAGATCTTTGAGTAGCATACACTAGTTCCTGACATCCCCAAGGCAACCTCCTAGCCCTGCGTGCTGACGTTCCTAAAACCGCACCTCCTGATTGGAACTGGTTCCTCTGGGTGGGCAGAACAATTCAAAAAACATGGCGGCCATCTCTCGCTAAGCGAGAGAATATCGTCCCTTCGCTACGGTCAGCATTTTTTTTAATCCCCTCAACGGTCTGATTAAAGAAGTAAGGTAAAACATTTTTTTAAATAAAACGGACACAGACTGAGTTTGTGGGTGGATGGCTGAGCGGTGGTGATGGGTGGACAGAAAGTACACACACACACACACACACACACACACACACACACACACACACACAGACTGAGTGAGCGAATCCTCACTGCAGCGGCAGCACGGCTTCACAGCACCACATTCACAGAACTGCTACAAACAAAACTGGGCTCCATATATTACAAAAAATAAAAAATAGGCGAGGGTCTATCACTCGGGAGTAATACCATCTCAAGGTTCTGGGGACAGGAGAACCTCTCGAGCTTCGCTCTCGAGGTTTCCTTGTCCCCAGAACCTCTTGATGGTATTACTCCCTTGTAATAGACCCTCACCTATCTATTATTCTATTTGTTATAGATGTGATAATATTGCAGTATTTCTCTAAGATGCCCTTTATTCTGCTCCACTGAGGTGGATAACTCTGGCCATTTTCTTTCAATTTGTGCAAAAAAAAGGATACTTTTATCTGCTAAATAAATCATTAATAGCAAAAAATGGCCTTTGTGTGTCTTTTTTTTTATTATTGTTAAATAAATATTCAAAAGCATACCTGTATGCTTCTTCCATATTTAGTACTGTCTGCCGACTTGACACGGTCTTGTTTTGTATCAGAAGTCAGTACATGTCAAACCTTGGCATGCTTATGTCACAGACTCCCGATACAGAATGCAGTCCTCTGTAACTGTTACAGTAATTCAGTTAAATGCAGGTGCTGCACAACACCACCAAACTGAAGGCTGGGTCCCACTTGAAAAGATTCACACATTTAAGGCGACTGGCTCTTCTCCCCCAACCCCCGACTGCATTTGAAATACCGGTAAAAGATGCACTCTCATGTTTATTTTTAAATGATAAGCTTTTTTGTTGTATTTATTATCTGGTGTCCAGTGGCCCCTCCCCACCCTACCCTCTTGCTGTAGTCTAAGTTAAGTGCCGAAACTTACTGTATTACTTACAGTACTGTTAATACTGCTCGGCGACCGACTGAGGAGGTGAGAGGAGGGCTATGTCAGTCACTGAGTATTCACTGGTGACACAAAGTTTTTTAGTTATTTGTGGACCCCCCCCCCCAGCTGCTTTTTGGAATAACTGTGTGATGAGAAACATGATAGTCTCTCATGTTCTGCCAGTTTTTTTGTAGCTGAAAGCCATTAAAGTTAGTTTCTGGCATAAGGTGTTGGGCTTCATAGCACAACACATTAGGCCAGCTTGACCTCATTTTTGCAAAAATGTATTATTTTACTCACTCTGTGGAGTAAACTTAAGGTATCGTAGCTGGCTCCGTAGCCACCGCCATCCGATCCCTTCCAGCTTCCTAGTATGTTTGCTCTGCCCCCGCGCTCAGTGATCATATCTGTGTCAGTCTTCACCATTCATCACATATGGGTACTCGGCTGGAGGCTAGGACCCCATGGGAGTTTTTTTTTTGTAGGTGGAGTCGACGCGCTCTCAGCGCCGCCCTCGAGGCCGACGTTCTACGTGGAGCTCGCAGGTTGGCCGTTAGGCGCCGTTGACTCTGCCTGCCTGCCAGTTCTTCATCTCCCGCTGTCGAGGTTACCTCGTGGGAAGCTTTCTCCAGCTTGAGTTCGGGCCTACTTCATAGTTCATTCTCTTTTTCAAAAATATTTTGACGGCAAGTCCGTCGGTTCCTCCTGCCGGTTCTGCTAGCCACTCGACGTTGCCAGTAAGACCTTTCCATTTATTATTTTCCAGCGACGTAGAGTCTTGTTTGTATTTCTGTCCGAAGGTCATGTCTAGGTTGGAGGTCAAGAAGACTTCGAAGATGGGTCGGTCCCCCCATGCGACGGTGCCTATGCGTCCGAAAATTTTCCGTCACCAACCAGCACGACCGTTGCCTTTCGTGTCTTGGCCTGCTTCATGACATGGATTCGTGCGATGCCTGCTTCTCCATGGACCGCCTGGTCATCGAATAGCGTGCATGGAAAGTGGGGCGAGCTCCGCCAATTTTTGGGAGTTGGGTACGCACTCGTCGGGCCAAGCCACGCCTCTCGACCTTTGCGCGGGTCCTCCCAGTTCTATAATGGACCAAGGAGGTGGGAGCCTCGGCTTCTAGTAGCCTATCCGTGGCCGATGCTCCTCCCTCGGTGCAGGAGGCCCAGTCCATTCCCTTTGGGGGGGGCAGGAGGCACCGCTATGGCAATCGCCCCTTCAAGGACGATTACTCCCTTGGTGTTGGACCCGCTGTTGGCAAATCCTGGGTCGGCGCCATCCTCGATGCCGTCAGTCAGCACTGTTTCGTGCCTCGGTGCCGTTCGCGACGGAGTCATTGTCGGCGCCAGTCCGTCACTCGGCATCATGGCTGCTGTCTGCGCCATTCGCAGCACTGTGTGAGTCGCTACAGCGCTGTTCTTTTCTTCCCTTCGCCTTGGTGCAGAGTTTGAGCATGGCACCATGTCCAGTTCTGGGGCCGTTCACAGCGCCAAACATGGGCACAGCACTGTGGGGGGTTCAGAAGGCGCTGTCGGAGCTGTTGCCGTCACTGTCTCTGCTCTCGGCACCGTTTGCGGCACCGTAGAGTGGGTCAGCACCATGGGGTTTTCTGGCTTCGGCGCCGTCTGTGGTACCGAAGGTGCCATCGGAGCCTTCGGCGGCGGTGGCCCTGCTCTTGGTGCCGTTCGCGGTGCCGTGGTAGGTTTCAATTCCGAGGCTGCTGTTTGGGCTGGAGCTGTGTCTTCTTTGGCCGCCATTCGCAGTGCTGTGGAGGGCACTGGCACCGGCTCGGATACGGTCTCCTTTTCTGGCACCCTGTTTGGTAAGGATGGCGAAAGGCATCCACCTAGTGTTTGGCACAGGGCCTCGGTCTCCACCTCTTCGGAGGCAGAGTCAGACTCTGAGTCAGACGGGCAGTCTGGCTCCTTGGAACTAGGTGCTAGTGTGGGTAGCCTTGTGGTGTCTTCGACAGACCGGAGTCAGACCCCCTCTGAGGAGTGGCCGGCAACTTCCAAGGCTGGGGTCAGGGGTGCTGACCAGCAGGCAGTGGTGCATGCCACCATTGCACTGCAGCCTGGCCTTGGAGGGTTTGCTGACCCCTCAGTGCTCATGTGGTGTGCCTGGATTGCCCAACTTTGGGGCCAATCAGAGCACTTACAAGAGGGGAGGGTACTGTGCCTTGGATAGCTCCTTCGGGTGCTGACCAGGGCTGTCAGTTACCTAGGCTGGCCATCTTGAGGAGGAGCGCTCTTTCGGATTCCGAGGGGTCAAGGGGCATGGGGTCTGCGCAGAGGCCTTTTTCAGGAGCTCACTCAGGCTCTGGATGAAGCCACAGTGCGGATCTTTGCTCTTCCTCTTCTCTTTCTTTGAGAGAGTCCCGTTCTTTTGAGGAAGGGACCGTCCTTCTGGACCTATATGGCCCTGGTCGTTTCACGGGAGGGGGGGGGGATTCTTCCGGGCGCAGCCAAGGCACTTCCGAAATGGTTGTTCAGCTGTTGGCTGTGGAGTCTTCCGGAGCACCTTCATCTTCTGGCGCTCCTGGTCCACTCCCTAGCCCAGACGGAGGTCAGCCAACTTCTCTTCTTGCCTCTATCCCCATCCCTCTGCCACACTCTCCTGCGCTCCCAGGCATCCTTGGTCCTAGCGGGCCTCTCTCCTGGGAGCAGTTTAGAGCTGTGGCTGCTCACTTTCCCACTTACGTCAGGGCAGTGGACAGACAGGTTTTTCAACCTCCCCCGAGCAGCCACCCTGTGAACAGTTGAGGTCCTCTAACTCTTCATCCCCCTCTTCTGGGAGAGGGGAGCCCTCTGTCCACATCTCCCCAGCCACTGATCTCGCGGAGTATCAGCAATTCCTCATGAGGATGTTGGAGGACTTGCATCTCTCTCCTGCCACTCAGAGCAATCCGGAGCACTCGACGCACACCTTTTTAGGGAACTTCAGTGAGGACACCCTCGTGGTGCCCCCTTGGCCTGCTCCCTTTAGGGAGGTGTTGTTGCATTCCTGGTAGGGACCCTTTTCCGGAGTCCCCACCCCTAGGGATCTCTGCCAGCGGTATTGCCCCCTTCCCCCCGGAGTCTCCAGGTTCCATGCCTCATCCTCAGTCAGGATTGACGCAGATGGATACTCCTGATGGGCTTCGCACCCTTCACCGTGACCGGCCCCCAGATCAAGACTCTTTGGATTTTGACTTTTGAGGTAGGCGGACTTTCTACTCGGCATGGTTGCTACTTTCTATTTCCACACATCAGGCCCACTATGCAGCCTGTGACAGGTTCTTGTGGTCCAGGCTAGGTCAGCTCCTATTCTCATTGCCTGAAACGGAGCAAACCAGACAGGCCATTGCACTCTTGGTTCATGGCCTGGAGCTAGCAAGGCACCAAGCAAGGGTGTCGTATGATGCCAGTGAGGTAGCTACCAGGGTCGTAGGGATTGCAATCTGCACTAGGCGGACGGCATGGCTGCATCTTTCCCGGTTGTCACCCTTGGCCCGGCTTAGGGTGGTTAACTCCGTGCACCAGAGGACCCATCTCTTTTCTCACAAGGTGAGGCGGCATCTGTCGGGGCAACTTCCTTCCCTCTCCAGGGGGGTCCCCATCTCACTCTCCCCACTCTCGGGCCTCTCCAGGCCCAGAAGGTTCTCCCTCTTAGTGTGTCACCCACTGAGAGCTGAGGGACTCTGTCCTTTAGGGTTTTCTTACATCCCCCTTCAGGGGTGCTCAGCACTCACCCATATGTGATGAATGGTGAAGATTGACACAGATAACATATGAAAATTACGTACCTACCGTAATTATGATCTTTCTGTGTATCTTCACCATTGGTCACAACCCCACCCACCATCCCCCGGGGCCTCAGTCTCTGGATTCCCCTCCCTCTCTGTTCCTTTCCTTGCCCCCCCTCCCCTGTCCCTGTCAGGCGGGGGGGGTAATCTGGGGCACATGGTGGGATGGTATATCTGGGGGGAGAGTGGTCAGGATGGGGCAGCACTCCCTCTCTAGTGCTGTAGCTTCACTTCTGTGGAGTGAGAGTAGGCGGTTGCCCTCCATCCTTGCCGTCTTCTTTTCCTCGTCAAATCTCAGTTTTCTTGTCCGCTGGACATGTTTTAAAAGTTGATTTATTGGCCGGCCCATTGGCGCAGCGGTGGGATTTCCGCTTGCCCGGCGCCCGGCGGCCAGGTTGGACCCGGACCGGGTGGTCAGGCGGAGGTGGCGTCCGGCGGACTGCTGTCCTTCTCCGGGGAGGTTGGGCTAGCAACCAGAGCGATGGGGCCCCTAAGCGGGCTGGTGGACACCGCTACCGTGCTTACTCAAGGGGTGGGAGGCGGGGCAGACGCTTGCGTCATTGCGTCTCCGCCTCCTCGGTGTGAGAAAACCGGAAAAAGCGGAGCTGCGGCCGCCATGGATGAAGCCCGCCGCGGCTTCGATGTGCTCCCGGGCCAAGACCCCGACCTAGACTATTTAGCCCGGCATCTAGCCCGATGCCGCGGGCCCCGCCGTGGGGCCAAGCCACGGGGTATCTGTGAAATTGGCGATTTGGGGCAGAAGCTCTGACGTGTCGAGCTGATTGGAGGCGGCAGGCAGCTCAGTAAAAATACAGTGGTGCAAAAAAAAAGTTGATTTATTCCCACTAAAAAAAAAAAAATGTTCTTTCTTCTTTATGAGAGTGGGGATAACCTCTGTCCCTGTCCTCCTAGAATTTCTGTTTTGTCTACCATAAAGGAGTTTCTTTACCAATGATTCTGTGCCTTGAATTCTGGTAATTAAGCCCCTTGGCTACTCCTTGCAGTCCCTATACAATCTAGAGACAGGACAGAATACAGCACGTTTTGGTGTTTTGATCTTATCTGTGTCAGTCTTCACCATTCATCACAGATGGGTTTCTGGCTGGAGGTCAGGACCCCGCGGGAGCTTTTTTAAAGGTAGGTGGAGCCAACACACCACCGGCGCTGCCCATGAGGCCCGGCGCTGCATGGCTTTTCATGGGTTGGCCGTTGGGCTGTGTCGACTCCACCTGCCCTGCCAGTTCTTGCGTCTCCACCGTGAGGTGGCCTCGTGGGCCTCAGAAGAAATCCTGGGCCTGCTAGTTTTCGAAATCCAATCCTTTGGCATCAAAGTCCGTCCGTCCTCCTGCTGGTTCTGTTTTGCCACTACTCGACGTCGCTTGGTAAGATCTTTCCTTATCTTTATATTTCTGCGGCGTCGAGTCTGTTTTAGTGTTTTTTCCCCGTAGGTCATGTCTCAGTCGGAGGCAAGAAATCTTCAAGGCGAATTCGGCGTCCCCTGCGGCCCGGTGCCCATGCGGCCGAAATTTCTCTGTCACCGTGTACGACCCGGTGTCTCTGCGTGTCTTGGCCCGCTTCCGCGACATGGATTAGGTGCAGCGCCTGCTTCTCCATGGACGCGGGTCCTCGAACAATGCGCATGGAAAGTGGGGCGAGGCTCCACCAATTTTCAGGGTCATGACGCATCATCGCCGGGCCACGCACTCTCGGCCTTTCCTCTGGGTCCCCTCTCGGTTCTGTACGGACCGAGGAGGAGGGAGCCTCGGCTACTTGTAGCCTAGCCGTTGCCGAGGCTTCTTCCGCGGCGCAGGAGGCCCGTCCCACTCCTTCCCAGGAGCAGGCGGGAGGCGCTGCCATGGCAATCGCCCTTTGGGGTGAAGGCTCCCCCGGTGGCTCTCCCGCGGCTCGGAAGGCCCGGGTCGGTGCCATCCTCGATGCTGTTGGCCAATGCCATTGGAGTCCTCGACGCCGTTCGCAGCGCCTTGGGCCCTGATGGGGCCGTCATCGGTGCTGACTTGTCATGCGGCGCCATGAGATCTGTCGAAGCCGTTCACGGTGCTGGCACTGTTAACAGCACCGTGAGATCCACTGCGATGCTGTCCTTTGCCACATCTTGCCTCGGCACCATCCTCAGCACTGGGGTTGAGCATGGCGCTGTGACCTCAAGGCTCAGCGCCATGGGGTCTTTGGTTCCCTCAGTCAGCGCTGCTCACGGCACCAGGGGGCCGGGCGGGGCCATGCTTGGTGCCATGTCTGCCTTCGGGGCCGTCCGCGGCGCCGCCCCATCCCATGGCGCCGTTCGTGGCACTAGGGAGCTGGGCGGCGCCGAGGGTCCCATCTCTGTCCTCTGCACCGCTTGTAGTGCCGTGGGACCGGATGGTGCCGTGACTGGTTCCGGCTCTGAATCTCTGCCTCGGGCTGGGGCCATGCCTCCCTTGGATTCCGCTCACGGGGTTGCAGGAGGCGCTGGCACCGACTCGGGCACAGCGGTGGTCTCTGGGCCTGGTGGTAAGGATGGTTCTGCCCGCCCTCCCACGATTTGGCACAGGGTCTCGGACTCTACCTCCTTGGAGACGGAGTCGAGCTCTGGGTCAGACGTGCAGTCTGACCCCTCGGGGTTGGCTGTTGAGGTGGGCAGCACGGTGGTCTCTTCGACCAGTCGGAGTCAGCCCCCTTCTGAGGTGAGGTTGGTGGCTACCTGGACTAGGGTCAGGGGTGCTGACCAGCAGGCAGTGGTGCAGGCCACCATAGCTCTGCAGCCTGGTCTTGGCGGTTTCACTGATCCCTCAGTTGTGGTACCCTCTCCGGTGGTGTCCCATGATCGCCCAACTTTGGGGCCGATCGGAGCACCTGAAGGGGGGAGGGTACTGCACCCTGGATAGCCCCTTCGGGGGCTGCCCAGAGATGCCAGATACCTAGGCTGGCCCTCTTGAGGAGGAGGACTCTTTCAGACTCCGAGGGGTGTGGGGTCAGCACGCCGGCCTTTTTCTGGGGTCCACCCGGGCCCTGGGAGAAGCCATAGTGTGGATTTCCGCTCTTCCTCCTCAGTCTTTTTGAGGGAGTCCCGTTCTTTTGAGGTAGGGGATTATCCTTCTGGACCTATACGGCCCTGGTCGCCTCACAGAGGGGATTCTTCCGAGCACAGTCAAGGCAGTACCAATGTGGTTGTTCAGCTGTCGGCTGTGGGGTCTTCTGGGGCACATTCTTCCTCAGGTGCCCACGGTCCGCTCCTTAGTGCAGGTGGAGGTCAGCCGACATCTCTTCTCGGCTCTGTCCCCATCCCTCTGCCACACTCTCCTGCACTCCCAGGCATCCTCAGTCCTAGCGGCCCTCTCACCTGGGAGCAGTTCAGAGCGGTGGCTGCTCAGTTCCCTGCTTACGTTAAGGCAATGGACAGTCAGGTTTCCAACCTCCCCCTGTGCAGCCACCCACTGAACAGACGGTGACCTCCAGCTCCTCATCCCCCTCTTCAGGGGGAGAGGAACCCTCTGTCCACATCTCTCCGGCTGCTGATCTCTCTGAGTATCAGCGATTCCTCGTGAGGATGTTGGAGGATTTGCACCTTACTCCTTCCACTATTAGCAATCCTGAACACTCGGCGCACGCCTTTCTAGGCGATTTTTGGCAAGGCCACCCTTGTGGTGCCGCCCTGGCTGGCTCCCTTTCGGGAGGCGGCGTTGCATTCCTGGCAGAGGCCCTTCTCCGGAGTTCCTGCCCCAAGGGATCTCAGCCAGAGGTATTGCACACCCCCAGAGTCTCCAGGTTCCATGCCTCATCCACAGTCTGGATTGACGCAGTTGGGTACTCCTGATGGGCTTCGCGCCCTTCACCGTGACTGGCCCCCCAATCAAGACTCCTTGGATTTTGATTTTTGGTGTAGGAGGACTTTCTTCTCGGCACAGTTACTTCTCTCTATCTCTGCACATCAGGCCCACTACGCAGCCTACGACAGGTTCTTGTGGTCCAGGATAGGTCAGCTCCTAGCCTCATTGCCTGACATGGAGCAAACCAGACAAGCCATTGCGCACTCTGTGCGTGGCCTGGAGCTAGCAAGGCACCAAGCGAGGGCATCTTATGATGCCAACGAGGTAGCTACCAGGGTCATAGGGACAGCGATCTGCACTAGGCGGACGGCATGGCTACTTCTTTCCCGGTTGTCACCCTTGGTCCTGCGTAGGGTGATTAACTCCACCCACCAGGGAACCTACCTTTTCTCCCGCAGAGTGAGACGGCGCTTGTCAGGGCAACTTCCTTCCCCCTCCGGGGGGACTCCATCTCTCTTCCCCACTCTTGGGCCTCTCCAGGCCCTGAAGGTTACCCCCCTTAGTGTGTCACCCACTGAGGGCTAAGGGACTTTGTCCCTTAGGGTGTAAAGAAAACCCCCTTCGGGGGGGCTCGGTACTCACTATCAGTGATGAATGGTGAAGACTGACACAGATAAGATATGAAAATTACGTACCTACTGTAATTATGATCTTTCTGTGTATCTTCACCATTCATCACAACCCCACCCTCCATCCCCCTGAGGCCTCAGTCTCTGGGTCCCCCTCCCTCTCTGTGACTCCCCCTCTCCTTCTTAGGAGTGGGGTAAAATAGGGACACACAGGGGAGTATTTTTCCAGGAAGAGTGGATAGCTCGAGCGGCACTCCTTCTCCAGTACCTTGTCTCCACCCCTGTGGGGTGGGAGTTGGTAGTTGCCCTCATTCTCTCCTCCTCCTCCTCCCTGTTTCCATCCAGCCTATTTCTCCTTAAAAAAAAAACAAAACTTTTTTTTTTCCACCAAAAATCTTTTCTTGAGAGGGTGCTGAATCCCTGTATCCTGTCCTTCTTCCAGAATAGCCGACTCTGCTTATCTGGAGTGTTTGCCAGTTATTCCATGCCTTGAATTCTGGCAGAAAGCTTTACTACTCCTTGCAGTTCCTATACAATCTGGAGACGGACCAGGGTCCGGGATATCTTATCCTTCTCCCCTCTCTCTTAAATTCTTTACCCCCCCTTCCGCTTCCAGAGATTGGAGCCCCTCCCAATCCCCTTTAGTTTCTAAACTCTTTCCTTTCTGTCATCTCAGTCGTTATTTCTCCTTTTAGTTCATACATCTTTTCCTTTTTCTGTCCCTTGGACTCTCTTGTCCCACCCTCCACTCCCTTCCTCTTACCTCTCCGACGACTCATAACTGGCAGGCAGGCGGAGTCGACACAGCCTAATGGCCAACCCGCAAGCGCCACGCAGTGCATCAGCCTCGAGGGCGGCGCCGGTGGTGTGTGTCGGCTCCGCCTACCTTTAAAAAAAAAAAGCTCCCGCGGGGTCCTGACCTCCGGCCAGATACCCATCTGTGATGAATGGTGAAGATACACAGAAAGATCATAATTACGATAGGTACATAATTTTCATTTCCCCCCCCTCTCATACTAAACATGTTTGTTTCAAAAATTCCCTATCCTTCCCTAACTCCCACCCTTTTCTGCTTTCTGGAAATTGGGGGCCCCCCTCCCAATCTCCCTAGCATTTTGTTTTTCTCTCACTCTGTCCTCTTAGTCGTTTATTTCTCCTTTTGGTTTTTTATCTTTTCCTGTCCCTTGGACTTTCTTGTCCCACCCTCTTTTTAATTTTTTTAACACCTCTCCGGCGACTCAGAACTGGCAGGCAGGCGGAGTTGACGGTGCCTAATGGCCAACCCGCGAGCGCCACGTTGAACGTCAGCCTCAAGGTCGAATCATGGTCCTTGTTAGTTAAGTGGTGACCGTGATTTATTCCAAACAGCCATCTAAACAACGTAAATGTAACTTTAAAAACAGCCCCTATTCATTCCTATGGAAGCGCGCTCCCCAAGCACTATAAATCATGACATTAAAAAAGTGTGAGCGTGGGGGTGGAACGGGGCAGATCACAAACTAAAGTGCTATCAGGAAGTGGAACGGGTCAGCACGGCTCGACTCTACGGAGCCAAAATACAATCCTTTCCCTTCTAAAATAGGGGCTATTAAAAAAATTAAAGATGGGCATCCTAGGACTTCTGCCCAGGTAAGCTTTAGTTGTGCTTCTCGGGGATGGTTAAGTAAGCCCAAAAGCTGCTCTTTAATTCAGTTTTCAACCAACAAGCCGCTGAGGGATCTGCTCTTGTGCCCCCCCCCAATTCTGCAGACTGGTCAAAATGGGATCAAAACAACTTCAAGTTCAAGTTTATTGCAAGAAAGACTCCGTTGAGCAAGCTCATTCACAAGGAGGTCCTGAGGTACATACACATACAGTTCGCAGTTACTTAGGAGATATAAAATCTAGAACAACAAAGAAAAAAATATATATAATACAAGAGGTATACACAGTAGAAGTCCTTATGCTATATATGCAGTACATTCCAACTTGATAGTTGTCGCCCCTTTTTTGCTGCCAAAAAGTAGCAGGTTTTCTCACTCTCTCTGGCCTCAAAGACATCCAGGGAGGGGGAGCGCAGAATTCACAAATACCTAAAAAAAACTCTGTTGTATGATCAGTAACTACTCAGCAACTAACATAGCCCGCCTCTCACCTCATCAGTCGGTCATTTACTGTATGTTGGACATCCAGTGGAACCCTTCTGCATAACCTGTGGGATTGCCCTGTATAGTAAAATATTGGGAACAGATCGCCCAGTTGTAATTAATTCACCAGAAGGAACAAAGACCACCGGCAGCTGTCAATCACATATGAGAGGAGTTCGGGGAGACTGATGCCACTACAGAGCCATAGGCAAGCACTCAGTCGGGTGGAGGGGGCACAATAAACTAGATTCCCGAACTAACGTAAACTCTATCGCATTTTATTAGTAAATACTCAGTGACTGACATAGCCTTCCTCTTACCTCCTCAGTCAGTCACTGAGCAATATTAATAGTACTGTAAATGATACAGTAAGATCTTCCTGGACATAAGTCTCCACCACTCATTCACACTAGTGGGATTAGCGCCGGAGGCACTAGGACCCATCGGGAGCAAACTTTTGCTGGAGGGTCGGCGCCAAGAGATGGCGCCCCGCGAGGAGCCTGACGCCCGCGAGCAGCGGCTCGGCGGTCAATGACTATCTCGGCGACAACCCTCCAACCGCCCATTTCCTTTTCCCGCCGTCGAGTGCGCTTCAATGAGCGACATCGCTCGCTGTCGAGTCAAACTTCAAACTAGCGCATAGTTTTCAGTTTGTTTTTTAACATTATCATGATAGTAGTATCGCTAATTTTATTCTATTTTCGTTAAATTTTTCTAATATTTTAAATTTAACTTACTTGAAGAAGTCTCGGCCTGACTGGACGGTCGACCATGAGCAGGTCAGGTGGCGGTAGGGAGACTTCGTGTGAAAGCTGTTGAGTCAGCGGGCTGGGTCCGTCAGCCTCCTTCTCCTCAGCGGGTTCCGACAACGGTCAGTCCGATGCCGGGGATGGCGGTCCCCCCGTCGGCATAAAAATAAACGGTCGCATTCTCGGCACCGTTCGGCCTCGAGCTCTTCTTCGGCCCACAGGTCAAAAAAGAGAAGGCATCACTCAAGGTCGCCCTCTGGTATGTCTGCGCATCGACGGTCAGTTATCGTTACTAGTTGCCGGTCTCCTTCTTCGGAGTCGCCAACTTCCGGTAATCGTCGTCCTCGACATCGGAGCCCCTCCTCGCCTATAGGTAGGGCTCCAGATGAGCAGTTTCATCAGTGGGCCGCTCTTATGGAGCGATGGGCTCGGAGGTTGGTTCTTCTGCCTGGCTCGGTTGCCTCAGAGCCCTCGGGCTCCTCCTGTGATCAGGTAGGGCGGTTGGACCTTCCTAGTCGCGTGGCGCCTTCTTCGGTGCCAGCGACTCCGTGCTTAGGTGTTCCCCCCCTCACATGGCTGCGGCGCAGGGGGCCACACCGATGCCCTTATCTCCTGTTTTTCCTCCTCTAGCTTTCCAGGTTCCTGGGCTTTTCCGGCGCCTTCCAGGGTCTGTCTGGCTTGTCGGCGCCTTTCGGTGCCGCTGGGTCTTGCGGCGCGCGTCCGCCGAAGCTGCGTGGTCCCGCTGGCGCGCCGGGCGAAATTCCTTCTACCTGGCGGCGCCGTGTGTTTGGCGGCGCTCGCTTAGCTCCATTGGCTTCGGCGGCGCCGTCTGCGGGCGCCAGGCGCTGCCAGGGCGCTATGGTTCACGCGTCTCTTCGGCGCGCGTGCTCTCCTCGGTGCTGCCAACCCGTTTTCCGTCTCTGCACGGGGCCCTCGGGGACTCTCCTTGTTTTTCTGCTATTTCCTCCTCTCCTAATTTTCACTCCTTTCCTGTCCAAACAGTCCTTCCTGGACCATCAGGAGATGATGTTGAGCCTGACCCAGACCTTCGGTTGGGCGATGAAGTGGAGAAACAGGATCTTTCTTTGCTACAGAGCCTGTGGTCGGGACCTGTCCTTTAAGTCTTTGTTGAAAACCTGAGATCCACTTTTCTCTCCAGACTACAGACATCGATCCTGGGAAGATATTAAGACTCCAGTATCTTCATGCTCGAGATCCCTCACGGATTTGACTCCTCCGATCCAGCCTTCCTTCGAGACGCTGTCTCAAATGGTATGGAATAATCCTGCTCTTATTCACTCAGTGGCTAAATCCATTGATAAGAAGTATTCAGCTCCCAAGGATCGTCCCTTTTTGGCATCCCAAGCCTTTGCGGATCCTATTGTAGTCCTGGCAGAGAATGACAAGGTCGTTTCTTCCTCAAACTACTACAGCTCGACCTATTAACAAAGAGTCTCGTAAAATTGATACATTAGGTAAGAGAGTCTTTGCTGCCTCCACTCTAAGTATGCGTATTGCCAGTTATCAAGGCTATTTTTCTCACTATGAATATATCCTGTGGCACTCTATGAAAGAATGGTTGAAGCTCTTCCAGATTCGGACTCCAAGTCAGAGCTTCTTCTGACCGTATTAGAGGTATTGGTCAATAACCAACAGGTCAAAGCCACCATGGATGCTTTCGACACTGCTTCTTCACCGCAGCCGCGAGATTTGTACCTCGGGCGCCATTCCTGGCTGCGTGCTTCTGGCTTCACAATGATGCTCAGCAGCAGGTAATGGCGCTGCCTTTTGATGGCTCCTATCTTTTGGCCCTCAGGTGGAGCAAGCCTTAGAGGCCACTCAGAAGACTAGATCGGCCATTAAATTGGCCAGACCTCCGCCTGCCCCTCTCGGGGAATGTGAACAGGCGTCACTTTCATAGTTGTCAGTCCTTTCGAGGCAGAGGCAGAGGAAGCTTCCATAAAAGCCAACCTGCCCAACCTCAAAAGAAGGCGCGGCAAGCGCGGGGCCTAAAGCCCCAGTGCCACCTATGAATTGCTGGCCCAAGTTCCATCCACTCTGCCCGGTGGAACTTTCTCCTCCAGTGGGGAGGTCGTCTGATGTACTTCTACAACCAGTGAAGTCCATAACTTCGACAATGGGTCCTTCGATAATTCGCGAGGGTTATTCTCTCAATTTCTTGAAACCCCGATGTCCTCCCAGGCGACAACCCAGGTTGTCGGCCTCTCAGTCAGACCTCCTCACCGCCGAGATCCAGGGCCTTCTGAACAACAGGGCAATAGAACTGGTGCCCCGCATCTCGCGAAACACAGGTTCTACTCCCATTACTTTCTGGTTCCAAAGAAATCTGGGGATGCCCCATTCTAGACCTCAGAAAGTTAAACAAATTTCTCCCCAGGAGAAATTCAAAATGATTTCTAGGTACCCTGTTACCCTTGCTGCATCAGCACAACTGGCTGGCCTCCTGGATATGCAGGATGCTTACCAGCATATCCCTCCACCGACCCACCGCAAGTTCCTCAGGTTTGTAGCTTTGGGTCAGCATTATCAGTTCAGAGTCCTGCCCTTTGGGCTATCCTCGGCGCCGCGAGTTTTTACAAAGTGTTGTGCAGTTCTCGCAGCGCATCTCAGGAAGATCGGACTCCGAGTGTTTCCCTACCTGGACGATTGGCTTCTAGCAAGCCCTTCCAGCCAAGGGACTTTGGAAGCCGTGCAAACGACTTCTCGTTTTCTCATGTCCATGGGAGTTCTGCTGAATTTGAAAAAATCTCAACTGCAGCCCTCCCAGAGGCTCCTTTTCATAGGGACGCTTCTAGACACCTCTTCCTCGAAGGCTTTCCTTCCAGAGGACAGAAGACTCGACATCCTTCGGATGGCCCGTTACATCAGGGAGAACCAATCGGTTACAGCTTTCTCGATGCAACGCATGTTGGGTCTCATGGCGTCCTCAATGTTCACTGTACCCCTGGCCCGGTTGCACATGAGAACCACCCAATGGATGCTCTCCACTCAGTGGTCTCCGACCTCTCACCCCCAGTCTTATCCCATCAAGGTGACGGAGCCCCTTGGAAGGTCTCTCACCTGGTGGTCTCAAGAGAGCAATCTCCTGGAAGGATTCCCCTTTGCTCCCCCGGATCATCAGATCTCCAACACCAGGACGCATCGCTAATGGGATGGGGAGCTCACTGTCACTCCCTCCACACTCAAGGTGTATGGACTCGTTCAAACTCATCTCCACATAAATGTCCTGGAGATGAGAGCGGTCCTCTATGCGATCCGAGCTCTGAAGGATGTCCTTTGTCACAAGAACATTCTCCTTCAAACGGACAACAAAGCAGTGATGTATTACATCAACAAGCAAGGCGGTGCTCATTCTTATGCCCTTTGCAGGGAAGCAATGAGGGTGTGGGAGTGGTGCTTGGAGCACAAGTCTGTGATTCAAGCGGTTTATCTGCCAGGTATACAAAATGACCTAGCAGATCACCTCAGCAGAACGGAGGCAGACCCTCACGAGTGGTCTCTCGATCCAGCCGTAGCTCGGTCTCTGTTCAAAGAGTGGGGGACTCCAGACCTGGACCTTTTTGCATCCCCACTCAACGCAAAACTGCTCTCTTCTGCTCCAGAAATCCAGGGCCTGGCATTTTCTGTCAGGATGCGTTCAGGCTGCGGTGGACAAACGCTTTTACGCTTTCCACTGCTTCCTCTAATCCAGAGAGTACTCCTCAAGTTCGAGTCTCAGGGGACCAAAATGATTCTCATTGCTCCCTCCTGGCCTCGCAACTATGGTTTCCTCTACTCAACAGTATGTTGGCAGCCTCTCAAGACCACTTCCCTTGCAAATCAATCTTTTGACTCAGGGTTTGTTGGTCCATCCCAACCTGAAATCACTTCACCTTCATGCTTGGCTCCTGAAGAGGTGGAAGTGAATCGGTTCAACGTCTCTCGTAGAGTCTCAGACATCCTTCTGGCTGCTCGCCAGCCAGCCACCCGAAAAACGTACGCTTCCAAATGGAAATGTTTTTCTCTCTGGTGTGCAAAGTCCTCTTGGAATCCCTTTTCCTGTCCTCCTGACAAGGTTCTGGAGTATCTTTTGGACCTATCAAACTCAGGTCTCCAGTACTCCACAGTTAAGGTTCACCTTAGTGCCATCTCAGCGTTCCATGAGCCTGTTTCTTCCTTGACTCTGGCTCAGTTACCTATGGTGAAGAGATTTCTTAAGGGGATTCTTCATACCAGACCCCCTGTTAAGCGTCCAGTTGCAGCCTGGGACATTAACCTGGTGCTGGACATGCTCACTCGGAAGCCTTTGAACCCCTAGCTACCTGTGAGCTAAAATTTCTTACCTGAAGACTGCCTTCCTGGTGGCCATTACCTCAGCCCGCAGGGTCTCTGAGATACATGCCCTGGTTACGGACCCTCCGTATACTGTATTCCATAAAGACAAGGTAGTTCTCTGTACTCATCCTAAATTTCTTCCCAAGGTTGTGTCAGAATTCCATCTAAACCAACCTCTGGTACTTCCGCTTACTTCGCTAATTTCCAAAATGAAGGGAGCGAGCTCTTCATTCCTTGGATGTTAAGAGAGCCTTGTGTTCTATTTAGATAGAACCAAGGATGTTCGCAAGACTCAGCAACTGTTTGTTTCTTTCAGCGACACCCGGCTGGGTCAACCTGTCGCTATCAGATGCATCTCATCATGGTTAGTGGCATGCCTTCGGCATTGCTATTCCATGGCTCAAGTTAAATTAGAAGGTAGAGTGTACGCTCACTCTACTAGGGCGGTCGCGGCATCCCTAGCGGAAATTCGCAATGTTCCAATTGCAGATATCTGCAACGCCGCCACCTGGAGCTCAGTGCATACCTTCGTTAAGCATTATGCACTGGATGTTCATGCCAGGCGTCATTCCGCATTCGGCAGAACTATCCTTAATGGACTTCTGTCTTAGTCGCGTGAGCTCTGGCTCTCCTGCCGCCCTTTTGGGGGATTATCAGCTTGGTACTCTCCACTAGTGTGAATGAGTGGTGGAGACTTATGTCCAAGAAGATATGAAAATTATGTACCTACGTAATTCTTGATCTTCTTAGGCGAGTCTCCACCACTCATTCTATCTCCTCCCTCATCCCGAGCTCACCGCTGTGTTGGTCTTCACTCCCTCAAATCTTTAGGCCATGAAGACTTCTTTGTTGACCCTTCTTACACGGGTCGTACGGACTATCTATGTCCGTTTTTAAGGTTAGATTTACTCTTACGAGTTAGTTGCGCTGCACCTCCTTGGTAAAAAAGGTACTGAGGGGCGGTTGGAGGTGTCGCCCGGGAATAGTCATTACAGCTCGAGCCGCTGCTCGCGGCGCCGTGCCTCGCGGCGCCATCTCTCGCGCCGACCCTCCAGCAAAAAGTTTGCTCCCGATGGGTCCTAGTGCCTCCAGCGCTAATCCCACTAGTGTGAATGAGTGGTGGAGACTCGTCCAAGAAGATCAAGAATTACGGTAGCTACGTAATTTTCATTTACTGCACTTAACTTAGACTGCAGCAAGAGGGTAGGATGGGAAGAGGCCACTGGACACCAGGGAATAAATAAAACAAAAAAAGCTTATAATTTAAAAATATACAGGAGAATGTATATTTTACCGGCATTTGGAATGTGGTCTGGGGGGGTGGGTGTGAGAACCAGTTGCTTTACAGGTGTGAATTTTTTCAAGTGGGATGCAGCCTTTAGTTCGGTGGTGTCGTGCGGCACCTGCATTTAACTGAATTACTTTAACAGGACTGCATTCTGTATCTGGAGTCTGTGATGTAAGCATGCCAAGGTTTGACATGCACTCCTGATACAAAAAAAGACTGCATCAAGCCAGTAGACAGTTCTGAATATGAAAGGAGCATACAACTATGCTTTTGAAAATGTATTTAATAAAAAAAGACACACAAAGGCATTTTTGCTATCGATGATTTACTTAGCAGGTAAAAGTATCACAGACTCATTTCCTATCTCCTTTAAGTAATGGATTCATGAGCTGGCAACATTTCTAGTAGTTTATATTTTAACAGTTTGCATAGGGTGTTTTCTGTCTCACTTATGTCTTTGTTATGAGGTCTCTACAACAGTGCTAAACAATATACTGTAAAGAACTGTGGCCCAATTGTTGCATAACTTGTTTTTGAACTTTCATAGGAAACACAGGATGGTACCTCTGCAACCACATCCCCTGGTGAGACAGCAGGCAGTATGATGATGACCAGCTTCATAAAAGCTAGAAGTTTGCGTCTAAGAAAAAGTAAGTAAAAACACAAAATGGGTTCATAACTTTCAGCGATGGTTATATACAGGCATGTTGTTTTCAGCCTTTGGAATAGAGAATTGCATTTTAATTGGATTTCATGTGAACTTATCACAGTGGAACTTAAGAAGAAATTGGATATTTAGTGTTGTCTTAAATGAAAATTGGAGCTTCTGAGTTATTAAAAAATATAGATATTACTTGCCTAATTATTTTATTACTAGATTCTTTTTTTTTATTTCTCTGTGCTTCTGCTTAAAAACTAAATATTTATTTGGAATAGTAAAGCTAAGTTAGACTACTGTGGAGTTAAACCAATGAATGAAAAAATGCATTAAATGTCAAAAGTAGTCCGGTAATTTACAGTTCTAAGGGTGTGGATACAGTTCACTATCCATAGTCTGGCAGTTTCCCGGAACAGGCTGATCCACCGGATCTCTTCAAGCTAAGCTACTCCCACCACCCAGGCTGTATATCCTCCAACTTTGACCCATGATGTCAGATCTTTCTCTCTGCTGGATAGGATGATTCTCATCCTTTGCAGCTCTGCATTGACACAAGGAATTCGAGTTTTCGAGCACTTTCTTCAGCGTCTTTTTCAACTTTGAGTTTAGATTTTGCGACGTGATGGACAAGCAGAAACCAGCTTGCAAATCTTTTTTTTATTTTAATCAGGAGAGCCACACTAAGCCGAAGCTTGATTACAGGTGTGACCTGGGAGCACAAGGAAGTTAAGTGACTTGCTCAAGGTCACACAGTATGCAATTGGGGGCTGTGGGATTCAAACCCATGTCTCCAGGTTTGCAGCTCAAAGCCTTAAACCACTGTGCTATACTGCCTCCAACCACTTTTGCACACAAAGATGACAGAAGTTGTCAGTCACTGACCCTACAAAATGTGCTTGTACTGCCTTGGTATGCAGCACAATGTGGCAGGTTGCGGACTTTGCCAGGCGATGCTTCCATCATCCATTGAAGGCTGTAAAATCAGTCGACCATTGGATTGTGATCAACCAACAACCAAAGATCGGAAGATGGTCTTGGCAGCTGCTGGGTCAGCTTCATGACCTGCAGCTCTGGAAGAGGTGGTGGCTGTAGCTGCGGTGAATTCTTGATCGAGCTTTGTGCTACTCCCAGCTGGGGCAAGCATGGGAGGTTCCTTCTGGGAAGATTTCAAGAGAAGTGTTTAACCCTCCAGACCTTAGAGAAAAGCCCATCTCCATGGCAGAAAACACAAGCATCTCCAGCACAGGTCATGGGCTCAGGAGAGAACACATTCCTCCCACTCCCTCAACTCCCCCAATCACTTGACTTTGATTGAGCTCCCTTCAATCGAGGGGAATGAAGCGAGCTCCTTGGTACCCTCGTTTGGCTTGTTTTCCTTGACTCCAGTCAAGCAAGCCATCACAACTTTTCTCAAACCTGTTGAACAGTTGTCGGAGGAGCTCGACAAAGAGTCAGTCTCCCAGACCCTGGTGCTCCCACTCCTCACCCAGGAGGACATGGTCTAGTCGGTTTCCCCAGCTGGGTCACCTCGGCAGCAGCCTTAGATGGTGGTTGTGCCTCTGAATCCTGTGCTTCTGAATCTAGTAAAGGCTGCGGTTTGCCATGATCCACTGGAGAACCCATCTCAATGTTAAATCTGAGTGAATGGCTGTGGTTGAGATCCTGTTCCAGGCGCTCTCGAGTCCTCTTGATCAGGAGGCATTGTTGTCAATGCTCCTTGACCTTTTCATCCTCGAGTGATGCGTTAGACCCCCAACCTTGGCCCCCTCCCTCACCGGACTAGAATTCCACACTGTGGAAGCAGTACCTTCTCCTTCATGAAGACTAATCAAAAGTACAGTACAGTTCATATTTAACTTACTGTGCAGCCTGCTGGAAACCAATTCCCTTTATGTTTTTTTTTTTAATAAGTTTTCAACTAGTTGGTTTGTTTTTCTTCCTCAGCTGCAGAATGTGCCTTCCAACTAAAAATATAGATCTTACTTCGAGAGGGCTCTTGCTGTTGGTAAATACATATAGGACTGACGTCGGCAGGCGGCAAGACCCTACGGAAAAATTTCTAGCTAGCAGTCCCTGACGAGGGACCGTCCCCATGTCAGGTGACCGGCGTCAGGAGATGTTGGTATAAAGGGGCGGTCCCTGACGCCTGCCTCCCTGTTCTTTTCCACCGTTAACTGGTGCAGCGCCTCACGGAAAAGTTTGTTGCTTCATCAGCCTACCTTCGTCGGTTTTTACCGAAGTAATTTGTTTTATTCAATTAACGTCAGGTACATCGTCTGTGTATGTCGTCTCCTACACCCTCCGAGCACAAAAATAAGTGCGATTCGTGCGTCGCCCAACTACCGCACAAGGATGGCCATTCCCTGCGCCTGTTCTGCCAAGGCCTCAATCACCCAGTCGAGAAGTGCCAGCACTGCCTCAGCTTCAATGCGGCTACCCAGAGAAGGCGGCAGCAATCCCTGGAAGCCCATATTTTGAAGAAAAAGATGAGTTCGATGGAGAAAGAGCTCAAAAAACTGAGGCAGGCGTCCACTTCCCCCAAAGGCCACCGGAAGAAAAAGGATAAAGAGAGGCACCAGGACAAGGGCTCCTCCACCGCATCTCCCTCGGGAGCCGCCGGGTCACCGCTCCTCAACGGCAGCCTCAGAGGTTTCTGAGGGGGCGTCGGCCCGCCCATCTGGCTCACGCTCGGGCCTTTCGGGCGCCTCCAGGCAATTGGAAGCCTCCGCCCCGGTTCGGCCGCGGGCTGCGGCCTACCGGCGTGGGCAGCTTACAGTAGAGTCGGGCATTGGCCCCTCTGACATCCGCGCGAAGAAGGCCAGTAAGACGCACGACCCTTCGGGGCGGCACATGGCCTCTTTCCCATCGGACCAGGCCAATCCTTCTCCTCGGTCTGCCTCCGGTGAAGGCTGCCATAAGCTGGACACCGGCTCCTCTGGCGCCCGCTGGGAGCTTGCCGTAAAGCCGCATGTCAGTTCGTCAAACGCCCGGTCGGCGACAGAACCGATGATGGACCTCCCTACATCCGTCGTTCCCGGTTCTTCGCAGACTTCGCTGCCATCCAGGGACCTAGAGTCCCCCCAGCCCAACCCTGGGGATTTTTCTCCTCCATCCTTGGGCGATGCTGGGGACCTTCCTTCGTCGGACCGTCCCTCTGTGGGTGCACCGGATCTGATGTCGGCCCCGACGCTGGGGCCTCCGACGCCGGCTCTACCGACTCCGGACGACATCCTGCTTCCAGATGTCCCCGCACCGCCAGGTCCTCCAACGTGGATCCAACCGTGAGGCCACCGGCCGGGCCGTCTGCTCCGGCAGCTTCTCCGGCTCCCGGGTACCCTCCGTCCTATCTGACGCCGCAGTACCCGACGCCGGTCTTTCCGACGCCGCAGTACTCAACGCCACAGTACCCAATGCCGGGCTGTCCACAGCCGAGTTTTGGATACTCTCCATACGGGTACAACCCGTATCCTTATCCCCCCCTCCTCCTCCTCCTCCTCCACCGCCCCCACAGCCAACGGTGAACTTGCAGGAGACTCTGGTCTCTTGGTGGGCTGAGGCCAAGGCTCAGCTCACCAGAGAGGTCGAGAGCCACCTACCGACGACGGTGCCGTCTCAGGTTCCCGTACGTCCTAGGTGGCACACTCCTTCACCACCTCCAGACTCTAGGGCTTTTCCATCTAGGTCCAGAGAGGGGCAGGACATGCTTCCCCGGGGACTTCCCAAGGGGTCCGTTCCTCCCCCTGGTCGGGAAAGGGAGTCCTTTTCGTCTTCCTCCTCCTCTCTACCTTCGGACTCCTCAGATTCCTCCGACGGTTGCTCCGAAAGGGACGATGAGCCACGCTGTCCATCGAAGCCCAGACCAAGGACTCCTCCGAAGTCTTCTCCGGAAGATCCTTCTTTTACGGAGTTGCTAAGGAAAATCCAGGAGGTTCATCAGTGGAACCAGATCCTCAGCGTCTGAAACTCGCTGAACATACGGATCTGCCCGTGACAGCTCCTACCTTGGCGCCACCCTGGATAGAGCCTCATGCTGACCTCGTCACCACCATATGGAAACTGCCATCGGCTTTAGCTCCACTTCCAAGGAAGTCGAATAGGCTATATCAGGCTCCCGAGGGTGTTGATTTCCTAGATTCTCACCCTCGTGCCGACTCGGTCGTGATTAGCGTCACTCACGGCCGGTCGGCCAACCCAGAACACCTCAGCTCATTGCCACCTGACAAAGAATCCTGCCTTCTAACCCCAGTAATGTTCAGACTGTTCATAACTTTGTGCAGTCAGCCTAGTGGGTTGGACTGCCCAGAGAGATGGAACGCATACAAATGATGGAATTCTTTGCACGCGAGCATCTTTCAAATACTGTCTTTACCAACTGTAGTGTTCTAAGCCCTTCAGATTTTTCTCTCCGCCTGAAAGTCTGGTCGGTTCCTCATGGTTCGGCATAACCATGAGGGATTCGAGTTAGTTTTAACTTTATTTCGGTTCTCTAACTAAAGAACCTGTTCATTATCGCTAAATTTTGGTCCTTAAAAACTTTACTTGTAACTGCTTTTTCAAACAACATGAAGTCTTGCTGTATTCTGACTATCTGCAGTGATCTCCAACCTTTGAACTGCCCCGGAGAGGAAAGAGTTAACTTTCCATGCAAGGCATGGAACGCTGAGCTCAAGCTCGGTTGAGCCTCTGTCTGCTGTTGTTTGAACCCCAGCCGCCAGATTCTTTACTCCGCCTCACTGAACAGTCACTCTGGAGATTTCTCCTTTGCTCGGTTCAAAAAAGTCGGATAAAGTGTTGTTTTTTTTCTCGGTTTCAACCGAATTTCTACAATCTAACCTGTCGGTTAAGTCTCTGTCTGTGGTACTGTGAGTACTAGATAGGTTTCTATAGTAGTTTTCTGTGTGGAACTTGTAAACATCGGATCGGTTCGGTTTGAACTGATCAGGTTTGTGAAAAATGTTTTTCTGATTTATTAGAGTGTGGTAACCAGTCCATATCGGTTCTAAAAAAAAAAAACCAGATTTCATTACATTTTTTTCCAAGACCCGTAACACGGTCAGGAACCGATAGGGGTGTCTTGCCTGGCGGATTGCCGAAAAAAGGGTAAGTTTGGTTAGGACTGGCCATGTCTGAAGGCAAGAAAAAACCGGGCCCACTGGGTTTCAACACTGTGTGTGTGTGGAAGTCTTTGCTAAGGCTGATCCCACACACCACCTGTGTTATTGTCTGGGTTTGACCACCTCGATTCAGACTGCCAGATTTGCAAAAGTTTTCCCAAAGCTACCCTGGATAAGAGATTAGGTAGACTGAGGGAAAGGGAGGCCGAGAAGTCTGCTGACCCAGATGGCCAGCCCGGTTTGGTTCCGACCGAACCAGAAGAAGTGCCCTCTGACCAGGGCGAGACTTCTTTGGGCAAAAGGAGAACTGACTCTGAGGAGTCGGTTCTGGGTAAAAGAAAAAGAAGGGATAAGTCAGCCGGTTCGGATCCACAAGTTCTTTCTCCGACCGCTGATGAAATAGCCAAAGCGATAAGGATTGTTCAGTCGCTAACTTTGGTTCTGACTGAACCAGCACCATCGGTTATGGGCTCAGTTCGGTCGGTTCCTCCGGTTCCAGATTATAGTTTAGAAGAATTTTATGAACTGGAGGAGGAGGAGGGGAGAATATGAAGATAGTGATGGTAATTATGAAAGTCTGGATGTGCCCATTGACCCAGACATCTCCCCAGACAGACCTTCAGGTGTTTCTCCTCCTAGGCTTTCTCAGTCCCCTTTCCACTTTATGTTTTACAAAAAAGTGGCTGAAACCCTCCAGCTTCCTATGGAAGAAGCAGTAGAGGATCAAGAGGAGCCTGATTACATTGAGATGATGGACATCCCAGAGTCCAGGAGATTGTCTATTCCTCTCCATAAGTCTTTTGGGAAACAGACATTTAAAATTCTAAAAACTCCTAATTACATACCTCCTGTGGACAGAAGAATGGACAAGAGGTATATTCTTTCAGGCTCAGATACGGAGTTCAAACAACATGAAGTCTTGCTATATTATAGACATTAGCAGTTTGATCCAGCTCTAGAACTGCCCCGGAGTGAAATGGTTAAAACCATTCCAAAATAGAATTTTGGCACGAGAGCAGCTCTATCTGTGTCATTTCAAACTTGAACTGTCAGATTCTTTACTCCGCCTCAGTGAACAGTCGCTCCGGAGATTTCTCCTTCTGCTCGGTTCATTTCTCGGTTTAAAAGTGTTTTCTCGGTTGGATTTAACCGAGAATAGTTTTATTTAACATAAAACCGTTCGGTTCAAGCTCTATCTCGCGGTAACCGTAAGTAAATGAAGGTTTTGTCTGTGTGGAACTTGTAAGTTATCGGTTCGGTTTTGAACCGATCAGTGGTTTAAAACTCATTTAAAACTAAAGTTACTATTTTAGAGTGCGGTTCCCGGTTCTTATCGGTTCTAAAAAAAACGGATTTATTACGTTTTTTTCCAATACCCGTGACACGGTTAGGAACCGATAAGGGTGTCTTGCCTGGCACTGCCGTTAAAAGGGCAAGTTTTTGGTTAGGCTGGCATTATGTCTGAGAAACCCAAAAGAAAAACTGGGCCCACTGGGTTTCAACACTGTGATGTTTGTGGGGAAGTCTTTGCCAAGGCTGACCCACACACCACATGTGTTTATTGTCTAGGGTTTGACCACCTCCAGTCAGACTGCCAG
The DNA here is from genome assembly GCA_016271365.2 of Neoceratodus forsteri. Classification (NCBI taxonomy): domain Eukaryota; kingdom Metazoa; phylum Chordata; order Ceratodontiformes; family Ceratodontidae; genus Neoceratodus; species Neoceratodus forsteri. The sequence goes on along the minus strand of JADMNL010000022.1, from coordinate 150,965 downwards.
GTATGTAAGAATTTCCCTGCAGCCACCCTGGAAAAAAGATTGGGCAGGCTCAGGGAACGAGAGGCCAAAAAGTCCGCTGACCCAGATGGCCAGCCCGGTTCGGTGCCAACCGAACCAGAGGGAGTGCCCTCTGACCAGGGCCAGACTTCCTCGGGCAAAAGAAAAGCTGGTTCTGAGGAACCAATTCCAGTAAAGAAAACAAGAAAATCAGCAGGTCTGGAGTCCAAAATTCCTTCTCCAACTGCTGCAGAGATAGCAAAAGCCATACAAATTGTCCAGTCACTGTCTCAGGGTCCGTCCGAACCACCACTATCTGGTAAAAGGTCGGTTCGTCCGGTCCCAGTGGTTCAGGATTATGATATTGAAGAATTTTATGAACCAGAGGAGGGGGAGGAGGATTATGAACAGTATGAATGTGGCTGGGAAGGTCTGGGTGTGCCCATTGAACCGGACATCTCCCCAGACAGACCTTTAGAATCTCCCCCTGTGCTGTCTGAGTCCCCATCTCAATTTATGTTTTATAAAAAAGTTGCTGAAACCCTCCAGCTTCCTTTAGAAGAGGCTGTGGATGAGCAAGAGGAGCCTGATTTTGTAGAAATGATGGATATTCCAGAGTCTAGGAGATTGTCTATTCCTTTACATAAGTCTTTTAGGAAACAAACAATTAAAATTTTAAAAGCTCCTAATTCTGTGCCTCCTGTAGATAAAAAGATGGACAGAAGGTATACATTGTCAGGCCCTGATACAGAATTCCTTTCTCAGCAATGCAGTCATGTTGGGGTGATAAAGCTAATATTCCCTTGGCTTCACATCCTCCTGACAAGGATTCCAGGAAGATTGATGCCATGGCAAAAAAAACGGTATATGGCAGCCTCTCTGGGACTCAGGCAAGCAAATTATATGGCTTATGTAGCTAGGTATCAGAAATCTAGATGGGATACTGTTATGCAATTGGCCAACAGGCCATGGCCAGCTGGCTAGTGAACTAGAACAGGTGGCTGCTGATGGCATTGAAGCCTCTAAGGTTCAGTTTCATGCTGCTGTGGATGTTAATGATGTTTCCTCTAGGGTCATGGCCACATCTGTAGCTTTTCGTAGGGTTGGCCTGGCTCAGGTGTACTAGTTTGTCACAGGATACCCAGACTAAGGCTATGGATTTTCCTGTGGTGGGAAATTCTCTGTTTGGAGAGCAGACAGAGAATTACATGAAGAAGATGGATGAATATAGGACTACTTACAAGAGTGCCCAGGCTAAGGAGCTGCAAGCCACTCCTCAAAGGCATGCCCCAGGGGTAGGGGTAGGCCTTTCACAGGCCTTTCTACCAGACTCAGGCCTCCTCTGCCCATCGAGGGGAGGGCAGATCTGCTCCCACCCCCCAGCCTAAAGCTCCTGCGAAACAGGCACCCTGATGGGGTGCCCAGGGCCGATTCTCCTGTACCAGTGGGGGGCAGGCTGGCTTACTTCAGTCAGAATTGGGCTTCTTTAACCTTAGACAAGTGGGTTCTGGAAGTAGTAAGCCAGGGTGTGGTTCTCAGCTTCAAAAAGTTTCCCAAGTTGAGAAGCAGATTTTTTCTACCTGCAAGTGCTTCAGAGACCCTCGCTCTGGAAACAGAGGTCTCATCCCTGTTAGCTCTCAGAGTAGTAGAAAGGGTTCCTCCCCTGCATCAGGGCAGGGGTCTGTATTCCAGATACTTCCTTACCCCAAAAAAGACAGGAGAATGGTGGCCCATCTTAGATCTCAGATATCTGAACACATCTTTTGAAACCAAAGTTCAAAATGGTAACTCTGGCAATGATTTTACCTTCCCTAAGGCCAGGGGACTGGCTAGCCTCCCTGGACCTCAAGGATGCCTATTTCCATGTCCTAATCAGAAGATCCCATCGAAGTACCTCAGATTCGAACTGCCCTCAGGTCATTACCAGTTCAGAGCAATGCCCTTCGGCCTTACCTCTGCTCCAAGGGTATTCACAAAGTGTCTAGCAGTGGCAGTGGCCCACTTAAGGAGGCAGAGGATTGCTGTTTTCCCTATCTAGACAACTGGCTCATTGTAGGCCAGTCCCAGAACAGGTAAAATCTCACCTGCAGGTCACCCAGCAGCTTCTCACCTCTCTGGGTTTTCTGCTAAACCTACCAAAGTCGGTTCGGGAACCAGTCCAGGTACTCACCTTATAGGGGCAGAATTGGACACAAAGCTAGCCAGAGCCTTTCTTCCCCAGAAAGGGTAAGGAATTTAGTGGCTCTGGCCTCTTCCTTCACTCTGCAGGTCTCGACCAGCAAGACACTTTCTGCAGCTCCTGGGGCACATGGCTGCATCCACAGCTGTTGTGCAGGGAGCCAGATTTCAGATGAGAGACATTCAGTTTCACTTGAGAACCTTTTGGTCTCAGAGAGAGACCCTTTCCAAGTTGGTCCCAGTGACTGAACCTTGATCCTAGCCTCCAGTGGTGGCAGGATCAGAGCAATTAAGAGCGGGGTCCCCTTCATTTCCCCTTCTCACGACTTGACTCTCACTACAGATGCTTCCCTTCTGGGTTGGGGAGCCCACATGGGCGACCTTTCCACTCAGGGAGTTTGGTCCCCCCAGGAATCTCTGCTCCACATCAATTTGCTGGAACTCAGAGCTGTCTTTTTAGCTCATCAAGCTTTTTCTGCATCTGTCCACGACAAGGTGATACAAGTCAGAACAGACAACACCACAACAATGTGGTACATCAACAAACAGGGGGGCACTCGGTCTTCGGCCTTGTGCACCGAGGCATTGAAGTTGTGGTCTCTGGCCTATTCCCTGAACACTTCCCTCATAGCAGTTCATCTTCCAGGGAAGGACAGTGTCCTAGCGGATGCTCTCAGCAGGATTTCCCAGGGCCATCACGAATGGTCCCTGGATCCTCAAGTGCTGGGGATAGTTTTGCCAGGTGGGCATCCTCAGATAGATCTTTTGCAGCCCCAGACAATCACAAACTTCCTCTGTTCTGTGCAGGCCTCCAGTGCTGGGCTCAGTTCCCTGATGCCCTTCTTCTGGATCGGAGGAAGTTCCTCTGTGCTTTCCCCCCCTTTCCTCTCCTATTCAAAGTACTAGTCAAAATCAGATCTCAGCCTTGCAGGGTGATTCTGATTGCCCCGGATTGGGCCAGGCAGCCCTGGTACCCACTCCTTCTGTCTCTGACAGTCCATCTTCCCCTGTGCCTCCCCAGGAATCACAATCTGTTGACTTGTGCCCAGGGAAGGGTTTGGTATCCGGACCTCAAATCCCTCAACCTCAAGGCCTGGCTCTTGAGGAGTTGGAGTTTGCTGATTTACACCTCTCTCAGGGTGTTCTTGAGATCCTAAAGGCTTCCAGAAAGCCTTCCACTAGGGCTACTTATAGTTCTAAATGGAAAAGGTTTTCCATTTGGTGTGCTGGGAAAAATATTTCCCCAGAATCTGCTGAATTGCCCATTTTGTTAGATTACATGGTACATCTTAATTCCTTGGGTCTCAGACCAGCTACCCTGAGAGTTCATTTGGCAGCTGTGTCTGCTTTTGTGTCAACAGGAAAGTCATCCCCTCTTTCCTCTCATCCCGTGTTTTCCAAGTTTTTAAGGGATTACTCCATACTAATCCTCCTTTAAGAACCGGCCCTACTTGGGACCTTAATGTTTGCATTGCCCAGTTAATGCACCCCTTTTGAACCTCTGTCTTCTGCAGAGCTTAAGTACCTAACTTGGAAAACTGTTTTCTAGTGGCTATCACTTCTGCCAGGCATAAGTGAATTGCAAGCCTTGTCAGTGGAGACTGACTTTATTTCTTTCCACAGGGATAAGGTAGTCCTTGGACCAATAGGAAGTTTTGCCTAAGGTGGTTTCAGATTTCCATCTTAATCAATCTATCTCCCTTCCAGTATTTTTCACTGATCACTCCTCTTCGGGTGAGAGGAGGTTGCACAGCCTGGATGTTAAGAGAGCTCTTAGTTATTATATAGAGCATACCAAAGGTCACAGGTTCGAATCCCTCCAACTTTTCCTTACCTATGGTGAAGTTGGGAAAGGCAAACCTGCCACTAAGAGATCAATAGCCAGGTGGATTGTCTCTTGTATCCAGTTTTGTTATCAGAATGGGCAGAGCCCCCGGTTTGAGGTGGCTCATTCTACCAGGGGTACAGCTGCGCTCTAGCTGCTGCCAGAGATATCCTTTATTAGAGATTTGCCAGGCTGCTACTTGGAAAACGGTACACACTTTTACCAAGCATTACTCCCTGGATGTCCAGGACAGGAGAGATGCTCGGCTTGGCACAGCTGTTCTTCAGAGCCTATTCCTAAGTAGGTTCTGCCCTCCTCCATGGAGGTACTGCTGTGTATTCTGTTAATGTTATAATATAGCAAGACTTCATGTTGTTTGAAGAAAAACTTGCTCACCTTAGTAATGTTGTTTCTTCTAATGGAGTCTTGCTATATTATAGACCTCCCCCCCCAACCTGCCCCTCTCAGAACCTCTACTTGGTGGGGTGTGGGCAACTTAGTGTGGGCACTACTTATGTTCTTTTAGCATTTTGTCCCCTTTGGGACTTTGGGGGTGTGTATGTGTACGCGTGTGTGTGTTTTATTATACTTATGTTCCATTTTCATATTATTAGAATAATGTTAGTATTTCTGGTCCCCTGACTTGAGTCTTGGGTGTTGGGACCATCAATGGTTGTTATTATTTAGGTAGCCATTTGGCTAGTGTAGGTTACAGCTTCCACACAGACCTTAGTGAGTTTGGCTCGTAAAGATCTGACAGTTCAAGTTTGAAATGACACAGATAGAGCTGCTCTCGTGCCAAAATTCTATTTTGGAATGGTTTAACCATTTCACTCCGGGGCAGTTCTAGAGCTGGATCAAACTGCTAATGTCTATAATATAGCAAGACTCCATTAGAAGAAACAACATTACTAAGGTGAGTAATTTTTTCTTCCTTTCCCAGCAATGCAGCCATGTTGGGGTAGTGCAGGCTGCTGCCTGTGATAAGGCAAATATACCCTTGGCTTCACATCCCCCAGATAAGGACTCCAGGAGGATTGATGCCATGGCAAAGAAACAGTACATGGCAGCATCTTTGGGACTCAGGCAGGCTTATTATATGGCCTACACAGCTAGATACCAGAAGTCCAGGTGGGACACTGTGATGGCTCTAGCTGAACAGGTCCCTGACCAGCTTGCCAAGGAGCTGGAGCGGGTGGCTGCAGATGGGATTGAGGCATCCAAGGTGCAATTTCATGCTGCTGTAGACTCCAATGATGTTTCATCTAGAGTCATGGCTACATCTGTGGCCCTTCGAAGGATGGCTTGGCTCAGATGTACTAGCCTGTCACAGGTTACCCAGACTAAGGCCATGGATTTTCCTGTCATTGGTAATTCTCTGTTTGGGGAGCAGATAGAGAACTACATGAAGAAAATGGACGAGTACAGGACCACCTACAGGAGTGCTCAGGCGAAAGAAAGGCAAGCCACTCCCCAGAGGCAGCATTCCAGGGGTAGGCCTTTTCATAGGCCTTTTTACCAAGCCCAGGCCTCCTCTTCTGCCTTTGCTCAGAGGGGGTTCTTTAGAGGGAGAGGCAGACGGGCTATGAGCAGGCCTGCTCCCACTCCTCAGCCTAAAGCCCAGCCAAGCAGGCACCCTGATGGGTCTGCCCGGGCTGATTCTCCACTACCTGTAGGGGGCAGGCTGGTTTACTTTGTCCAGGACTGGAAGTCTTTAACATCAGACAAGTGGGTCCTGGAAGTAGTAAGCCAGGGACTGGTTCTCAGCTTCAAAAAATTCCCCAAGATGAGAACCAGATCCTTTCCACCTGCAAATCCTTCAGAGGCCCTTGCCGTAGAGGCAGAGGTCTCTTCCCTCTTGGCTCTCAGAGCCATAGAAAGGATTCCACCCTTACACAGGGGAAAAGGATTGTACTCCAGGTACTTCCTAACCCCCAAAAAGACAGGAGAATGGTGGCCCATCCTGGATCTAAGATATTTAAACAAGCACCTTTTAAAGCCAAAATTCAAAATGGTGACTCTGGGAATAATTCTGCCTTCTCTAAGGCCAGGGGACTGGCTAGTCTCCCTGGACCTCAAGGATGCCTATTTTCATATTCCCATCAGGTGCTCCCACAGAAAGTACCTCAGGTTCGAGTTGCCCTCAGGCCACTATCAGTTCAGAACAATGCCCTTTGGCCTAACATCAGCCCCAAGGGTGTTCACAAAATGCCTGGCAGTAGTGGTTGCTTTCCTAAGGAGAAAAAAGATCTCCATCTTTCCACACCTGGATGACTGGCTCATAGTGGGTCAGTCCCCAGACCAAGTCAAGTCACATCTCCGGATGACTCAGCAATTGCTCACTTCCTTAGGGTTCCTTCTAAATCTCTCAAAGTCAGTTTTGGAGCCATTACAGCTCCTCACCTTTATAGGGGCAGAACTGGATACAATAAGGGCAAGAGCCTTCCTTCCCCTAGATAGGGCAAGGATCCTTATGAAACTGGCCTCTTCATTCACCCTTCAGGTGTCTCGACCAGCAAGGCATTTTCTGCAGCTCCTGGTTCACATGGCAGCCTCCACGGCAGTGGTCCAGGGAGCAAGGTTTCAGATGAGGGACATTCAGTTCCACTTAAAAGCCTTCTGGTCCCAGAGAAAGGATTCTCTGACCAAACTAGTCCCTGTGACTCGAACCCTGATCCAGGCTTTGCAATGGTGGCAGGATCAGGACAATCTAAAACAGGAGTTCCCTTTGTCACTCAATCTCATTCTCTAATCCTTACCACAGATGCCTCCCTCTTGGGTTGGGGAGCCCACTTGGGGGATCTGACCACCCAAGGGCTGTGGTCACCTCAAGAATCTCTGCTTCACATCAGTCTCTTGGAACTCAGAGTAGTGTTTCTGGCACTGCAAGTTTTTTCCAAGTCTGTTCAGAACAAAGTAGTCCAGATCAGAACAGACAATACCACCACAATGTGGTACATCAACAAGCAAGGGGGCACTCGGTCTACGGCCTTGTGCACAGAAGCAATGAAGTTGTGGTCTCTGGCCTATTCCCTGCAAACCTCTCTGATAGCAGTGCACCTCCCAGGGAAGGACAATGTCCTGGCAGATGCTCTCAGCAGGATATCTCAGGGCCATCACGAATGGTCCCTAGATCCCCTAGTTTTGAAGGTGATTTTCTCCAGATGGGGCACTCCACAGATAGATCTTTTTGCAGCCCCAGACAATCACCAACTCCCCCTTTTTTGCTGCAGACCCCCAGTATTGGGCTCAGTCCCCCTGGATGGTCTAGTTCTCAATTGGGAAGGGAAGTTTTTGTATGCTTTTCCCCCCTTCCCTCTCCTGTTCAAGGTACTAGTCAAAATCAGGTCTCAACCCTGCAAAGTGATTCTCATTGCTCCAGACTGCCCTGGTACCCACTGTTGCTGTCCTTAGCAGTCCACCTTCCCCTGTCACTTCCCAGGAATTACAACCTCTTGACATCGTCTCAGGGGAGGGTTTGGTATCCGAATCTCAAATCTCTCAATCTCAAGGCCTGGCTCTTGAAGAGTTAGAGTTTGCTGATCTGCATCTCTCTCAAGGTGTTCTGGATATTCTAAAGGCTTCTCGAAAGCCTTCCACCAGAAAGACTTACAATTCAAATGGAAAAGGTTCACTATTTGGTGCTCTGGTGCTTATTTCTCCAGAGTCTGCTGGGTTGCCTACAGTTCTGGACTATATGGTTCATCTCAATAGCTTAGGGCTCAGACCAGCTACACTCAAAGTACATTGCAGCTGTTTCTGCTTTTTGTCAATGAAGTAAGCCTCTTCTTTCAGCTCATCATGTATTTGTAAATTCTTCAAGGGATTGTTGCACACCAATCCTCCCTTCAGGGACCCTGCTCCTGCTTGAGACCTAAATGTTTGCATTGCTCAGCTTATGCAACCCCCTTTTGAGCCTTTGTCCTTAGCAGAGCTTAAGTACTTGACTTGGAAAACTGTGTTCTTGGTAGCCATTACTTCTGCCAGACGCATCAGTGAGTTACCGGCCCTGTCAGTGGAGCCTGATTTTATCTCTTCATAGAGATAAGGTGGTCCTAAGTACTAATAGGAAGTTTTTGCCCAAGGTGGTCTCAGATTTCCACCTTAACCAGTCTATGTCTCTTCCTGTTTTCTTCACTGACCATTCCTCCTCTGGAGAGAGGAGGCTGCACAACCTGGACGTGAAAAGGGCCCTTAGCTACTACATAGAGCGCACCAAGGGTGACAGGTTTGACTCCCTCCAATTGTTCCTCACTTATGGTGATGTTGGTAAGGGAAAACCTGCCACTAAAAGATCTATTGCCAGGTGGATTGTCTCTTGTATACAATTCTGCTATGAAAAATTAGTAGACTCCACCCTCAGGCCTGAGGGCTCACTCTACTAAAGGTACAGCTGCTTCCTAGCTGCTGCCAGGATATTCCTATCTTAGAGATATGTCAGCAGCCACCTGGAAAACAGTCCATACTTTACCAAGCATTACTCTCTGGATATCCAGGCTAGGAGTGATGCTCCGCTTGGCACAGCAGTACTTCAGAGCCTGTGTTCCCAAAGTAGGTTCTGTCCCTCCTCCATGGAGGTACTGGCAGGTAGTCTACAGATAGTCGAGAATACAGCAAGACTTCATGTTGTTTGAAGAAAAAATTACTCACCTTAGTAATGTTGTTTCTTCTAATGGAGTCTTGCTGTATTCTGACCTCCCCTCTCAGAACCTGGTTTTGGGATGTGGGTGGGCAGGAGCAGTGTTGGCACCCTAGAGGTGACTCCTTTTCTCACCCTCTTTAATTTTTGTGTGTGTGTTGTATTTTGTTTTTTGGGTTCCTGACTTGAGTCTTTGCTTTGAAACCAAAAAACCCTTTTTATTAAATTTAGTTGCCAGTTGGCTAGTGTGAGTTTACAGTTTCCACACAGGACGCCCAGTGAGTATACTGTAGCTCATAAAGATCTGGCGGTTGGGGTTCAAACAACAGCAGACAGAGGCTCAACCGAGCTCGAGTTGTGTTCCATGCCTTGCATGGAAAGTTAACTCTTTCCTCTCCGGGGCAGTTCAAAGGTTGGAGATCACTGCAGATAGTCAGAATACAGCAAGACTCCATTAGAAGAAACAACATCGCTAAGGTGAGTAATTTTTTCTTATCGGTTACAGAACCGCTGAACCGGTTCATATTTCATCTTCTCTCTCGGTTCCATTGGTTCCGGAACCGACCGCAAAAAAAAAAAGGGAAAACCCTTTTTAAGCTGTTTAGATAGCCACAGTAGCATCGGCATTTAGCGGTTGGGGTTTTCACTTTATCTTTCACCATGACTGAGAAACTAAGAAGAGAACTGGGCAGCCGGTTTTAAAAACTGTTTAAAGTGTGGAGATGTGTTTGAATAAGGCAGACAAGCACACTTTATGTGTAGCTTGTCTGGGTTTTGAACATTGGACCAGGAATGTGAGATATGTAAAACATTCCCAGAAAAAACTGTTGAAAAGCACCTTGAAAGACTTAATAAAAAGTTCCTAAGGGTCCCTCAGGCTCTGACCAGCTGACATCCCAGTCTGTTGTGGTTGAAGTAACAAGTGCTTCTACCCCTGCCCCAGATACGGGTGAGAGAGGGGCAAAAAGAGAGAAAAAAACATCTGACTCTCCGGTTCCCTTAAAGAAATTAAAGAAGTTCAAGCATGCAGAACCCTCTCCTGCTAAACCAGGGACTTCTGCGCAGCAGCCTGTAATGCCTTCGGCTCAGGGCATAGCGCAGGCATTTAAAGTTATTCAGGCTCTGCAGAGCATCATCCCTCAGCCTCCTGCCCCTTCCCAGGGCCCCCAGGTTGCTGCTACTGTGTGCCCCTGCTCCAGAGCAACACTATTTTGAAAGAGGAGGAGCCTTATGGGGAGGAACGACGTATCCCCAGGTGTCCCCTGAGCAGGAATTTGGCTCGCCTCCCAGAGTGTCTGAGGATTTTCCTCCCATTTTTCTTTCGTAAGGAAAATGGCAGATGCTCTGGATATTGCCACAACAGAACAAGTGGAAGATGAGGAGGAGATTGAGTACCTCAATATGATGGGTTTAACACCCACAAAGGCCCTTCTCCTCCCAGTATATAAATTCTTCAAGAAGGATGCTATGAAGCTCCTGCAGACCCCAAATTCTATTCCTCCAGTTGACAAGCGAATAGATAAAAAATACTAGCTGGACAGGGAGGGAGCTAACTTCCTCTTCTCCCATCCTGATCATCAAGGGGTAATACAGCAAGCTGCCTGTGATAAAGCTAAAGTCCCTCTGTCCTCACACCCACCGGACAAGGAATCCAGAAAATTGGACAGTATGGCCAAAAAGGGCTATTTGTCAACCTCATTGGCCATGAGATAGGCTACTTTTTCAAGCTTATGCTGCCCAGTATCAGAAATCCCTGTGGCAGTCGGTACTGGCAATGTCCATGAAGGCCACCTCACCCTTGTCAGATGACCTGGCGGAAACTGCCAGGTTTGGGCTAGAGGCGGCCAAGTACCAGTTCCAAATGGCTGCTGATCTAAATGACACTGCAGCCAGATGGATGGCTAATACAGTGGCTCAGAGGAGGTTTGCTTGGCTTAGGGCCACAAACCTCACTCAGGGACAATTCTGTCAGAGGCCCTGATTTCCATTAGAAGGAAATGCGCTTTTTGGGGAGTCCACAGTGGCCTATATGAAAAAGGTGGATGAATATAAGGCTATTCATAGAAGTAACTCTGCTAGAGACAGAGCTTCTTCATCCACCAGGCCCTATGGAAGGGGGGCTAGGGGTCATTCCTTCTTATCAAGACCCTTTTTCCAGCCAGTAGCCATGCCCCAGTACCAGCAGTACCCCCCACCAGGGCTACTCAAGGGGTAGGGGTAGAAGGTGCTCTAGGTGTGTGGCTCAGCCACAACCTCAACCCCAGCCTAAACAGAACCCCTGAGATGCAGGCCGCCTCCTCCCTACCTGTTGAGCAGACTGTCCCATGTCCTCCCCCTCTGGTCAACCATCACCACAGACAAGTGGATGTTGGAGGTAGTGGGCAAAGGTCTGTCTCTGCAGTTCAAATTTGTTCCTTGGAAAAAAAAAACAGAATTTCCACCTCCCCACCCCTAGCACAAATCTCATTGCTAGAGGCAGAGGTTCAGAGTTGCTTCAGCTCAAAGCAGTGGAACTAGTCCCTGCAACCCTGAGAGGAAGAGGTTTTTACTCCAGATACTTCCTAACAACAAAGAAAAATGGGGAGTGGCGGCCAATTTTGGATCTCAGAGCTTTAAACAAGCACCTGAAAAAGCCAAAGTTCAAAATGGTCACTTTGGCTCGGATTCTGCCAACAATCCAAAATGGGGACTCGCTGGCATCTCTGGACTTACAGGATGCTTATTTCCACATCCCCATAAAAGAATCTTACAGGAAATATCTCAGATTCAGACTCCTATTATCAGTTTGCAACCCTGCCCTTTGGCCTTTCCTCAGCACCAAGGGTGTTTACAAAATGCCTAGCAGCTGTGGTGGCATTTCTTCGAAGACAGGGAAGTGACTGTCTTCCCATATCTGGACAACTGGCTGGTGGTGGGCAAATCACCAGAACAAGTAACAACCTCTCTAAAGCTCACACAGGATCTTTTGGAGTCCTTGGGTTTCATAGTAAACCAGAAAAAAATCTGTCTTCACCCCTACACAGACTTTACAGTTCATAGGGGCAGAGATCAGGACCCTACAGGCCAGGGCCTTTTTACCACTAGACAGGGTGCAAAGCCTTCAGGCCATAGCAAACTCTTCAAGTTGTACGGTCAGAAAACAGCCAGGCAGTTCCTGCAGCTCTTGGGTCATATGGCTGCATCCACAGGCACAGTGCAGGGTTCCAGGTTTCACATGAGAGACATCCAGTTTCACCTCAGGAATCATTGGAGTCAGAAAAAAGATCCCTTTTCAAAACTTATTCCAGTGACAAGGCCTCTGTTACAAGCGCTCTTGTGGTGAAAAAAGGAATCCAACCTAAGGCAAGGAGTCCCCTTCCAGAAGGAGGATCATTCACTAGTCCTCACAAACAGATGCATCCCTTCTGGGCTGGGGTGCCCATCTAGGGGAGCACACAACTCAGGGTACCTGGTCAGGGGCAGAGTCCCTCCAGCATATAAATTTGCTGGAACTCAGAGCAGTGCGGCTAGCACTAAAAGTTTTCTCTACACTGGTAATGGGCAAAGTGGTACAAGTCAGAACGGACAATACCACCACTATGTATTACATAAACAAGCAGGGTGGCACCAGATCAGGTCCCCTATGCACAGAAGCCATGAGAATTTGGACTCTGGCATATTCTCTAAAGGCGTCCCTGCAAGCCATCCATCTGCCAGTAAAGGACAATATCTTGGCAGACACACTGAGTCGGATCAATCAGTCCCATCACAAATGGACACTGAACAAGCAGGTGGTGCAGGTAATTTTCAGCAGGTGGTGTGTTCCAGAGATAGACTTGTTCGCATCCCACCAGAACCACCAGTTGCCTCAGTATTGTTGCAGGCCACCAGCCCAAGGCACAGTCCCTCTGGACGCCCTGGTACTGGATTAGTCAGGCAAGTTTCCCCATGCCTTTCCCCCTTTTCCTCTAGTTTTCAGGGTACTGCTGAAGCTCAGATCCCTCTCAACTTCTGTGATATTGATAGCTTCAGACTGGCCCAGGCAGCCATGGTACTCTTCTGCTCTCCATGTCAGTGAGTAAGCCAATAAGCTTGCCTCTCAGGCACAATCTTCTAACCTCCAATCAAGGAACATTGCTGTTCCCAAATCTCAAGTCCCTCCACCTCAAGGCACGGCCTTTGAGGAATTAAAGTATGCAGGCTTGAACCTTTCTGAAGTAGTATTGAACATCTTGAAAGGTTATAGGAAGCCTTCTACTAAGAAAACTTATTCTGCTAAGTGGAAAAGATTCTCTTTCTGGTACTCTGGTAGAAACTTCACCCCAAATGATGCAGGGGTCTCAGTGGTGTTGGATTATCTGACTCGCATTCACAAGGTCTGCAACCCAGTTCTTTAAGAGTTCACCTTGCAGCAGTATCTGCATACCTTTCTGCTAGGACAAAGGTATCTGTGGCATCAGATCCCATTTTCAAAAGATTTTTTAAAGGCCTGATGCATTTGCACCCTCCTCACAGGGCACCAGTGCTCGCTTGGGATCTTAATGTATGTATAGCCAGATTGATGCAGGCTCCTTTTGAGCCCATGGCTATAACCCATTTAAAGTATGTTACCTGGAAAACAGTTTTCTTGGTAGCAATTACCTCAGCAAGAAGAATCAGTGAGCTTCAGGCTCTCTGTGTTGAGCAGGACTACATTTCATTCCACAGGGATAAGGTAGTCCTCAGAACAAACTGACTATTCCTTCCCAAAGTTGTTTCAGATTTCCATCTGAACCAATCAATCACTCTGCCTGGCTTCTTCACAGACCATACAAGCTCTGGTGAAAGAAGGCTTCACAGTCTGGATGTGAAAAGAGCTCTCAGCTACTACATGACAGCTACTAAAGGCCATAGGCAAGAAAAGAAACAACTTTTCCTTACATATGGGGATGCTGGAATGGGCAAACCAGCCTCAGAAAGATCCATTTCTCTGTGGATTGTCCAGTGTATTCAATTCTGCTACACTAAAGCAGGTGGAGAGTCCCCAGCTGGGCTGAGGGCTCATTCAACAAGAGGAACAGCTGCCACTATTGCAGCTGCTAGGGAGGTGCCATTATTGGACATTTGTAAAGCAGCTTCTTGGAAATCAGTACACGCCTTTACAAAGCATTATAATTTGGTTATTTTGTCCAGAAGTGATGCCAAGTTTGGCACAGCAGTCCTGCAAAGTCGTTTTCAAAATAAGTTCTGTGCCAACCGCTAGGGTACTGTTGGTAGTTCGTAATCAAAAGAGAATAGTCTGAGCATTACTGGGTTAGAAGAAAAATTTACCATAGTAATCTTCTTTCTTCCCAGTGATGCTCAGACATTCATAACCCTCCCATCCTCCCCCTTCTAGAACTTCAGCCTCTGCATTCTGCATGCTAGTGCCACATAGCCATACCCTTCTGGGTACACTTCTCTATGCTAGACATATTTTAACAGAGTTTTCTGTCTCTCTTAATAGTTTTTCTCATGGTATGGTGAACACCATTATTTTATATATGTATATATATATATATATATATATATATATATATATATATATATATATATATATATATATATAGTCCCTCCCTTGGAGGTTTTTTGAAGTAAGTTGTTTTATTAGGCTAATCCTAAAAAATGTTTTAATTAATTAGTTGTCGGATTTTTTCATGTTGCCTGACTTCCAGGCTTCTTACAAATCTGAAGGGTTTAGAACACTACAGTTGGTAGAGGCAGTATTTAAAAGATGCTCACGTGCAAAGAATTCCATCATTTGCATGTATTCCATCTCTCTAGGCAGTCCAACCCACCAGGCTGACTGCACAAAGTTATGAATGTCTGAGCATCACTGGGAAGAAAGAAGATTACTATGGTAAGTAATTTTTTTCCTTCTGCTCAGTATTTACTGAAGAGAAGGTAGGGCAGAGCCCACAGCTCAGCACCATGGACACGAGAGAGGGACGTGTGCACTAGTTCCTTCACAAAAGAAAGGGTCCTACACGAGCTCGCAAAGCTCAGGGTGGACAAGACAATGGGACCTGATGGCATACATCCCAGGGTACTAAAGGAGCTAAGGGTGGAACTAGCAGAGCCATTATCAGAACTGTTTAGTGAGTCTCTGAGCACAGGAGAGGTCCCAGAAGACTGAAGAAGGGCTCATGTGATCCCGCTCCACAAGCGTTGGTAGCAGGGAGGAGGCAGGGAACTACAGACTAGTCAGTCTTACCGTAGTAAGTTGGCAAGATTATGAAGGCATTCCTTAAGGAAAGGATAGTGCAACACCTAGAATCCATAGGAGAACAGGATCCAAGACAGCATGATTTTACAACAGGATGGTCCTGTCAAACTAATCTCATAGATTTCTTTGACTGGGTAACCAGAGTAGTGGACCAGAGGGGAGTAGTTGATGTCGCTTACCTTGACTTCAGCAAAGCTTTCAATACTGTTCCACGTAGAAGATTGATTAATAAGCTGGGTAGGCTCGGGGGTGGGTCAGAAGTTGGTCAACTGGGTGGCAAACTGGTTGACGGGCAGAAAACAGAGAGTGGTGGTAAACGGTATACAGTCAGAAGAGATGCAAGTCACAAGTGGGGTACCTCAGGGATCAGTCCTGGGGCCAGTCCTCTTCGATATCTTCATCAGTGACATTGCAGATGAACTGGAGGGTAAGGTTTGTCTGTTTGCAGATGACACCAAGATCTGCAACAGAGCAGATGATCCAGATGGGTGGACAGAATGAGAAGAGATCTGGATAAACTAGCAAAATGGTCAGAAGAGTGACAACTGGGGTTTAACACAAAGAAGTGCAAGATCATGCACATAGGGAAGAGAAACCCTGAAGCCACCTATAGACTGAGAGGGGAGTTACAGGCATTCACAAGGGAAGAGAGAGACTTGGGCATCATCATCACAGATGACCTGAAATCATCCAAGCAGACCACTAAAGCAGTAGGTAAGGCTAGGGGGATGTGGGGTGTATTAGTAGGGGTATCACAAGTCATAAGAGGGAGGTAATAATCCCTCTTTACAAGACACTGGTTAGGCCCCATCTCGAGTACTGTGTGCAGTACTGGAGGCCACACCTTCACAAGGACATTAACCAAATTGAGGCAGTCCAGAAAAGGGCAACGAAAATGGTGCAGGGACTGCATCAGAAAACATAGGACAGATTAACAGAGCTCAGTATGTATACCGTAGAGAAAAGGAGGGAGAGAGGTGTTATGATCGAAACATTCAAACACCTTAACGGAATTAACAAGGTGAAAGAGTCTAACATGTTTCAATATAAGAAAAATAGCAGGACAAGAGGAAACAGCATGAGATTAGAGGGAGGTCGATTAAGGGGTAATGCGAGAAAGTTTGTTTTCACAGAAAGGGTGGTGGATGCATGGAATGGCCTACTGTAGGAGATGGTGGATATGAATACAGTGCAGGGCTTCAAGCAGGCATGGGATAGGCATAAGGGAGCAATACAGATGAGTATGAATAGATAGGCCATTGACAGAGCAAAGGCCTATGGCACATTCATAAGGTAGAAAAAGAAATGGGCAGACTGGATGGGCTTTGCGGTCCTTATCTGCCATCAACTTGCATGTTTCTGTGTTTCTACAGGAACTTACGTAATCAAAATACATTTTTGTTTCATTTCAGGAGTCTTCAAAGTTTGAAATCTTAGTATCCTTTGAGAGACAATGAAGCACTTCAGTATCAATAAATGGAGAATATCTGAAAGAGGAAGAGTTTTGCAGCTACTGTAAATAGCCAGCAACTTTCTGTACCCCAAACTAAATTGTAATCTTTTGACCTGCATTTTAAAGCAGGTTGACACTGTTTGTTTCCATTTACTCAAACTCTTCTGTATATTTTGCCTGGCTAAATACTTTAACCTGTCTGGGCATTTTTGTGTAATCGTTTGTAAGATTACCTTCCGAGTAATCCTTTATCTTTGTGATAGTCTGGTTTTGTTGAAAGCAAAAATGTAAAAATATGTATTATGTAACTTGATGCAAAATACAGTCTCTTGTTTTTTTGTTTCAAAAAATGGTCTTTGTATAAAAAAAAAAAAAAAAAGTATTTCAGTTTTTATCTTGTTACTTTAAATTAAAGTTTTTACGAATTAGTCGACATAAAGCCAGTTAGTTGACTAGTTTTACAGTACATTTTGATTAAATGGCAGTGGGGAAGTAAGCACATCCCACATCTCATCAGACACATCTGAGTTTACTTTTGTTGTAGAAATAACTTACTTGCTTTTTGCACCCTTTGAAAGTGCAGGCTTTTTTTTAGCACTAACCTGGAATTTGGGACCACAGGAATATGAGGTTATCTACATTCTGACATGTTGAAAAACATAAAAGCCTGTATAACTTAAGTATGAGCCCAGTAACTGTAATACTGATGGGCAGCACAAGAACTTGTTTTGTACCAGAGTAGAGTTGAACGTGTATTAAATTTATTATATTTTCTCAATAAAAAAACTTCTGTTTTGAATTCTTTGAACTATGTCTGAGACTTAAAGGGGTGGGGTGGGGGGTCCTCTGCATCTCCATAATGATGTTTAAGCTCTGTGTTACGATACTTTCAAGCAAGCTGCCGTGTTCTTTAAGCCTTTATTCATACTCTGCAAGAATGCTTTGTGCAAGAATTTAAAGCACTCTCTGTACGGTTGCACTGCATTTTGTAAATGAATAGTTCACGTGTGCAAACTAAAAGCTGCTCAGCTGCAGCTGTTCATATCAAACGGAATTATCAAAGGCAGTCATAATCAGTGCACCAACCTACACGGTCCTAAAATAAGGCAGATATCTGTGTGTGCCATTAAACACTGCTTATTCTAATAGACTGAAAATGGTGTTAGAGACCCCCACACACACATTTCATACTCCAAGCACTTTGACTAGGTATCAGTCTTATTTTGGGATTGGGGGGGAAGTGCACTGATTTTGAATAGTTCATATACAAGAATATTATGTGCTATGAACAACATGAGAGATGGCATAGTTTTTCCTCAATTCAATTCAAAACGAACATAAACTCTCTTTACATTTTGTAATATTTTTGGAAATATGGGCATGTGTGAAGTCTGTTTAATACCCCTGTGTATAGTTTAGTGTTTTTTAAAGCATAGCACTATGCGTTTCTTATTTTGGGCTCCTTGTTTTGCTTGTGTTTTCTGGAGCCTGGTGATATCAGTTGAGGGGAAGCCTTCAGTGAAGCTTTTCATGCAGGGCTTCTGCTCAACTGATGTCTCAATATTCTGGAACTGCTAAGAAATAAAAAAAATATATATATGTTTGGTGGTGGAAAAGGCCGTATTAACAAGGGACCCTTAATAAGGGAACATAGGACTATGTCAAAACGGTAGCACGTCAACTCCATGAAAAACAATGCGGTAGGAAACAGCATGGACAAAACTGCAGCAGTCAAAACCATGCCTGTCAATAACGGCAAAGTGAAAAACAGTATAAGTGAAATTTTTCACTGGAGTAGTGATCCATGGCGGCGTAGAGTTGTAATAGTACATCTACACTCAAGCCAGACATTTACTGGGGTAGTAATCCATGGCAGAGTGGAGTTGTAATAATACATCTACACTCAAACCAGACATTTACTGGGGTGGTGATCCATGGTGGCGTAGAGTTGTAATAGTACATCTACACTCAAGCCAGACATTTACTGGGATGGTAATCCATGGCGGCGTAGAATTGTAATAATACATCTACACTCAAGCCAGACATTTACTGGGGTGGTGATCCATGGCAGCGTAGAGTTGTAATAATACATCTACACTCAAGCCAGACATTTACTGGGGTAGTAATCCATGGCAGAGTGGAGTTGTAATAATACATCTACATTCAAACCAGACATTTACTGGGGTAGTAATCCATGGCAGAGTGGAGTTGTAATAATACATCTACACTCAAGCCAGACATTTACTGGAGTGGTGATCCATGGCGGCCTAGAGTTGTAATAGTACATCTACACTCAAGCCAGACATGTACTGGAGTGGTGATCCATGACGGCGTAGAGTTGTAATAATACATCTACAGTCAAGCCAGACATTTACTGGGGTGGTGATCCATGGCGGCGTAGAATTGTAATAGTACATCTACACTCAAGCCAGGCATTTACTGGGGTGGTGATCCATGGCAGCGTAGAGTTGTAATAGTACATCTACACTCAAGCCAGACATTTACTGGGGTGGTAATCCATGGCGGCATAGAGTTGTAATAATACATCTACGCTCAAGGCAGACATTTACTGGGGTGGTGATCCATGGCGGCGTAGAGTTGTAATAATACATCTACACTCAAGGCAGACATTTACTGGGGTAGTAATCCATGGCGGCGTAGACTTGTAATAATACATCTTCCTGGACATAAGTCTCCACCACTCATTCACACTAATGGGATCTGCGCCGGAGGCACTAGGACCCATCGGGAGCAAACTTTTGCTGGAGGAGGTCGACACGAGAGATGGCGCGCGAGCACTAGCTGTAGCGGCAATGACTATCTGGCCGACCTCCAACCGCCTCAGTTCCTTTTTTCCGCTGAGTGCGCTTCAGTAATGACGTCGCTCGCCTGTCGGGAGTCAAACTTCAAACTAGCGCATAGTTTTCAGTTTGTTTTTTTTGTAATATTATCTCGAATGTAGTATCGTTTAAATTTATTCTATTTCATTATATTTTAATTTTTAACATATAATAAAGAAGTCTCTGCCTACTTGACGGAGTCGAACATGAGCAGGTCAGGTGACGGTAGGGAGACTTCGTATGAAAGCTGTTCAGTCAGTCGGGCTGGGTCCGGTCAGCCCCCTTCTCCTGAGCGGGGTCCCAACAACGGTCAGTCCAATGCCCGGGGGGGATGGGCGGTCCCCCCGTCGGCATAAAAACAAACGGTCGCATTCTCGGCACCGTTCGGCCTCGAGCTCTTCTTGACCCACAGGTCAAAAGAAGGCATCACTCGAGGTCGCCCTCCTGGTATGTCTCTGCGTCGGCGGTCGGTTATCGTGGCTAGTTGCGGTCTCCTCCCTCGGCGTCGTCAATTTCCAGTAGCCGCAGTCTTCGACATCGGAGTCCTACCCCGCCTACAGGTAGGTCTTCAGATGAGCAGTTTCATCAGTGGGCCGCTCTTATGGAGCGATGGGCTCGGAGGTTGGTTCTTCTGCCTGGCTCGGTTGCCCGGGAGCCTTCGGGCTTGTCGGGCGATCAGGTAGGGCAGTTGGATTTTCCTGGTCGCTCGGCGCCTCTTTTGGTGCCGGCGACTCCGTGCTTAGGTGTTCCCCCCCCTCACATAGCTGCGGCGCAGGGGGCCACACCGATGCCCTTATCTTCTGCTCTTTCTCTCTCATGTTTTCAGGGTCCTGGAGTGCCTTCAGCGCGCCCGTAAGGGTCGCAATGCTTGTCGGCGCCGTTTTCGGCGTCGCGGGGCTTCTCGGCTGCCTCGTACCTAGGGTCTCGCGGTGCCGTCCAGCAGTGCCGTGTGCCTTCTCGGCGCCGTCTGCGGCGCTGGGCGAGCAGCACCATCTGCGATGTCGCGTGCTTCTTCAGCGCCGTGTGCCTCCGCGGCGCCGCTCTCGGCCCCTTTCGCCACTTCGGCCCCGGGGGCCCTCGGGGACTCACCTTTTCTGTCAATTCTTTCCTCCTCTCCTATATTTCACTCCTTTCCTGTCCAAACAGTCCTTCGTGGACTATCAGGAGATGATAGTTGAGCCTGACCCAGACCTTCGGTTGGGTGATGAAGTGGACGAAGCAGGATCTTTCGCTGCTACAGAGCCTGTGGTCGAGGACCTGTCCTTTAAGTCTCTGTTAAGAAACCTGAGTTCCACTCTTTCTCTCCAGACTACAGACATCGATCCTGGGAAAAGGTTAAGACTCCAATATCTTCATGCTCCGGAGATCCCCATGGATTTGACTCCTCCGATTCAACCTTCCTTCGAGACGCTGTCTCAAATGGTATGGAATAATCCTGCTCTTACTCCCTCGGTGGCTAAATCCATTGATAGGAAATATTCAGCCCCCAAGGACCATCCCATTTTGGCATCTCAAGCCTTTGCGGATCCTATTGTAGTCCTGGCAGAGAATGATAAGGTCGTTCTTCCTCAAGCTACTACAGCTTGACCTATTAACAAAGAGTCTCGTAAGATTGATACATTAGGTAAGAGAGTCTTTGCTGCCTCCACTCCAAGTATGCGTATTGCCAGTTATCAAGGTTATTTTTCTCAGTATGAGTATATCCTGTGGCACTGTCTTAAACGGATGGTTGAAGCTCTTCCAGATACCGACTCTTAAGTCAGAGCTTCTTCTGACCGTTACCAGAGGTATTGAATCTAATAACCAACAGGTCAAAGCCGCCATGGACGCTTTCGACACTACTTCTCGTTCAGCAGCCGCTGGTATTTGTACTCGCCGTCACTCCTGGCTGCGTACTTCGGGCTTTACGAATGTTGCACAGCAGCAGGTAATGGCGTTGCCCTTTGATGGCCCATATCTTTTCGGTCCTCAGGTAGAGCAAGCTCTAGAGGCTACTCAGAAGACTAGGTCAGCCATTAAGCTGGCTCGACCCCCGCCTACCCCCTCTCGAGGGCATGTAGGTAAACGTCAGTTTCATAGTCGTCAGTCCTTTCGAGGCAGGGGCAGAGGAAGTTTCCATAAGAACCAACCTGCCCAACCTCAAAAGAAGACGCAACAGAAAGCGCAAGGGTCTAAAGCGCCCAGTGCTACCTTATGAGTTGCCGGCCCAAGTTCCATCTCCACTGCCCGAGGTGGACTTTTCTTCTCCTGTGGGAGGTCGTCTGATGTACTTCTACAACCAGTGGAAGTCCATAACCTCAGACAAATGGGTCCTTCGGATAATTCGCGAGGGTTATTCTCTCAATTTTCTGGAGACTCCCCCGAATCGTCCTCCCAAACGGCAACCCAGGTTGTCGACCTTTCAGTCAGACCTCCTCACCGCCGAGATTCAGGGCCTTCTGAACAACAGGGCAGTAGAACTGGTGCCTCTGCATCAGCGAAACACAGGGTTCTACTCCCACTACTTTCTGGTTCGAAGAAGTCTGGGGGGATGCGCCCCATTCTAGACCTCAGAAAGCTGAACAAATTCCTCCCCAGGGAAAAATTCAAAATGATTTCTCTAGGAACCCTGTTACCTTTGCTTCATCAACACGACTGGCTAGCCTCCCTGGACATGCAGGACGCCTACCAGCATATTCCCATTCACCCGAGGCATCGCAAATTCCTAAGGTTTGTGGCTCTGGGTCAGCACTATCAGTTCAGAGTCCTGCCCTTTGGGCTATCCTCGGTGCCGCGAGTCTTTACAAAGTGTTGTGCAGTTCTCGCAGCGCATCTCAGGAAGCTCGGACTCCGAGTGTTTCCCTACCTGGACGATTCGCTCCTAGCAAGCTCTTCCAGCCAAGGGACCCTGGAAGCCGTTCAGACGGCCTCTCGCCTTCTTACGTCCATGGGAGTTCTGCTGAATCTGAAGAAATCGCAGCTGCAGCCCTCCCAGAGGCTCCTTTTCATAGGGACTCTTCTGGACACATCTTCCGCGAAGGCCTTCCTTCCAGAGGACAGAAGGCTCGACATCCTTCAGATGGCCCACTACATCGGGGAGAACAGATCGGTTACAGCTCTCTCGATGCAACGTATGTTGGGTCTCATGGCGTCCTCAGTGTTCACTGTACCCCTAGCTCAGCTACACATGAGAACCGCCCAATGGATGCTCTCCGCTCAGTGGTCACCGACCTCTCACCTTCAGTCTTATCCCATCAAGGTGACAGAGCCCTTACGGAGGTCTCTCACCTGGTGGTCTCAAGAGAGCAATCTCCTGGAAGGATTTCCCTTTGCTCCTCCGGATCATCAAATCTCCATCACCACAGACGCGTCGCTGACGGGATGGGGAGCCCATTGTCGCTCTCTCCACACTCAGGGTGTATGGACTCAGCTCGAGGCTCAGCTTCACATAAATGTCCTGGAGATGAGAGCCGTCCTCTATGCGATCCGAGCCTTGAAGGATGTTCTTTGTCACAAGAACATTCTCCTTCAAACGGACAACAAAGCTGTGATGTATTACATCAACAAGCAAGGCGGTGCTCATTCTTACCCCCTATGCAGGGAAGCAATGAGAGTGTGGGAGTGGTGCTTGGAACACAAATCACTAATTCAAGCGGTCTACCTACCAGGTGTACAAAACGACTTGGCAGACCGTCTCAGCAGAACAGAGGCAGACCCTCACGAGTGGTCTCTCGATCCAGCCGTAGCTTCGGTCACTTTTAGAAGAGTGGGGACTCCAGACCTGGACCTTTGCATCCCCACTCAACGCAAAACTGCCTCTCTTCTGCTCCAGAAATCCAGGGCCTGGCATTTTCTGTCAGGATGCGTTCAGGCTGCGGTGGACAAAACGCTTTCTTTACGCCTTTCCACCTCTTCCTCTAATTCAGAGAGTACTTCTCAATCGAGTCCCAGGGGACCAAGATGATTCTCATTGCTCCCTCCTGGCCTCGGCAACTATGGTTTCCTCTACTCAACAGTATGTTGGCAACCTCTCCGAGACCACTTCCCCTGCAAATGAACCTTTTGACTCAGGGTTCGTTGGTCCATCCCAACCTGAGATCGCTTCACCTTCACGCTTGGCTCCTGAAGAGGTAGAAGTGAACCGGTTCAACGTCTCTCGAAGAGTCTCAGACATCCTTTTGGCTGCTCGGAAGCCAGCTACTCGAAAAACTTACACATCTAAGTGGAAACGGTTTTCTCTCTGGTGTGCAAAGTCCTCTTGGAATCCCTTTTCCTGTCCTCCAGACAAGGTTTTGGAGTACCTTTTGGACCTCTCAAATTCAGGTCTCCAGTACTCTACAGTCAAAGTTCACCTTAGTGCCATTTCAGCGTATCATGAGCCGGTTTCTTCCTTGTCTCTGGCTCAGTTACCTATGGTTAAGAGATTTCTTAAAGGAATTCTGCATACCAGACCCCCTATAAGGCGTCCGGTTGCAGCCTGGGACATTAACCTTGTGCTAGACATGCTCACTCGGAAACCTTTCGAACCCCTGGCTACCTGTGAGCTAAAATTTCTTACCTGGAAAACAGCCTTCCTAGTGGCCATTACCTCAGCCCGCAGGGTCTCTGAGTTACATGCCCTAGTTACGGACCCTCCGTATACTGTGTTCCATAAGGACAAAGTAGTTCTTCGCACTCATCCTAAATTTCTTCCCAAGGTTGTGTCAGAATTCCATCTAAACCAACCTTTGGTCCTTCCCTCTTACTTTGCGAACTTCCAAAATGAAGGGGAACGGTCTCTTCATTCCTTGGATGTTAAGAGAGCCTTGCGCTTCTATTTAGAAAGAACCAGGAATTTTCGCAAAACCCAGCAGCTGTTTGTTTCCTTCAGCGAGACCCGGCTGGGTCAACCTGTCGCAATCAGATGCATCTCATCGTGGCTGGTGGCATGTCTTCGACATTGCTATTCCATGGCACAGGTTAAGTTAGAAGGTAGAGTTTACGCTCACTCTACTAGGGCGGTCGCGGCATCCCTAGCGGAAATTCGGAATGTTCCGATTGCAGATATCTGCAATGCCGCCACCTGGAGCTCAGTGCATACCTTCGTTAAGCATTATGCACTGGATGTTCATGCTAGGCGTCATTCCACCTTCAGCAGAACTATCCTTAATGGACTTCTGTCCTAAAAACGTGAGCTTTTGCTCTCCTGCCGCCCTCTTGGGGGATTATTAGCTTGGTACTCTCCCATTAATGTGAATGAGTGGTGGAGACTTATGTCCAGGAGGATATGAAAATTACGTACCTACCGTAATTCTTGATCTTCTTGGACGAGTCTCCACCGCTCATTCACACGCCCACCCTCCATCCCCCGAGCTCACCGCTATGTTGGTCTTCACTCCCTCAAATCTTTAGGCCGTGAAGACTTCTTTGTTGACCCTTCTTACACGGGTCATCCGGACTATCTTATGTCCGGTTTTAAGGTTAGATTTACTCTTTACGTTAGTTGCGCTGCACCTCCTTGGTAAAAAAGGTACTGAGACGGTTGGAGGGTCGACGCCGAGATAGTCATTGCCGCGCGAGCTAGTGATCGCGGCGCCATCTCTCGTGTCGACCCTCCAGCAAAAAGTTTGCTCCCGATGGGTCCTAGTGCCTCTGGCGCAGATCCCATTAGTGTGAATGAGTGGCGGAGACTCGTCCAAGAAGATCAAGAATTACGGTAGGTACGTAATTTTCATATCTACACTCAAGGCAGACATTTACTGGGGTGGTGATCCATGGGGGCGTGGTGTTGTAATAATACATCTACACTCAAGCCAGACATTTACTGGGGTGGTGATCCATGGCAGCGTAGAGTTGTTATAATACATCTTACTTCGAGACACAGCTCTTGCAGCAGGTTACACCATTAGGACTGAAGCCGGCAGGCGTCAGGACCCCACGGAAAAATTCTAGCTAGCTATCTTCAGCGGGGACCGCCCCCGACATCAGTCCCGCCCTCAACGTCAGGCGTGGTACATAAGGGGGCGGTCCCGCCAGATTCTCCAGTTCTTTCCCGCCGTCGACTTGCATGTCTCGACCCTTCGGTTATAGTCTAGCGCGCGACGCGTGGTTAAGTGCTTTCCTTCGGGAAATTTGGAATTCTTCTAGCAAGATTTTTGCTGACGGGAAGGCGGTAAGGTCGGTTCAGGCCATGTACCGACCCAGGCTTAGTTTCTTTCGCAGGAACCAAAGCCGAATCCGTGGGCGGATGCAGAGGCAGCAGTCCCGCTCCGCTACACATCAGAGGGGCTCTGGCTTCCGTAGAGCCCAGGAGAAACAGCCCGCCAGCCGAAGCCAGCGTACCTCTAAGCCGGCCCAGCCAGCGGGCCCATCTGCCGCCACAGCCTGACTCCTTTCCGGCCCCTGCCCCTCAGGATCAACGGGAAATCATGGTCGGGGGTCGCATTGCGAACTTCCTGCCGGGATGGCAGGCTATAACCACCGACAGGTGGGTTCTTCAGTTGGTCAGATGAAGCCACTATATAGAATTCTCAGAAAAGCCACCCTCGAGGCCTCCTTTGCTCTCCCGGTATCTGGGTCAGCACAAAGCTCTGATCTGGCAAGAAGTACTCGCGCTCCTGCAAAAGGGAGCGATAGAGTACGTCCCGGAGAACCAGAGAGGACAAGGATATTATTCCCACTTCTTCCTGGTTCCAAAGAAAACAGGGGATCTCTGTCCGATTCTGGACCTCAGCGACCTCAACGTGTTGGTCGCCTACAAGAGATTCCGCATGGTGACTCTTCCGGGTCTTATTCCCATGCTGAAGCAAGATGCCTTTTTAGCGTCTCTAGACATGCAGGACGCATACCTGCACATCCCTATAGCTCAGGCGCACAAGAGGTTCCTGCGCTTCGAGTTCCTCGACCACCACCTTCAATTCCGAGCCCTTCCATTCGGACTGTCATCCGCACCAAGGGTCTTTACCAAGTGCATGGCAGTCGTGGCAGCTCTGAGGAGACGGCCATTATGTGTTCTCGCACCTGGACCATTGGCTTCTCATGGCGCCTCCAGAGAGGCGTTGTTACTATGGTCCAGAGCACCCAGGACCTGTTCGATCTCTGGGCATCCTAATAAACCACGAGAAGTCTCTCCTGGTACCGTCGCAGAAACTGCAGTTTATAGGTGCAGTAC
This sequence comes from Neoceratodus forsteri, assembly GCA_016271365.2. NCBI lineage: Eukaryota > Metazoa > Chordata > Ceratodontiformes > Ceratodontidae > Neoceratodus > Neoceratodus forsteri. Next base: position 124,681 of record JADMNL010000022.1, on the reverse strand, counting down.
TGGACACTGTTCAGGGAAGAGCTTTTCTTCCAGACGACAGAGTGGAGCGCATCAGATCCCTCATCAGGGAGTTATCGTCGAACAAGACCGCCTCTGCCAGGTCGGTCCTTCGCTTGCTCAGACACATGGCTGCGGCCATTCCTACCGTTCCTTTCGCAAAGCTCCACATGCGGGTAACTCAGTGGATGCTCAAAGTGCAATGGGACCAAAGGCAAGACCACTTGCAGCATCCGGTCAGGATCACGAAACACCATGATTCAAGACTGGCAGTGGTTGCTAGTCCCAGGGTCGCTCTCCATGGGCGTCCTGTTCGTAGCGCCGTCCCCGGAGGTAACCCTCACCACAGACGCCTCAGGTCTAGGGTGGGGGGCACACCTGGACGGGGTAAAGTCCCACGGTACGTGGACCCCGATGGAAGCTCATCTCCATATCAACGTTCTAGAGATGAGGGCGGTTCTCTATGCCCTGCAGGCCTTTCAGTCAGTAATCCCACCGTGTACTCTTCTGCTTCAGACAGACAACATGGCGGTGATGTATTACCTCAAGAAACAAGGAGGCGCACACTCTTACCCCCTTTGCAGGGAGGCCATGAGGGTGTGGGATTGGGTAATCGGACACGGCGCAAATCTGATCACTGTGCATGTTCCCGGGGTGGACAACACGATTGCAGACGGTCTGAGTCGCTCCCAGGCCAGAGTCCATGAGTGGGAACTTCTTCAAGAGGTAGCAGAGGATCTGTTTCTTCGATGGGGAACTCCAGAACTAGACTTGTTCGCATCCCCATCCAACGCAAAACTGCCCAATTTTTGCTCGCTAGATCCAGGGCCTGGTGTTTTCTGGCGAGACGCGTTGTCCCTCTCCTGGGCGGACAGATTCCTCTACGCTTTCCCGTTGATCCAGAGAGTTCTTCTCAAACAGCGCAAGGAGCATGCAGTCATGATCCCTGGTGGCTCCGATCTTCCTGGACATAAGTCTCCACCACTCATTCACACTAGTGGGATTGGCGCCGGAGGCACTAAGACCCATCGGGAGCAAACTTTTTGCTGGAGGGTCGGCGCGAGAGACGGCGCCCGGAGACGCGGCGCCGCGAGCAGCGCTCGAGCAGGTAATGACCATCTCGGACGACCCTCCAACCGCCTCAGTTCCTTTTTCCCGCCGTCGAGTGCGCTTCAGTGACGGCGTCGCTCGCCTGTCGAGTCAAACTTCAAACTAGCGCATAGTTTTCAGTTTGTTTTGTAACATTATCACGATAGTAGTATAGCAGTTTTATTCTATTTTTAGTAAAATTTTTCTAATATTTAAATTTAACTTACTTGAAGAAGTCTCAGCCTACTGGACGGAGTCCGACCATGAGCAGGTCAGGTATGATGGGGAGACTTCAGTGTAAAGCTGTTCAGTCGCCAGGCTGGGTCGGTCAGCCTCCTTCTCCTCAGCGGGTTCCGACTACGGTCAGTCCGATGTCGGGGGATAGGCGGTCCCCGCGGCATAAAAATAAGCGTGCCCCATTCTCGGCGTTCGGCCTGAAACTCTTCTTCGCCCACAGGTCAAAAAAGAGAAGGCATCACTCGAGGTCGCCCTCTGGTATGTCTGCGCGTCGACGGTCGGTTATCGTTGCTAGTTGCCGGTCTCCTTCTTCGGAGTCGCCAGCTTCCGATAATCGTCGTCCTCGACATCGGAGCCCCTCCCCGCCTATAGGTAGGGCTCCAGATGAGCAGTTTCATCAGTGGGCCGCTCTTATGGAGCGATGGGCTCGGAGGTTGGTTCTTCTGCCTGGCTCGGTTACCTCGGAGCCCTCGGGCTCCTCCGGCGATCAGGTAGGGCGGTTGGACCTTCCTAGTCGCGCGGCGCCTTCTTCGGTGCTAGCGACTCCGTTAGGAGTGTTTCCCCCTCACATAGCTGCGGCGCGGGGGCCTCACCGATGCCCTTATCTCCTGGTATTTTTCTCCTCTTGTTTCCAGGTTCCAGGGGCTTTTCCAGCGCCTTCTGCAGGAGTCTGTGGCCGTGTCGGCGCCGTTTTAGACGCCGCATGCCCGAACTCTTGGCGCCCGTTGGCGGCGCGCAGCGTGATCTCCAGGCGCCGTTGGTGGCGCCAGCATTCCGCGGCGCCGCCCGGTAATTACCGTTGGATCGGGCGGCGCCGTTGGCGAGCGACCGTCTGCGTGCCGTTAGCGGCGTCGTCCATGGCGCCGTTCAGCAGCGTCGTCCGCGGCGCGTTAGCCAGCGCCCGTCTTGGCAACGTCGTCGCGGCGCCGTTGGCGGCGCCCGTGCGTGGCGTCGTCCGCAGCGCCGCCCGAAGCGCGTTGCAGAACGCGTGCCTCTTCGAGCGCCGTCACGCCTCCTCGATGCCGTCTTCAGCCCGTTTTGCCGTCTGGCGCCAGCAGCCGCAGGGACTCTCCTTGTTTTCTGCCATTTCCTCCTCTCCTAATTTTCACTCCTTTCCTGTCCAAACAGTCCTTTCTGGACCATCAGGAGATGATGTTGACCTGACCCAGACCTTGAGTTGGGTGATGAAGTGAGGAAACAGGATCTTTCTTTGCTACAGAGCCTGTGGTCGAGGACCCTGTCCTTTAAGTCTCTGTTGAAGAACCTGGGATCCACTCTTCTCTCCAGACTACAGACATCGATCCTGGGAGATATTAAGACTCCAGTATCTTCATGCTTGGAGATCCCTCAGTTTGACTCCTCCGATTCAGCCTTCCTTGAGGCGCTGTCTCAAATGGTATGGAATAACCTGCTCTTATTCCCTCAGTGGCTAAATCCATTGATAAGAAGTATTCAGCTCCCAAGGATGCGTCCCATTTGGCATCCCAAGCACTGCGGATCCTATTGTAGTCCTGGCAGAGAATGACAAGGTCGTTCTTCCTCAAACTACTACAGCTCGACCTATTAACAAAGAGTCTGGTAAGATTGATACATTAGGTAAGAGAGTCTTTGCTGCCTCCACTCTAAGTATGCGATTGCCAGTTATCAAGGCTATTTTTCTCAGTATGAGTATATCCTGTGGCACTCTATGAAAAGAATGGTTGAAGCTCTTCCAGATTCGGATTCCAAGTCAGAGCTTCTTCTGACCGTTATTAGAGGTATTGAGTCCAATAACCAACAGGTCAAAGCCGCCATGGATGCTTTGACACTGCTTCTCGCTCAGCAGCCGGGATTTGTACTGGCGCCATTCCTGGCTGCGTGCTATGCTTCACGAATGATGCTCAGCAGCAGGTGATGGCGCTGCCTTCTGATGGCTCCTTTCTATTTGGCCCTCAGGTGGAGCAAGCCTTAGAGGCCACTCAGAAGACTAGATCGGCCATTAAGTTGGCCAGACCTCCGCCTGCCCCTCTCGGGGCATGTGAACAGACGTCCAGTTTCATAGTCGTCCAGTCCTTTCGAGGCAGAGGCAGGAGCTTCCATAAAAGCCAACCTGCCCAACCTCAAAAGAAGACGCAGCAGAAAGCGCAGGGACCTAAAGCTCCCAGCGCTACCTTATGAGTCGTTGGCCCAAGTTCCATCCACTCTGCCCGAGGTGGAACTTTCTCCTCCGGTGGGAGGTCGTCTGATGTACTTCTACAACCAGTGGAAGTCCATAACCTCAGACAAATGGGTTCTTCGGATAATTCGCGAGGGTTACTCTCTCAATTTCTTGGAACCCCCCCCGAATTGTCCTCCCATACGACAACCCAGGTTGTCGGCCTCTCAGTCAGATCTCCTCACCGCGGAGATCCAGGGCCTTCTGAACAACAGGGCAATAGAACTGGTGCCCCCGCATCTGCGAAACACAGGGTTCTACTCCCATTACTTTCTGGTTCCAAAGAAATCTGGGGGGATGCGCCCCATTCTAGACCTCAGAAAGTTAAACAAATTCCTCCCCAGGGAGAAATTCAAGATGATTCCCTAGGTACCCTGTTACCCTTGCTGCATCAGCACGACTGGCTGGCCTCTCTGGATATGCAGGATGCTTACCAGCATATCCCGTCCACCGACCCACATAAATTCCTCAGGTTTGTAGCTTTGGGTCAGCATTATCAGTTCAGAGTCCTCCCTTTGGGCTATCCTCGGCCATGAGTTTTTACAAAGTGTTGTGCAGTTCTCGCGCATCTCAGGAAAGTCGGACTCAAAGTGTTTCCCTACCTGGACGGATTGGCTTCTAGCAAGCCCTTCCGCTAAGGGACTTTGGAAGCCGTGCAAACGACTTGTCTTCTCACGCCCATGGGAGTTCTGCTGAATTTGAAAAATCTCAACTGCAACCTCCCAGGGCTCCTTTTCATGGGGACGCTTCTAGACACCTCTTCAGCGAAGGCTTTCCTTCCAGAGGACAGAAGACTCGACATCTTCGTGTGGCCCGTTACATCAGGGAGAACCAATGGTTACAGCTCTCTCGATGCAGCGCATGTTGGGTCTCATAACGTCCTCGGTCTTCACTGTCCCTCTGGCCCGACTGCACATGAGAACCACCAGTGGATGCTCTCCACTCAGTGGTCCCCGACCTCTCACCCCAAGTTTATCCCATCAAGGTGACGGAGCCTTGAAGGTCTCTCACCTGGTGGTCTCAAGAGAGCAATCTCCTGGAAGGATTCCCTTGCTCCCCGGATCATCAGATCTCCATCACCACAGATGCATCGCAATGGGATGGGAGCTCACTGTCTCCCTCCACACTCAAGGTGTATGGACTCAGTTGAAACTCATCTCCACATAAATGTCCTGGAGATGAGGCGTCCTCTATGCAATCGAGCTCTGAAGGATGTCCTTGTCACAAGAACATTCTCCTTCAAACGGACAACAAAGCAGTGATGTATTGCATCAACAAGCAGCGGTGCTCATTCTTATCCCTTTGCAGGAAGCAATGAGGGTGTGGGAGTGGTGCTTGGAGCACAAGTCTCTGATTCAAGCGGTTTATCTGCCAGGTATACAAAGCGACCTAGCAGATCACCTCAGCAGAACGAGGCAGACCTCACAGTGGTCTCTCGATCCAGCCGTAGCTCGGTCCCTGTTCAAAGAGTGGGGACTCCAGACCTGGACCTTTTGCATCCCCACTCAACATAAAACTGCCTCTCTTCTGCTCCAGAAATCCAGGGCCTGGCATTTTCTGTCAGGATGCGTTCAGGCTGGAGTGGACAAACGCTTTCTTACGCCTTTCCACCACTTCCTCTAATCCAGAGTACTCCTCAAGTTCGAGTCTCAGGGGACCAAGATGATTCTCATTGCTCCTTCCTGGCCTCGCAACTATGGTTTCCTCTACTCAACAGTATGTTGGCAGCCTCTCCGAGACCACTTCCTTTGCAAATCAGTCTTCTGACTCAGGGTTCGTTGGTCCATCCAACCTGAAATCACTTCACCTTCATGCTTGGCTCCTGAAGAGATAGAAGTGAATCGGTTCAACGCTCTCGTAGAGTCTCAGACATCCTTCTGGCTGCTCGGAAGCCAGCCACCCAGCGTCACGCAGCTTCCAATGGAAACGTTTTCTCTCTGGTGTGCAAAATCTCTTGGAATCCCTTTTCCTGTCCTCCTGGCAAGGTTCTGGAGTATCTTTTGGACCTATCAAACTTAGGTCTTCAATACTCCACAGTTAAAGTTCACCTTAGTGCCATCTCAGCGTTCCATGAGCGGTTTCTTCCTAACTCTGGCTCAGTTACCTATGGTGAAGAGATTTCTTAGGGATTCTCCATACCAGACCCCTGTTAAGCGTCCAGTTGCAGCCTGGGACATTAACCTGGTGCTGGACATGCTCACTCGGAAGCCTTTCGAACCCTTAGCTACCTGTGAGCTAAAATTTCTTACCTGGAAGACTGCCTTCCTGGTGGCCATTACCTCAGCCCGCAGGGTCTCTGAGATACATGCACTGGTTACGGACCCTCCGTATACTGTATTCCATAAGGACAAGGTAGTTCTCCGTACTCATCCTAAATTTCTTCCCAAGGTTGTGTCAGAATTCCATCTGAACCAACCTCTGGTACTCCCGCTTACTTCGCTAATTTCCAAAATGAAGGAGAACGAGCTCTTCATTCCTTGGATGTTAAGAGAGCCTTGCGGTTCTATTTAGATAGAACCAAGGATGTTCGCAAGACTCAGCAACTGTTCGTTTCTTTCAGCGACACCCGGCTGGGTCAACCTGTCGCTATTAGATGTATCTCTTCATGGTTAGTGGCATGCCTTCGTCATTGCTATTCCATGGCTCAAGTTAAATTAGAAGGTAGAGTGTACGCTCACTCTACTAGGGCGGTCGCGGCATCCCTAGCGGAAATTCGCAATGTTCCAATTGCAGATATATGCAACGCCGCTACCTGGAGCTCAGTGCATACTTTCGTTAAGCACTATGCACTGGATGTTCATGCCAGGCGGCATTCCGCATTCGGCAGAACTATCCTTAATGGGCTTCTATCTTAGACGCGTGAGCTCTGGCTTTCCTGCCGCCCTTTTGGGGATTATCAGCTTGGTACTCTCCCACTAGTGTGAGATGGGTGGAGACTTATGTCCAGGAAGATAGGAAATAGTCCTACGTAATTCTTGATCTTCTGGCGAGTCTCCACCACTCATTCCCACCGCCCACCCTCCATCCCCCGGCTCACCGCTGTATTGGTCTTCACCCTCAAATCTTTAGCCGTAGGACTTCTTTTGCTGACCCTTCTTACACCGGTCATAATGGACTATCTTATGTCCGTTTTAATATTGGGTTTACCTTTTCCGTTAGTTAGCTGCACCTCCTTGGTAAAAGGTACTGAGGCGGTTTGGAGGGTCATTGCCGAGATGGTCATTACCTTCTGGAGGCAGCTGCTCATGGGCCCGTGTCTCGCGGGCGCCGTCTCTGTACCCTCCAGCAAAAGTTTGCTCCCGATGGGTCTTAGTGCCTCCGGCGCCAATCCCACTAGTGTGAATGAGTGGTGGAGACTCGTCCAAGAAGATCAAGAATTACGGTAGGTACGTAATTTTCCTTTCTGGCCCAGACAGATCTGGTTCCCTTTGCTGATGCAGTTATCCCGGGAACCCCCGCTCCCGTTGCCGTTCAGCTCCCATCTCCTGTCTCAGGAGAAAGGTTCACTAGTCCACCCGGACTTACGCTCACTGAACCTGCATGCATGGCTCCTAGAGACATAGCCATCTTGCGTCACGGGGTCTCGCAAGAGGTTGCAGAAGTTCTTTCTGCAGCCAGAAAGCCGGCAACGTATGCGATGTATGCCATGAAATGGTGATGTTTTTGTTTATGGTCGCGAGCACGCAATTTTTCCCCTTTAGGTTGTCCAGTGGGAGTGGTGTTGGACTACCTGCTCTCCCTCTTTCATTCGGGTCTATTCTACTCCTCTATCAAGGTGTACCTTTGTGCCATTTCTGCCTACCACCTTCCGGTGGGACATCGTACAGTGGCTCAATTAGACGACTCTCAGGAATTTCTGAGAGGGGTGTTGCACCCTAGGCCTCCCATTAGGACCCTGTGCCCATGGATTTGCCTTTGTCCTGGAACAGCTCACGCCCCTTCGAACCTGCCGCGGATTGCGAGCTACATTTTCCGTCATGGAAAACGTTATTTTTGGTTGCTGTTACTTCAGCAAGAAGAATTTCTGAGCTTCACGCTCTCATGTGCAAAGAGCCTTATTTAGTTTTCCACCGGGACAGAGTATCCCTGAGGACAAACCCTAAATTTTTGCCTAAGATGGTCTCTTCACTCAATCTAAATCAGGACATTGACCTACCAGTCTACTTCCCGAACTACTCGAATAGAGGAGAGGCCCTGCTCCACACCCTGGATGTTAACCGCAGCCTGAGGTATTACCTCAACAGAACTAAACCTTTTCGTAGTTCTGAGCAACTTTTCGTTTCCTTCTCTGAGAGGATGATGGGCCAATATGTATCCAAACAGCCCCTGTCTCGCTGGCTTGTCCAGTATATTTCATACTGTTATGATATCAAACAAAAGCCCTTCCCGGGAACAGTCCAGGGTCATTCTACTAGGGGTGTGGCCACCTTCTTTGCAGCACTCAGAAACGTCTCCACCTCTGCTATATGTGCTGCAGCCACTTGGAGCTCTGTGCATACCTTTATCAGGCATTATAGCCTGGACATCGCCTCTCGACGAAGAGCCGGTTTCGGCCTGGCGGTGCTACAGGGTCTCCTGTCCTAGGTTCAGGACCTGGAATGTACTTCCTATTTTCCTTCTGTCGGAATTTCTGGCAGTGTTACTGCTTGGGAATCAGTCCTAATGGTGTAACCTGCTGCAAGAGCTGTGTCTCGAAGTAAGATAGTACAGTTACGCAAGAACTTACCGTAACAGTAGATCTTCGAGAACAGCTCTTGCAGCAGGTACCTTCCCGCCCATCTTCCCCCTTGGAGGAGGCATGGCTTTGCCTTTTCTTATAGGGATTTTCTTCCCTTATTATCTTCTGACGGTGGATCCTCGGTCTCCCATTCTGATGTCATCCTGCAGCCGAGAGTCTCCGGCGGGAGAACTGGGGAATCTGGCGGGACCGCCCCCTTATATACCACGCCTGACGCCGGGGCGGGACCGACGTCGGGCGTGTCTCGCTGAAGATAGCTAGCTAGAATTTTTCCGTGGGGTCCTGACGCCTGCCGGCTTCAGTCCTAATGGTGTAACCTGCTGCAAGAGCTGTTCTCGAAGATCTACTGTTACGGTAAGTTCTTACGTAACTGTACTGTCTACACTCAAGCCAGACATTTACTGAAGTAGTGATCCATGGTGGCGTAGAGTTGTAATAATACATCTACACTCAAGCCAGACATTTACTGGAGTAGTGATCCATGGCGGCGTAGAGTTGTAATAATACGTCTACACTCAAGCCAGACATTTACTGGGGTGGTGATCCATGGCGGCGTAGAGTTGTAATAGTACATCTACACTCAAACCAGACATTTACTGGAGTGGTAATCCATAGCAGAGTGGAGTTGTAATAATACATCTACACTCAAGGCAGACATTTACTGGAGTAGTGATCCATGGCGGCGTAGAGTTGTAATAGTACATCTACACTCAAGGCAGAGATTTACTGGAGTAGTGATCCATGGCGGCGTAGAGTTGTAATAGTACATCTACACTCAAGCCAGACATTTACTGGGGTGGTGATCCATGGGGGCGTAGAGTTGTAATAGTACATCTACACTCAAGCCAGACATTTACTGGGGTGGTGATCCATGGGGGCGTAGAGTTGTAATAGTACATCTACACTCAAGCCAGACATTTACTGGGGTGGTGATCCATGGGGGCGTAGAGCTGTAATAATACATCTACACTCAAGCCAGACATTTACTTGGGTGGTGATCCATGGGGGCGTAGAGCTGTAATAATACATCTACACTCAAGCCAGACATTTATTGGGGTGGTAATCCATGGCGGCGTAGAGTTGTAATAATACATCTACACTCAAGCCAGACATTTACTGGAGTAGTGATCTATGGGGGCGTAGAGTTGTAATAATACATCTATGCTCAAGCCAGACATTTAGTGGGGTGGTAATCCATGGCGGCATAGAGTTGTAATAGTACATCTACGCTCAAGCCAGACATTTACTGGGGTGGTGATCCATGGCGGCGTAGAGTTGTAATACTACATCTACACTCAAGCCAGACATTTACTGGGGTGGTGATCCATGGCGGCGTAGAGTTGTAATACTACATCTACACTCAAGCCAGACATTTACTGGGGTGGTGATCCATGGCGGCGTAGAGTTGTAATAGTACATCTACACTCAAACCAGACATTTACTGGAGTGGTAATCCATGGCAGAGTGGAGTTGTAATAATACATCTACACTCAAGGCAGACATTTACTGGAGTAGTGATCCATGGCGGCGTGGAGTTGTAATACTACATCTACACTCAAGGCAGACATTTACTGGAGTAGTGATCCATGGCGGCGTAGAGTTGTAATAGTACATCTACACTCAAGCCAGACATTTACTGGGGTGGTAATCCATGGGGGCGTAGAGTTGTAATAGTACATCTACACTCAAGCCAGACATTTACTGGGGTGGTGATCCATGGGGGCGTAGAGTTGTAATAGTACATCTACACTCAAGCCAGACATTTACTGGGGTGGTGATCCATGGGGGCGTAGAGTTGTAATAGTACATCTACACTCAAGCCAGACATTTACTGGGGTGGTGATCCATGGCGGCGTAGAGTTGTAATAGTACATCTACACTCAAGCCAGCCATTTACTGGAGTGGTGATCCACGGCAGAATGGAGTTGTAATAGTACATCTACACTCAAGCCAGACATTTACTGGAGTGGTGATCCACGACAGAATGGAGTTGTAATAATACATCTACACTCAAGCCAGACATTTACTGGGGTGGTGATCCATGGCGGCGTAGAGTTGTAATAATACATCTACACTCAAGGCAGACATTTACTGGAGTGGTAATCCATGGCAGCGTAGAGTTGTTATAATACATCTACACTCAAGCCAAACATTTACTGGGGTGGTAATCCATGGGGGCGTGGTGTTGATAGTAAATATGCATTCGCTGTTCTTTCGCTTTGCTGTTATTGAAAGTCATGGATTTACTTCTGCAGTTTCGTCCACACTATTTTCTGCCATGCTGCATTTTATTTTCATGGACTTGACGTGGAACCTGTCAAAACAAACACAAAAACAGTACTCTGAGGGTAGTAGACTTCACACATACTCAAACTGCCAAATCTAATAAAAAATGTAATCACAAGGTTTGTGTTCCCTCAGCACCAGTGATATTCACAAAATGTCAGTAGTAGCTGCTGCACATTGCAAACCAAGGATTACTCTCTCTCCATACTTAGTTGGTTAGTTTGGGTGAGAACAAAGGAAGACTTGGAACAACCATGAACTTGATGAGTAGACTGTGCTTCCTCCAAAACATGGAAAAAGTCCCATTTAGTACCCATACATGTTCTGTAGTTTATTGGTGCGGAACTGAATATGATAAAGAGAAGAGGATCTCTACCGTGAAGGGTTAAACTCTAATACAGTATGCAGCATATTTCCAGGTAGGCACCCCAAGAGATGTACAGGACCTAATTTTTCCTACTGGGCCTCACATGTCCTCAACTACTGCAGTAGTTCCCATGGGGTAGACTGCAAATGAGGGAGGTATAATGGTGTCTCAACGGTTCTGGGGTCTGAATACTGCCCATCTGACTCAGATGATTCCAATGCATTTAAAGCTTGCCCAGTCTCTAGAGTTGTTGCAAAAAAGCACCAAAGGAATTCCTTTCTTGCAGCCCCAGCACACACTGGTTCTCTGCACAGATGCCTCTGTACTGCAGTCAGCTGAGGAGGACGCATAGGAGACAAGATGGTGAGAGAAGTAGGATGTCCAACAGAAAGACAGGAACATAGCAGTCTGTTAGAGCTGTGTACTTAAATTTGTAGTCCTTTTCGTCACTGGCTCAAAGGCTTAGAGTTCTTCTTAGTAATCTGTGGCTCTGTTTGAGTCCTTTTTGCCTCTCACGGTGCCACAGTTTACTCAAAAGAACTCTGTGCCTTTGAGGACGCTCACACTTGAACACAGATAATTAGAAACTTACAGTTTTAAAGGTGAAAATATACTGTGTACAGTACACTTTGATGAAGTGCGTTTGCACGAAATGTTGGTATTTAAACTGACAGTTCAAAATAAAACTAAAAATGTCATTATACAAAAATAAAATACACGATAAACGAGGTAAAAAAAAAATATCAAAAATGATTACATTTATGAACAGCCATTAGATACAATACCGCATTATACTCAAAAGTACTATTAGATCAAGACTTTAAGATTGTTTGTGGACAAGAGTTCCAAGGTTTAGGTGCCTGAGAGCAAAGTTTGTACTGCCCTTAAGAGATCTTTCTCAGAGGATGCACCAGTTTATTCATTTCACTTGAACATGTATTGTGTTTTAAATTTAAATCAATCACCTTCCCAAACTTTAGAGTTTTCCTAAGATTAACACCTGTAAACAACTGACCCTGGGCCTCCCAAGGAAACCAACTCAAGACAATCATAAAGATTACAGTGGTACATCCCATGGTCTGCATCACAGACAAATCTGCCAACACTATTATAGAGCACGTGCACCTATTCTAAACTAGTTGTAATGGCAAATTTGTAAATACAGCCTTTAACAATAATATACTCTGAACGTCAGTTTTCTTACCGCTCCAGTAATACACTCCTTAAGCCAATATAGTGTAACTAGCCTTCCATGTAAAGATTTCAGCATGTTATCAATATGTTTTGCAGTCAGTGAATCATCCATTATCAATCCCAAGTACCTATAATGCTCCTCTTGCTCAGTCTTCTGAGAATCTAATGTCCTAATCCCCAGGGTCAATTAATTTGCAGTACCCCTGCGTGATTTCCCAGAAATCATACACTTTTGTCTATTTTTATATTTGGGACTAATTTATTCTCAAGTAACCACTTCTGAACTATGTAGGAATCTTCCAGCATAGTTCAGTTTAAAGCAGATTGATCATTACCCCTGGACAGTAAGACAGTATCATCTGCATAAAGTGAAAGAGAGACCTTCCTAACAATATCAGGCAAGTCATTGCTGTACAAACTAAAAAGTAAAGGACCTAAAATTGATGCTGGTGGAGCACCTATAGGTACAGGTAGAGAATTAGATATGGCTGAACCCAGTTTTACCCATTGTGATCTAGTGCATAAGTAACTCACAAACCATTCCTGAACATTCCTAGAAAAACAAAAAGTTTTCTACTTGGTCAGCAGACAACTGTGGTCCATCAGGTCAAAAGCCAAGAATGGCAGCCTCCCTGTTCCCCAAGTCCTAAGCCTCATCATTTATTCTGTTAGTACTAACAGAGAAGTAAAGGTGCAATAGCCCCCACAAAAACCATGTTGGGCCTCTGACATTAGTCTGGCACCACCCAAATATTCGACAATTTGGTCGTACACAACCCTTTCAAGGACCTTGAACAAGGGGGACAGAAGAGATACAGTATGTTGTTCATGAATGTTCCCTGCAACAAGTTACTGTGCACGGTTTTTTTCAAGAAGTCATAGGCACTTTTGCTCCCCCATGTGGCCTTTTCCTGTTATTGCACCTGAAGAGGTATCATTTTCAGACCTGAAACTATCTCAGCAGGTAGTAACAGGTGTTAAAATAACAAAAAAGCATGTAGGAAAAAAAAAAGTCCTAACTGGGAAAGCTTTTAATTTGGTGTAAAAAGAAAACAGTAATTCTAGGGATACAGACAATGCAGATATTGATTTAATAATAGAATACCTCTTAAATTTAACATCTAAAGGTCTCAGACCTTTCACACTACAGATTCACGTGGCTGCTAAATCATCTTTTAAATCAAACACTGGCTCTAGCTCAGTAACCTCACAGCCAGTGTTAAAAAGATTTTTTAAATGACTGACCCACTTAATCCATCAGTAAGGAACTTGGTGTAACGGGAATCACCGTCTGCCAGCTATGTGTATGTAATTTTGATATAAACATTATGTTCTGAATTCTGCTTGTGAAACATGGCAATCAGCACAAGGCATCATGGGACATTGAATTTTTAAAAGAAAAAAAATGTTCTGGCCTTGCTTGCTGTCACAGCTAGCTTGTAAAAGCTGACTTCCTGGGACTATAACAAAACTAAGGTCATAAACCAACCACTGCTTTGAACCCAGGTAGCTTGTAAAATATTGCCTTTTATGACGTATCAAGGGGGAAGCAGTTTTTGATACCTGTGAAAATTCAGGTGGGGGGGGTACAGGGACCTTAACTGAGGTATAAAGGTGGTGGGTACAGTGGCGGTTATAGAGGTATAAATGTGAGGTGTACAAAGGCGGTTATAGAGGTATCAAGATGGAGGTACGGGGTGGTTATAGAGGTATAATGGTGGGGTACAGGGGCCTTAATTGAGGTATAAAGGTAGAGGGTACAGGGGCAGTTATAGAGATATAAAGGTGGGGGGTAGAGGGGCAGTTATAGAGGTATAAAGGTGGGGGGTACAGGGGCTGTAATTGAAGTGTAAAGGTGGAGAGTGCAGGGATGGTTATAGAGGTGTAAAGGTGAGGGGTACAGGGGCGGTTATAGAGGTAAAAAGATGGGGATAACAGGGGCAGTTATAGAGGTATAAAGGTGGGGTAGAGGACAGTTATAGCGGTATAAAGGTGGGGGGGGTACAGGGGCCAGAATTAAAGTGTAAAGGTGGGGGGGTACAGGGAAGTGTTATAGAGGTATAAAGGTGGGGGGCACGGGGCGGTTATAGAGGTATAAAAGTGGGTGGTACAGGGGCAGTTATACAGATATAAAGGTGGGTGGTATGGAGCAGTTATAGAGGTATAAAGTGAGGGGTACTAGGGCGGTTATAGAGGTATAAAGGAGAGGGATACAGGTGCCCTAACTGAGGTATAAAGGGGGGTACTGGGTTGGTTATAGAGATATAAAGGTGTGGGGGTACATGGTCAGTTATAGAGGTATAAAGGTGGGGGTACTGTGGCGGTTATAGAGGTATAAAAGTGGGGGTACAGGGTGTTTATAGAGGTATAAAGGTAGGGTAAAGGGGCTTAATTGAGGTATAAAGTGGGGGGTACATGGGCGGTTATTGATTTATAAAGGGGGTGCAGGGGCCTTAATTGAGGTATAAATTTGGGTGGTACAGGGGCGGTTAAAGAGGTATAAAGTTGGAGGGTACATGGTCAGTTATAGAGGTATAAAGGTGGGGGGTACTGTGGCGGATATAGAGGTATAAAAGTGGGGGTACCGGGGTGTTTATAGAGGTATAATGGTGGGGGTACAGGGGGATTAATTGAGGTATAAAGGTGGAGGGAACAGGGCTGGTTATAGAGGTATAAAGGTGGTGGGGTACAGGGGCGGTTATAGAGGTATAAAGGTGGTGGGTACAGAGGTGGATATAGAGGTATAAAGATGGAGTACAGGAGCCTTAATTTAGGTATAAAGGGGGTACAGGGGCGGTTATAGGGGTATAAAGATAGGGGTACAGGAGCAGTTATAGAGGTATAAAAATGGGGGTACATGGGCGGTTATTGATTTATAAAGGTGGGAGGTACAGGGGCCTTACTTGAGGTATAAATTTGGGTGGTACAGAGGGGGTTATAGAGGTATAAAGGTGGAGAGAAGAGGGGTGGTTATAGGGAGGATGAAGGTGGGGGTACAGGGTTATAGAGGTATAAAGGTAGGGGTGCAGGGGTCTTAAATTGAAGTATAAAGGTGGTAAGTACAGAGGTGTTTATAGAGGTATAAAGGTGGGGGGGTGCAGGGGTCGATATAGAGGTATACAAGTGGGTGGCACAGGGGTAGTTATAGAAGTATAAAGGTGGGTGGTATGGGGCGGTTATAGAGGAATAAAGTGGGGGGCACTGGGGTGGTTATAGAGGTATACAGGAGAGGGGTACAGGTGCCTTAATTTAGGTATAAAGGGGTACAGGGGCGGTTAAAGGGGTATAAAGATTTGGGAACAGGAGCAGTTTTAGAGGTATAAAAATGGGGGTACATGGGCAGTTATTGATTTATAAAGGTGGGAGGTACAGGGGTCTTAATTGAGGTATAAATTTGGGTGGTACAGAGGGGGTTATAGAGGTATAAATTTGGGTGGTACAGAGAGGGTTATAGAGATATAAAGGTGGGGGGGTACAAAGGCCGTTATAGAGGTATAAAGGTGGGTGGTACAGGGTCCTTAATTGAGGTATAAAGGTGATGGGTACCGGGGTGGTTATAGAGGTATAAAGGAGGGATATACTGTGGCTGTTATAGAGGTATAAAGGTGTGGGGTACTTGGAAAGTTATAGAGGTATATAGGTGGGGGTACCTGGGTGGTTATAGTTGTATATAAGTGGGGGTACAGGGGCCTTTATTTGAGGTATAAAGGTGGGGGGTACAGGGGCCTTATTTGATGTATACCGGTGGGGGGTACAGGGGCAGTTATAGAGGTATAAAGATGGGTTCAGGGGCAGTTATAGAGTTATAAAGGTGGGGTTACATTGGCAGTTATAGATTTATAAAGGTGGTTTGTACAGTGTGCTTAATTGAGATATAAAGTTGGGGGTACTGGGGCAGTAGTAGAGGTGTAAAAGTGAGGTGTACAGGGGTAGTTATGGATGTGTAATGGAGGGTGGTACAGGTGCCTTAATTGAGGTAAAAGGTGGGGGTACAGGAGGCGGTTATAGAAGTATAAAGGTGGGGGACAGGGTCGGTTATAGTGATATAAAGGTGGGGGTACAGGGGCCTTAATTGAGGTATAAATTGGGGGTACAGAGGCAGTAATAGAGGTATAAAGGTGGGGGGTTCAGGGGCAGTTATCGAGGTATAAAGCTGGGTTGTACAGGTGCCTTAATTGAAGTATAAAGGTGGTGGGTACGGGGCGGTTATAGAGGTATAAAGGTGAGGGTACAGGAGCGGTTACAGAGGTATAAAGGTTTGGGGTATGGGGCGGTTATAGAGGTAAAAATGTCGTACAGAGGCGGTTATCAAGGTATAAAGGTGGGGGTACAGGGGTGGGTATGGTATTATAAATATGAGGGTACAGGGACGGTTATACAGGTATAAAGGTGTGGTTTACTGGGGCCTTAATTGAGGTATAAAGGTGGGGGGTACAGGGTCAGTTATAGACATATAAAGGTGGTGGTATGGGCCGGTTATAGAAGTAGAAAGGTGGGGGGTATAGAGGCGGTTATAGAGGTATGAAGGTGGGGGGTACGGAGCGCTTAATAGAGGTATAAAGGTGGGGTACAGGAGCCTTAATTGATGCATAAGGTGGGGAGTTCTGGGGTGGTTATAAAGGTTGGGGTACAAGGGTGGTTATAGAGGTATAAAGGTGGGTGGTACAGGGGCCTTAATTGAGATATAAAGGTGGGGGTACAGGGGCGGTTTTGTAGGTAGAAAAGTAGGGTGTACAGGGGCGGTTATACAGGTAGAAAGGAGGGGGTAATGGGGCCTTTTTGAGACATAAAGGTTGGGGCACAGGGGTGGTTATAGAGGTATAGAGATGGGTACAGGGGCGGTTATAGAGGTATAAAGGTGGGGTTACATTTGCGGCTATAGATTTATAAATGTGGGTGGATCGGGGGTCTTAACTGAGGTATAAAGGTGGGAGGTACTGGGGCGGTTATAGAGGTATAATGGGGGTACAGGGGTGGTTGTAGACGTATAAATGTGGGGGTAGAGGGGCAGTTATAGAGGTAGAAATGGGGGTACATGGGAGGTTATAGAGGTATAAATGTCGGGGTACAGGGGCCTTAATTTTATGTATAAAGGTAGGGGGTTCGGGGATGGTTATAGAGAAGAAGAAGAATCAGCATTTATATGTGCTTTTTATACACAGTGGGCCGGATATTCAAACTGCGCCCAAAAAGTGCGCAACAGCAGACACGCACAGATCCAATGGCGCATATGCGCAATGACGCAGCGATATTCAAACATGGGGCAAGTCAAATCATGCAACCAGCCAATGTCTGAATATCGCGACAACCCGCGCTTATAGCGCAACCAGGAAGGGAAGCTGAGCAGAGACGATGCGCCATGGCGCAACAAGGGCTGCCCAGCTGAGCAGCCCAGAGGTGCCATAGCACAAGCAGGAGCCCCCAGCAGCAGAGCAATGGAACTGCACAACCAGGAAGTAGGTAGGGGCCCACCACCCATGCCACAGATGGGCACAGGAACACACTGCAGAACTGACAATGCACCCCCACACCCCAAGCACAGCACAACTGGTGGAGGGCTGGAATATCCACTGGCCCATGGGGACAAGCAAACAAAGCACAGCTGGGCCATGGTGCCCCAGCACACCCACCAGCAAGCTGAGACTGCCACACAAGGAGGGCAGACCACCCCATAGCACAGCAGCCCTCCCCCGTGCACAGCACACCCTGCACCGTGACCCCAAGACACCACCCATGAGCAGTGACCGCCACTGTGGGAATCCCCATGCATACCATCACCCCCACTGCCACACTGCAACCTTATGTACCACAGAACCATACAAGCCAGACCCACCATGAGCCACAGCAGCCAGCACAGACACCCACAGTGGTGCGTGGAAGCATGCAGCACACTGGATGCAACACAGTGCAGGGGCAAACACACACCCATACCCTCAGGGACACTAACACAGGGATGCAGTAGTGTGGCAACCAAGCCCCCAGTGTGGGCTCATGAAAACTGTGCACACACAGCCTGCAGTCCCTCATAGCACAGGGGTGACACCCACCCTGTGCATGAACTGTGGCCCTGTACGCCACCAGCAGATGCCTGGATCACAGGTCACAGACAGTGGTGCACAGCCCCTGCAATACACACAAGCCACAGCATGGAGGTGGGACAGCAACTGCGGAGGCCATAGTGTCACCCGAGGCAAACATGCATCACATCATTGATAGAAGGCAACCCAGCATTGTGACGGTCACAGTGGATGACCTGCAGGGACAGCCACCACTGACAAGGCAGCAGACCTCGTAGGCCACAGACATGCAAGGGTGTCAGCTGCACAGGCCAAGGATGGGTTGACAGGGGCACAATGGACACAGAGCAGGCACCATGGACCACTGCACACAGTAATGCAATGCACAGAGAACAACGCACACCACAGATACCGACTGATAGCCACTCCCACACCAGAGACACTTCCCCACACACACACACACACACACACATACCCATGACTGAACCACCCCAGATGCCATGCACACCACTGCAACTGAGCACCTATAGCCAGCTGCAAATCAGAGACCACCACAGTATTCATACCAAAATAACTTCAAAAAATATAACAACAGCAACTATTTACAATTATGTACAAACATGGGGTGGAGGAACAGCAACAAGGTGGGGGTGGGTAAGGGGCAGGGGTGAACATATGGGAAAGGGGAAGGCGGGGTGTGAGGGGTGGTCAAAAGGGGGAGGTAGTCTGTATTCACTGGCGGCCAGCCTGGTCCTCTGCCGCCTGGGGCTGTTGCCTGGGTCGCCTCCTCCTCCTCACCCCATGCTGCTGAAGACCCCTCAGGATGGCAAGGGACTCTTGCACCACCCGCAGAAGATCCTGGATGGACTGCTGAATTTGCAGGAGTATCCGCACACCTAGGACAAGGGATCAGTCAATGGGTGTGACTGTCCATCCCCCTGCAGCCCACCCATTATGCATGGCATACAGCCATGTGCCACGCTCTTGTGATGGTGTGCACCCACCCACAGTGACCGTGTCCACAAGACATGCCCAACCAGGCAGCAACAGCCATGTGTACCACTGCACACACCCACCGCCCATGTCCAGCACAGCAC
The DNA here is from genome assembly GCA_016271365.2 of Neoceratodus forsteri. Classification (NCBI taxonomy): domain Eukaryota; kingdom Metazoa; phylum Chordata; order Ceratodontiformes; family Ceratodontidae; genus Neoceratodus; species Neoceratodus forsteri. The sequence continues at coordinate 105,465 of JADMNL010000022.1, read as the reverse complement.
AACCAAAGCCGTGCAGTGCACATGGCTGTGCGGTGAGCAGGCAGTGCCACAGCCATGTGCCCAGTGCACGCATGGACCACCATTGACGCACTCCCAGACATGCAGTGCCACTGGACAGTGCTGTCACATGTCGCGTGCATGGCAGTGGTGTCCATGGATGGTGGCCATGCCCTGCTTCCCACCCTGTCACACAGCATGCAATAGCAATCATGGTGTCATGGCACTCACCCTCATCGGGATGTTGCTGGCGTTGGAGTTGGTCCCCGACATGCCCCCGTGCAGCATCCCCAACCCTCTGCTGCTGCTCCAAATTCCTCCTCCACTCGGCCACGCCTGTGGGAGACAAAAGGAGAGAAACATCAGTACAAACCCAAAGCATATTCCCCCTGCCCCAATGTGTGTGCCCACCCACCCAGCCAGACCCACCCATCTCATACCCTGTAAACACCGCCACAGCCAACCCTAGACCATCCCTCCCCTCTGTGCTGGACACATAAGACAGTGTTACCCATATGGACCATACAAGTGTGTAGACGTATCACCCACCTGGACGAGGCACCACGCCCCTCCTGGCACGCGACCGCAGACGTGCAAGTAGCTCCGACTTCCTCTGTCTCAGGTCCCCATACCGGTGCCTGCACTGTTTGGCCATTCTCCTGGGGCCAGTGGCCCGCCTCCAGATCAGTGGCCACCTCTTGCCAGACCTGGGTCCTGGCCCTGTCCAGTGGCATCTCACCAAACAGTGGGCCATAGTGTGGCTCCACAGTGGCCACAAGGTTGGCCAGCTCAAGGGCACCCCACTGAGGGCTCTCCTGCGTGCCATCTCTAATGCTATAGTAGACAATATGGCGCTCCGCAGCACGGCAACCCCACGTGGAAGTGCTGCGGGTACATCGCCGCCATTCCCTATCGCGCTGTCAGTACAGCACTGCCATTCCCTATCGCGCTGTCACCGAACAGCGCGATAGAGCCGTACACATGCCAGATGTACAGTGCCAGGGGGCAAAGGTCGGGCACAAGGTCAGGGGTCAGTGGCGCAAGGCCACGCACAGCACCATCAGACGTCTACATGTCCTGCGCGAACGGTCACCTGCGTGCCAGTGCCACAGTGGACTATTGCGCAGTTGTGCCACAGCGCCATTTGGTGCCCAGTGCTGTAGCACCACTGGCACAATGGTGACCATGTCCTGAATTGCTGATCATGCACAGCACGTCATCAGCACGGCAGATGCCTGCGTAAGCTACCTGGGCATGCGCAATGCGGTGTACTACACAGTCACAGAAATGCGCCATTGGCTCAGCCGGCTCAACCGTATTGCGCAAAGCGCAATGGCGCGATATTTCAGCCGACACATGCAAATCATCTGATCAGCCATTCAAAGGCGCAGTGGCGCGATTTGCATGTTATTAAAGTTGAGCCACTCCTAATTTGCATGCATTGCGCTATAAATATGCAACATTGGGCTGCGCTGGCCAGATTCGGTTACTGCAGGTGAGGGGTGAGTTGCATGCTGTGTGATGTTCTGGCCAATGGTCATGGGATAACGCTGTAGACTGCACAGTGACAGGTGTCCACTTCCACCCATACAGACCGACATGACCGAGCAGAGCCAAAGTGAGGGTGAGGATGGTGGGTGAAGGAGGAGGCCCAACTTCACCAAGGCGGAGACAGAGGCCCTCTTCCAGGCCTACCTGGAAGAGGAGCCACTACTGAATGGACGGCGGGGCACCCCTCAGGCCCGTGCAGCTGCATGGGAGGGGGTAGCTCGGGCAGTGAACCTGCGTGGAAGCCACCAGCGCTCCATGCAGGAATGCAAAAAGAAGATGGGAACAGACCGCAGAAGGGTGAAGGAGAAGGTGGCAGCCCTCAGGGCGGCACGCGCTGGCACAGGCGGGGTCCAGTCAGCGGTGGTGGAGCTGACCCGGCTGAGGACCGACTGGCTGCATCAATGCAGTGGAGTGCTATAGAGGGCGTACCAGGAGGTGGATTCCAGACCGGTGGAAGCCCATCACTGCACGGTATGACATGGTGGTGGTGTTGGGGGAGGTTGATCACATGCACTAACATGTCCTCACTTTCTGTTACAGATCCCGTTCGTCTGCAGGGGACAGTGGTGGTGGGACCATGCAGTGTGGAAGACCTGCCAGTGTTGGTGGAGGGTCCATCCACCTCTGCTGCCAGCTGCACCTCTGTTGTCAGTGAGTCAGGTGTGGAGGGTGCACAGCCTGTGTCTCAGCAGTCTGGCATGCAAGCATGCCAGCACGCTGTGACTGTGGCTGTTGCATGTACCTGCACCATTGGTGATGCAAGGACTGCAATGGGCAGTGACACGTGTGTGTCCCATGATGGACACACAGCAGGCCAGCATGTGCCCCTGGACCTAGCTGGTTCCAACGTGTGTGCCAGCACGTCAGCACAGTCCCAGGCTGTGCCTGTCAGCACCGGTGGGGCAGCACCGGTGGCTGTGCAGGTCTCTGGCACTGTTGCGGCCACAGCAGTGGAACGAGTGGTCCCTGGGCCAGCGGTTGGAGGGCAGCAGTCACCCACGATCTCTGGGGTACAGGGTCCAGCGGTGGCACATGCACATCGCCCGCTGATATGCCCATACCTGGTCCTGGTGAACAGCGCCCCCCTCAAGGGGTGTTGAGCATCAGGACCTTCCACCTGGGGGACAGGATGCCGTTGTGGCACAGTACCCATTTGACGAGCAGACCCACCTGCTGCGGGAATCAGTACAGCAGCAGGGGCGGGTTGCAACATCCGTGGAGGCACTGTGCATGGCTGTGGAGTGGCACAGCAGGGACTGTGCTCTGATCCTTGCAGAGATGGTCCAAATGCGGATGGATGTGACCGCCACCATTGACAGGCAGACCCAGGCATTGGTCGCTGTCGTGGCTGCATTGGGCACATAGTCAGGTGCCCCTGTACTGCGCACCCCACACAGTATGCTCTCCACTCCCCATTCCCGGCATCGGGCGACACCCAGCCTGTTGACGCCGGGTTCTGATGTGGCCATCCCGAGCACCCCTGGTGCAGGTATGTTTGGCATGCTGCAGACCCCTGTGCGGACGAGGTCGCAATCGCGCAGTGGGACCCATGGTGGTCCATCGATGCCACCCCATATGGCCCTTGCTCAGCCTGCCAGTGCTGCTGGGTCACGCCGGGGCCACCCACGCATCTGAGGTGGCTGTGGCACAGTGCAACATGACTGACCTGTCTCCCAGTGCGGGCCCTGTCTGGTGCTGACCTGTGTGCAATGTGTGTCATGGTGGGCAGTGCACTGGTGGGTGCCCTGCCCAACACGCTGACACACGAACCACCTGCACACCCACCCGACTGCTGTCCACAGGTGCGTGTGCATGATGATGCCTGCATTGTACTGTACACCAAGGTGCAAGGGTGCCCAGCATCTGACACACGTACTTGGACAGTACAGGTGGTGGGGGTGGTCTGTGGATCTGTGTGCTTGACATGTCTGTTCCTGCTCTGCTGTGCACCTGCCCATGTACGCTTTGTGCCTGGTGTGTGTGTGTGTGTGTGTGCGTCCATGTGACTGTTCACCCCTCCCTGATGGTGTGTTCCTGTGCCTGGACCCTTACACTCCCCTTGCCATCATGCACCCCTGGTGTGTTACCCTGTGTGCCTGTGGGTTGCGCCTGGACAGTGTTGGTTGCACATGGCCCCTTGACTTACCTGTGTCGTGCAAAATGCTCCTCCGTGATGGTGTCCCGGTGCAGCTGGGCCTCCCGGATCAGTCGGGGGTCCTGCCGTCCAAGGGGGGGCTGCTCATCGCCATCATCACTGGCGTCCCCATCGCTGTCCCCCTCCTCGATCTGTATGGTTATCCCACAGTCTTTGGCCATGTTGTGCAGGATACAACAGGCCAGGAATATCCCACAGGCCTTTGAGGGGCTGTACTATAGGGCACCGCCAGAGGTGTCTAGGCATCGAGGCGTGCCTTAAGCATCCCAAACACCGGCTCGATGATGTTGCGTGTGGCAACATGTGCCTCATTATAAGCGTTGCTGCGATGGGGTCATGCGGGTGTGATAGTGAGCAGCCAGGGACGAGTGGGTATCCGCTGTCACCTGTGTGGAGATAGTGGAGATGAGTATCATGTTCAGGTCCATATTGCCCATATCCCTGTGTGCCACTGCCATGGCACCTGTGGCATTCCCACCCTTGCCCCAAGTTTGCAATTTCCATACGCGCACTCATCCACTAGATGGCCTGTGGGAATGTCCCACTCTCGAATCGATGGCGCAGTGCGGACTGGATACCATGAAGGCACCGTGCTCCACCAGGGTATGTGGCACAGACATTGATTATCGCCCACTGGCATCACACCACCTGGCAGCCGACACTAGAAAAGCCCTTCCTGTTCCTGTATGCGGCCCCATCGGGAGCCGGGTGGCGTCGCGAATAACCACATGGGTACAGTCTGTAGCCCCTATGCCGCCAGGCATACGTGCTACCTGTGGAACTCCTGCATGTGGCTATGCGGCTCTGCCGCGGTGCTGGGAAATGGATGTACTCCGCGGCATGTGGCAGCAGTGCGCTGAGGAATTGGGTGAGGATGCGTGGCGGCCGCCTGTGGTTATGCCTGTGGTGTCCCCCTGTCGGCCTCCTGGAAGGTACCGTGGCGTAGCGCATGCAGGCTGTTACCTTCAATCTCCACTGACAGAGCGTGGCTCCGGCCGTGAGGGTGCCTGCATCACATCACTGCACAGCTCACAGAGCCGCCTCAGTATTGCCCTGTTCAGGCGGTACCGGCCCACAATCTCTACGTCTGAATACAGCTCAAAGCTGATGCGGGAACGGTACTGCCTGTTGGGGGCATACCGCCGACGGGCCCTTCCACGGCCACGTCCCCCTGCAGCATGCCTTCTCACCCCCCTCATTACAGCTTCCATGTGGAAGCTGGCACTGTCCATGTCCCTGGCTTGTGTTCTCCCCGGCTGTCCTTGCTGTGCTACCCCCTCTGTCCTGCCTGCTACCTCCACTGCACGGGTACACCTACTGGCCCTGCAGTCTGTGGTCAACACACCCTTCCTTGTCCCTCTCCTCTCCTGTGCACTCTCTGGCTGCACTCTTTCACTGTCGCATCGGTTCTCCCTGCCTCATGTGTCTTCCCTGATAGCGTTCTTCGCCTCTTCCTTGAGCCTTTTATTTGGCTCATTTCGTAGGGCGCTTCCCAGCTCTTCCGCTGTTGCGCATTGCGAAATCTTTGAATATCGCATCAGCATCTGTTTCTCATGGGTCCACCCTTCGGCGATTCCTTCATTTGCATTGCGCTGTTGCTCAGCCTGTTTTCAGTGGCGCAGCTGCCTCCTGCTGAATATCGCAGAATGGCGCAAATTCGGACTTGCGCATGGTGCAACCCTTTTGAATATCCCACCCAGTATCCCAAAGCACTTTAGAAGCAATGCTAGACTGGTAGTGAAGTGACTGAATGTGAGGTGGCAGCCATATCGCACATCATCACCCACACACAGCCTGGATAATTGCATGAACCGGTTTATGGGAAGGAGAATGTTGGCCAGGACACCGGGAATGTTCCCCGCTCTTTTTCAAAGAGTGCCCTGGGTGCTTTTACTTCCACCAGGACAACACCAGGATGGGAAGAAAGGACCTCGGTTTAACATCTCATCCGAAGGACGGCACACCCCAGCAGTACAGCACCCCCCAATACTGCACTCGGATGGCAGCGATTTTTAGGTGCAAGTCCAATCCTGATGTGGGATGAGAATTCATGACCTTCTGGTCCAGAGGCGGATGTGCTACCAACTGAGCCACGCTGTCAGAGGTATAAAGCTAGGGGTAAAAGGGCTGTTGTAGAGGTATAAATGAGGGGGGTACAGGGGCCTTAATTGAGGTATAAAGGTGGGGGTACAGGGGTGGTTATGGAGGTATAAAGGTGTGGGTTAGGGGGCAATTATAGTGGTATAAAGATGGATGGTACAGGGCCGGTTATAGAGGTATAATGGTCTGGTTACATAAGCGGTTATAGATTTATAAAGGTGGGTTGTACAGGGGCTTAACTGAGGTATAAAGGTGGGGGGTACAGGGGCGGTTGTAGAGGTATAAAGGTGAGGGGTATGTGGCGGTTATAGAGACATAATGGAGGGTGGTACAGGTGCCTTAATTGAGGTATAAAGGTGGGGATACGGGGCGGTTATAGAAGTATATAGGTGGGGGATACAGGAGCGTTAACTGAGGTATAAATTTGGGTTCTACAGGGGCGGATCTAGAGGTATAAAGGAGGGGTGTACTGGGGTGGTTATAGAGGTAGAATTTGGGGGTACAGGGGCAGTTATAGAGGTAAAAAGGGGGTACAGGGGCTTTAATAGAGGTATAAAAGTTTGGGGCAAAGGGGTGGTTATAGAGGTACAAATGGGTTACAGGGGCGGTTATAGAGGTATAAATGTGGGGGAGTTCATGGGCAGATAGACTGGTATAAATGTTGGGGGTACAGGGGTGGTTATAGAGGTATAAAGGTGGGGGGTATGGGGTGGATATACAGGTATAAATGTGGGGTGTACAGGAGCAGTTATAGAGGTATGAAGGTGGAGTACGGGGCGGTTTTAGAGGTATAAATGTTAGAGGTACAGGGGCGGTTATAGAGGTATAAAGGTTAGGGTACAGAGGTCACTACAGAGCTATAAATGTGTGGTGTACAGGGGCATTTATAGCGGTATAAAGGTGGGGCAGTACAGAGGCCTTAATTGAGGTCTAAAGGTATGGGGCACAGGGGCGGCTATAGAGGTATAAATGTTGGGGGTACAAGGGTGGGTATAGAGGTATGAAGGTGGGGTACAGGTGCCTTAATTGAGGTTTAAAGGTGGTGGGAACAGGGGTGGTAATAGAGGTATAAAGGTGGGGGTTACATGGGCAGTCATAGAGGTATAAAGGTGGGTGTACTGGGGTGGTTATAGAGGAAGAATGTTGGGGCACAGGGGTGGTTATGGAGGTAAAAAGGTAGAGGTACAGGGGCTTTTATAGAGGTATAAAGATTTGGGATACAGGGGCAGTTATAGAGGTAAAAATGTGTTACTGGGCCGGTTATAGAGGTATAAGGGTGGGGGAGTTCAGGGGTGGATATAGAGGTATAAATGTGGGGTGAACGGGGCAGTTATAGAGGTATAAAGGTGGGGGTACAGGGGTGGTTATAGAGGTATAAAGATGGGGGTACAGAGGCCTTAACTGAGGTCTAAAGGTATGGGGTACAGGGGTGGCTATAGAGATATAAAGGTTAGGGGTACCAGGGCGGGTATAAAGGTGGGGGTACAGGTGGCTCAATTGAGGTATAAAAGTGGTGGGTACAGGGACAGTTATAAAGATGTTAAGGTGGGGGTACAGGGGTTTTTATAGAGGTATAAATGTTCTCGGGCAGGGGCGGTTATAGAGGTAAAAATGGGTTACGGGGTGGTTATAGAGGTATAAATGTGGGGTGTACAGGGGTGGATATAGAGGCATAAATGTGGGGTGCACAGGGTCAGTTATAGAGTATGAAGGTGGGGCACAGGGGCAGTTTTAGAGGTATAAATGTTAGGGGTACAGTGGCGGTTATAGAGGTATAATGGTGGGGGAATGGGTCACTACAGAGCTATAAATGTGTGGTGTACAAGGGCGGTTATAGAGGTATAAAGGTGGGTACAGGTGCCTTAACTGAGGTTTAAAGGTGGTGGGTACAGGGGCGATAATTGAGGTATAAATGGGGTTACATGGGTGGTCATAGAGGTATAAAGGTGGGGTGTACTGGGGTGGTTATAGAGGTAGAATGTTGGGGGAACAGGGGCAGTTAAAGAGGTAAAAAGGTAGTGGTACAGGGGCTTTAATAGAGGTATAAAAGTTTGGGGCACAGGGGTGGTTATAGAGGTACAAATGGGTTACAGGGGCGGTTATAGAGGTATAAATGTGGGGGAGTTCATGGGCAGATAGACTGGTATAAATGTTGGGTTACAGGGGCGGTTATAGAGGTATAAATGTGGGGGAGTTCATGGGTAGATATAGAGGTATAAATGTGGGGAGTACAGGGGCGGTTATAGAGGTATAAAGGTGGGGGGTACAGTGGTGGTTATAGACGTATAAAGGTGGGGGCACAGGGGCCTTAATTGAGATCTAAAGTATGGGGTACAGGGGCGGCTATAGAGGTATAAAAGTTGGGGGTACTTGGGCGGGTATAGAGGTATATAAGTGGGGGTACAGGTGCTTCAATTGAGGTATAAAGGTGGGGTGTACAGGGGCGGTTATAGAGGTATGAAGGTGGGATACAGGGTGGTTTTAGAGGTATATTGTTAGGGGTACAGGGGAGCTTATAGTGGTATAACGGTGGGTACAGGGGTGGTTATTGAGGTATATAGGTGGGATGTATAGTGGTGGTTATAGAAGTATGAAGGCGGTGGTAGTGGCGTGATTTTAGAAGAAGAATGGTGCTGGTACAGGGGTGGTTCTAGAGGTATAAAATGGGGGTACAGGGGCAGTTATAGACGTATAAATGTTAGGGGTACAGGGGTGGTTATAGAGGTGTAAAAGTGCGGTACAGTGGTGGTTATAGAGGTATAAAGATGGGTGGTACAGGGGCGTGAATAGAGGTATAAAGATGGTTGGTACAGGGGCAGTTATAGAGGTACAAAGCTGTGGGTACAAGGCCTTAATTGAGGTATAAAGGTGGGGAGATGGGGTGGTTATGGGGTATAAAGTTGAAATTTGGGGCAGTTTATAGAGGTAAAGATGGCATGTATAGGGGTGGTTATAAACGTATAAATGTTTGGGTTACAGGGCGGTTATAGTTGTATAAAGGTGGGGGTACATGGGTGGTTATAGAAGAATAGAGGTGGAGTACAGGGGTGGTTATATAGCTATAAATGTGTGGTGCACAGGGGTGTTTATAGAGGTATAAAGGTGAGGGTACAGGGGCAGTTTTAGAGGTATAAATGTTAGGGGTACGGGGTGGTTTTAGAGGTATAAAGGTGGGGGTACAGGGTCGGTTATAGAGGTATAAAGGTGGAGGGTACAGGAGCCTTAATTGAGGTATAAATCTGGGGACTACAGGGGCAGATATAGAGGTATAAAGGTGGTGTGTACTGGGGTGGTTATAGAGGTAGAATGTTGGGGTACAGGGGCGGTTATACAGGTAAAAAGGTAAGGGCACAGGGGCTTTTATAGAGGTATAAAGGTTTGGAGTACAGGGACACTTATAGTGGTAAAAATGTTGGATTATGGGGCGGTTATAGAGGTATAAAGGTGGGGGTACAGTGGTGGATATAGAGGTATAAATGTGGGGTGTACAGGGGTGCTTATAGAAGCATGAAGGTGGGGTACAGGGCAGTTTTAAAGGTATAATTCTTAGGGGTACAGGGGCGCTTATTGAGATATAAAGGTGGGGGTACAGAGGCGGTTATAAAGGTATAAAGGTGGAGGTGCAGGGGTCCCTATAGAGGTATGAATGTGTGGTGTACATGGGCAGTTATAGCGGTATAAAGGTGGGGGGACAGGGGCTTTAATTGAGGTCTAAAGGTATGTGGCACGGGGCGGCTATAGAGGTATAAAGGTTGGGGGTGCAAGGGTGGTTATAAAGATATAAAGGTGGCGTACAGGTGCCTTAATTGAGGTTTAAAGCTGGTGCATACAGGGGCGGTAAAAGAGGTATAAAGGTGGGGGTTACATGGGCGGTTATAGAGGTATAAAGGTGGGTTGTACTGTGGTGGTTATAGAGGTAGAATGTTGGGGGCATAGGGGCGGTTATATGGGTTAAAAGGTAGGGGTACAGCGGCTTTTATAGAGGTATAAAGGTTTGAGGTACAGGGGTGGTTATAGAGGCAAAAATGTTAGTACGGGGCAGTTATAGAGGTATAAAGGTGGGGGAGTTCAGGGGTGGATATAGAGGTATAAATGTGGGGTGTACAGGGGTGGCTATAGAGGTATAAACGTTAGGAGTACAGGGGCAGTTATAGAGGTATAAAGGTGAGGGTATGGGGTTATAGAGGTATAAAAGTGGGGGCACAGTGGTGGATATAGAGGTATAAATGTGGGGTGTACAGGGGCCTTATTTGAGGTCTAAAGGTATGGGGTACAGGGGCGGCTATAGAAGTATAAAGGTTTGGAGTACCAGGGCGGGTATTGAGGTATAAATTTGATGGTTCAGGTGCCTTAATTGAGGTATAAAGGTGGTGGCTATAGGGACGGTTATAGAGTTGTAAAGGTGGTGGTACAGGGGTGGTTATAGAGGTATAAAGGGGGTACTGGGCATTTATAGAGTTATAAAAGTGGGTGGTACAGGTGCTGCTATACAGGTATAAAGGTGAGTGGTATGGGGCAGATAGAGAGGTATAAACGTGGGTGGTACAATGGCGGTTATATAGGTATAATGGTGTGGGGTACAGGGGCCTTTATTGAGGTATAAAGGTGGGGGGAACTGGGGCAGTTATGGAGGTATAAAGGTTGGTGGTACAGAGGCGGTTATAGAGGTACAAAGGTGGGGGGTACAGAGGCCTTAATTGAGGTATAAAGATATGGGGTACAGGTGCGATTAGAGAGTTATAAATGTTGGGGGTACAGGGGAGGTTATAGAGGTATAAAGGTGGTGGATACAGGGGCAGTTATGGAGTTATAAATGTGGTGTGTACAGGGGCAGATATAGGGATATAATGGTGGGGTACAGGGGCGGTTACTAATTTATAAAGGTGGGGGGAACAGGGGCCTTAATTTAGGTATAAATTTGGGTGGTAGGGGAGGTTATAGATGTATAAAGTTGTGGGGTACAGGAGCAGTTATAGAGGTATATAGGTGGGGAATACAGGAGCCTTAATTGTGGCATAAAGGGGGTGGGTACAGGGGTGGTTATAGAGATACAAAGGTCAGATTTATAGTGGTGCTTATTGAGGTATAAAGGTGGGGGGGTACTGTGGTGGTTATAGAGGTAAAACTGTGGGGTACTGGGGTGTTTATAGAGGTATAAAGGAGGGGGTACAGGGGCCTTAATTGAGGTATAAAGGTGAAGGGTACAGGGGCGGTTATAGAGGTATAAAGGTGGTGGGGTACAGGGGCGGTCACAGAGGCATAAATGTTTGGGTATAGGGTTGGTTATAGAGGTATAAAGGTGGATGGTACAGGGACCTTAATTGAGGTATAAATTTGGGGGGTTCAGGGGCAGTTATAGAGGTATAAAGGTGGGGGGTGCACAGGCAGTTATAGAGGTATAAATGTGGGGGGTACAGTGGCCTTAATTGAGGTATAAAGGTGGTGGTTACAGGGGCGGTTATTGAGGTATAAAAGTGGGATGTATAGTGGCGGTTATAGAAGTATGAAGGTGAGGGTAATGGCGCGATTTTAGAAGTAGAATGGTGGGGTTACAGGGGTGGTTCTAGAGGTATAAAGTGGGGGTACAGGGGCAGTTATAGAGGTATAAAAGTGAAGGGTACAGGGGCCTTAATTAAGGTATAAAGGAGATGGGTACACTGGCAGTTACAGAGGTATAAAGGTGGGATGTACTGGGTTGGTTATAGAGGTAGAATGATGGGGGGTTCAGGGGCGGTTATAGAAGTATAAAGGTGGGGGTACAGGGGCAGTTATAGATGTATAAGGGTTAAGGGTACTGAGGTGGTTATAGAGGTATAAAGGTGAGGGGTACAGGGGTCGTTATGGAGCTATAAATTTGGGGTGTACAAGGGTGGTTATAGAAGTATAAAAGTGGGGTACAGGGTCCTTAATTGAGCTAGAAAATTATAGGGTACAGGGAAGGTTATAGAGATATAAAATTTGGGGGTACAGGGGTGGTTACAGAAGTGTAAAGGAGGAGGGTACAGAGGCCTTAATTGAGGTATAAAGGTGGTGGGTACAGGGGTGGTAATAGAGGTGTAAAGGTGGGGGACGACAGGGCAGATATAGGGGTATAAGAGCGGTATGGGGAAGTTATGGAGATATAAAAGTGGGTGGTACAGGGGTGGTTATAAAGGTATAATGGTGGGTGGTACAAGGGCAGTTTTAGAGGGATAAAAGTGGGTGGTACAGGGGTCAATATAGAGCTATATATGTGTGGTGTAGAGGGGTGGTTATAGAGGTTTAAAGGAGGGAGTACAGGGGCCTTAATTGAGGTCTGAAGTTATGAGGTATAGCGGCTGGTATGGAGGTATAAAAGTTGGGGGTACCAGGATGGGTATAGAGGTGTAATGGTGTGGTACAGGTGCCTTAATAGAGGTATAAAGGTGAGGTGTACAGGGGCGGTTATAGAGGTATAAAGCTCCGGGGTACATGGGCTGTTATAGAGATATAAATGTCAGGGTATATGGGCGGTTATTAATTTATAAGAAGAAGAAGAATCAGTATTTATATAGCGCTTTTCATACATCCAAAGCGCTTTACAAGCAATGATAGACTGGTAGTGAAGTGACTGAATGTGTGGTGGCGGCCATATCGCACATCATCACCCACACACAGCCTGGATAATTGCATGAACCGGTTTATGGGAAGGGGAATGTTGGCCAGGACACTGGGAATGTTCCCTACTCTTTGCGAAGAGTGCCCTGGGTTCTTTGACTTCCACCTGGACACCCATAAAGATGGGGGATACAGGGGCCATAATTCAGGTATAAATTTGGGTGGTACAGGGGCGGTTATAGAGGTATAAAGGTGTGGGGTACAGGGGCAGTTATAGAGGTATATAGGTGGGGAGTACAAGGGCCTTAATTGAGGTCTAAAGCAGGTGGGTACAGGGGTGGATATAGAGGTATAAAGGTGGGATGTATAGTGGTGCTTATTGACGTATAAAGGTGGGGGGTACTGTGGCAGTTATAGAGGTAAAAATTTTGGGGTACCGGGGTGTTTATAGAGATATAAAGGAGGGGGTACAGGGGCCTTAACAGGTATAAAGGTGAAGGGTACAGGGGTGGTTATAGAGGTATAAAGGTGGTGGGGTACAGGGACGGTCACAGAGGTATTAAGGTTTGGGTACAGGGTCGGTTATGTAAGTAATAATACCCGACAGGGTGGGCGTTATTGGGAAATAACGGACCGTGAGGCGTAATGAGCCCGGCGCCGGAGGCGAAGCGCCTCAACCTGGAAGGTCCGTTGACCTCAATAACATACATCAGAGAAAATGTCCATAGATAATGGGTTTAAATTATTAATTTTTAAATAATAAAAGTGTATGGAAAAAGACCAAAACATTGGAAAAATAAAGAGAAATGTTGGGTTCTTAAAATAGTCCTTTGTGCCACTAGAGGGTGTTGCTCTTTGTTATAACATTTTTTTTAATTAGTTTGGTGTGCATGTTTTCTTGAAGCGTTAGGCAGTGAAGTTTAGTTTTACATTTTGGCGTCATTTGTTATGTAGTGGGTTGATGTGGTTCGGTTGCCAGAGACTGAAATACAGAAAATTGCTTATACAACAGCGATACATATTGAAACGAAAGTAAGTACCTCGTTTTTTGTGGAGGCTCATCAGCCAAATTCCATTCCTTCCAGATAGCGTGTTACAGGAAAGCAAATGATTTTAGCTTCATCTAAAACTCTCCTCTGTGGAGCAGAGTAGTAGCGAGTATGACTGGATACTTGAGAGGCGGAGGACTGGGCGTGACTTTCTTGTGAATGTATGCAGAGAGAGAGAGAGAGGTCATTGGTGGTATCGGCAGCTGCTACAGTGGGTAATGGAAGTGAGGTTCGGAGGTGTTGTGTGTTTTCTGCGCCGGAGTCAGAAGTGATTTAGTAGCGAGCAAAAGGAGAAAAACAAGATTTTAGCTTTTTTTTTAAAATAGTTGTTACTATTTCTATTCCGTTAGTATGTACTACTATTTTGAGGAGTGACTGTGTGGGGGGGATGGCTCGGTATCTCGCTAAACATTGAGTAAAAAAATGGCGGGTATCAGAGCGTGGGCAGAGGGATATAAGAGGTGCTGGGTACTGCCAGGTGGGGACTTGTTATTTTGCGGTCATTGTGAAGAAATAGCCCGGGTGGAAGGCTGTTTCAGCCAATCAGAATACGAGTTTTACTTTGCCCATTATCTAAAGAGGTATAAAGGTGGGTTGTACAGGGACCTTAATTGAGGTATAAATTTGGAGTACAGGGGTGGTTATAGAGGTATAAAGGTGGGGGGTACAGGGGCAGCTATAGAGGTATAAATGTGGGGGTATAGCGGCCTTTATTGAGGTATAAAAGTGGTGGATACAGAGGCGGTTATTGAGGTATAAAGGTGGGATGCATAGTGCTGGTTATAGAAGTATAAAGGCGGGGGTAGTGGTGCGATTTTAGAGGTAGAATGGTGGGGGGTACAGGGGTGTTTCTAGAGGTATAAAGTGGGGAGTACAGCAGCAGTTATAGAGGTATAAAGGTTAGGGGACGGGGTGGTTATAGAGGTGTACAGGTGGGGTACAGTGGTGGTTATAAAGGTATAAAGGTGGGGGGTACCAGGGAGGATATAGCGGTTTAAATGTAGGGTGTACAGGGGCGGTTATACAGGTAAAAATGTAGGGGGCACAGGGGCCTTAATTCAGGTATAAATTTGGGGCTTACAGGGGCAGATATTGAGGTATAAAGGTGGGGGGTACAGGGGTAGTTATCGAGGTATAAAAGTGAAGGGTACAGAGGCCTTAATTGAGGTATAACATGGTGGGTACAGGGGCGGTTATAGAGGTATATAGGTGGGGTGTACTGGGGTGGTTATAGAGGTAGAGTGTTGGGGGTACAGTGGCCGTTATAGAGTTATAAATGTGGGGGTACAGGGGCAGTTATAGAGGTATAAAAGGTGGCACAGCGGCGGTTATAGAGGTATAAATGTGGGTGTTACATGGATGGTTATAATATATAAAGGTGGAGGGTACTGGAGCGGTCATAGAGGCATAAAAGGGGGGATACAGAGGCCTTAATTGAGGTGTAAATGTGGGGGAACAGTGGCGGTTATAGAGGTATAAAGGTGGGTTGTACAGGAGCAGTTATGGAGGTATAAAAGGAGGGGATGCAGGGCTGCTTAGAGAGGTATAAAGCTGAGGTGTACAGGGGCAGTTATAGAGGTATAAAGCTGAAGGGTGTATAGGCTGTTATAGAGATATAAATGTGGGGGGTATGGGGCAGTTCTAGAGATATAAAGATTGGGTGGTATAGGTGCCTTATTTAAGGTATAAAGGTGGAGGAACAGGGGCAGCTATAGAGGTATAAAGGGGTGCAGGGTAGGTTATAGAAGTATGAAGAAGAGGTACAGGTGCCATAATTGAGAGGTATAAAAGGTGGGAGGCACATTGGTGGTTATAGAGGTGTGAAAGGTGGGGTACTGGGTGAGTTATAGAGGTAGAATGGTGGGGGGTTCAGGGGTGGTTGTAGAGGTATAAAGGTGGGGTATGGGGTGGTTATTGAGGTGTAAAGGTGGGGGTACAGGGGCGGATATAGGGGTATAAGGTGGTATGGGGTGGTTAGAGAGAAATAAAAGTGGGTGGTACAGGGGTGGTTATAAAAGTATAAAGGTGGGTGGTACAGGGCAGTTATAGAGGTGTAAAGGTGGGGGTACAGGGGCCTTAATTGACGTCTAAAGGTATGGGGTACAGGGGCTAGAGAGGTATAAATGTTGGGGGTACCTGGGTGGGTATAGAGGTATAAAGGTGGGGTACAGGTGACTTAATAGGGATATAAAGGTGGGGTGTACAGGGGTGGTTATAGAGGTAGAAAACTGAGGGGTACACGGGCTGTTATAGAGATATAAAATGTGGGAGTACAGAGGCGGTTATAGAGATTTAAAGGTGGGTAGTATAGTGCCATATTTGAGGTATAAAGGTGGCAGGAACATGGGCAGTTATAGAGGTATAAAGGTGGGGGTACAGGGTCAGTTATAGAAGTATAAAGATGGGGGTTACAGGTGCCATAGTTGAGGTATAAAGGTGGAGGGTACATTGGCGGTTATAGAGGTATGAAGGTGGGGGTACTGGGTCGGTTATAGAGGTAGAATGGTGGGGGTTCAGGGGTGGTTATAGAGGTATAAAGGTATGGGGTACAGGGGTGGTTATTGAGCTGTTAGGGTTAAGGGTACTGGGGCAGGTATATAGGTATAAAGGTTGGGGTAGAGGTGTGGTTATAGAGGTATAAAAGTGAGGGGTACAGGGGTCATTGTAGAGGTATAAATGTGGGGAGTAGAGGGGTAGTTATAGAGGTATAAAGGCGGAGGTACAGGGACCTTAATAGAGGTATAAAATTATGGGGTACAGGGGAGGTTATAGTGGTATAAAAATTGGGGGTACAGGGGTGATTATAGAAGTTTAAAGGTGGAGGGTACAGGGGCCTTAATTGAGGTATAAAAGTGGTGGGTACAGGGGCAGTTATAGAGATGTAAAGGTGGGGGCATGCAGGGCGAATATAGAGGTATAAGGGGGTATGGGGCGATTATAGAGATATAAAAGTGGGTGGTACAGGGGTGGTTATAGAGGTATAAAGGTGGGTGGTACAGGGGCGGTTATAGAGGTATAAAGGTGAGTGGTACAGGGGCTGTTATAGAGGTACAAAGGTGGGGGTACGAGGCCTTAATTGAGGTATAAAGGTGGGGGGAATGGGGCGATTATAGAGGTATAAAGTTGGGGTACAGGGACAATTATAGAGGTAAAAAGATGGCATGTATAGGGGTGGTTATAGAGGTATAAATATTTGGGTTACAGGGGTGGTTATAGTGGTATAAATGTGGGGGCACAGAGGTTTAGAAGGTATTAATATTAGGGGTAACATTTGAATTGGTTAGAGGTATAAAGGTGGGGGTACAGGGGTTTTTATTGTGGTATAAAGGTTTTGAGTACTGGGACAGTCATAGTGGAAAAATGTTGGATTACGGGGCGGTTATAGAGGTATAAAGGTGGGGGAGTACAGTGGTGGATGTAGAGGTATAAATGTGGGGTGTACTGGGGTGGTTATAGAGGTATGAAGGTGGGGTACGGGGTGGTTTTAGAGGTATATTGTTAGGGGTACAGGGGCACTTATAGAGGTATAAAGGTGGGGGGTACAGGGTCGGTTATAGAGGTATAAACTTGGAGGGTACAGGAGCCTTAATTGAGGTATAAATTTGGGGTCTACAGGGGCGGATATAGAGGTATAAAGGTGGGGTGTGCTGGGGTGGTTATAGAGGTAGAATGTTGGGGTACAGGGCGGTTATAGAGGTAAAACCGTCTGGGCACAGGGGCTTTTATAGAGGTATAAAGGTTTGGAGTACAGGGACAGTTATAGTGGAAAAATGTTGGATTACGGGGCAGTTATAGAGGTATAAAGGTGGGTGGTACATTGGTGGATGTAGAGGTATAAATGTGGGGTGTACAGGGGGCGGTTATAGAGGTATGAAGATGGGATACAGGGTGGTTTTAGAGGTATATTGTTAGGGGTACAGGGGCGCTTATAGTGGTATAACAGTGGTGGGTACAGGGGCGGTTATTGAGGTATAAAGGTGGGATGTATAGTGGCGGTTGTAGAAGTATGAAGGCGGGGGTAGTGGCGTGATTTTAGAAGAAGAATGGTGGGGGCACAGGGGTGGTTCCTAGAGGTATAAAGTGAAGTGGGCACTTATAGGTATAACTGTTAGAGGGGTGCAGGGGTGGTTATAGAGGTGTAAAGGTGGGGTACAGTGGTGGTTATGGAGGTATAAAGGTGGGTGGTACAGGGGCTGTTATAAAGGTACAAAGGTGTGGGTACAAGGCCTTAATTGAGGTATAAAGGTGGGGGTGTGAGGCGGTTATAGAGGTATAAAGTTGGGGGTACAGGGGCAGTTATAGAGGCAAAAAGATGACATGTATAGTGGTGGTTATAGAGGTATAAATGTTTGGGTTACGGGGCGGTTATAGTGGTATAAAGTTAGGGGTACATGGGAGGTTATAGAAGTATAAAGGCGGGGTGCGGGGTGCTTATATAGCTATAAATGTGTGGTGTACAGGGACGGATATAGAGGTATAAAGGTGGGGGTACAGGGGCGGTTATAGAGGTATAAAGGTGGAGGGTACAGGAGCCTTAATTGAGGTGTAAATTTGGGGTCTACAGGGGCAGATATAGAGGTAAAAGGTGGTGTGTACTGGGGTGGTTATAGAGGTAGAATGTTGGGGTACAGGGGCGGTTATAGAGGTAAAAAGGTAGGGGTACAGGGGCTTTTATAGAGGTATAAAGGTTTGGAGTACAGAGACAGTTATAGTGGTAAAAATGTTGGCTTACGGGGCGGTTATAGAGGTATAAAGGTGGGGGGTACAGTGGTTGATATAGAGGTATAAATGTGGGGTGTACAGGGGCGCTTATAGAGGTATGAAGGTGGTGTACAGGGTGGTTTTAGAGGTATAATTATTAAGGATACAGGAAACTATAGAGGAATAAGGTGGGGGTACAGGGCGGTTATAAAGGTATAAAGGTGGAGGTACAGGGATCCTCGAGGTATAAAAGTGTGGAATGTACATGGACAGTTATGGCGGTATAAAATTGGGGACAGAGCCTTATTGAGTGTAATATGTGGCACAGAGGCTATATAAATTATAAGGGTTGGGGGTACAAGGGTGGTTATAGAGGTATAAAGGTGGGGGTACAGGTGCCTTAATTGAGGTTTAAAGGCAGTGCGTGCAAGAAGTGGTAAAGAGGTATAAAGGTGGTGGTTATATGGCGGTTATAGAGGTATAAAGGTGTGTTGTACTGTGGTGGCACAGGGGTGGTTATAGGGGTTAAAAGGTAGGAGTACAGGGGCTTTTATAGAGGTATAAAGGTTTGGGGTACAGGGATGGTTATAGAGGTAAAAATGTTAGGAGTACAGGGGCAGTTATAGAGGTATAAAGGTGGGGGAGTTCAGGGGTGGATATAGAGGTATAAATGTGGGGTGTACAGGGGCGGTTATAGAGGTATAAAGGTGGGGGCTAGTAAGGATGGTTATAGAGGTATAAACGTTAGGCATACAGGGGCAGTTATAGAGGTATAAAGATGAGGGTATGGGGTTATAGAGGTATAAAAGTGGGGGTACAAGGGTCAGTATAGAGCTATAAATGTGTGATGTACAAGGGCAGTTATGGAGGTATAGAAGTGGGGGTTCAGGGGCCTTAATTGAGGTCTAAAGGTAAGAGGTATAGGGGCGGCTATAGAAGTATAAAGGTTGGGGGTACCAGGGTGGGTATAGAAGTATAAATTGGGGGGTTCAGGTGCCTCAATTGAGGTATAAAGGTGGTGGGTATGGGGCTGTTATAGAGGTGTAAAAGTGGTGGTACAGGGGCGGTTATAGAGGTATAAAGAGGGTACTGAGCATTTATAGAGGTATAAAAGTGGGTGATACAGGGGCTGTTATACAGGTATAAAGGTGGGTAGTACAGGGGTGGATAGAGAGGTATGAAGGTGGGTGGTACATGGGCGGTTATATAGGTATAAAGGTGTTGGGTACAGGGGCCTTAACTGAGGTATAAAGGTGGGGGGAACTGGGGCAGTTATGTAGGTATAAAGGTTGGTGGTACAGAGGCGGTTATAGAGGTACAAAGGTGGGGGGTACAGAGGCCTTAATTGAGGTATAAAGATATGGGGTACAAAGGCGGTTATAGAGTTATAAAGTTTGGGGGTACAGGGTCGGTTATAGAGGTATAAAGGTGGTGGGTAGAGGGGCAGTTATAGAGTTATTAATGTGGTGTATATAGGGGCAGTTATAGAGGTAAAAAGATGGGGGTACAGGTGCGGTTATAGAGGTGTAATTGTGGGGAAACATGGGAGGTTACTAATTTATAAGTGTGGGAGGTACAGGGGCCTTAATTGAGGTATAAATTTGGGTGAGTACGGGGCGATTATAAAGGTAAAAAGGTGTGGGTTAGAGGGGAAGTTATAGGGGTATAAAGGTGGGGAATACAGGGGCCTTAATTGAGGTATAAAGGGGGTGGGTACAGGGGTGGTTTTAGAAGTATAAAGGTTGGATGTATAGTGGTGCTTATTGACGTATAAAGGTGGTGGGGTACTGTGGCAGTTATAGAGGTAAAAATGTGGGGGTACTGGGGTGTCTATAGAGGTATAAAGGAGGGGTACTGGCACCTTAATTGAGGCATAAACGTGAAGGGTACAGTTTCAGTTATAGAGGTATAAAGGTGGTGGGGTACAGGAGCTGTCACAGAGGCATAAATGTTTGGGTACAGAGCTGGTTATAGAGGTATTAAAGTGGGTGGTACAGGGACCTTAATTGAGGTACAAATTTGGGGGCTGCAGGGGTGGTCATAGAGGTATAAAGGTGGGGGGTACAGGGGCAGTTATAGAGGTATAAATGTGGAGATGCGGTGGCCTGAAATTGACGTATAAAGGTGGTGGGTACGGGGCGGTTATTGAGGTATATAGGTGGGATGTATAGTGGCGGTTATAGAAGTTTGAAGATGGTGGTAGTGGCGTGATTTTAGAAGAAGAATGGTGGGGGGTACAGGGTGGTTCTAGAGGTATAAAGTGGGAGTACGGGGGCAGTTATAGAGGTATAAATGTTAGGGGTACAGGGGTGGTTACAGAGGTGTTAAAGTGGGGTACAGTGGTGGTTATTGAGGTATAAAGTTGGGTGGTATGGGGCGGTTATAGAGGTATAAAGGCGGTTGGTACAGGGGCTGCAATAGAGGTACAAAGGTGTGGGTACAAGGCCTTAATTGAGGTATAAAGGTGGAAGGAATGGGGTGGTTATGGGGTATAAAGTTGAAATTTGGGGCAGTTATAGAGGTAAAGATGGCATGTATAGGAATTGGTTATAGAGTATAAATGTTTGGGTTATGGTAGGTTATAGTTGTATAAAGGTGGGGGTACATGGGTGGTTATGGAAGTATAGAGTGTGGGTACAGAGGTGGTTTATAGCTATAAATGTGTGTGCTGCACGGTGTTTATAGAGGTATAAAGGTGAGTGGTGCAGAGGCGGTTTAGAGGTATAAATGTTAGAGAGTGCAGGAGTGGTTATAGAGATATAAAGGTGGAGGTACAGGGTCGGTTATAGAGGTATAAAGGTGGAGGGTTCAGGAGCCTTAATTGAAGTATAAATTTGGGGACTACAGGGGCGGATATAGAGGTATAAAGGTGGTGTTTACTGGGGTAGTTATAGAGGTAGAATGTTGGGGTACAGGGGCGGTTATAGAGGTAAAAAGGTAGGGGTACAGGGGCTTTTATGAGGTATAAAGTTTTGGAGTACAGGGACACTTATAGTGGTAAAAATGTTGGATTATGAGGGAGGTTATGAAAGGTATAAAGGTGAGGACAGTGGTGGATATAGAGGTATAAATGTAGGTGTACAGGGTGCTTATAGAAGCATGAAGGTGGGGTACAGGGCAGTTTTAAAGGTATAATTCTTAGGGTACAGGGGCTTATTGAGATATAAAGGTGGGGGTACAGAGGCGGTTATAAAGGTATAAGGAAATTGGAGGTGCAGGGGTCCCTATAGGTATGAAATGTGTGGTGTACATGGGCAGTTATAGCGGTATAAAGGTGGGGGACAGGGGCTTTAATTGAGGTCTAAAGGTATGTGCACAGGCGGCTATAGAGGTATAAAGGTTGGGGGTGCAAGGGTGGTTATAAAAGATATAAAGTTGGCGTACAGGTGCCTTAATTGAGGTTTAAAGGTAGTGCGTACAGGGGCGGTAAAAGAGGTATAAAGGTGGGGGTTACATGGGCGGTTATAGAGGTATAAAGGTGGGTTGTACTGTGGGGGTTATAGAGATAGAATGTTGGGGCACAGGGGTGGTAATAGGGGTTAAAAGGTAGGTGTACAGGGGCTTTTATAGAGGTATAAAAGTTTGGGGTACAGGGATGGTTATAGAGGTAAAAATGTTAGGAGTACAGGGACAGTTATAGAGGTATAAAGGTGGGGGAGTTCAGGGGTGGATAAAGAGGTATAAATGTGGGGTGTACAGGGGCGGTTCTAGAGGTATAAACGTAAGGAGTACAGGGGTGGTTATAGAGGTATAAAGGTGAGGGTATGGGGTTATAGAGGTATAAAAGTGGGGGTACAGGGGTTGGTATAGCGCTATAAATGTGTGGTGTACAAGGGCAGTTATAGAGGTATAGAGGTGGGGGTACAGGGGCCTTAATTGAGGTCTAAAGGTATGGGGTACAGGGGCGACTATAGAAGTATAAAGTTTGGGGTACCAGAGGTTGGGTATAAATGTTATAAGTTTGATGTAGTTTAGGTGCCTCAATTCAATGTGTAAAGGTGGTGGAGTATAGGGCGGTTATAGAGGTGTAAAGGTGGTGGTACAGGGTGGTTATAGAGGTATAAAGGTGACTGGGCATTTATAGAGTTATAAAAGTGGGTGGTACAGGGCTGCTATACAGGTATAAAGGTGGGTGGTATAGGGAGGATAGAGAGGTATAAGGTGGGTGGTAAATGCGGTTATATAGGTATAAAAGGTGGGGGTACAGGGGCCTTAATTAGGGGTATAAAGGGAGAACTGGGGCAGTTATAGGGTATTAAGGTTGGTGGTACTGGAGGGGTTGTAGAGGGTACAAGGTGGGCGTACAGGGCCATAACTGAGGTATAAAGATATGGGGTGCAGGCGGTTATAGAGAGTTATAAAAGGTTGAAGGTGGGGCGGTTATAGAGGTTTAAAAGGTGGGTTGTACTGTGGGGGTTATAGAGGTAGAATGTTGGAGCACAGGGGCGGTTATAGGGGTTAAAAGGTAGGGGTACATGGGCTTTTATAGAGGATACATAGACAGTGTTGGCAGATAAGGGCCTATGGCCCACCCAGTCTGCCCATTTGAGCTTGAAAGTTCAGTTTGTTTTCCTAGAAGTCTGTTACCCCTTTCCCCTGACCTCCAGAATTCCTTTATGTCTATCCTATGCATTCTTAAATCCCGTGATTGTTTCAGCCCCCACCACTTCCTCTGGTAGGGTGTTCCACTTGTCCACCACCCGTTCTGTGAAGAAATTCTTTCTCATGTTTCCTCTGAATCGTCCTCCCTCAACTTCATCCCATGCCCTCCAGTCCTGGGAACATCTTTTTTCAGCTTAAAATAGTGTTTCTTGCACACTGTTCCTGCCTGTAAGATACTTGTATGTCTCTATCATATCCCCTCTCTCCCTCCTCTCCTCCAGGGAGTACATGTTCAGTTCCTTCAACCTGTCTTCATAGGACTTGTGATGCAATCCATGCACCATCTTTGTTGCCCTCCTCTGAACCTTCTCTACCCTGTCTATGTCCTTATGTAGGTATGGTCTCAAGAACTGTACACTGTACTCCAGGTGGGGCCTCACTAGTGTCTTGTATAGCGGAATTATGACCTCCCTTTTCCTGCTGGTGATGCCCCTGCCTATACATCCCAACATCCTATTTGCTTTACCTGCTGACTGTCACAGTTTCCCTACCTTGAGGTCATCAGAATGATCAACCCCAAGATCCTTTCCTGCTTGGTGCATGCTATGTCCTCATCCCCAACTGATATATTGTGCCAGGGTTTTTGTGCCCCATATGCATTATCTTGCACTTCTTTGCATTGAATTTCAACTGCCAAACCCTGACCATTCTTCAAGTTTCTGCAGGTGCTTACTCATTCTGTCTACACCCTCTGGTGTGTCTACTCTGTTACAGAGCTTTGTGTCATCAGCGAACAGTGAAATTCTGCCTTCTAGGTCCTCGCAATGTCACTGATGAAGATGTTGAATGGGACCGGTCCCAGCACTGATCCTGTGGTACCCACTGGTCCTCTTCCCTCTGTGGAGTGACAGCCATTTACCACCACCCTCTGTGTCCTGCCACCCAGCCAGTTACCTACCCACCACACTACTGTCCTGCCCACACCTATATTCCCCAGTTTGTGTAATAGTCTTCTATGTGGCACAGTGTCAAAGGCCTTGCCGAAGTCAGATAGGCCATGTCCACTGCCTCCCTGATCCACCTCCCTAGTCACCCAGTCAAAAATTCATCGAGGTTGGTCTGACATGACCTCTCCCTGGTGAAACCATGCTGCCTTGGGTCCTGTAGTCCATTGACAACCAGATGTTCCACCAATCTCTCCTTCAGTAGTGCTTCCATGATCTTCCCCACTACCAAGGTGAGGCTGACTGGTCTGTAGTTCCCTGCTTCCTCTTTGTTCCCACTTTTGTATAAGGGGACTACATCTACTGTCCTCCAGTCTTTGGGTACCTCTCCTGTTTCCAGTGATCAGCTAAACAGGATAGCCAGAGGTTCCAGAGCCATTAGCAGAATTGTTTAGTGAGTCTCTGAGCACAGGAGAGGTCCCAGAAGACTGGAGAAGGGCTCATGTGATCCCACTCCACAAGAGTGGTAGCAGGGAGGAGGCGGGGAACTACAGACCAGTCAGTCTTACCTCAGTAGTGGGCAAGATTATGGAGGCACTCCTTAAGGAAAGGATAGTGCAACACCTGGAATCCATAGGGCACAGGATCCAAGACAGCATGGGTTTACAAAGGAAGGTCCTGTCAAACTAATCTCATAGATTTCTTTGACTGGGAAACAGAGTGGTGGACCATGGGGAGCAGTTGATGTCGCTACCTTGACTTCAGCAAAGCTTTGACACTGTTCCACATAGAAGATTGATAAATAAGCTAGGTAGGCTGGGGTGGGTCAGAAGTTGGTCAACTGGGTGGCAAACTGGTTGACTGGCAGAAAACAGAGAGGTGGTAAATGGTATACAGTCAGAAGAGATGCAAGTCACAAGTGGGGTACCTCAGGGATCAGTCCTGGGGCCAGTTCTATTCAACATCTTCATTAGTGACCTTGCAGATGGACTAGAGGGTAAAGGCTTGTCCGTTTGCAGATGACACCAAGATCTGCAACAGAGTAGATGATCCAGATGGGGTGGGCAGAATGAGAAGAGATCTGGATAAACTAGCAGAATGGTCGGAAGAGTGGCAACTGGGATTTAATGCAAAGAAGTGCAAAATCATGCACATAGGGAAGAGAAACCCTGAAGCCACTTATAGGCTGGGAGGTTGCTAGCAGTCACAAAGGAAGAAGAGACTTGGGCATCATCATCACTGATGACCTAAAATCATCCAAGCAGACCTCTAAAGCAGTAGGTAAGGCTAGGGGGGTGTTAGGGTGTATTAGTAGGGGTATCACAAGTCGTAAGAGGAAGGTAATAATCCCTCTGTACAAGACATTGGTTAGGCCCCATCTGGAGTACTGCGTGCAGTATTGGAGGCCACACCTTCTCAAGGACATTAACCAAATTGAGGCAGTCCAGAGAAGGGCAACCATTAGTATTGGAGGCCACACCTTCTCAAGGACATTAACCAAATTGAGGCAGTCCAGAGAAGGGCAACCAAAATGGTGCAGGGACTGCATCATAAGACATATGAGGACAGATTAATGGAGCTCAATATGTATACCCTTGAGCAAAGGAGGGAGAGAGGTGATATGATCGAGACATTTAAACACCTTAAGGGCATAAACAAGGTGAAAGAGTCTAACATGTTTAAATATAAGAAAAATAGCAGGACAAGAGGACACAGCATGAGATTAGAGGGAGGCCGATTAAGGGGGAATGTGAGGAAATTCTTTTTCACAGAAAGGGTGGTAGATGCATGGAATGGCTTACCACAAGAAGTGGTGGCTATGAATACAGTGCAGGGCTTCAAACAGGCATGGGATAGGCATAAGGGAGCAATACAAATGACTATGAATAGATAGGTCGCTGACAGAGCAAAGGCCGATGGCACATTTATAAGGTAGAAAAAGAAATGGGCAGACTGGATGGGCCTTGTGGTCCTTATCTGCTGTCAACTTCTATGTTTCTATGTTTCTATGTTCAGCCACCACCTCTCTTAGTTCTTTAAGGACCCTGGGGTGCACGCCATCTGACCCCATTGCTTTATCAACTCTTATTACTTCCAGTTCTTTCAGGACCCTTTCTCGTGTAAAGGGACTTGTGTCCATTTCTGCACCATTCTCACCCCTTGTACTCCTTCAGACCCATTACCCTCCTCTTCCTCAGTAAAGACTGAGCAGAAATACCTGTTCAATATGTCAGCTTTATTGTTGTCATCTCATGCCCCCATCCTCCCTTCAGTCTCACTCATCCCTCCCTTGTCTTTCTTTTCACTTATGTACCTGTAAAGGTTTTGTCCCCTACCCACTGATTTTGCAATGTGTTCTTCTGTCTGAGCTTTGGCTTCCCTTACTGACCTCCTACTTCTCCTTGCTTCTCCTGGTACTTCTCCTAGCCCCTTCTGCCTGTGTCTTTTGTATTGCCTGAATACAATCTTTTGCTTTCTACTTTCTTTGCTACCTCTTTGGAAAACCATAATGGTCTCCTCTTCCTTTCCTCTTGCTAACCTGCTTAATGCATACTTGTGTTGTTCTTGTAATCCCCATTTTAAATACTGCCCACTGTTCCTCAACCCTGATTCCTGTCCCATTCCTTAATGCCTCTTTTCAAGTATCTCCCCATTTTCCCAAAGTCTGCCCCCAAACTCCAGGATAATGTGTTTTTGTGAGGTTTGGTTCTGCTCTTTCTGTGATTTCAAACCACAATGACTGGTGGTCACTGTTTCCAGGTGCTCCCCACTGTTACTCCCCATCACACTGTCCCTGTTTGTGAGCACAAGGTCCAGTATTGTCTTCTGCCGAGTTGGTTCCATGACCAGTTGCTTGAGGAAGGCACCCTGAAGGGAGTCCAGGATAAATCTGCTCCTAGTTGATGCTGCTGCTGGGATGCTCCAGTCCACATCTGGAATATTGAAGTTTCCAGCCAGTACTACCTCACCCTTGTCTGCCATCCTTTGGATGGCTAGCATCAGCTCCCTATCTGTTTCTTCCTCCTGGGCTGGTGGTCTAAAGGAGGAATAAAGGTTTGGGGTACAGGGGTGGTTATAGAGGTATAAATGTTAGGAGTACAGGGGCAGTTATAGAGGTATAAAGGTAGGGGAGTTCAGGGGTGGATATAGAGGTATAAATGTGGGGTGTACAGGGGCGGTTATAGAGGTATAATCATTAGGAGTACAGGGGCAGTTATAGAGGTATAAAGGTGAGGGTATGGGGTTATAGAGGTATAAAAGTGGGGGTACAGGGGTCGGTATAGCACTATAAATGTGTGGTGTACAAGGACAGTTATAGAGGTATAGAGGTGGGGGTACATGGGCCTTAATTGAGGTCTAAAGGTATGGGGTACAGGGGCAGCTATAGAAGTATAAAGGTTGGGGGTACCAGGGTGGGTATAGAGGTATAAATTTGATGGTTCAGGTGTCTCAATTGAGGTATAAAGGTAGTGGGTATAGGTGCGGTTATAGAGGTGTAAAGGGGGTACTGGGCATTTATAGAGTTATAAAAGTGGGTGGTACAGGGGCTGCTATACAGGTATAAAGGTGGGTGGTATAGGGGTGGATAGAGAGGTATAAAGGTGGGTGATACAACGGCGGTTATATCGGTATAAAGGTGTGGGGTACAGGGCCTTAATTGAGGTATAAAGGTGGGGGGAGCTGGGGCAGTTATGGAGGTATAAAGGTTGGTGGTGCAGGGGCGGTTATAGAGGTAGAAAGGTGGTGCGGTACAGGGGCGGTCACAGAGGCATAAATGCTTGGGTACAGGGTTGGTTATAGAGGTATAAAGGTGGGTGGTACAGGGACATAAATTGAGGTATAAATTTGGGTGGTTCAGCGGCAGTTATAGAGGTATAAAGGTGGGGGTACAGGGGCAGTTATGGAGTTATAAATGTGGGGGGTACAGTGGCCTTAATTGAGGTATAAAGGTGGGGGGTACAGGGGCGGTTATTGAGGAATAAAAGTGGGATGTATAGTGGCAGTTATAGGAGTATGAGGGCGGGGTTGTGGCGAGATTTTAGAAGTAAAATGGTGGGGGGTACAGTGGTGGTTCTAGAGATATAAAGTGGAGGTACAGTGGCAGTTATAGAGGTATAAAAGTTTGGGGTACCATGGTAGTTATAGAGGTGTAAAGTTGGGGTACAGTGGTGGTTATAAAGGTATAAAGGTGGAGGGTACTGGGGAGGATATAGAGGTTTAAATGTGGGATGTACAGGGGCGGTTATAGAGGTACAAATGTGTGGGTACAGGGGCCTTAATTCAGGTATAAATTTGGGGCATACGGGGCAGATATAGAGGTATAAAGGTGGGGGTACAGGGGCAGTTATTGAGGTATAAAAGTGAAGGGTACAGGGGCCTTAATTGAGGTATAAAGGAGGTGGGTACAGGGGCGGTTATAGAGGTATAAAGGTAGGATGTACTGGGTTGGTTATAGAGGTAGAATGATGGGGGGTTCAGGGGCGGTTATAGAAGTATAAAGGGGGTACAGGGGCGGTTATAGATGTATAAGGGTTAAGGGTACTGAGGCGGTTATAGAGATATAAAGGTGAGGGGTACAGGGGTCATTATGGAGGTATAAATTTGGGGTGTACAGGGGTTGTTATAGAAGTATAAAAGTGGGGGTACAGGGGCCTTAATTGAGCTAGAAAATTATAGGGTACAGGGAAGGTTATAGAGATATAAAATTTGGGGGTACAGGTGCGGTTATAGAAGTGTAAAGGTGGAGGGTACAGAGGCCTTAATTGAGGTATAATGGTGGTGGGTACAGGGGAGGTTATAGAGGTGTAAAGGTGGGGGCAGCAGAAGGGGGGCAGCTATGGGGGATTATAAGAGGGGTATGGGGAGGTTATAGAGATATAAAAGTGGGTGGTACAGGGGTGGTTATAAAGGTATAATGGTGGGTGGTACAGGGGCAGTTATAGAGGGATAAAAGTGAGTGGTAGAGGGGTCACTATACAGCTATATATGTGTGGTGTAGAAGGGTGGTTATAGAGGTTTAAAGGAGGGAGTACAGGGGCCTTAATTGAGGTCTAAAGTTATGAGGTATAGCAGCTGCTATAGAGGTATAAAAGTTGGTACCAGGATGGGTATAGAGGTGTAAAGGTGTGGTACAGGTGCCTTAATAGAGGTGTAAAGGTGGGGTGTACAGGGATGGTTATAGAGGTATAAAGCTCAGGGGTACATGGGCTTTTGTAGAGATATAAATGTCAGGGTATATGGGCTGTTATTAATTTATAAAGATGGGGGACAAGAAATACATTCCGGTATAAATTTGGTGGAAATAGGGGTTATAGAGCTATAAAGGTGTGGGGGTACAGGGCAGTTATAGAGGTATATAGTTAGAGTACAGGGGCCTTAATTGAGGTCTAAAGGGTGGGTACAGGGTGGATATAGAGGTATAAAGGTGGGCTGTATAGTGGTGCTTATTGAGGTATAAAAGTTGGGGGTACTAAAGTGTTATAGAGGTAAAAAGTTTTATGGTACTGGGGTGTTTATAGAGGTATAAAGGAGGGGTAAGAAAATTGAGTGTATAAAGGTGGAGGGTACGGGTGGTTATAGAGGTATAAAGGTGGTGGGGTTCAGGGGCGGTCACAGAGGTATAAAGGTTTGGGTACAGGGTTGGTTATAGAGGTATAAAGGTGTGTGGTACAGGGACCTTAATTGAGGTATAAATTTGGAAAGTACAGGGGTGGTTATAGAGGTATAAAGGCGGGGGTACAGGGGCAGCTATAGAGATATAAATGTGGTGGGTACAGTGGCCTTTATTGAGGTATAAAAGTGGTGGATACAGGGGCAGTTATTGAGGTATAAAGGTGGGATGCATAGTGCCGGTTATAGAAGTATAAAGGCGGGGGTAGTGGTGCGATTTTAGAGGTAGTATGGTGGGGGGTATAGGGGCGGTTATAGAGGTATAAAGGTTAGGGGACGGGGTGGTTATAGAGGTGTACAGGTGGGGTACAGTGGTGGTTATAAAGGTATAAAGGTGGGGGGTACCAGGGAGGATATAGCGGTTTAAATGTAGGGTGTACAGGGGCGGTTATACAGGTAAAAATGTAGGGGGCACAGGGGCCTTAATTCAGGTATAAATTTGGGGCTTACAGGGGCAGATATTGAGGTATAAAGGTGGGGGGTACAGGGGTAGTTATCGAGGTATAAAAGTGAAGGGTACAGAGGCCTTAATTGAGGTATAACATGGTGGGTACAGGGGTTATAGAGGTATATAGGTGGGGTGTACTGGGGTGGTTATAGAGGTAGAGTGTTGGGTGTACAGGTGGTTATAGAGTTATAAATATAGAGGGTACAGGGGTGTTATAGAGGTATAAAAGGGTGGCACAGTGGTGGTTATAGAGGTATAAATGTGGGTGGTACATGGGTGGTTATAATATATAAAGGTGGAGGGTGCACTGGAGGCGGGTCATAGAGGCATAAAGGGGGATACAGAGGCCTTAATTGAGGTGTAAATGTGGGGGAACAGTGGCGGTTATAGAGGTATAAAGGTGGGTTGTACAGGAGCAGTTATGGAGGTATAAAAGGAGGGGATGCAGGGCTGCTTAGAGAGGTATAAAGCTGAGGTGTACAGGGGCAGTTATAGAGGTATAAAGCTGAAGGGTGTATAGGCTGTTATAGAGATATAAATGTGGGGGGGTATGGGGCGGTTCTAGAGATATAAAGGTGGGTGGTATAGGTGCCTTATTTGAGGTATAAAGGTGGAGGAACAGGGGCAGCTATAGAGGTATAAAGGGGGTGCAGGGTAGGTTATAGAAGTATGAAGAAGAGGTACAGGTGCCATAATTGAGGTATAAAAGGTGGGAGGCACATTGGTGGTTATAGAGGTGTGAAAGGTGGGGTACTGGGTGAGTTATAGAGGTAGAATGGTGGGGGTTCAGGGGTGGTTGTAGAGGTATAAAGGTGGGGTATGAGTGTGGTTATTGAGGAGGTAAAGGTGGGGTACAGGGGCGGATATAGGGGTATAAAGGTGGTATGGGGTGGTTAGAGAGAAATAAAAAGTGGGTGGTACAGAGTTGGTTATAAAAGTATAAAGGTGGGTGAGTGCAAGGCAGTTATAGAGGTGTAAAGGTGGGGGTACAGGGGCCTTAATTGACATCTAAAGGTATGGGGTACAGGGCCGGCTAGAGAGGTATAAATGTAGGGGGTACCTGGGTGGGTATAGAGGTATAAAGGTGGGGTACAGGTGCCTTAATAGGGATATAAAGGTGGGGTGTACAGGGGTGGTTATTGAGGTAGAAAACTGAGGGGTACATGGGCTGTTATAGAGATATAAATGTGGGGGGTACAGGGGCGGTTATAGAGATATAAAGGTGGGTGGTATAGTGCCTTATTTGAGGTATAAAGGTGGGAGGAACATGGGCAGTTATAGCGGTATAAAGGTGAGGTACAGGGTCAGTTATAGAAGTATAAAGATGGGAGTTACAGGTGCCATAGTTGAGGTATAAAGGTGGAGGGTACATTGGCGGTTATAGAGGTATGACAGTGGGGGTACTGTGTTGGTTATAGAGGTAGAATGGTGGGGGTTCAGATGCGGTTATAGAGGTATAAAAGTGAGGGGAACAGGGGTCATTATAGAGGTATAAATGTGGGGAGTACAGGGGTGGTTATAGAGGTATAAAGGGTGTGGGTACAGGGGCTTTAATAGAGGTATAAAATTATGGGGTACAGGGGAGGTTATAGAGGTATAAAATTGGGGGTACAGGGGTGGTTATAGAAGTTTAAAGGTGGAGGGTACAGGGGCCTTAATTGAGGTATAAAGGTGGTGGGTGCAGGGGCAGTTATAGAGGTGTAAAGATGGGGGTATACGGGGTGAATATAGAGGTATAAGGGGGTATGGGGCGGTTATAGAAATATAAAAGTGGGTGGTACAGAGGTGGTTATAGAGACATAAAGTGGGTGGTACAGGGGTGGTTATAGAGGTATAAAGGTGGGTGGTACAGGGGCTGTTATAGAGGTACAAAGGTGGGGGTATGAGGCCTTAACTGAGGTATAAACGTGGGGGGAATGGGGCGGTTATAGAGGTATAAAGTTGAGGTACAGGGACAATTATCGAGGTAAAAAGATGGCATGTATAGGGGTGGTTATAGAGGTATAAATGTTTGGGTTACAGGGACAATTATCGAGGTAAAAAGATGGCATGTATAGGGGTGGTTATAGAGGTATAAATGTTTGGGTTACAGGGGCGGTTATAGTGGTATAAAGGTGGAGGTACAGGGTCGGTTTTAGAGGTATAAATGTTAGGGGTACAGGAGCTTTTATAGAGGTATAAAGGTTTGGGGTACAGAGGTGGTTATAGAGGTAAAAATGTTAGGAGTACAGGGGTAGTTATAGAGGTATAAAGGTTGGAGGAGTTCAGGGTGATATAGAGGTATAAATGGGGGTCTACAGGGCGTAGTTATGAGGCACAAAGGTGGGGCTACCAAGCAGTTATAGAGGTATAAACGTTAAGAGTACGGGTGTTTATAGAGGTATAAAGGTGGAGGTATGGGGGTTAGAGGTATAAAAGTGGGGTAAGAAAATGCCTTATAGAGCTAGAAATGTGGTGTAAGGGCAAGAAAGAGGTATAAAGGTGGGGGGTACAGGGCCCAATTGAGGTCTAACGCACAGGGCAGCTATAGAAGTATAAAGGTTGGGGGTACCAGGGTGGGTATAGAGGTATAAATTTGTGGGTTCAGGTGCTCAATTGAGGTATAAAGGTATAAAGGTGGTGGGTACAGTGGCAGTTATAGAGGTGTAAAGGTGGGGGTACAGGGGCGGTTATAGAGGTATAAAGGGGGTATTGGGCAGTTATAGAGGTATAAAAGGTGATACAGGGGCTGTTATAACGTATAAAAGGGTGATATGGGGTGGATAGAGAGGTATAAAGGTGGTGGCAAGGCTACAGTATAGGCATAAAGGTGTGGGTACAGGGTCTTAATTGAGGTATAAAGGTGGGGGGAACTGGGGCACCTACGGAGGTATAAAGGTTGATGTTAGAGGGGTGGTTATAGAAGTACAAAGGTCGGGGGTTCAGAGGCCTTAATTGAGGTATAAAGATATGGGGTACAGGGGCGGTTGCTGGAGGTAAAAAAAGGTTGGGGGTATGGGTGATATAGTATAAAGGTGGTGGGGTGCAGGGCAGTTATAGAGTTTTAAATGGTGTGTACAGGGCAGTTATAGAGAGTATAAAGATGGGAGTGCGGGGCGGTTATAGTGGTATAATGGTGGGAGTTCATGGTCGGTTATTAATTTATAAAAGTGGGGGTTACAGGAGCCTTAATTGAGGTATACATTTGAGTGGTACAGGGGCGGTTATAGAGGTATAAAAGTGTGATGTATAGTGGCGCTTAATGAGGTATAAAGGTGGTGGGTACTGTGGCTGTTATAGAGGTAAAAATGTGGGGGTACTGTTGGTTTATAGAGGTATAAAGGAGGGGGTAGAGGGGCCTTAATTGAGCTATAAAGGTGAAGGGTACATGGGGTGGTTATAGAAGTATAAAAGTGGTGGGGTACAGTGGCGGTCACAGTGGCATAAAGGTTTGATTATAGGGTTTGTTATAGAGGTATAAAGGTGGGTGGTACAGGGACCTTAATTGAGGTATAAATTTTGGGGTACAGGGGTGGTTATAGAGGTATAAAAGTGGGGGCTACAGGGGCAGTTATAGAGGTATAAATGTGGGTGGTACAGTGGCCTTAACTGAGGTATAAAGGTGGTGGGTACAGGGGCGGTTATTGAGGTATAAAGGTGGATGTATAGTGGCAGTTATAGTAGTATAAAGGTGGGGTAGTGGTGTGGTTTTAGAGGTAGAATGGTGGGGGGGTACAGGGATGGTTCTAGAGGTATAAAGTGGGGGTACAGGGGCAGTTATACAGGTATAAAAGTTGGGGTACAGGGGTGGTTATAGAGGTGTAAAGGTGGAGTACAGTGGTGGTTATAAAGGTATAAATGTAGGGGGTACAGGGGAGGATATAGAAGTTTAAATGTGGGGTACAGGGGCAGTTATAGAGGTATAAAAGTGAAGGGTACAGGGGCCTTAATTGAGGTGTAAAGCAGGTGGGTACAGGGTGGTTATAGAGGTATAAAGATGTATACTGGGGTCGTTATAGAGGTAGAATGTTGGGGATACAGTGGTGGTTATAGAGTTATGAAGATGGGGGTACAGGGCCGGTTATAGAGGAATAAAAGTGGGTGGTACGGGGCGGTTATAGAGTCATAAATGTGGGTGGTACGGTGCGGTTATAGGGTATAAAGGTGGAGGGTACGGGGGTGATCATAGTGGTATAAAAGTGGGGTATACAGGGGCCTTAATTGAGGTGGTGTAGTGGGGGAACAGGGGCTGTTATAGACGTATAAAGGTGGGTTGTACAGGCACGGTTATGGGGGGTATAAAGATAGAGTGTACAGGATCCTATTTTGAGGTAAAGGTAAGGACAGGAGCTGTTATAGAAGCATAAAGATGGGGTAGGGGTGCTTATAGAGGTATAAATGGGAAATAGGGCAATATTGAGATATAAAGGTGGGTGGTACAGTGTTTTATTTGGGGTATAAAGGTGGGGAATAGGCAGTTACAGAGGTATAAAGGTGGGGAACAGGGTTGGGTTTAGAGGGATAAATGTTAGGGGTATTGGGGCAGTTATAGAGGTATAAAGGTGGGGGTACAGGGGTTGTTATAGAGGTATAAAGGTGGAGATCATAGGTGCCATAATTGAGGTAGCAAAGGTGGGGGGGTATGTCATGTTATAGAGGTATGAAGGTGAGGGGTACTGGCCTGCTATAGAGGTAGAATGGTGGGGTCTGGGTGGATAGAGGTATAAAGGTGGGGTACAGGGCGGTTATAGAGGTGATAGGTGTAAAGGGTTGTATGTACATAGAGGGTATAAGGGGGTAATGAGGCTGTTATAGAGATAGGTAAAAGTAGGTGGCAATAGGGGCATATAAAGGTATGTGCTGCAGGTACAGGGCAGTTACAGAGGTATAAAGGTGGGGTACAGGGGCCTTAATTGAGGTCTAAAAGTATGGGGTACAGGGACAGCTATAGAAGTATAAATGTTGGGAGTACCAGGGCAGGTATAGAGGTATAAAGGTGGGGTACAGTTGTCTTAACAGAGGTATAAAGGTTGGGTGTACAGGGGCGGTTATAGAGGCAGAAAGCTGAGGGGTACATGGGCTGTTATAGAGATATAAATGTGGGGGGTATGGGGCAGTTATAGAGATATAAAGGTGAGTGGTATAGTGCCTTATTTATGGTATAAAGGTGGGGGGAACAGGGCAGTTATAGAGGGATAAAGGTGGGGGTACAGGGTTATTATGAAGTATAAAGGTGGGGTACCGGTGTTGAGGTATAGAGGTGCATGGTACATTGCGATCATAGGGAAAGGAAGGTGGAGATACTGGCTCTAAGTTATAGAGGTATAAGGGTTAGGGGTACTGTGGCAGGTATATAGGTATAAAGGTGGGGTGCAGATGCGGTTATAGAGGTATAAAGGTGAGGGGAACAGAGGTCATTATAGAGGTATAAATGTGGGGAGTACAGGGGTGGTTATAGAGGTATAAAGGTGAGGGTACAGGGATGATTATAGAGGTATAAACGTGGGGGAGACAGGGGTGGTTATGGAGGTATAAAGGAATGGGATACAGGGGCTTTAATTGAGGTATAAAGGTGTGGGCTACAGGGCCGGTTATAGAGGTATAAAGGTGGAGGGTACATGTGCGGTTATAGAGGTATAAAGGTAGGGCTTCAGGTACGTTTATAGAAGCATTGAGGTGAGAGTTACAGGTACCTTAGTTGAGGAATAAATATGCGGGGCTACAAGGGCAGTTATAGAGGTATAAATGTGGCAGGTATGGGGTGGTCATAGAGGTTTAAAGGTGGGGGATATTGGCAGTTATAGATTTATAAATGTGAGGGGTACAGGGACCTTAATTGTGGTATAAAGGAGGGGATTGCAGTGGCGGTTATAGAGGTATAAAGGTTGGGGATACAGGGGTGGTTATATAGGTCTTAAGGTGGGAGTACAGGGTAATAGAGGTATAAAGGTGGGGATACAAAGGTGGTTACAGAGGTATAAAGGTGGGGGGTACAGGTGCCTTAATTGAGGTATAAAGATGTGGGTACAGGAGCGGTTATAGAAGTATAAAGGTGATTGGTATGGGGCAGTTATAGAAGTATAAAGGTGGGGGATACAAGGTCGGTTATAGAGGTATAAACGTGGCAGGTACAGGGGTCTTAATTGAGGAGTAGAGATGGGGGCACATGGGTAGTTATAGAGGTGGAAGGTGGGGGAAAAAGGGGCACTCATAGAGGTGTAAAGGTGGGATACATGCGATTATAGAGTTAGAAAAGTTGGGGTGTAAATTAGGCGGCTATAGAGGTATATAAATGTTTGGGTTACAGGGCGTGTTATAGTGGTATAAAGATGGGGTATGTGGGCAAAGTTATAGAAGTGATAAAGGTGGGGGTACAGGGGTGGTTATATAGCAATAAATGTGTGGTGCACAGGGGCGGTTATAGAGGTATAAGGGTTAGGGGTACTGGGGCAGGTATATAGGTAATAAGGTGGGGTACAGGTGCAGTTATAGAGGTATAAAGGTGAGGGGAACAGAGGTCATTATAGAGGTATAAATGTGGGGAGTAAAGGGGTGGTTATAGAGGTATAAAGATGTTGGGTACAGGGGCAGTTATAGAGTTATAAATGTGGTGTGTACAGGGGCAGTTATAGAGGTAAAAAGATGGGGATACAGGGACCATTATAGAGGTATAATGGTGGAGGTACCTGGGTGGTTATTAATTTATAAAGGTGAGGGGTATGGGGCCTTAATTGAGGTATATATTTGGGTGGTACAGGGGCAGTTATAGAGGTATATAGGTGGGGAGTACAGGGGCCTTAATTGAGGTATAATGGGGATGGGTATGGGGTGGTTAAAGAGGTATAAAGGTGGGATGTATAGTGGCGCTTACTGAGGTATAAAGGTGGGGGGGTACTGTGGTGGTTATAGAGGTAAAAATGTGGGGGTACTATGGTGTTTATAGAGGTATAAAGGTAGTGGGGAAGGGCGGCCACAGAGGTTTGAAGGTTTGGGTACATGCTTGGTTCTAGAGGTATAAAGGTGGGTGGTACAGGGGCCTTAATTGAGGTGTAAATGTGAGGGGTACAGAGGCTGTTCTTGAGGTATAAAGTGGGGGGGACAGGGGCAGTTATAGAGGTATGTGTTAGGGGTACAGGGTGGTTGGTAGACGTAAAGGTGGGGAGTACAGGGCAGTTATAGAGGTATAAATGTGCGGGGGGTACAGTGGCCTTAATTGAGGTATAAAGGTGGTGGGTACAGGGGCGGTTGTTGAGGTATAAAGGTGGGATATTTAGCGGCAGTTATAGAAGTATAAAGGTGGGGCAGTGGCGTAGTTTTAGAAGTAGAATGGTGGGGGAAACAGGGGCGGTTCTATAGATAAAAGTGGGGTTCAGGGGCAGTTATAGAGGTATAAAGGTGGGGTACAGTTATGGTTATAAAAGTATAAAGGTGGCAGTACAGGGGAGGATATAGAGGTATAAAGTGGGGGGTTCAGGGGTAGTTATAGAGGTATAGAATTGGGGTACAGGGGCAGTGATAGAGGTATACGGATTAGGGTTACTGAGGCGGTTATAGAGAGGTATAAAGGTGGGGTACAGGCAGTTATAGAGGTATAAAGGTGAGGTACAGGGGTCATAGAGGTATAAATGTGGGGTGGACGGGTGTATATAGAGGTATAAAGGTGGGGCACGGGGGCCTTACTGAGGTATAAAGGTGATGGGCAGGGGCGGTTATAGAGATGCAAAGTTAGGGGGTACAGGGGCGGTTACAGAGGTATAAATGGGGGTGGGGTGGTTATAGAGGTATAAAGGTGAGGGGTACAGGGGCTTTATGTGAAGTATAAAGGTGGTGGGTACAAGGGTGGTTATAGAGACATAAAGGTGGGGCTTATAGAGGCAGTTATAGAGGTATAAAGGTGGGTGGTACAGGGGCAGTTATAGAGGTAGAAAGTTGGGTGGTATTGGGGCTGTTATAGAGGTATAAAGTGCGGGGTACAGGGGCGGTTATAGAGGTATAAAGGTAGGGTGTACAGAGTCCTTAATTGAGGTATAAATTTGGGGGGTACAGGGGCAGCTATTGAGATGTAAAAGTGGGATGTATAGTGGTGGCTACAGAAGCTAAGAAAGTTGAAGGTACTGGCGTGGCTTTAGAGGTAGAATAGGTGGAGGGTACAGGCCATAGAGGCTTGAAGTAGAAGTACAGGGGCAGTTATAGGAGGTATAATGGTTAGGTACAGGGCGGTTATAGAGGTATAAAGTGGGGACAGGGACGGCTTTAGAGGTATAATGGTGGGGGTACAGTTGCCTTAATTGAGGTATAAATATGGGGATACAGGATCGGTTATAGAAGTATAAAGGTGGGAGTTACAGGGTCAGTTATAGAGGAATAAAGGTAGGGGTACAGGGGCCCTAATTGAGGTATAAATTTGGGGGCTACAGGGACAGATATAGAGGTAAAAAGGTGGGGGTACAGAGGCAATTATCGAGGTTTAAAAGTGAGGGGTACAGTGGTCCTAATAGAGGTATAAAGGTGGTGGGTACTGGGTCGGCCATAGATGTATAAAGGTGGGGGTTACATTGGCGGTCATAGAGGTATCAAGGTGGGGTGTACTGGGGTGGCTATAGTGGTAGAATGTTGGGGTACATTGGTGGCTGCAGATGTATAAAGTTAGGGGTACATGGGCTTTTATAGAGGTATTAAGGTTTGGGATACAGTGGTAGTTATAGAGACAAAAATGTTGGGGTAAAGGGGCAGCTATACAGGTATAAAGGAGGGGGTACAGGGGTGGATATATAGGCATAAATGTGGAGTGTACAAGGGCGGCTATAGAGGTATCAAGGTGGGGGTGTGCAGGGGCGGTTATAGAGGTATAAATGTTTGGGTTACAGAGGCGGCTATAGAGGTATAAAGTTAGGGGTACAGGGGCTTTTGCAGCGGTATTAAGGTTTGGGGTACAGTGGCAGTTATAGAGGCAAAAATGTTGAGGTACATGGGCAACTATACAGGTATAAAGGAGGGGGTATGGGGTGGATATAGAGGCAAAAATGTTGGGGTACCGGGTGGCTATACAGGTATAAAGGAGGGAGATACAGGGGCGGTTATAGAGGTATAAAGGTGGGGTACAGGGGTGATTATAGAGCTATAAATCTGTGGTGTACAGAGGCGATTATAGAGGTATAAAAGTGTGGGGTACAGGGGCCTTAATTAAGGTCTAAAGGTATGGGGTACAGAGGCGGCTATAGAGGTATAAAGGTTTGGGATACAAGGGTGGGTATAGAGGTATAAAGGTGTGGGTACAGGTGCCTTAATTGGGGTATAAAGGTGGTGGGTACAGGGGCGGTTATAGAGGTATAAAGGTGGGGGGTCCAGGGGCAGTTACAGGGGTATAAGGGGGTACTGGGTAGTTATAGAGGTATAAAAGTGGGTGGTACAGGTGTGGTTATAGAGGTAGAAACGTGGGTGGTATGGGGCGGTTATAGAGGTATAAAGGTGGGTGGTACAAGGGCTGTTATATAGGTATAAAGTTCAGGGGTACAGGGGCCTTAATTGAGGTATAAAGGTGGGGGGAACAGGGGCAGTTATAGAGGTATAAAGGTGGTGGTACATGAGTGGTTATAGAGGTACAAAGGTGGGGGGTACAGAGGCCTTAATTGAGGTATAAAGATATGGGGTGCAGGGACGGTTATAGAGGTGTAAAGGTTGGGGTTATTTGATCAGTTATAGAGGTATAAAGGTGGGGGTATAGGAGCCTTAATTGAGGTATAAAGGTGGTAGGTATGGGGCAGTTATAGAGGTATAAAGATGGGATATAGGGGTGGTTATAGAGGTATAATGGTGGGGGGTACATAGGCGGTTATTTATTTATAAAGGTGAGGGTACAAGGGCAGTTGTAGAGGTATAAAGTTTGGGGGTACAGGGGCCTTAATTGAGGTATATAGGTGGTGGGTACAGGGGTGGTTATAGAGGTATAAAGGTGGGATGTACAGTGGTGGTTATAGAGGTATAAAGGTGGGTGTTACTGGGGCAGTTATAGAGGTATAAAGGTGGGGATACCGGGGTGGTTATAGAGGTATAAAAATGAGGGCACAGGGATCTTAATTGAGGTATAAAGGTGGAGGGTACAGGGGTGGTTATAGAGGTATAAAGGTGGGGGATACAGGGGTGTTTGTAGAGGTATAAAGGTGGGGTACAGGGGCGGTTATAGAAGCATAAAGGTGGGGGACAGGGTTGGTTATAAAGGCATAAAGGTGGGGGTATAGGGGTCTTAATTGAGATATAAATTTGGGGTAGAGTGGTGGTTATAGTGGTATAAAGGTGGGGGGTTTGGGGCAGTTATAAAGGCATAATGGGGAGGTAGTGGCCCATTTTAGGAGGTAGAATGATGGGGTACAGGGACTGATTTATAGAGTGTAAAGTTTAGTACAGGGGTGGTTTTGGAGGTATAAAGGTTGGGGTACAGGGGCAGCTACAGAGGTATAAAGGTGGGGTACGGTGGTGGTTATAGAGGTATAAAGATGGGGAAGACAGGGGTGGTTATAGAAGTATAATGGTGGGGGTACTGAGTTGGTTATAGAGATATAAAAGTGGGGGGGTACAGGAGCCTTAATTGAGATACAAATTTTGGGGTAGAGGGGCGGTTATAGAGGTATAAAGGTGGGGGGTACAGGGGCAGTTATAGAGGTATAATGGTGGGGGTACCGTTGCCTTAATTGAGGTATAAAGGTGGTGGGTACAGGGGCGATTATTGAAGTATAAAGGTGGGATGCATAGTGGCGGTTATAGAGGTATCAAGGTGGAGGGTAGTGGCACCGTTTTAGTGGTAGAATGATGGGGGTACAGGGACGGTTATTGAGGTATAATGGTGGGGGTTACAGGGGAGGATATAGAGGTTTAAATGTGGGGTGTACAGGGGTGTTTATAGAGGTATCAATGTTGGGGGTACAGGGACCCTAATTCATGTATAAATTTTGGTGCTACAGGGGTGGATATAGAGGTATAAAGGTTGTGGGGGTACAGGTGCAGTTATCAAGGTATAAAAGTGAAGGGTATAGGGGCCTTAATTGAGATATAAAGGTGGTTGGTACAGGGGCGGTTATAGAAGTATAAAGGTGGGGTGTACTGGGGTGGTTATAGAGGTAGAATGTTGGGGTACAGTGGCGGTTATATAGGTATAAATGTGGGGGTACAGGGTTTTTTATAGAGGTATGAAGGTTTAGGGTACGAGGGCGGTTATAGAGGTAAAAATGTTGTGATACAGGGGCAGTTATGTGCTATTAATACCCGACAGGGTATGGTATTGGACACCGACCACCCAGGGGTGCTGATGAGTCTCGATGTCGCAGGCGGAGGGTCTTATAGCTCCTGGGCGGTCCAGTATTGCCCATACCGCCCACCCTGGAGGGTATTATTGCGCTTAGAAAATGGGTTCTGTAAAAAAAATTTGTTTACTAAAAATAAGTTGACAGAAAATTTGTTTAAAATAACATTTATAATAAAATAGTCCCTCCACCTGTATTACAATGATTTTTTTGAGCTATGGATTTTTGTCCTACAAGACCCCAAGGACAGAAGCTGGTTGTTATGGTTACCCTCTCCCAGATAAACAGGCTTAGTTTAAAAAAGTTTTCTGTACTTTCCCCACCCCCAGCACACTAAGAGCTACATGCTGTTATCAGTTTTTATTTGTATTTGGCCCATCACCCTCTCCCCACCTTATGTTCTTCTGTGCATGCTTACAAGCAAGGAAATGATGCAAGGACAGAAAAGAAGGTACATTTCCTTTTTTTTTATAAAAGAGGTGAAGCCACTATGTTTTCTACTTTTCTTTTTTTTGCGAGCAGAGAAAGCAGCAAGTGAAAGGCGGGAATAACGAGAGATAGGGGCTATGAGAAAGGTCTGAGAATATGCAGTCATTTTGCAGCACAAAAAAAAGATTGGTAATGTTTTTTTAGATGCAATGGGGAGAAGAGTGCCTTCAGTAATTAAAGTCAGGATTGTGTTGGGCTCCGGCAGTGCGAGTGCTTGCAGTCAAGAAGTTAATGGCACACATTTAAAAAGGAACTGTAACTTCTACTGGCTGCAGTGCGATGTCTGGAGATGCCGCTGTAGATCAGTCAGCAACATCGCTGATCTTACCGTTGGTAGACAACAGAACCTACTGTTGAAAAACAAACACTGTCAGCAGCATGATTGCACTCCGTTGTCACTCCCGCTGCTTCAGCCGCACCCACTCTGCTCCGGTGTACCATCTCTGCCTCCAGATTAAACCTTTCCCATCTCCCTACTGTCTCATCATGAATACAGGTAATTAAAAACCTGACATAATCCACCATTCCCCTCCAATACCAGATACAGGAGGACCACAAAGAGAGTGAACGATCCTGGAGCTGACGGTGAGTGTGTCCAACATCCCACGGTAGTGTGGGAAATCACAGAGGAGAAGACTGAGAGGGCAGGTGTCCCTAGGACTCTGTAGTGAGGTACAGTATTTAAAAAAAAAAAAAAACGACATTGATTTTTTTTCACTAATTCAGCAAAGCGGGGGTGCAGTCAAGGTGAGCGACGTGTCTTGGTCTCGGACAAACGACTGGAATGATAAGTTTTTTTAAGTTAAATATGGTATGAGGGACAGCAGAAGTAAAGGTGTCTTATGAGGTTTTCTTCTACAGTTATGAGCGTGTTGGGTACAGAGCTGGGGTGCTGACATGACTCTCGCTTAGTGAGACAAAAAAATGGTGGACATTTGAAAACAAATGAGGGGATTTAGCAAATTAGAGACCAGGCTGGGTAGCAAGATTCTGGTGATGGGGATGGCTGGGTTGGTACTTTCAATAGCTGGGCATCTATTGTTTGATAGATCACCAGCCAGAGAAGTCCCTCAACCACTCAGAAGCCTGAAATACGTTTACCCATTTTCTAAAGAGGCATAAAGGTGGTGGGGGTACAGGGGCGGATATAGAGGTATAAATGTGGGGGTGTACAGGGGCGGTTATAGAGGTATAAAGGGTGGGTACAGGGGCAGTTATAGAGGTATAAATGTGGGGTGTACAGGAGCGGTTATAGAGGTATAAAGGGTGGGTACAGAGGCGGTTATAGAGGTATAAAGGTGGGTGGTATAGAGGCAGTTATAGAAGTATAAAGGTGGGTGGTACAGGGGCGGTTATATAGTTATAAGGTGGGTGGTACAGGGGCCTTAATTCAGGTATAAAGGTGGTGGGTACAGGGGCGGTTATATAGTTATAAAGGTGGGTGGTACAGGGGCCTTAATTCAGGTATAAAGGTGGTGGGTACAGGGGCGGTTATAGAAGTATAAAGGTGGGGGGTACAGGGCCGGTTAT
This sequence comes from Neoceratodus forsteri, assembly GCA_016271365.2. Taxonomy (NCBI): domain Eukaryota; kingdom Metazoa; phylum Chordata; order Ceratodontiformes; family Ceratodontidae; genus Neoceratodus; species Neoceratodus forsteri. Next base: position 62,377 of record JADMNL010000022.1, on the reverse strand, counting down.
AGAGGTATAAAGGGGGGAATGGGGCAGTTATAGAGGTATAAATGTGGGTGGTACAAGGGCGGTTATAGAGGTATAAAGGTAGGTGGTATAGAGGTGGTTATAGAAGTATAAAGGTGGGTGGTACAGGGGCCTTAATTCAGGTGTAAAGGTATGGGGTACAGGGGTGGTTATTGAGGTATAAAGGTGGGGTGTACAGGGGTTGTTACAGAGGTATAAAAATGGGGGTACAGGGGCAGTTATAGAGGTATAATGGTGGGGGTACATGGGCGGTTATTGATTTACAAAGGTGGGGGGTACAGGGGCCTTAATTGAGGTATAAAGGTGGTGTGTACAGGGTTGGTTATAGAGGTATAAAGGTGGGGGGTACTGTGGTGGTTATAGCAATATAAAGATGTGGGTACAGGGCGGTTATTGAGGTATAAAGGTGGGGGTACTTGGGCGGTTATAGATTTATAAAGGTGGGGTACAGAGGACTTAATTGAGGTACAAATGTGGGGGTACAGGAGCAATGATAGAGGTATAAAAATGCTGGGTACAGGGGCAGTTATAGAGGTATAAATGTGGGGGGTACAGGGGCCTTAATTGAGGTATAAAGGTGGGGGGGTACAGGGGCCTTAATTGAGGTATAAAGGTGATGTGTACAGTAGCAGTTATAGAGGTATAAAGGTGGGATGTACAGTGACGGTTATAGAGTAACAAAGGCAGGAGTGCTGGGGTAGTTATAGAGGTATAAAGGTGGGAGTACAGTGACCTTAATTAAGGTATAAAGGTGGGGGGTACAGGGGTGGTTAAAGAGGTATAAAGGTAGGGGTACAGGGGCCTTAACTGAGGTATAAACATGGGATGCAAGGGCGGATATAGAATGTATAAAGGTGGGGGTACAGGGGCGGTTATAGAGGTATAAAGGTAGGGGCTACAGTGGCAGTTATAGAGGCATAAAGGTGGGGATACAGGGTCCGTTATAGAGGTATAAATGTGGGTGTTGTGTCGGTTCTACAGATGGACACAGGAGTCAACAGATAAGGTGTAACCCATGTTGGCTTGTGGGATGTTTATTAATCTTCATAAACGTTTCTTCTGCAATATCAAAGAAGAACATAGACATCAAAAAGAATTTAACAAAAAAAACAACTTTGTTAATACAAAGTGAAACAAGTATAATCCTTACAGCAGGAACCTTCTTTCTCCACTGGTCAGAAGATACTGACTCTATCTAACAGGTACCTCTTTGGGTAGGACTTACAGTATGTACCCACCTTCCTGAATCAGGTGACACAGCATTATCAAAATAAAAATATCTTTTAATAGATTCCAAAACAATTTTATACATATTCCTTAGTGTATTACTTGATACAAACAACCTGTTGTAAGGTTTATCTCTTAAAAGTATTGTTTGGTAAAAGTTTACCATTCCATAGAATGTTCTCCAGACAATGATTGACAGGTTCCTGTTATAAATGTGAGCCACTAGGGGCCGCTGATCCCCTAAAGGAACAGTCAGAATGCAGCAGGCTTTCTCCATTAACAGACCTCCTACTTCTACACAAGGGCTCTGCTCCAACTACACAGAACCATAAAAGGTATTTCTACTGAAAAGACTGTGGCCCAGATATTCTGAAGTGTTGCGCCATGCGCAACCCACTGATGCGCCCTGCTGCGCTATTCAAAAGGGAAAAGTGCGTGGCACAAATCCCAATGTGCCAGAGCGCATCAGTAGTGTATGCAGGCGCAGGTAAGGAGGTGTGCCCATGCATGCCCTGCACAGCCCGATATTCAGCCCGGGATGTGCAGAGCCATGCATGCGCAGCCCCGACCTGAGCCAGCACAAAGTTGATCCAAAAAAAAAAGGAACAACTGATGGCCACCCACAGGTGAGCTGCCACATTGCAGGGCGCAACACCGCAGCTGCCACCTGTGGGTGGCCACCCGAGTTCCGGCCCCCCCATGCCCGATCACAGGCATTTGTAAAATAAATATATGTCCTATATCCCTGGTGCTCCAGTGAACCTCTGCCTGCCTGATCGCAGGCATTTGTCAAGAGAAAGATATTCCGTCCAATATCCCTGATGGTCCAGTGGACCGCTATCTACCCAATCATTCACATTCACATCATTCACATATCTGGAATGTGTAGTATGGTACGGGATGCATGCCCATTGGCTCACGCTATGAACCAATGGGCGACAGCCCTACTGACGGTGTCAGTCGGATTGGCGGAGGGCGGCAGGCGAGTGGGGTGCTGCGGCCCGCCAGCTGACCGGGGGGGAGCAGGGTGGTGGGGCTCAGTTGGCAGGTGGGGAGGCGGGTACCATAGACCACCAGGGATATTGGACTTTTTTTTTTTTTTTACAAATGCCCGCAATCAGGCAGATAGTGGTCCACTGGACCACCAGGGATATAGAACATATATTTATTTTACAAATGCCCGCGGTCGGGCAGATAGCGGTCCTCTGGACCACCAGGGATATAGGACATATATTTATTTTACAAATGCCCGTGATCAGGCAGCTAACAGTCCACTGGACCACCAGGGATATTGGACTTTCTTATTTATTAATACAGATGCCCGAGATCAGGCAGAGAGTGGTCCACTGGACCACCAGGGATATTGGATGGAATATCTTTCTTTTGACAAATGCCCACGATCGGGCAGGCAGCGGTCCACTGGACCACCAGGGATATTGGACGGAATTATTCTTTTTTTAACAAATGCCCACAATCGGGTTGTGGAGCACATTGCCAGCTGCAGGGGGCATCGGTCCCCGACGGCTGCTGCCTGGCAGGGCGCCAGGTGCAAGTCGTCGGGGATTGGCGCACCTGCATGCAAATGGGGCCATAATGACATGCAAATGGCCCCATTTGCACCTTGCATATATTATGGCCCTATTTGCATGTCAAGTTTTGAATATCGCGGTTGCAGTGCTTAGCACAATGGAACTTACGCTAGCACATCTCCATGCTCCACTCTGGCCACTTGCGCTGGCACAGTGCCACTGCGCCATGCACACTGGGGGTGGCCAGGGTGCGATATTCAAAGCTGCTGAGCCATGGCACAGCTCCTTTGAATATCGCCCCGTCCACACCCCTGCGCGGCCAAGTTGAGCTGCGCCCCAGCCTGCGCCACAGCTTGGCACAGTTTGAATATCTGGGCCAGCTTGTTTTCCCTTCTTCCACCTTGGCAGCATAAGTTAGCTTTTAAATGGTTACAGCAACTCATTGTTTAGGCTATACAATAAATATGAATATATATACTTTAACTAGGTGGACAAAACCCAGTTATTTTAGCAGGTTAGATACAGAAAGAACAAGTCTCAGTGCACCGGAACTAAAACAACAATTTGTACTGCAAGGTTAAGCTGTAGGCTGCAATTTCCCCAGCAAGACAGAGGTCTGCTTTGAATAGCTGCTCCCACCAAACTAGGCTGTTCTGCACTGCGAGTTTTAGGAGCAAACATTCCTAATTGAACCTACATACGGCTCCAATCTTTATTTTGGCAAAATTAGTATGCGATACAGCAGGGAGAGTGCTTACATCTGGAAGCCCTGTACAGAAAACTCTCTCTCTTGCTTCCAGGACTCCCAAATGATCATTTATAACATACAGTCTCTTATCTATTTTCCAGACTGAAAATGAATATTATTCTGTCCTTCTCTTTAGACAGAAACAGTAAATGATGCTGGAAACAAACAAATATTCTATGGGGGAAAAGGAGTCTGTATTTACCCATTACTTCAGGCAGTTAATCTGCTATGTCCATATCATGATATAAAAGAGTACCCAAGGAAAAAGAGAAATAAAGCGTGCAGAGGGTAACAGAGATGGGGGGCTGTGTAAGGAGGTGGCCTGCCTCCATACAGAAAACACAGGGATAGCCTTAGAAGAGGGGAGGAAAGTGGTTGCAACCAGAGAAAGAAATAAAGGATGGGTACTTTTATTTAGTGGCAAGGACTAGCCCTGTCATATTTACTCCCCCCCCCGAAAGAAGGGAAGGTGTTTCAACAGTTTCCCCCCTCCAGCTACCCCAGATGGGGTAGAACTCCCACCCACCCACTCTCAGGAGTTCCATCCCAGGGTCCCACAACAAAACACACTGACATAAACATGTCAGTAACGAACATACCCTGGGATATTTAACATCATTTGGGACAACACAGAGAGTATAACCATCCGTTAAAGGACAAAACGTCCTGCTTACTTGATCATATATCTAAAGTCCAACCCCCTTACCATATGAGGATTGCAGGAGCTCCGGCCCACCCACTCCATGAAGCGCCACCTGAGGGTCACAAAATCATTAGCACGAAAGTGCCAACACAAACAAAAAATTCCTTCATTACTACATTACCCTAGGATCTTTATTAAGCACTGTTTCCTACTGTGTACTTTCAATTCAGTTTCAATGTTCAACTATTAAACCATCAGTAATTGTTTCTTAACATTACCAGCTGAATTCTCGATTCCCGACCCATATTGAGAAAGGAAATCAGCGTTAGCATGTTCACTTCCCTTTTTATGTGACACTGTAAACCAGTATGGGTGCAAGGCCAAATACCATCTCATTATGGGGGGGGGGTTCTCCCGCATCTGATGCAACCAACAAAGGGGGTTGTGGTCTGTGACAACTGTAAGTTCTGCCCCCCAAAGGTAATACTTAAAGGCTTCAATTGCCCATTTAAGTGCCAGAGATTCTTCCTCGATGGTTGCATACCTACGCTACTTTTCATGTAGTTTCCTGCTCATACAGATAATGGGATGCTCTTCATTATCTATAACTTGCATCAGGACCACCCCCAACCCAACCCCTGATGCATCAGTCTGTACAATGAATTTAGTGAAGTATGGGCTTCTCAGCACTGGATATGCACATAGGGAGGCCTTTATTTGTCTGAAAGCTGCACCACATTCCTCAGTCCACTCTATTAGCATATCTCTTTTTAGTTAGTTCTGTCAAAGGGCCTGCTGCTGCTGGGAATTTGGGGATAAAGCGTCTATAGTACCCCGCTAACCCCAAAAAAGCACGGATCTGTTTCTTGGTCCGTGGTATATCACAGGTAGAGACTGCTTCTACCTTGCTTATTTCCGGGCATATAACCCCATTCCCTATAATAAAGCCAAGGTATTTAGTCTCAGTTTGCCCCATACAACATTTCGTGGGGTTGATAGTAACTCTTGCTTTCTGGATCACCCACAGAATTTTCTCTAGATGATGTAAATGGGTCTCCCAATCAGAGCTAAACACCACCACCACAACATCCAAATATGCAGCACAGAAATCTGCATATGGTTGAAGCATTTGGTCTATGAACTGCTGGAAGGTAGCCGGCGCTCCATGGAGGCCAAAGGGCATTGTAATTAATTCAAACAACCTTACCGGGGTACTGAATGCTTTTTCTCTCTAGACTGAGAAGTAAGAGGTATCTGCCAGTATCTCTTTGTGAGATGAAGTGTAGAGATGTACTTAGCATTCTGCAACTGGTCAATAATGTCATCTATCCTAGGCATAGGATATCTGTCCAGAAGGGAGACGGCATTTACCCTCTGAAAGTCTAGGCACAGGTGGATACTGCCTTCCTGTTTATTAACAATTATTAAAGGTAATGACCAGGTGCTACAGGAAGGCTGAATGATTCCCAACCATTCCATAGATCTTACTTCCTTTACAACCGCATCCCTTACATGTATGGGTAGACGATAGGGTTTTTGATGTATAGGTGCACTCTGTGTCATTCTGATGTCATGCTCTATGCCAACAGCTCAACTAGGTACATTGGTAAAGGTATCAGAAAAGGTAGTTAGCAACTGCTTCAGTGTGTTGGTGGGGCATTAAGGCAGGGTTAATTTTGATGTACTGTATCTGACCAGGGCATTCTAATCTCCTGTAGGCTACCTCTAGTTCAGATTCTTGAAGTTCTTTCTGGAAGTAACAGCTCGGCCAAGGGGATTCTGGTCTCTCATGCTTAATTTCAGCAGATTGGCATAGTATATCTGCTTACTGCACCTCCTATTAGGCAGATGGACCTCATACGTGACCGGTCCTACCTGTCTAATAATTTTGTAAGGGCCTTGACATTTCATCAAGAGCTCATTCTCACTGGCCAGTAGAAGGAGTCTTGTCACATTACACCTGTGCTCCACTCTCTGCACTGGCTGCCTGTAAAGAGGCAGATCACCTTCAAGGTTGGTTTGCTGAACTACAAGGCTCTGCACACACTGGGGCACAGATACCTGCAAGACCTTCTACAGCTTTACTGCCCACTCTGTCCCCTCCGTACAGCTGATGCAGGCCTCTTGGTGATTCCAAGGGTGTGCCTACAATCTGCTGGTGCCCGAGCATTGTTGTTCCTGGCACTGATCCTATGGAATTCACTGCCTCTTACTATCAGAGAGGCTCTATCAGTAAATGCCTTCAAAAGGGAGCTGAAGACATTTCTTTTCAGGGACGCTGTTCCCTCTTTTTAATTAACCTGAACTGTTTTTATGGTTGGATAGTGACTGTAATTTAAATTTATTTTAATTAACTTGCTCATGTGTACAGTGCCTTGAGTCGAAATTGAAAAGGTGCATTTTATAAGTAAATCAACTAAACATGTTAGTACATCGTTGACAGTAAATACTGTGAACTTTAGAATACAGTATTTGATTTTACTTGCCATTATTCAGACAGGGATCATGCAGCATGATGGTAATACCGCTTCTGTTATTGCATCATATCAGTGCCATGTAGTGTAGATCTGTTGCCACAAGAGGGAAGCCTTGAGATAGCAGCTTAAGCAACTAGCTCCAGCCTGCCATCTGGTGGCAACAATCACATGCTACATTCCTTTGTTTTTTTTTAATAAGAAGAGGGATGTAATGTGCCTTTGTTGCCACAGGAGGGAAGCCTTGAGATAGCAGCTTAAGCAACTAGCTCCAGCCTGCCATCTGGTGGTAACAGTCACATGCTACATTCCTTGTTTTTTGGTTTTTTTTTTAATAAGAAGAGGGATGTAATGTGCCTTTGTTGCCACAGGAGGCAAGCCTTGAGATAGCAGCTTAAGCAACTAGCTCCAGCCTGCCATCTTGTGGCAGCAATGATATGCTACATCCCTTTTCTTTTTTCTCCCAAATTTTATTTCAAATATTTTATTAAAATGCAGCTTTTATAGAAAACAGTACACATGAACAATGATATAAAGTTGTATACTATATAATACAAATGATATTCATTATATAACTTATCCTGAAAAAACATTTTATTGTAAGGTAAGCCAGAGGAATAGCAAAGTAGTAACTCTGAGGGATGATAAATCATTTCACTTACAGAGGAATTAATAAATCTAAAGAACCTTAATTTAGTCCATCTTAGAATAATTACTTCAGTATATAACTGATATTTGCAGTTAGTGCTTGCATAGAGGATAGCGACACGATGCAGGGGTAGACAAGGTCTCCCCATTGTGTGTAATTAGTAGCTTTGCATGCCATTGTTGAATATAATGAACAGTGCATAGTGCAGAAATACAGTAGCGATGCCCTATCCATGGATCCCAATGCGCTAAGTTTGAAGTCTGAATGTTATGTCTTCATGGAGTGTGCTGAACAGTGCTGTGATGTCAGGTCACTGTGTATGTGCAAGAGATAGTCCTCTACATGTGTGGCTACAACTGTGCACATAGCCCATACAGGCATATGTAGCATCCATGTGCAGAGGACTATCTCTTGCACATACACAGTGACATCAGTATATTATTAGGAAATACAGTTGCACAGTGGAAATTTTAATGTAGATACCGATGCACAGCACTGTACTGGCTAGCAGCATACCCAGTTTCCATGACCTCAACGGATGTGTGCTAAAATGGAGGTTCTGTGTGGTTACTCTGACACAGATCGTGCTGTCCTTGAAGTGAGGGGAATGGTTCTGCTCCCTACATCTTCATGATGCATTCTTCCATATTCCAGTCTGTCTGCCCCAATGCCATTACCTCATGTTCTCGGCAGAAGGGGTACTGTACCAGCTGAGTCCTGTCTTTCAACCTGATGCACATGCCAAGGGTTTTCACCTTGTGCTTGGCAGTGGTGGCAGCCTTCCTCCTGTGCAGGGGAGTCAGTGTTTTCCTATACCTAGATGACTGGCTCCTAGCAGGCATCTCCAGGGAGGAAGAGGAGAGGTCCAGGGATCTGCCCCTCAGATCTTTCAAGGCATGGGCTTCTGATAAGGCCATCCAAGTTTAACTGGAAGCACTTTGGGCCTGTGTCAGCCATCCTGTGAACAGGGCATCAGATCTTACATCCTTCACCTGATCGTTTCAGGTTGGAAAATTGCATATGGCTTGGGAGTTCTCTTGCTGTTGGGATACATGGCATCTTCAACCAGCGTAGTCTGTTGGGCATGCTGGGAATGCACCCTCTCCAGTAGCAGCTATGCCACCAGTGGTCTCAATGCCTCAGTCACTTAAACCAGTCAGTCTGGGTAACTCAGCTAATGTCTGACATCATCGAATGATGGTTGTGTCCCCATAATCTGAATGAAGCAGTTCCCTTTGTCTGCCTGGAACCATCTGTCACTCTGACAATGGATGCATCTCTAGCCGGGTTTGGAGATCTACTGGAAGACCACAGGGCACATTGTTCCTGGTCTTTCTGGGAGACTGGATGCTACATTAACCTGCTGGAGCTCTGTGTAAGTGTGTCTGGCTCTGATGGAATTTGCTTAGTTGATTCAAGGTCAGGTTGTTAATGTCCAGGCAGACAACATACTAACATATTAACAAGCCAGCAGAATAAGCCTAATGGTCTTTCCTGTCTGCTTGTTTGGTCAGCCCCCACCCTGGGAGCTGACCTTGTTGTCCTCCCACCCTCTCGGGCTTCTCTCTTTCCAGCCAAGGGTATTCTCCCAGCAATGGACTTTGTTTCCACAACCCTTCCCCTGTACCTGTCCCACGCCCTCCTGAACCCCTCCATAGTCTTTGCCTCCACCAGCCCTCTAGGCAGCACATTCCATGGTTCTACCACCCTCTCAGTGAAGTAGCACCTCCTCCTTTCTCCCGAGTCTCCCTCCCTCCAGCTTCCACCCATGTCCTCTAGTTGCCCCCTTCCTTCAGAGCACCTGACTGAGCCTCCCATGTACTCCCTGTGTCCTCTTCTGTTCCAATGTGTATATTTAGCTCTTTGAGCCTCCCCATAGTTCTTGCCCCAGCCCCAGATCATTTTTGTTGCCCTCCTCTGGACCCTCTCCAGGAGTTCAGTGTCCCTTTTTAAGTGTGGCCTCTGAAACTGCACACAGTACTCTTATAACTTTCTCTTATCTCATGAGAAGGATGGCCCACCCCAACAGTACAGCATCCCTCTAGTACTGCATTCTGGTGCCAGTCTTCATGGTATGAGCAAACATCCTGGTGTGGGAATAGAACCCACTACCTTTTGGCCCAAAGATGTGCTACTAATGAGCTGACACCCAAGGAAACAGAGACACACCCTGAAACTCAAGGGTGGTAAATTTAGGGGTAACCTGAAGACAGTGTAGGCCTTAAAAGGTAAGCATGGACACATTTCTGCATACCAAGAGAAGCAACAGGTATTCTGGGTAGTAGAATGTGCAGGAAATCCCTATATATTGGTATACACAAATGAGGTGATTTGATACCCTTTATTGGTCCAATACAGATTACTGAAATACCTTAAGCTTTTGATCATCTTCTTCAGAAGAAATCAATCTGCATATCTAGAGCCAGGTGCACAAACTAGGTGATTTGATACCTTTTATTGAACCAGCTGAGATATATTGGTATGTATTTCGCACAGCAAACTTATTGCATTCCTGCTTATAAAGGGGGTGTAGACATGATGGACCTAGGATCCCCTCATACCTTTAATAAATGGATACATAGATTAATGAGGGCTGAACAAAGACTGAGTCCCTCGGCTCTGCCCTGATGCTCTATGTTAACTTACTCCACCCCTTCAGAGTCCACGCTGCCACCTTCCTCTCTTTTGTTCTCAATAATCCCCTTGAAGCTTTTTTCTTGTGTTTTGAATCCTGATATAGTCCCAGCATGGTCACATTACTGGGTATTCTGTTCCGTCTTTCCACCACCCACTATGTGAAAAGTACCTTCAGGGTTAAACATAGAAATATTGAATTTGACAGCAGATAAGGACTGCTTGGCCCACCCAGTCTGCCCATTTTCTTACCTAATAGATAAGCTGCAGATCCTAGTTAACCAACAGCCTACTTCCTCCTAACCACATCCCATTTGTTTAACTTTTTAATTTCTTCCCTCCCAACTTTAGATTGTGCTGTTGGTGGTTGTACTGTTGCTCAGCTTGAACGACTCTGTGGATTCCACCCTATGATATCCTTGTATGTATTTCAATGTTTCTATTGTGCCCCACTTTCCCCTCCTGTCCTCAATGAAGTACATACTAAGGCTGTCCTGTCTCTCTTCTCAAGGACTTACACTGCTGTCCCTGGATCATTTTTCTTAGCCCTCCACTGAACAGTCAAGAAGCTCTCTTTGTCCTTTTTAGATGTGAGATCCAAAACTGTACACAATACACCAGATGACATGTACAGTGGTGGCTTTGCCTCCCTCCTGCAACTCGTGAAAGCTCTCCTGACATGCACCCCAATATCATGCTCCCTTCCTGTATGCAGCACTACACTGGTGTGAGGTCTTCAAATGAAGAGCAACGTTAGCATGCATCAAAAGGGAAAAAGTAACAACCTGCCTAGAAATTACCCCCTTTTAACATGCCAGTAGTTCTACAGTGATGCCCCTGCTCTATAACTATGTCTGAAGAATGGAAACATGAACCTTAAATATAGTGTCCGGAAATGTTTAGCTACTGTACTGTGGAAATGCTTGCTTTAAATTTATTTTTAACCAAGTTCTGTTTTATGTGCTACCAGAAAAGGTAACATGGGGCACACTCCTTTCCTCTGTATCAGGAGGCACTCTGCACTAGGTTTCTGACACACGGCTTGCAGGCTGATCTCCTGGGGATCAGTGTTGTGGGAGAACACAGCCATCTGGCTAAAAATCTCAACAAGTAACACACTCGCCTCTGAGGCCAGGAGATCGGAAGGTTGTCGGTTCTAGCCCCACACCAGGCACTTGAGTTAATATCCCAGTACTGACACTGCAGTGCAGCATGAGGGGGGTGCTGCACTCCTGAGGTGCCGTCTTTCAGATGAGATGTTAAACTGATATCCCATCTGCCTGGATTGGTGGTATTTCAGGTGGATGTTAAAGATCCCATGGCACTTATCGAAAAGAGTAGGGGAAGTTTTTATTAAAACAAAAACACACTTTTTTTCCAAAACAAAAACAAATCACACATTCATTATGATATCCATATTATCTACCCAATTCCAGTAACATTTTTCCACAGCTCTCTTGCTTTCTCTTCTCCCCATAATTTACATTGATCTTGAAAAATTTTATCTACTTCATCTTGAAACTTAAAAAAACATCCTGTACAGTCAAATCCTTATTCTGCAAAAATCTTGAGCATCTGTTTTGCCATATAGACCATTTCAAAATTGCCAGAATAACATAGAATGTCTTTTTATTAACTTTTTCCCATTCTTTTGTTAACTGACCATAGATCAAAATCTAGTATGTCATATTTTTAAAAGCTTGCATCCCCCAATAACTGGCTGCCATACCCCAAAAAGGTTTAACAAAATCACAATCAAAAAATAAATGCTTCGAAAAGTGTAGGGAAATTTCCCCGGTGCCATGGCCAGATTTCCCCTCATTCCCTAAAATACCACCAACAGCTTAATCGGGTTCAAAGTCAGTTGACATTCATCTGTATCCCTCTCCACCCAGTCATGCCTGAAAATGGGCAGAATTTGTCTAGTGCACTTACCCGGTCAACAAAACTAAATAAATAAATAAATCTGGTTATCGATCTCTACTGGTTCTGAGAGGTACTGCAAGAGTGGACCCTGCACCTGGGCATGTTAGAAAGCTGATCTCCCAGTGGGACACCCCTCTTGTTTACCTGTTATCCTCGTGGAAGAACAGTAAACTGAAGCTGTTCTGTGCCCACCCCCTCAGACTGGGATGCTGGACCCTGGGCTTCTGTGTGACTTTCCTCCTTTCCCTTTGGTTCACACTGAGACCCTGGTGTGCAGTCTGGGTGCAGGTCTCATGGCGATTCATGTTGCAGGAGGATTTTTTTTTCAAACAAAATCTTTTATTCTGCAGTAAAAGTGTTACAGTCATAAATCATTGAAAACTTAAGAATCTTGGAAATCGTATTACAAGTGACTATATAGTAAATATCTTTGTATATAAAATCATCATGACTATAAATCATTAATTAGCATCCTGCTCCCTCGCATATGCAGTACATCTGTCTAAAATTCAACTATGTCCCACTTACACTACTATTACAACTATGCCTGGGTTCATATTCTCCTTTAGCATTAACAGATACTGCCATTTGTAGCCTTCAGGTTTCTGATAGCCAACTAAAGTAGGATGTTGTAGGAGTGAACAGTCATCTGGTGGATGCTCTCAGCTGGGTGGGAGTGATGTTGCACGAGTGGTCCATGCGTCAGGAGGTGCTCTCTCAGTGGGGCACCACTGTGGTGCATCTGTTAGCATCCTGGAAGAACAGAAAAGTGAGGTAGTTTTGTGCCTGTCCCCACAGTTTGGGACACTGTTGGGGGATGCCTTTGCTAGGCCCTGGACCCCAGGCCTCATGTATACCTTCCTTCCCCTTTCCTCTTGATCTGCAAGGGGTGATAATGGCCCAGAAGGACAAGACAGGGATGATCCTGATAGCTCCAGACAATCCCAGGCTGTTTTGATATCCAGATGTCCTCAGCCTCAGCAGCAGGCCTCCATGGTGGTAACCTCTTTGTCCAGACCTGCTGACCAGACACCAGGAGAAGGTCCTGCACCTGGACCTTCGATCCCTGCACCTCACAGTCTAGTTTCTGAGTGGCTAGAGTTCCGGGCCTTGGGTCTTTTGGAAGATGTGCTTCATGTTGTGGAGTCCTCCCAAAAAGAATCAACTTGCAGGTGCTATGCATTAAAATGGAAGAGGGTCTCCATTTGATAGCCAGGGCAGGGAACTTGATTCCCCCACCTTCCCTGTTGGGAGCATCTTTGGTCCCTCTCTCTGGGTGCGATTACCCTCAATGTGCATCTGGAAGCTATCTTGGCATATCAGCTGTCGGCAGTTATGCTGATGGTGACCCAGGACAAGGTGGTCAGGCACTTCTTCAGAGACCTAGACCACTGTCCCCTTCTGTGTGTAAACCCCCACCACCATGGGACCTACTGCTGCTGCTGGCTATGCTCATGGGCTAGTCATTTGAGCTTATGCATAGGTGTGAGATGTTACACCTGTGGTCATAACTCGCCTTGGTGCCGCAGCCAGCAGTCACACCTTCCCTATAATTTTGAATAATATCGAAAGGTTGATAAAACTCATATCACCAGTAAGCATGATGGTATTCAAAGCTTTACTCCAACGCAAACTCTCTGAATCATGTGAATGCCAAACCTACGTGCATCTCCATCCTGAACCCTGGAAGTACTGCACAGAGGTGGCTTCTCACCACATATCTTCTACCTACCCCTCCATCCCCTCCTAGTGCCTATCCTGAGCTTTCCTTCGCTTACCCTCCCCCTGACCCTAGCGTACTCCTGCCAGCCCCACATACCCCTTATCCTGTCTACCTAGGCCCCATCCCCAGCACTCCGTCTTCTCGATAGCACTCCCCCACCTCCTTTCCTTCCTATTTACCTTTGCTTCTTAAGCACTAAATGTGCTTTTCCACTACCTACAACCTTGTTAGCTCCTTGTATCACCTATCATTGCCCGCTGCCATGCTCATTGTAATGTCAATGTCAGTGAAAAGTATTCTTATCTATTGTTACTCTGTTTGTTCTTCCCAGTGATCACCGTACTTGTATATCTCTTGCTGTTTCTAAATGTGATTAAATCTGCTGTTTCTATGTACTTGTATTATCTTGCTGACCACCCCAGGTCCGCCTTGTGAATCAACCTGATGCATGGTGATGCTAGGAAAGGAGGGCAGGATGGGAGGAGGGGGAAAGGGTGGAAGGTGGTTACCCTTAATGCTAGGAGCCTTGGGAGGAAAACTGCAGAGTTGCAGGTTCTCATGGCAGAGGGAGAGGTGGACATTGCAGCCATCACGGAAACATGGGCCACCCAATATAATGACTGGGACCTGTCTGTACCAGGGTACAGGTTATTTCGTAGGGACAGGGTGACTGGGAAAGGAGGGGGGGTGGCACTATATGTGAAGGAAGGACTGAAGTGTGTAAGGGAGGAAGGGGAGGAGGGTAGTACAGAGTCACTTTGGGTGCAAATCCAGGATTCCAAGAATAGGAGTCTTAGAATGGGAGTGGTATACAGGCCACCATCTCAGATGGAGGAGTTAGACAGGGAACTAGCGGGACAGATCAGGAGGACCTGCGAGAAGGGTAGTGTGGTGATTGTGGGGCTTCAACATGCCAGGAGTGGACTGGAGCACCCCAACAACCAGGAACAGAAGGGAGCAGGTACTGCTGGATGCCTTCCAGACAGCTTCCTGCTGCAAATGGTCAGTGAACCAACCAGGTTAGGGAATACCCTTGACCTTGTGCTGGCAAATGGGGACTTTGTGAGAGAACTTACAGTGGAGGAACTGCTGTCAGGGAGTGACCACCACTCAGTATGGCTCACATTGGATATGGGCAAGGAAGGAGGGAATCTGGCACAAGAGTGCTGGACTTCAGGAGGGCTGACTTTGGGAGGATGGGGGAAGTGGTAAAAGGGTACCTGGCCAGAATTCAATCTAGTATGGATACTAACCAGAGGTGGGAGCTCATAAAGTTGGAGATAGTGGAGGCAACCAAAATCTGCTGCAAAGCCCAGAGCAAGAAGGCTAGGGCTAAGAAACCGAGCTGGTTGAGCAAGGAGGTCATGGAAAAGGTAAGGAGGAAAAGAGCTGCCTTTAGGAAATACAAGAAAACAGGGAGGGGGGAGGACAGAGAGGAGTACTTGACAGAATCGAAGGAGGTGACAAGGGCAGTAAGGGGAGCCAAAGCATCTACGGAACTCAGGCTGGCACAAGGCATTAAGAAGGGGGAGAAGGACTTCTTTAAGTACATCAGGGAGAAAAGGAGCTGTAAGGACCACATAGTAAGGATTAGGAAGGAGGGGGGTTGGGTGGAAGCAGGGTACGATAAGGCGGAAGCACTAAATGAGTACTTCTGCTCAGTATTTACTAAAGAGAAGAGGGGGGTGACACCCAAGATGGGTGAAATGGCAGACGCGGGGGAGTGGTGACAGATGGGGAGATCATGGAGGGCAGAGTTCGAGAGGGTTTGAAGGCACTGAGGGTGGACAAGGCACCAGGCCCAGATGGCATCCACCCCAGGCTACTGAAGGAGCTGGCAGAGGTCCTTGCAGGACCTTTGGCAGACCCATTTAATGCCTCACTACATTCGGGTGTGTACCTCAGGACTGGAGGATGGCTCATGTGGTGCCCTCCACAAAGAGTGGCCCCAAGGATGAACCGAAACTACAGACCAGTGAGCCTCACATCCATCGTGGGTAAGCTAATGGAGACTATCCTGAAGGAGAGGCTGGTGGCCCTCTTAGAGGCCAAAGGACTACAGGACAGCAGACAGCATGGCTTCATGCGTGCGATCCTGCCAAACCAACCTGGTCGGGTTCTATGACTGGGTAACTAGGCAACTGGCTAGGGGACATGCAGTGGATGTCCTGTATCTGACTTGCAAGGCATCTGACCCCAGTGCCACATGAAAGGCTGGGAAGGAAGTTAGTAGGCACAGGGCAGGTGCAATGCTGGTGAGATGGGTAGGAAACTGGCTGCAGGAAGGCAACAGAGGGTGGTGGTGGGTGGGGAGCTCTCACACCCAAGGGCAGTGACGAGCGGTGTCCCACAGGGCTCGGTGTTGGGACCAGTGTTGTTTGGGATATTCATTGCAGACATATCATGGGACATCAAGAGCAAGATCAGTCTGTTTGCTGATGATACCAAGGTTGGCGGTGGTGGATGACCTAGGGGATGGCAGGGGTTGCAGGATGATCTGGCAAAGCTTGAAACCTGGTCAGACACCTGGCAACTGGGCTTTAATGCCAAAAAGTGCAAAGTGATGCATTTTGGGATGAAGAACCCAAGGGGGACTTACCAGCTAGGGGGAGTGCAGCTAGCCCAGACAGAGGAGGAGGAGAAGGATCTGGGTGTGCTCATCACAGGGTCAATGAACAACTCGGCACAGTGTAGGAAGGCAGCTGCAAAGGCCAACAAAATGCTGGGTTGTATTGCAAGGGGTATATCCTCGAGGAGGGAGGAGGTGATTCTGCCACTGTATAGGTCATTAGTTAGACCACACCTGAGTACTGCGTGCAGTTCTGGCGTCCGTATCTGAAGAGGGACATTGGGTTACTGGAGGAGTGCAGTGCAGGGCGAAAAAGATGATCAAGGGTCTGGGGGACTTATCATATGAGAGGAGGTTGAAGGAGTTGAACATGTACTCACTGGAGGAGAGGAGAGACAGGGGGCATGATTGAAACCTTTAAATACATGAAAGGAATAAACAAGACAGGTACAGAGGGGCTGTTCAAAGTAAGGGAGGGGAGGGCCACCAGGGGCCATGATATGAGACTGGAGCGAGGAAGGTTCAGGAGGGAGATGAGGAGACACTTTTACAGAGAGGGTGGTGGCTGGGTGGAATGCGTTACCTGCAGAAGTGGTATGCAGTAGAACAGTGGACTGCTTCAAACGAGGATGGGACAGGACAAGGGGGAGGGTTAATGAAGAGGAAGGGTGGAAGGGAGGGGCAGCTGCAGAATAAGGGGTGCTAGCTGCACATTCGAGCAGACTTGATAGACCTCTAGGCCTTTATCTGCTGGCAAATTTCGTATGTTCGTATGTTCGTAACCTGTCTCAACGGTGTCTCGCCTGGTAAAATAAAGATGATTGATTGATTGATAATGTGTACCACAGGATCAAGGAGCTCCATGCACTCTTGATGGAGTCTCCTTATCTTATCTTCCACAAGGACAAGGTCGTCATTCGCCCCAACTCAAAATTCCTCTTGAAGGTCTTTTTGGAGTTTTACCTTAAGCAGGTGATCAACCTTCTGGTATATTTTATAAACCCGATTTCGAGGGCCAATCACATGGTCCATACTCTGGACCTGCGAAGAGTGCTTTCTTATTACAAGGAGCCCACGGCTACAGTTCCTGGTGAGGCTAGCCCACTGTTTGTAACCAATGCTGAAGCCATATCTGCAGACTGGCAACAAAGCAGATGATTGGCAGGTAGATAAAAATCCTGCCTTGATCTCTACTATAGGTTGGCAGGTAGGGAGCCTCCCACAGGGCTAAGGGCTCATTCCACTGGACGTACTGCTGCCTTGGTTGCTGCCTTCAATGACATCCCACTACAGGAAATCTGTAGGGCTGCTACAGAGAGGAAAACACACAGCTTCATTTCCCACTACAGAATCAAAGT
This sequence comes from Neoceratodus forsteri, assembly GCA_016271365.2. Lineage (NCBI taxonomy): Eukaryota > Metazoa > Chordata > Ceratodontiformes > Ceratodontidae > Neoceratodus > Neoceratodus forsteri. The sequence goes on along the minus strand of JADMNL010000022.1, from coordinate 44,879 downwards.
TGTCACATTGGAATGCTGCTTTTGGGACCTTGGTTCTCCTATCTCTGTTTCCCAGATAGGGGTGCGCACCTTGCCCTGTCTTCCAGGAGAACTGCTAGGAGTCTACCAGACTGTCTTTCATGAACTCTTTTCACACCCTTAGAAGTATAGGTTATTTACCTGTAACCGTAGATCTTACACGAGTCAGTCTTCACCATTCATAACTGGTGGGTCATAGCCAGATGCACCGGACCCTCACGGGAGCATTAGCTTGAAAGATTTTCAGCTGGGGAGCTGACGTCAGGGACAGCGCTGCCCACAAGGCCAACATATTTATGTGGTGCTCGTGGACTGGGCAGTAACTGATGCTGACTCCTCCTGGCCCTCAGTACTGCCTTTCCTGCTGTCAAGGCAGCACCTCGTGAGGAGCACAGCCACTTGGAACTGTGTCACAGTCTGCTTGCCACCAAATTTTGCTTGGTGCTGTGCTGTTTTTGCTGAATTTGCCTAAATCCCATGGGCATGCTTGCCGTACCCATGAGATTTAGGCAAATTCTCTCAAAACAGCGCTGGGCATTGGAGATATAGATATTGTTTATTTCCGTACATAAGGGCAGTATTATGGTAAGGGCAGTGTAGTGTCATTTTCTTGTGGTATTACCAGTGAGATCCCGGGAGGGGGTTTGAGGAGTGCCACTATTAAAATGCTGGCTGCACCGGAGCTTTGGGGAATTTTTACAAGTGATGAGGTACTTAAACTGTGCTTGCAGGGGGATCAGAGAGGCGAAGCCCCAATCTGTGCAGCTGTCAGGGCTTCACCTTTCCCCATAGAACTCCTTTAAAAGAAAAAACTAAGACAGAGTGCCCTATTTTTAAATCTTTGCCCTGGGGCTAAATTAGCACTGCCCAGTGTGCAAACTTAGCCCAGACCCAATGGCCCACTACATTCAAAAGGAATAGCCCGGGGCTAAATTTGCTGAATATAGCATGCAAAGGAAGCCGGGCAAACTGGGCCAGGAGTGCAGGGCAAAATTAGTCTGGGAATAAGACAGCTCTGAATATAGGAACCAGGAAGTGCAAACCACAACAGCAACCCAGTGCACAGCAACCGGAAGGACTGTAGAGGTGAAATATGTGGCCAATGTGTGTGCCAGCAAAGGAGTGGAGTCAGCAGAGCTGCAAGCATCAGTGCATGTGAATGTACAGTGTGCAGAAATGAAAAATGAGTCCATAACGTTTACGTGGCACACCTACATTTGTGCAGTTCTGTGCAGCACTAAGCCGTCTGTCCAGCACTATCACATTTTCCAGGGGCAAAAATCTGCTATATTCAAAAGTGACATGCAAATGAGCCTACTTAGGCAGTCAGTGGGCAAGCATCAGGATTAGCATCTCGTTATGTCCTGATTTGCATGCAGTTTTCCCAACGCTATTGCAGGGTCCCACAGCTCCACCTGTTGTTCAGTCTGGAAGTACAGGGGCAGGCTGGGTCTGCCCACAGTTCCACCTGTACGTTAGTCAGGAGGAGCACGGTGGCAGCTGTGGGCTACACATGTAGAGAACTGCATAGAATAATGTGCTCCAGAGGACTGCACAGCACAGCACAGGCATTGGTGATGGTGCTGTATGCAATAGTCCAACTGTTGGTCCTATACAGTGCACAGTAGACAGTAGAGAACTGCATAGAATAATGTGCCCAGGGGACTGCACAGCACAGCACAGGCACTGGTGATGGTGCTGTATGCAATAGTCCAACTGTAGGTCCTATACAGTGCACAGTAGACAGTACAGTGATGGGGGCCAGTGATGTGTGGGACACAGCAATGCCTATGGTGTGGTCAGCAGCACAGACTGCTGCACTGTACACAGTGACAACCCCATCTTGCAGGTGTGTACCGACAGTGGACAGTACTGTACTACTGTTGTGTGACTCACAGATGCTGCACTACTGGCATGGGATGCTCACAGTGACATATACATGCTGGGTGTGTGTGCTGTGGTGTCTGTACAGCTGTGGGCTACATATGTAGAGAACTGCATAAAATAATGTGCTCCAGGGGACTGCACAGCACAGCACAGGCACTGGTGATGGTGCTGTATGCAATAGTCCAACTGTTGGTCCTATACAGTGCACAGTAGACAGTAGAGAACGGTATAGAATAATGTGCTCCAGAGGACTGCACAGCACAGCACAGGCACTGGTGATGGTGCTGTATGCAATAGTCCAACTGTAGGTCCTATACAGTGCACAGTAGACAGTACAGTGATGGGGCCAGTGATGTGTGGGACACAGCAATGCCTATGGTGTGGTCAGCAGCACAGACTGCTGCACTGTACACAGTGACAACCTCATCTTGCAGGTGTGTACCGACAGTGGACAGTACTGTACTACTGTTGTGTGACTCACAGATGCTGCACTACTGGCATGGGATGCTCACAGTGACATACATGCTGGCCGTGTGTGCTGTGGTGTCTGTACAGCTGTGCAAAATGTGGGTGGGGGGGCCGTTACCATCGGACAGGCACACAGGTGTTGGGGAATTCTCTACACTGGACCAGTTGCACTGTGTGGCATTTCCCAGCCATGTGGCACCACCCAGTATATGATGCAGACTGGTTACCTGTACACCCCCCCATGCCGCCAGTGCTGCATGTGTGTGCTGGCATCTGTTGGTGTCCACAGAAGGGTGGTCTACAAGTGAGTGCTGTCTAGCTGCACTGCCATGGTGTTCACTGGGGGCTGGGTCATGAGATACTGCCTGGCATGGCTGGGACTGGTGACAGATGATGACATCATAGTGATGCCGTCAGTGAGCAGCATGTTTTCTCTATGTCTGGCTTATTTCTACGTGTCATACTTATTGGTTAGGGTCGCGCAAAGCCACTAAGTCGCACAAAGCCAGTTTGCCCAGAGTTAAGACAACCTTTTCCTGGGTGGTAATTTGCACTGCACAGGGTGTTTCTCTAAATTATGCAAAACCATTTTGCACAGCACTATTTGCTGAATATAGCATTGTGCTGACACACCCCTCAGTTTGCTCCTTGCATACATTATCAGTTTGCCTGGTGCTAATGCAGTTTGCTTGTGCTATTTGACCTTTTGAATATAGCAGGCTTGTGCTAACCCAATGCTAAACCTGTGCAATGGTTTGCGCACAGTGCAAAGTTTTGAATAAAGGGCCCAGAGTCAGCAGAGAAACATAGATTAGTTCACAGCCATTCTTGTCTAAACTTAACTCTGGAGACTCTCCTGGGATCTCCACTGTGTTTCTACTGCTTCTCTTTCTACCGTCACTAAAGCCCTTAGGGTCAGGTATTTATTTATTAGAATTTTGGTGACTGGGTAAGCCCACTGAGATATAAAGTTCATTTTTCAGGGGTGACCCAGGGTTAGTTACATACTTTAAATAACAGGAATAACAAAAAAATGTATATGGATTTTTCATACATATACAAACAGTTTATATACCATACACGCATTTAGTTACAGACAGTAGTAGTACAAAAAAAACATACAGTAATCTATAAGGTAGAAAATGCAATCATTATTCATGCTGTCAACAGTCTTTGATAAAGTTTAAGCAGCAGTCATATTGGAAAGGACTTTCAGTGAACACAGTTGCTGGGGGGAGCTGTCCAAAAAAGAGATTTAAGAGTTTGCGTAAACTGCCCCAAGGTAGGGCAAGCTCGGGCTGCTGGGGGCAAGGAGTTGTTTTGTTTTTTTTGTTAGTTGTTTAACCAGGAGTGGCACACTAAGCTGAAAGCTTTTTTTTTTACAGGTGCGACCTGGAAGCACAGGGAAGTTAAGTGACTTGCTCAGGGTCACACAGTCTGCAAGTGGAAGCTGTGGGATTCAAACCGAGGTCTGGTCTGTTAGATGCCACCAGATTTGCAGCTCAGAGTCTTGAACCATTGCGCTTTACTGCCTCCCAAGTTCCACAGATGCAGGGCTGAAAATGAAAATGATCGTGTACCAGTTTCATACCGTACTTTCAGAACTTTCAGTGTAGGGAAGACTGAGACTCTGAGGGGTGAGCAAACTGCTTGCATCAAATTATGCCAGAGAAGCTAGGTGAGGTGAGGGGTTCCAGTAACTTGAAGGTGAGGCAATTTAGGGGATAGCGCAATCTGCCTTCGAAGAAGGGCCATGCCAAGGTAGTTAGCATTGTGCAGTGGTGGGTTTTGGGATGTGCACCAGCTGCGAATTGCCCTGTCCTATGGTAGTGTATTCTAAGTCTGTGTAGGGTGGGCTCTCGCTAAGCCTGCATTGCCGGGTCTCCATATAGTAAGAGAGGGAGGAGGGAACTGAAGGCAATGGTATGATGTGCCTCTCGAGACAGGTAGGGGGAAGTCTATATAGTAGTCCTAGCTTTAGGTTAAGCATTTTAGTCAGTGCATCTACATGGGGTTCAAAGATCATGGATCAATCTAGGGTCATCCCCAGGTATTTGAAGGTAGTACTCCTTGCAACATTCCTGTGGAGATCAAAGTGTCTCCCTCTGTCTCCCTACTGTCGTCTCCTTCCTTCTTTCCTTTCCTCCCTCCCTCCCTTCCTTCCTTCCATTATTGTGTTCTCTGTGTGCTCCAGAGGCTCTGGCGCCCTCTACACAACCCAAACCCTCCAGCAATATAATTTATCTCTCTTCTCTGTCCTTTAAGCTTTTGTTTTCTTTTATTCCTTTCCTTATTCTATCCCTGTGGCTCTTTTCCTCCACCCTTCATTTTTTTCTCTTCTCCTTTTTCTCCTCTCCAGCAAGCAGAACTGAGGGCTGGGGGGAGTTGGCATAAGTTACTGGCCAGTTCACGAGCGCCACATAACACATCAGCCTTGTGGATGGTGCTGTCCCTGATGCCAGCTCTCCCAGCTCAAAATTCTTGAAGTTATCCCTACCATGAGGGTCTGGTGCCTCCGGCTATGACCCACCAGCAATGAATGGTGAAGATATGTAGGAAGATCTACAATTATGGTGAGTATGTACTTTTTCTTTCTGTTAATAGTATACAGTTCACATCAATACAACCCACCCAGCTTCTCCTGGTGGGTCACCCATGGATCTTTGCTTCCAGCATGCAAAGATCTGACATCACAGGGTGGAGCTGGAGGATATACCACCTCGATTTTTGGAGTAACTTTGCTAAAAGATGTCAGACAAATCAGTATTTCCAATGGAATGGCCAGAGTGTGAATGTGAACTGTATATCAGTCCTAGACTAACTGCAGTTACAAGTGAGTAACCTATATTTACTCACCTGTAGCTATAGTTCTGTTAGTGGTACAGTTCACATCCACAGAACCCACCTGACCTTCCCTGGCAAGTGGCAGCCAGATCTGTGCTTCCAGTTGGCTAAGATCTGATGTCACAGGGAGGATCCAACATATGTACCATCCAGGTGGTGGGAAGGGGCTTAGCTAGAAGACTTCTGATGACTTATCTGTCTCCAGCTGAACTGCCAGAGCATGGATGTGAACTGTATACCATTTGCATTATATATGATTATGTAAGGATTAACCCAGTCCAGATCATAGGTCTCTCAGGGATTTATGTATGGCTGGGGGAGGGGTGGGGTTGGAGGTTCCAACCACCCAGCCATACATCAATCCCTGAGAGACCCACGCTGTGGGGTGGGTAAATCCTCTTGTAACATGGTGAAGAGAAAGGGTTCAGTGCTCTTTTTATATGTTTGTCTTCCTCGTGTTACAGTTGCATAAAAGTAATTTTAAAGTGCAAAATTAGAAAGGTTCTGGGAGGATATTAAGGTTCCTCCATGGGGAAGAGAAAGGGTATTGCACGTGACTGAAGAAACTGATGCTTAACTTTTTTACATCATGACTGCAACTGTGAACAATTACTGATTACATGCAGATGTGATCAACCTTTCAGAATATGTGCTCATTTTAAGTGACTTAGTTTTGTAAACTGTGGCATCATCTTCAATTTTCTGCTATGTTTGATGTTTGGGATTTGGCAACGCGGTCAGGGTGGGTTGGGAGGTTTGCCCACACTCTGCACCATTCACAGGGATGTGGAGTGCCGGGAGCAGGGGATGCACCTTATGCTGGGTAACACACAGTCGTAAGGGATGTGCCCCCCCAGATGCTGCTGCCGGCAGTGGCATGGACGTGGGGGCACTGTAGACCCCATCACATGCTGCCCCAACCCATGGATTGACATGAGGGCTGGGGCAGAGGAAAGGGCACCCTCCCACCCTGAGCCTGAAGCACACATAGCATCCTCCATCTTGTTTCTGTGTCCCATGGGTGCAAGGGATTCACTCACAGACTGGGTCCAGGCATGCCATTGGATGTGCACCCGGTCTGCAGAACACTCCACCATGCACCTGCACACTAGGGGTGTGGAGCCACTGACAGGTGGCTGGCATTAGTGAATGCTGGTATGGGTGCACCTGTCCATGGGTGCACAGCTACATGGGTGGGGTATACTCTGATTTTGTGTACCCCTGCCCACTTTGTGCATAGAGCCCATTAAAGCTTGATAAGTCTCCCAGTATGATAGCTTTAAGCAATAAACCAAGACAGGGTGTGGGTTATATTGGGATTTACCCATGCCTGGTGTGGTTTGGTCATGAGGTGCAGCAGAGTGACCAAATCCACACCAGAATTGGGTAAATCCCAGCATATCCCAAATCCTGGAGTGGTTTATTGTGATTATTCAATGGTTCACTTTTTTTGAGTGTGAGAAAAAAAAAACAGAAAATGAGTTATTTCATTTAAATTTTTTTTGTTACTCTGCCACAAAAAAAATCATTCCTTCTTGGTAGGGAGACTGCTGCTTGCACCCCCCACTCTGTGACCAGTGCCCCAACCATCTTATTATATGATCCCTGAACTTGTTTCACAAGTTTAGCTACTGGGCTACATGAAGAAATGTGTAGGAGCCTTCATTCCCTACTTCTGCATCACTCCACATTGCTCCAAATAGTATAACTTATGTTTCCCTGAAGGACGATGGTGTGAGGTGTGAAGAACCTGCTGCCGTGGTTTTGGTCAGGAAAAAAAAGAACCAGCCACGATGGATTACACTGTTGTAAGTGACAGAGAAGGTACTGTCTGACAACGTGTTTTATTTTAATTATTTTCCCACTTATGTGGGCCACACAGACCCTGGACAGCACGTCTGACTGAAGATTTCCCACACAGCATGTGTTCGGCTACGGTGAGTGAGCAGCAGTGTTATTGCAGCTGTATTCACTGTTTGTAAGGGGCTGGCAGGCTGCGACAGCACTCTGGGACTGGGGAGCTAGCAGCATGGCAATATATTTATTTTAGAAGTAAACACTTTTGTTACGTTTATAGTGGGTTTTGGGACTGATGGGATCTGCGTCTGCCTCTTCAAAAGGGACTCCATTTGAAAGTCCTGCATGTGCGTCTGACTTCACCTGAGAATCTTATCGGTGATCTAAGATGGCAGTTTTTTAAATGTTCATACTGATCTTGGTGAGGTGGCTCTGGCACCTTTTCTGGTGGGTAATGCCAGGATTTACCACAGGTAAAAGGTGCCAGTCAGCATGTATGATTCTCAGACCCCTTGTATAATTTGGTTCAAAGGCTATCCTATAATTTGTGATCTTTGACAATATATTGCTTACAGCAGACCAAATATTGGGAATTCCAGGGCATTCCCATAGCGTATGCAGTAGAGATGCTGGTCAACATCTATATCTTCAACACTTCCCATCTGGGATATTTCCCATTTGCTCTAATCTTTCTAGAAAGTAGCAAAAGTGGTGCAGAATTTCAAACTGCACTGGATGGCCTTGGGCATCTTTGCAAAACCTATAACCATTATTTCACAGTTTGTCCCATTCCTGTTCAGTGACTAATTCCCAGATCATTTTCCCATTTCTGGTGTGTGCACTATCTGTTAATCCTAGATCATCTTCCATTAGCATTTTTATTGCTGTAGAGGTTTTCATCCTCCTGATGGAGTGACTTTCTCTCCGGTCCCACCACTCCTATACTTGCTGATCCCTGGTAGTTCCCCGATGGATTGCCCCCCACGATGGGGCCAGGAAGCAGGTTGCCAGCTTCTCCTCCCTCCCAGAGACCCAATCCAGAATCCAGGGATGACCCACAGGAGTGGCAGACCACCATTGAGCCTGCCACGCTCATTCTCCTCCCTCATGGAGACCCAATCCAGAGATGGCCCCCAGGAGTGGCAGACCATCAACGCACCTGCCAGGCTCATTCTACTCCCTCCAGGAGCCCCAATCCAGAATCTAGAGATGGCCCCCAGGAGTGGCAAACTATCATCGAGCCTGCCAGGCTCATTGTCCTCCCTCCCAGAGACTCAATCCGAAATCCAGGGATGGCCTCCAGGAGTTGCAGACCATCAAAGAGCCTGCCAGGCTCATTCTCCTCCCTCCTGGAGACCCAATCCAGAATCCAGGGATGGCCCCCAGGAGTGTCAGACCACCATCGAGTCTGCCACACTTATTCTCCTTCCTCCCGGAAACCCAATCCAGAATCTAAGGATAGCTCCCAGGAGTGGCAGACCATCATCACACCTGCCAGGCTCATTCTCCTCCCTCCCAGAGACCCAATTCAGAATCCATGGACAGCCCCCAGGAGTGGCAGATCATCATCAAGCCTGCCAGGCTTATTCTCCTCCCTCCCAGAGACCCAATCCAGAATCCAGGGATGGCCCCCAGGAATGGCAGACCAACATTGACCCTGCCAGGCTTGTTCTCCTCCATTTTTCCCTGCACCCCCTCCCCTATCAGTGTGAGCACGTTGGATTGAGCCTCCTGACCCATACTGCCCTCTGACCAATGCCAGAGGGCAGTCAATGAGTAGGATGACAAGTCTTCCTCCTCCCAAGAGAAGAAAACAGAACTTGTAATCTGCATGGCATTCTCTTCAGGTACGCTGTTGTTCAAAGGTATTTTCTAAAAGTGCAACACAGTAGCTTTAAAGATCATTAAATGTAGCTTGTCCCAGTACACCTTGCCTCTAGGTCTGATGGGTGCAGGTCCCTGCACTACCAGCATCTACCCACAGCTTTAGAAAATGCAATGAGATGTGACAACGCTGTTTCATTAAGATTATGTTAATGCTATGTCAGGGGTTACACTGGCAGGAGGCCACAGGAACTCAGTTCTACCACTTCTTTCTTTTATTCTGTTTTTTACCTGCTGCTTGCCGCCGAGCCATCTACCCAGGTCATGGCCCCCTCCACTCCCACTCCCACATGTCACTGTGACTCCCAGATACCCCCTGGATTACCCCCCCAGGGCAGGGTTGCAGCACCAGCCCAAGTGCTGCAGACAATGGTATATGTCTGGGAGCTGGGTGGGGAGCTCATTAAAAGAGAGGGGAAGGCTTCATCCTAGTGGCCAGCAGTGTATTTTTCCCCCATTAGGCGGGGACATGCAATGACTACTTGTGTCCACCCCATCCCCAAGCCTGCTTAGGCATCAGCGCTTGTGCTGCAACCCGGCCTCTGCTGGGTGTCCCCACAGTGTTGATCACTCCACCACCTCCTGGAGAAGGAGAGCAGTCATGGCATGCTCAATCCTTCTCCCCCCCCGGCTGGCCCTCCAAAGACCCGAGTCCATTCCCGAACCCGGGTCACCAGCGTCACAAGCGGAAATCCTACCACTGCACCAATGGGCCAGTTCCACCACCTCTTAAAAAATTATATGACAGTTCCATCACCCGTCTTCTTTCGCCGCTGATTACCGTAGGAGAGTTCCATCACTTAGATAGCCAGATGTGAGAGTTCCCAGCTAAACTTTTTGAATGTAACCACTTTATGCTACACAGACTGTCACCTTTATTGGCTACATAACAATTCTGTGGAAACCTGTAATTCACACAGCAGACTATTTATAACATGGATTATGTGATGTAATGTGGACAGAATGTGCTTGGAAAGCATTCTTTCATGTGAAGTAGCCATTCTGTGAAACAAGCAGGCACTGTAAATTATTTTTGAAGATACAGACCTCGATATTTGACTTCCCAAGTGCGGTTCATGTTGCCTCATGAAAGACCAGAATTTTTTTTTGCCATTAGAAAAATTGGAATTGTTTAATAAAATACAGTATCAGCAACAATTTCACATTAACCACAATAACTGTAATGAAGTTAGAGCAGTGAATTCTAAGTATAGTAGAAGTCAATAAAAAAGAACAGTAAACCTGCATCTCAACATGCCTGTAATCATCAAAATGTTATCATTTTATGAGTCATGTTAAAGATTTACAAATGGAAGCCAAGCATGTTTGACAAGTTCTGATTTACCAAGTAACATATGTGAGATTTGTCCATTGTTTTCTAAGAACAGAGGTTTAACTCAAGGCAAGTGATGCCCAGCACATGACTGTCAGCATCCTTTTCATCTTCATCACCACCGGCAATATCAGCACCAACATGATTGTCTTCCTACTATCAACTTACCGTTATCACCATCAGTACCACCACCGCCGCCATCATCTTCAGACCAGAACAGCACCAACATCATTTGTTTACACACTCTCAGTGTGTACCAAAGACTGTACAACATCCCATAATGACTCCACCGAGGTGCACATTCCAATGTGTAGAGAAAGATTAAATGCTTTTAATGTTAATTAAAAAATACTTAAACATTTTTAAAACTATCTGAAGTGATTATAAACTAGTTCCTCTTCTGAAGCATGTCAGCAGGTGGTGCTGGAGATGCTGTGGGATTGGATATTCTGTTGCATGTCCTACCCATTTATATATCTTTGGTGAGGCCACACCTGAAGTACTGTACCCAGTTCTGGACTTGGAGTCCTCAGGAAACTGACAGGAGGGAGGTTCAAGAGGGATATAAGGAAGTGTTAGTCACTGAAAGGGTGGTGGAACTGTGGAAACTGAGGTGGTTGGCACCAAACCCATTAATGGTTCAAGGTTGGACTGAGTGAGGGTATAGTAGTTACTGGGGTCGACAGTAATAGGGAGGGGAATAGAGGGGTGGATAGGTAGGGCTAGAACTCTAGATGGCAGGATTACATAGGGAACCATGGGCAGACTGGATAGACCGTCCATCTTTTTCTGCCATCATTGTCTATGTTTCTAGGTGACTGGCACTTGTGTTTTTGTTCATTTTGAGTTTCCTTATTCTGTTAGTATGTACTAGGCAGCCATGAAGGAACTGAGAGGGTGGATGGGAGATAGAGTGGGAGCAACGGCAGGCGGTAGCTGATCCCGGCCACAGGAAAGCTTGGGTTTGGGATGCTCATGGGTCTGCTCTAGTATGCTTTCATTCAGTGAAGTTTTCATCTGTTCCAGACTACAGCACAGTGCACCACAGAGTTATTTATAAAGAGAGGTGGGTTAGTGGGCATGCAAGTGGGTGGGTGCGCAGAGTTATTTATAGAGAGAGGTGGGTTAGTGGGCATGCCGGTGGGTGGGTGCACAGAGTTATTTATAGAGAGAGGTGGGTTAGGGGGCATGCCAGTGGGTGGGTGCACAGAGTTATTTATAAAGAGAGGTGGGTTAGTGGGCATGCCGGTGGGTGGGCGCGCAGAGTTATTTATTAAGAGAGGTGGGTTAGTGGGCATGCCGGTGGGTGGGTGCTGAACTGAGCCTGGAATTAAAACCAAAAAACACAGAACTAAATGTTTTAAAAATGGCTACCAGTTTTTAAAAAGAATGTTCTGAGGTGGCAAGGCTGATGAGAATGGACTAACTAAATCGTGTACAACAATAAAGAGAAGAATACAGAAAAAAATTGTTTTTTTTACTTGTATTTTATTAATCAAGAGAGGTCTCAACCACAGTTTTATATTCTGTCGGCCGCAACATTTAACCCATGTGTCATCCATTATTAATGCAGTACACTGTCTACTGTATTGTTTCACACTTTTCATTTATATAAACAGTTACTATAAGTTCTTGGCTTATTATCTACTTTAGGCACACGCTCTTTTCTGTCTGGTTTATTGTACAATTCCGGGTTATTCTACCCAGAGGTTGTGATGTGTTAAACCATTACCTGTAGAATTACATACTTTCATCCATCCAATTCCATTCCTACCTTATTTCATCCATGGAGGATTATCCTACTCAGGATTATCCTCAAAGTATGTAAAATGAATTAAAGGGGTTTACCTGGAGGGTACTCCGACACCCCACCTTCACCTTTACCAGACCCCGTCCATTTACTTTAGGATTTTCTTTTGAGGAGTGGGATGAAGGGTCACATACCACTTCTCCAGATTTCCAAGGCTTTCTGGAGTTGAAGGACTCTCCTTTATATGGGCAGGGTTCTGAAAACAAAACAAACCATATAAGCTTCCACTGATTCCGCTTTATTTTACAGGTTCTTCCTGTTCAGAAGCCCACCGTATAATTCATTTATTTAATTCCAGAGGAATCCTTGTGCCTTATATTGCAGTTTAGATAGCTTCACTCCATGCGCCTTCCTTGTATTCTTTCTGCTAGCCTGTCCTTTCTGTTGATCACTGCTTTCTGTTCTTCACTTCCATCTTTTGGCCTGCTTATAGCTATACCACTTCTTCCCTGTCCCAGACTCTTACTTTTCATTTCACTGAATATTTCAACTTTATTAACCCTTGCACTGGCAGCTCTCTTAGCTGGTCTTCTTATATTTTGACAATGTTACCCTCCCATTTCTCCTGTTTCCTGTTTTCCCTTTATTCATATAGTGACTGTTCCAGTATTGGAGTCTCCTCAAGGCTTTCCGTTAGCTGTGCAAAATGTAGCCACCTGGTATTGAATTTATCTGTTCCCAGATTCAGCCTGGCTGTCATTTCCTCCATTGCTTTCATTTTTTTTTTGCATTTGACCACCCAGCCATTCATTCCAGGGGGTTGGCTTGTCATCCATTTTTGTGTTATCGCTTTACAAGCTGCTGCTATTAAAATATTGTTATTTCTTTTTACCAGGAGAGACACACTACGCTGAAACGTTGTTTACAGATGTGACCTGAGAGCACAGGAAGTTAAGTGACTTGCTTAGGGCTCCACAGTATGCAAGTGGGGGCTGTGGGATTGAAACCCAGGTCTCCAGGTATGCAGCTCAGAGCCTTAAACCACTGCACTATACTGCCTCCACAGCAAGACTGTTTTGGCCCCTCCCTCATCGCTGTCAGATATATTCCGCTGCAGCTGCCTCACAACTAAGCCCTGGGCAACTCCAAAATCTTCATAATTCTCCCCTACCTCTTCCAAAATCCCAGTATAATCTTGTACTCCCAAATATGTGTAGGTTGTCTCTCTCCTCAGTTCTGCCAACACTGGTCTGTTTGACTTGTTCCCATATATTTGGATTTGTCTGGTGTAATAAAATAGCGTGTCAAAATTTTCCATCTGAATTCTCTCCAGCTCCCAGATGAGATTGTGTGATGAGCTCCCTGCCAGATCTGTAACCATTGTTTCTCACGTACTGTTTCTCCCATTTCCCTTTCCCATTGTTGTTGGATCCCTTCTACCCCTTGTAGTCCAGTTCCTTGTTTAGTTCTGTGTACAGCCTAGAAACCCTTTGTCTGGAATGTTGTGTTTAGGATAGTGGCCTAATTCCATTAGCTAACTGTACTGTACTTCTGGCCTATTTGTGTTACCGTCTTGTGACTGAAGGTAGGATCTTACTTGTAAATACCTAAAGAAGACTTATTGTAGTAAGCCATATTCTGTTTGCAGTCGCCCAAATGTTTTTATATCCGTCCCTGTTTTAAAATGTTCTGGGAGTTGTAGTCCCTGTCTGGCCCATTGTCTATAAGTGTGGTCTGTGTGTGCAGGTAGGAACTTGCTATCCTTTCAAAATGGTCCACATCGTGTTGGAGTTTGTTGACTGTGTTGTTGTTTTTTGATGATCAGCCAGTTCCTGTACGTATGCTTTGTCCGTTTCTTTGTAAGTAGTTCCAGATCTGCTTTCGATGCTATGCTCCAGATCAATGTATCTAAGTGTTTACCATGTTGGTGTGCCTTTCTATGTCTTTTCCAGACCAGTTCCTGAACTGTCTGAGAGGTCTATGAGTGGATCAGTTCTGCTGCTCTGTAGTATGCCTGCATGTTTGGAAGCCCATACCCGCCCATGTGTTTATGCCTTTGTAGTATTTTTCATGATATCCTGGGCCTGCGATTGTTCTATATAAATTTCCTTAATACTCCATTAAGTTCTTTCCAGTCTCTGACTGGAATTACCAGAGGTAAACATTGGTATAAAAACAAGAATCTTGGCAATACATTCATTTTAACTGTATTCACTGTATCACTAAATGACAGGAGAGCATCACCCCCCTTTTAACGTCTGCATAGACCTCCATTTTTAACTTGCCGTAATTTATTGTATATAGTTTGCTGTGGTGTCTGGGTATTTGGATGCCTAGGTAATACACTTGCCCCGGGTTCCATTTTCCCGGCGGCATGTGCTTCAGGTCCCCATCTATGTCCCCACTAATTTTTATTATCTCAGTCTTCGTAACATTCATTTTGAATCCTAAGATTCCTCCGTATTCCTTTGCTAAGGCTAAAAAACCTTTAAGTTCTCCCTGGGGTTTCTCATGAATATCACAGTATTGTCTGCGTACAATGAGACCTTACTCTCCACTCTCTCCACCTTCACACCCTGCATCTTGCTTTGTCTGGCTTCAGTCGGTGGATTTTGTGTACGTTATTAGCACCTCCGAGGGGTGTCTCTTATGGTAAAAGTGCCTACATGCATGAGGTTTGGGTGAGAACCCCACGAAGTGAAGCTGAGTGGTCTGGCTGTCTAAACCTTCTGAGAGGATTCTCTTATACCATAAGAAACACCCAGTGGAGGCCTTATTAATTTATTTTAGTGAAGCACTGCATTAGGAAGAATAGAGTACAGGAGGGGAAATAGGGTCCTAGGTGATACGTTTAAATGCTTCATTGGCAACCATTTAAACTAGTCAAGGAGGGGGGGGCACTGAAAAGAAGAAGGGAAATCCTAGCCCCCTCCTCCAAAAAAATCACTGTAGTTAATGAGGTAAACACAAAGAGAAGTCCATAGAGAGAAAGGCAGGGGTAAATTTTATTTTATTTATTTTTTAGTCTTTGGTAACCGTGTACTGTAACTCCCACTAGGCACAAGTGCCTGTTTTCAGGGGTGACCTGGGAGCACTGGGCAGTTAAGTGACTTGCTCAGAGTCACACAGTATGCAAGTGGAGGATATGAGAATCAAACTCAGGTCTAGTCTGCTGGATGTACCAAGCTCGTTCACACCTCATTCCTTTAACCTAGGCTATACTGCCAGAAAAAGACAAAGGCAGTAAGGACAGGGATGGGGCAAAAAAGGGTAAGGCCATCAAAAAATGGAGGGTAATGAGTACCAATGCCCACAGTCTAGGTAACAAGCTCCCTGAACTGGTGGCCTTGATGGAAGAGGGATGCCTGGATATTGTGACAGCCATAGAAACATGGTACACAGAGAACCATGACTGGAATGTCAACATACCAGGGTACACAATCTACAGGAGGGACAGGGAGGGTAGAAGAGGAGGAGGAGGAGGAGGAGGAGTAGCTCTCTATGTAAGAGAAGGGATCAAAGCAATGGAACACAGGCATTTGACACAGTCTCACACAAAAGATTAATATACAAGTTAGCCAGCCTGGGAGTGGGTCCCAAGATGACAGCCTGGATAAAGAATTGGCTGGAGAATAGGACACAGAGAGTAATAGTAAATGGAGTCCACTCAGAAGAAAGGAGGGTTACTAGTGGGGTACTGCAGGGTTCAGTATTAGGACCGGTCCTCTTCAATGTCTTTACAAGTGACATTGCAGTGGGACTGGAAGGAAAAGTATGTCTCTTTGCAGATGACACAAAGATCTGCAACAGAGTTGATGCATAGGGTGGGGTGGAAAGGATGAGAAGGGACTTGGCAAGGTTAGAGGAATGGTCAAATGTATGGCAGCTTAGATTCAATGCTAAGAAGTGCAAGGTAATGCACCTGGGAAACAAAACCCAGGGAAGAGTACACAATGGGGTGAGATACTAACAACAACAAAATGGAAAGGGACCTGGGTAGTCATATCAGATGACCTAAAGGTGGGCAAGCAATGTGAGAGGGCAGCAAGGAGGGCTGGGGGATATTGGGATGTATAGGGACAGGCATCACCAGTAGAAAACAGGAAATTATTATGCCTCTGTACAGACAGCTGGTGAGACCCCATCTGGAGTACTGTGCAGTTCTGGAGACCCAATCTCTGCAAAGACATAGACAGGATGGAAGCTGTCCAGAGGAGGGCACTAAATGGTGCAGGGTCTGCACCGAAGACATATGAAGAGACGAAGGAGCTTAATATGTATAGCCTCAAGAAAGGAGGGAGAGGGGGACATGATAGAAATGTTCAAGTACCTCAAGGAATCAACAAAGTCCAAGAGGTTAGCATCTTTCAAAAAAGAGGTGCAAAAACAAGAGGGCACAATTTGAAGATGGGGGCAGCTCAGAGGTAATTTAAGAAGTATTTTTTACAGAGAGGTTGTGGATGCATGGAATGGCCTTCCAGAGGAGGTTGTGGAGTCAAAATCAGTGGTGGAATTCAAGCATGCATAGGACAGTCATAAGGCCATTCTAGGGGTGGGTAGGAAGAAGTAGGCTGCTGGTTAACTAGGATCTGCAGCTTATCCAGTAGGTAGGGAAATGAGCAGACTGGGTGGGCCAAGCGGTCCTTATCTGCTGTCAAATTCTATGTTTCTATATTTCTATGAACTAAAGGGAAAACAGAGAGGAGAGGAGGCACTGTGGGTCACCCTGGAGACTGGAAATGGCACCACAATCTGCATAGGGGTTGTATACAGAAACCCGTCTCACGGGGAGGAAATGGACAAGGAAATTATAGAAGACATCCTTAGGATGGCAGAGAAAGGGGAGATATTGCTGATGGGGGACCTGAATGTTAACTGGAGCACCTTTGCTGCAGCCACATCCAAGAGCAGGGCCATTCTCTATGCACTACAGGAGGCATGTTGGAACCCACTTGGAAGGGAGCAGTCTTAGACCTGCTACTCTCAAATGGGAATGGAGAGAGGATCTCAGATCTAGAAGTGGATAACCATCTGGGAACACGTGACCACCAGTGGTTCACGATAAACTCAGCTGTAGAGTCAAGCCATACAAAAGTAAAGATACTGGACTTCAGGAGGGCTGATTTTGTCAAAATGGAAGAGTGCATCAGAAAAGCACTAGCAAACAGGTAAGAAGGAGGGGTGGAACAATAGTGGGGAAACATCAAAACTACCATCACAGAGATAACAAACCTTTGTGCGAAGCAAATAAACAAATAAAACAAAAGAAAAAAACACTATGGTTCTCAAAAGAGGTGGTGGGGAAGGTTAGGGAGAAAAAGATAGCATTCAGGAAGTATAAGGAAACACAGAAGGAGCAGGACAGAGAACTGTACCAGTTAAAGCAGAAAGAAGTAGAGAAGGCATTCAGAACAGCAAAGGCCCAAACTGAGGAAAAGATAGCCAACTCACTTAAGAAAGGGGATAAAACCTTTTATAGATACATTAGGAGTAAAGAGAGACTAAGGTAGGGATACTGAGGCTGAATAAAGAGGAAGGTGGCTGGGCAGAGAGCGACAGTGAACAAGCAGGGATAGTGAATGAATACTTCTACTCACTATTCACAAAGGAAGAGCAGGGGGAGATACTTAATTGAGTCAATAGAAGCACTCTAGATAGAGGGGTTGATATTAGTCCTATCACAGAATAAAGGGTTCTGAAAGAAGTCCTAAAACTGAAGGTGGACAAAGCAATGTGGCCTGATGGGATTCACCCCAGAATTCTAAAAGAACTAAGGGGAGAACTAGTAACACCATTGACTACCCTTTTTAACAAATTATGGGAGGATGGTGTGGTACCTGAGGACTGGAGGATGGCAGATGAGAATCCCCTTCACAAAAGTGGGAGCAAGACAGAGGCAGGAAACTACAGACCTGTCAGTTTGACCTCAGTGGTAGGGAAAATTGTGGACTCACTTCTGAAGGAAAGAATTGTTAAGTACCTAGAGGCCAGTGGGACACAGGACCTAAGGCAGCATGGATTCACAGCAGGAAGGTCAAGTCAGATGAATCTAATTGATTTATTTGAATGGGTGACCAAAGTAGTAGACCAGGGAGGGGTTGTGGACATGGCCTACCTAGACTTTAGCAAGGCACTTGACACAGTCCCGCACAAAAGATTAATAAACAAATTAGCCAGCCTGGGAGTGGGTCCCAGGGTGGTAGCCTGGGTAAAACATTGGCTGGACAACAGGACACAGAGGGTAATAATAAACGGAGTCCACAGGGAAGAAAGAAGGGTTACTAGTGGGGTACCGCAGGGTTTAGTACTGGGTTCAGTCTTTTAAATGTCTTTATAAGTGACATTGCAGAGGGACTGAGGAAGAGTATGTCTCCTTGCAGATGACACAAAGATCTGCAACAGTGTTGATACACAAGGTGGGGTGGAAAGGATGAGAAGGGACTTGGCAAGGTTGGAGGAATGGTCAAATGTATGGCAGCTTAGATTCGACGTGAAGAAGTGCAAACTAATGCACCTGGGAAACAAAATCTCAGGGGAAGAGTATGCAATGTGGGTGAGATACTAACAGCAACAAAAAAAGAAAGGGGCCTGTGTGTAGTTATATCAGATGACCCAAAGGTGGGCAAGTAATGTGAGAAGGAAGTAAGGAGGGCTGAGGGGATATTGGGATGCATACAGAAAGGCATCACCAGTAGAAAACAGGGAGTTGTTATCCCTCTGTACAGACAGCTGGTAAGACCCCATCTGGAGTACTGCCTGCAGTTCTGGAGACCCCATCTCTGCAAAGACACAGACAGGGTGGAGGCTGTTCAGAGGAGGGCAACCAAAATGGTGCAGGGTCTGCACCAGAAGCCATACGAGGAGAGACTAAAGGAGCTTAATATGTATACCCTTGAGGAAAGGAGGGACATGATAGAAACCTTAAAGTACCTCAAGGGAATCAAGTCCAAGAGGGTAGCATCTTTCAGGAAAAGAGATGTGCAAGAACAAGGGGGCACAATTTGAAGATTGAGGGGATGGCTCAGAGGTAATGTTATAAAGTATGTTTTCATGGAGGGTGGGATGCATGGAACAGCCTTCCTGAGAGGTTGTGGAGTCAAAACAGTGGGGGAATTCAAGAATGCATGGGACAGACATAAGGCAGTTCTAGTGGGGGTAGGAGGAAGTAAGCTGTTGGTTAGCTAGGATCTGCAGCTAATCCATTAGGTAGGGAAATGGGAAGACTGGGTGGGCCAAGTGGTCCTTATCTGCAATCAAGTTCTATGTTTCCATGTAGAGAAGTACAGCCAGCAAAACACAGAAACATAGAATGTGACAGCAGTTAAGGGCTGTCTGTCCCAGTCTGTCCATTTTTTAACCTTCATTGTTTGCTGCAGATCCCACTTGCTCTGCAATGCCATCCCCACCTTCCTTACTTCTACGAGTCCCTTGTGCCTGTTTCAGGCATTACTGAGCCCCACCACTTTTTTTGTCCCCATTACCTCTGCTGGAAGACTGTTCCAGGTATCCACCACCCTTTCTGTAAAGAAATACTTCCTCACATCCCTCCTGAATCACCCCTCCAGCTTCATAGCATGCCCTTGTATTCTAGAGCACCATTTTCTTTGAAAGATACTTCTCCTGTACCTTATTAACCCTAGTGAGGTATTTAAGGTTTCTATCATAGCCCCCTCTCCAGAGTGTACATATTTAGCTCTTGTAGCCTTTCTAAAATAAAAAAACAAATTTCCTCGAGGACTTTGATACAGACCTTGTACCATTTGGCAGCCCTCTTCCAAACCGCCCCACTCTGTCTAAAGCTCATGAGGTTTAGCGAGGAGCAAGTTCATTGCAGGGATCATGGATCCTCTCCAGGGTTATGCTCTGCAGGAGGGGTGACTAGCTTCTTTGATGCATCTAGCGAGCAGCGAGAAAGAAACTCTCCTGCCACATCACTTCAACTGGAGCCCACAGCCCACACTCCCCAAGAGGCCCACTAGTCCAGGAGGGTGACAGTGGTGGGAGCAGGAAGGTGGCAGGCAGCTGGAAGTCAACCACTCCCACAAATCCTGATGGCAAATCACTTTGCACCCCTGGAGGAAACTCAGGCACCCAACTCCACCAGTGGGGATCTTGGTCAGTAGGAAATGGGAGTGATGACCTGGTGGTACCCAGGGGTAGGGTAAGAAGAAGGCAGCTAGGAAAGTCTTAGTGGTGGGGATTCATGATTAGGGGATTAAAGAGGTGGAGGGTGGAGGTGGGGTGCAAGGAGGGGTGGGAGATAGTTAGGTGCCTTTCTGGGGCATTAGCCATCCAGGATATAGACAGAATAGGGAGGGTTGTAAAGAGGAAAGGAGGAGATGGGGGTGCTGGTACACTTGGGTAACAACAATCTGGCGAATCAGCCTATGGAGCAAGTGAAGCGGAACTTTCAGAAGCTGGGGGCTGATTGCAGGCACACTCAACCTCCTAGGCCTTTTCTGAGGTCCTTCCGGTGAGGCTTACGATGAAGGGAAAGACAGAGTAACGAGGGAAGAGACAGAGGAATTAAATGGGTGGTTAAAGGGATAGGGTCAGGAAAAAGGGAACCACTTTGTGGGTGACTGGGGGGACAGGAGGTTCATCAAAAGTGATGGCCTTCACCTGACAAGAGAGAGGACCAATGCATTGGGTCAGAAGTCTGACATCTACATCAGACAGCTAAACTGACTGTAGGGGACACTGAGGCAAGGGGAACCATGGTAAAGGGAGTGAGGTGAGAGGAATTTAGCTGGCGCTCCCTCTGTACTGGGGACTGGTAGCAGTAAGGTGGGCAAAAATAAGGATGAGGTTCAAAAGGGAGTAGTGGAGGAGCCAAAAAAGGGAAGGCTCTCGGGATCTGCAGGCAATAGGAAACATAAGAAGGTAAAGAGAATGGAAAGGAATGCAGGTGTAGGATCACAAAACAGCAAAAAAGGATCCAGAGCTAGTTGGAAGGGCCTGCCTTAATGCCTGGAGTTTGGTAATAAGATGAGAGAGTTCCAGGCATTAGTGGCAGACCTCATCACCATCACAGAAACTTGTACACAGAATAATGACTGACTTGTCAGTGCCGGGTTACACAATGTCTAGACAGGATAGAGGGAAAGGCAAAGGGGGGAATAGCCCTATATCAGGGAGGCAGGTTACACAATGTCTAGACAGGACAGAGGAAAGGCAAAGGAGGACTAGCCCTATATATCAGGGAGGGCAGGTTACACAATGTCTAGACAGGATTGGGGGGAAGGCAAATTGGGGGAATAGCCCTGTATGTCAGGGAGGGCAGGTTATATAATGTCTAGACAGGATAGAGGGAAAGGCAAAAGGGGGCAATAGCTCTGTATATCAGGGAGGGCAGGTTACACAATGTCTAGACAGGATAGAGGAAAAGGCAATAGGGGGGAATAGCTCTATATATCAGACAGGGTACAGAGTCCTAGGAGTACAGACACATCAGGGAATGCAAAGGGGAAATAGTCACGGACAAGAAAATACAGGTGGGGTGATCTATGGATGACCACCAGGACAAGGGAAGACAGAGATAGCAGCTTTAGAAACAGCTGGCAAGGGAGTGAAGAAGGGAAGTGGTGGTGGTGGGTGATCTGAACCTGCCAGATATGAATGGGGACATTCCAGTGGCCAGATGCACATTGCAGGACTGCCTGCTAATGCAACAGTTTAAGGAACCCACTAGACAGGTGACCACTCTTGATTTGCTGCTGTCCAACTCAGAGATGGTGAGTGGAGTGAGGTAGGGATCCACTGACTCCAGCAAACAAAACTCCATTTCGCTCAGACTGTCTCGGGACCAGTATGCCCTATCAAAACTGAAGTCCTAGATTTCAGAAGAGCAGACTTCAGCCATATGGGGAGCTGGCCTGAGACAAATTGACTGGGTGGACAGCATCAGAGATGTAAAGGAAGGATGGGGGGAAATCAAGGGACCATTCTCAAGGCAAGAAAGTGCTACATTAGAATTGTTACAAAATCAGTATACCAGACCAATATGGTTTTTGAAAGGGTCAGAGAAGCAGTGAGGGCCAAGAAAAGACACACCAAATACAAAGAAAAGCAGGGGGAGGAGAAATGGGGAGAACACCAAATAAAAACTAGGCAGACACAGGGCTGTCTACTGCAGAGGGGGTCAAGGATAGGGAAAAACAATTCTTCAGATCAAGGAAAAAAAGGAACCAGGGAGGGTGTATTGTTAGGCGGTATCCCGTGATATGGGCAAATCAGTTTAAGCGAGTGAATTTGGGTGACATTAAAATGGCGAGTGTAAAATGGGCTATGTGCACTTAATAGCATATAATAATAACAGCGATATTGAGTGTGTAGGGAGTAGTAGTTCTGCAGTTTAGAGGGGTATGCTGGTTGAGCCACTCCCAAGCCTGCCCTCTGGTGTAGTGGTTAGAGTCACTATCTCTGTGTCTGGTGGAACCAGGTTTGGGACTGGCTATAGGGTTTTTTTGTTTGTTTGTTTTGTATGGGTGGTTTATAACTTTATTTCTCTTGGTTTCCAAGGTCCCATCCCCCGCCCTGCCATCTGTGTTCCCCACTGCCTGCACGTTGCACCTCCGACATTCTCCCTAACGATTTTAGCCCCTCCTGAGTTTCCTTCCCATTGTCATCCCCAGAGTTGATTATAACAGAAATGAATGGTGCAGGGGTCTAATGTCAGCACACTTCACCCCCTTAGAGCCCCTAAGCACCACTCGCTGATTGTGGTGGTCGGTGTTGTGATGATCGATGGTTTAACTTTCAGCAATGTGTAGTTGCCGTTGTGTTCAGTGCCATTTTTTGTTGGTGCTATCATCACATAGAACAAAAAGCAGCCACGCTTACTGACTGGTTCTGCTCTGTCTTCACAAGGGAAGCCAGTGGCCTCTGTTTGAAGGTGGCATCAAGAGGCTGTCAGGAGTATTCGTGGAATGAGGCAGCCAGTATTTAGCAGAGAAAGGGTCCAGAAGGGGCACGAAGTCCCAAAGGTAGCTAAAGCTTCAGGGCCAGAAAGGATACACCCAAGTGTGCTCATGGAAGTGGTTGGGGAACTGGTTAAACCACTAGCAGGGCTATTCAACAGCACAGTTCCAACAGGAGTAGTTCTGAAAGACTGGGGTGTAGTGGACATAGTCCAGTTACATGGGGGGGACAAGAAGCAAGTGTGAAATTACAAAACTGTCAGCATTACTTCTGTAGAAGGTAAACCGATGGAAAAAAGAGGACCTTCTGAAGTACCTAGAGAGCAATGGTTTACAGGGTAGTAAACAGTGTGGATTTGTGGCAAGAAGGTTTTGTCAGACCAGCTTAATAAGTCTTTTTTTTTTTTTTTTTTTTTTATACTTGCTTAACCTAATAGTTTTGTTTGTCTGGGTAACAAAGGTAGTAGATAAGGGCCACGCTGTGGATTTACTCTACTTTAGTTTCAGGAAGGCTTTGAACTCAGTGCTACACAGAAGATTGCTGAAGAAACTGGAGCACCTGGGTGCAGCTAGGGACACTGTTAGATGGGTAGGAAACTGGTTGAAGGACAGACAGTATAGAATTGTGGTAAACGGGGTCAAATTGGAAGAGAGGGAGGTCATGAGTGTGGTGCCGTAGGGATCTGTCCTGCTTCCAGTCCTCTTTAATATGTTCATTAGTGACACTGGAGAGGGCAGCCAGGGCAGGTTGTGTCTTTTTGCAGATGACATGAAGTTCTGTAGTAGGGTAGATAGCAATGAAGAGCTCAGGGAGATGTAGAAGAATCAACAATGGATAGAGAGGTGGTCTATGATTTGGCAGTTAAAATTCAATGCCAAAAAATGCAAGGTTATACACCCAGGAGAAGAAAAAGAAGACAGCAGAGGATGGAAGAGGTTAAACTGAGTACTACAGCATAGGAAGGGGCCCTGGGAGTCATCATTAGTATCTCCCTCAAACATTCAAGCCAGTGTAACAAAGCCTATAGTAAGTAGACAATAGGCCCTGGAAGAGATAGGGAACTCTGGACACAGTAGATGGACCCTTGTTCTTTTCCTGTGAAGTGAAACGGGCCATTCCTAATGCTGCTGCATAACAGGACACTGTACACAGGGTAAGCAGTACTGTGACTCTGTCTGCTGATTGGCTGAAATCATGTAAATGACT
The DNA here is from genome assembly GCA_016271365.2 of Neoceratodus forsteri. Classification (NCBI taxonomy): domain Eukaryota; kingdom Metazoa; phylum Chordata; order Ceratodontiformes; family Ceratodontidae; genus Neoceratodus; species Neoceratodus forsteri. Next base: position 20,772 of record JADMNL010000022.1, on the reverse strand, counting down.
GATAATCAAGTGCACACATCCAGAGCAATGGAATAAATGCCCCCGTACTGGTTTTGTGGTTTATTTCATTCTTGAGTTCCACAGATAAACAGTCAGAGCATGATACAGAGCCTATGAATCAGATGCTCCGCTCCCTGGAAGCCCACCACCTGTTCACATCCAACTGCAAAGACTGGCTCTTGGCTGAGTCCCACTGCCGTTGCTTTTCTGGGTGGATCCCCCAACCTCTGTCACTTCCTGCATCTACCCTAAGTTTCAACCGCCTTGTTGTTACGTTGCCAGCCCTCCTTCTTAGCACTTACCCCTCCCTCCTTACTACTCCCCTGCATTCTCTTTGGGTTTTCCCCTTTTCTCTTGCATGGAGATTCCCCCTCTGCACTTGTCCTTGTCGGTCCAACTACTCTTCTTGTAAACTGCATGTTTTGTCTGCCAAGATAACCTGACACCTTGTCTGCTGTATTGAGTTTCTTACTTTATATTGTTGTATTTTTGTCTCTTTGGCTTCATTGTGTTAACTGGTTCTAGTTCCATTGCACTTTGCATTGTTTGCTCCTGTGCCATTATATTTTGGCCTGGGTCGTACCTGAAAACAGTCCCTGGGATCAGTGTACCTACTTGATTATCACAGTCATAAATAAACAGATGACAGCGTTTTCTGGCACTCCACTGTTCTCACTGAAATTCAGTGTTACGCACTTTGATTTGAAACTGAGGAGTACCAGATTCACCTTGGCAAATCTTTTTTTATACTTTTTCCACCTTTCCCTTGGTCTGCCTGACAGCATCTCACTGATTTACTGGTTATCCATCACTCAGCCAGAACCACAGTGTGGTGAGTGGCCAGACTCTTGGTAACAGAAACATAGACTCTGAGGGCAGGTAAGGACTGCTTGGCCCATCTGGTCTGCCCATTTGTCCCTACCTACACTGTTACTGCAAACCATGCTCAATCTACAGCTCTTTTGCCCTCCCACCCTCCTCTCCACTACAATTCCTTTGTGCTTATGCTGTGCATTCTTGAACCTCACCACTGCTTTTGCCCTCACCACCTCCGCTGGAAGGCTGTTCCAGGAATCCGCCACTCCTTCTGTGAAGAAGGACTTATTTATCTATTTATTTTATTTATTCGTTTGTTGACCGGGTTCACTGATCCAAGAACCATTTTTAGGCATGATCCGGGCCACTAAGATGGTACAAGAATGCTGCAACACAATACATCAGGGTACAAATACATCAATGACAATACAATGCACTAGGTAAACAGAAATAATGGGGGAACTTAATTATACAGAGTGTGTGTGTGTGTGTGTGTGTGTGTGTGTGTGTGTGTGTGTGTGGTGAGGGTGGGGTATAACACCCAGAGTACAAAAGGCTAAACAGAAATAGCAAAATTGCAAAATGCATGAAAAACAAGTTATTTGCAAACTTCCTCTCATCTCTGCATTTACCCACTTCCAGCTTCATGGTATGTCCCCTTGTTCCTGAGCACCTTTTCTTCTGAAAAATAATTCCCAAAAGGTATTTAAAGGTTTCTTTATCATATTTCCCCTCTCCCTCCTCTGTTCCAGGGTGTACATGATAAAGTCCTTTCATCTCTTCTTGTAGGGCTTTTGATGCAGACCCTGCACAATTTTAGTTGCCCTCCTCTGGATCACCTCCACTTTATGTCCTTCCTGAAATGTGGTCTCCAGAATTGGACACAGTACTCTAAGTGGGGTCTTAGCAGCAACCTATAAAGAGGCAACACCACTTCCACGTTTTTTTTTTATATTCTCTTTATCTCGTAGCGGCCCCAGGCATCCTTCTGGGGTACTCTCTCGGCAGGGTCTCTACTCCCTGCCTGAACCCCCGCTGCCATTAGTCTCCCACTGCACACCCAGTCAGGTGCAGTCCCCTGGCTAACCTGGTACCCCAAGGGAGGCTGTGCCCTCCCATGGCAACCTTACAGACTCAAAGGACCCTACCTGGGTGCCAGGCAGCGAGGGAGTCTCCTGGTGCACTGGACTGGCCTTGGGATGTGGGCCTGCCCCTGGAGTCCCCATCATCTCCATGGCGCTGAAGAGGGCTTTTGTCCCTTAAGCGTGAAGTTTTTCTCCCACTGGAGTGCGGCATGCAATGATGCCAGCATAAGGTGGTCCCTGCCGGCGTCACTGTACTCCACCCACTACATTAGCTGGCATACCTGTAGTACCCCCGATCTCCATCGGGAGCCACTAGGACACCAAGCATCCCCGAACCCCACCCCAGGGAGAGGAGAGTTATCCTCCAGATGATCCTCTCCCACCCCTACTGACCACCTGCAAACCGAGTCCAGCTCTGAACCCGGATCGCCGGTGTGGTGCAAGGTGTGGCTTCCAGTAACTCAACCCTCAGCACCACCGGCCCAGCTCACCGCCATCTTTTTGCTGGTGATATCCCTCCCTGTGCATCCCATTCAGTCTTCCTACTGCCTTGTTGCACTGCCTGGCACCCTTAGGTCATCTGATATGATTATCCCCAGGTCTCTTTCCTGCTTGGTGGTCATCAATACCAGTTCACCCATGTTATACGCTGCCCCTGGGTTTCTGTGCCCTAGGTGCATTATTCTGCACTTTTTTGCATTGCGACCTAGCTGCCATACCCTTGACCACTCTGCTCATCCTTTCCACACCCCCCCGGAGTGTCCACTGTCCACCCCATTGCAGATTTTGGTGTCATCCACAAACAGGCAGACCTTCCCTTCTAGCTCCTTTATAATGTCACTTATAAAGACATTAAAGAGGACCGGTCCCAGCACTGATCCCTGAGGTACCCCACTGGTCATCCTCCCTTCCGGTGTGAACTCCATTTACCACCACCCTCTGTCACCTACCCCCTAACCAATTTCTTATTGAGTTTACCACCTTTGGACCCACTCCTAAGCTACACAGCTTGCTTACTAGTCTCCTGTGTGGAATGATGTTGAATGCCTTACTTAAATCTAGGTAGGCCATGTCCACCACTCACCCTTGGTCACTCAAAGAAATCTATTCGATTCATTTGACATGACCACCCCCTGTGAAACCATGCTGCCTTGGGTCTTGTAACCCATTGGAGTCAAGATATTCCACAATCATTACCTTCAGCAGTAATTCCATTAACTTTCCCACCACTGATGTCAGGGAGACTGGCCTATAATTGCCACCCTCCTCCATACCACTTCTGTGTAGTGGGACTACATCTGCCTTCCTCCAGTCCTCCGGAACCACTTATGTTTTCAGGAGCTGGTAAATAGAATTGTCAGAGGTGCAGCCAGTATTTCCCTGAGCTGCCTCAATATCCTTGGATCAATCAATCAATCAATCAAATCTTTATTTATTCAGGTGAACATCGTTGAGCACAGCTCATTTGCAAGATGGACCTGATAAGGTCAAGGTTCAATAATCGATACATATACAGATATATTCAAAACACTTATATATACAGTAAGAAAAAGGCAGAAATTGATTAACCATAACAGTACAAGGTAGGACAACGAAAGCAGACTAGAAAATCTAATATATACATATCAACTATGGGTATCATGACATACATTCAACTATATGGCACCCAAAACTTCCAAGATTCCTGGGCAAGCCAATGTAGACAAGGAGACACAGTGTTTGAGTGACTGAAAAATGGTGATCATAGCCTCTGGTAAGTGACAAGGTAGGAAGGGGTATGAGGGACTAGAACAGGGGCTGGGGCTAGTACAAGAGGTGTATGGGAGTGATAAGGGCTAAGGTAAGGGCCAGGAGTGAGTGGGCGAGGATTATAGCCAGGAGTTGAGAGATCTGTGGAGATAAATTTACCGGGAACAGAAATGTCATAATATGAAGGCTGCCTGGAGGGGTTGGGGGTGGAAAGTATGAGCAGAGTGGTCAAGGGTATGGCAGCTAGGTCGCAATGCACCCCATCTAGCTCTGCTGCTTTGTCCAGTCATGTGAGAGCTTGTGGGAAGGGGGGTGTAACAGAATAAAGCAACCCGTTACTCTTTTAATCCCATGGGGTGCCACATGCAGTGACGCAAGTGTGTATTTTGGCTGTGGCACTCCAGACATCCTGTGGCAGCCCCTCCTCTTTACTCATGGCCCCATCTATACTACCATGGTTCACTCTAGCCTTATTGCTCTGGTTGAGTTCTATAACAGAACTAGAGGGCGGACCTATGCTATCACTTCAGCTGACCTTCCTGAAGACATGTGCTCGCTATCTTGCAGGATGAGTCACTGTCAGACGTCTAGTGGTTTCACCATGCAGGATCACTGACATCTTTCAAGCATTGCAATCTATATTCTCATGTCTGATGAGCTACTGGAGATGCAACACAGACAATGGGACATGAGTGCAGAACATTAATAGCTTTTTTCTACCTTTTTTAGTAATGGCCACTGTATTGTGCATGTATACTGACGTGCATCCATTTGCAATTAGCATTCAGACAAAATGACTGAGATCCTTCACTTACTGAGCTGTGCAAGATTGGGAAGCACGAATCTGGGTACCAGTGGCAAGTGCAACCTAGGGTTTCCACCAGTCCTGATTTTCACAGGACAGTCCTGATTTGGACTGCTGTGTCCTGCAAAAAAACATGAAAAATACTCCATGTCCTGACTTCACAGAAGAAAAAATATTTTCTAACTTTCCACTAAATGTTGCAGAAAACTGTAATACCTTAATTACTTCCTCTCACACTATGGCGGGCGAAGGGGTGGCATCAGCTGGCAGCACGAGGATGCCCTCTATCCCTATTATAGAATTCAATGGGACAGCCATGGCTACCCTCAGGGTCACAGAGTGGCTATGCAGTAACATAAACAAGTAGCTCCCTCCCTCAAGTCAGCCAATTGCTCATACTGTAAGCTCTTGGGCTCATCCTGCTCATGAATCCTGGCCTGAAAGAGGTGGGCGTGTGTGCAGTCGCTAGCTCTCGAGCTAACTATGGTGCTTTGCGCCCTCTGCTGGCCAACAATTAGCTGCTCGAGAATCCACACCTCTGCAGACCAATTAAGTGTGCGCACATGTTGCGGCTTGCCCGCCGGAAGTGGGAATGCCGGCAGCGAGAATAGGAAGGGAATGAGAGGTGGACAGCTGGCAATGCATGCGCCGCGCGCCCTCTGGTGGTCAATAACGTAACCGCACTTACTGAAGCTCGCCCGCCGGAAGTAGGAGGATGAGTTAGAGAGACGGACAGATATGGCTACTCCTAGCCTCGGGGTCTTTGGGGAAGGGGGAAATGATTGTCAAACAAACAGCAGATCACTGTCCAGTAGCCAGTCCTGTCCCCCTTATACTATGCTCACTTGGGTTCGATCTACTGCCGATTCCTGGCCAGGGGCAGCTGGCTCTCAGTCTGCTTGTGTGGCGCTGTGCGCCTTCTGCTGGCTGTCAGGGAGCTGCTCGTCATCGGCCGCCAGAGGGCGCTGCTCCATGAAGGGCGGCAGAGGTGCGCGCACCCGCTGTCTGAGTATGGCGTGCGCGTGCCGTGGCCGCAATCCGGAAGTGACAGTAGGAGGGGAAACCGAGGCGGACAGTCGTGGGTTGCCGTCCGCAAGCAGCGGGTCGGGCTGGGGAGGAGGATGTTCGATTTTAACAGAACGAAACAGCAGCTCCGCGCCCGGCGACAGCAGACCCTTTCCACCCTCCGATCCTGAGTCATAGCACGGTGCGGCGGCTGCTGGCTCTCGGTCTGTGGGCAGCATCCGGTCCGTCTTGATCTCAAAAGTCAGGGGCGTCCCTGTGACCCTCCAGTCCTTCCACGAGTCCTGTCAGCACAAAGCCCCCCCCCGGCAGTCTGTCTCGGCTTTTAAATGCACACAAAAATAATGCACAACGCGTTATCTTTTTGGTTAAACATTCATGCCTTCACTATTCTTTTTTTTAATTATTGGACGGTGTTGCAGCGCCCTCTGGCGGCTGCATGGTTGAACTGGTCTGCTGGCGCTGCAGCAGAGCCCTCTCGGCACATTGAGCAGCGATCGCTGAGCTGCCAGCAGACCATGCAGCAGTACAAACAGTAGGCAGGCGGGGGTTGTTGTGCCAGTATGGCATGCATTTCACTGAATGTACCAGAGCCGAGTAAAGGCACAAGTAATTAAAGTTGTCACTGAAAGAACGTCCAGGCATACCTCTCAGCACTATATTGCAGCTTCTGTGTAACAATTCCTTCTGGACTATGTTAACCTTTTGACTACTGGCATCTTCCCCAGACCCTTATCTAAACCGAGATGTTGTGTCTCCTGGAGTTATCCCAGTTTCGATTATTTCTGACAAATAATATCTCTCACTGTCCCACATTAGGAATGATGTTCCTAACTTTACTCCTCATAGCCTTAAGTTCTAGATGTGGTGCCTATGTAAAGGAATGCATCCTATATAAGTAAACACACCCACAGGAGAATAAAGTACCTTAAAACTGCAGCAGAAATCCAGTTTTTTTTTTAAATGAATTTAATCAGAATACACAGTTGAGATGAAGGATCTCATTTTTTAATATAAGGTATATTTAATATTTAGCGTTAAAATGCATAAAGAAGTCAGATGATACAGAGAACTGATGTGATGATGAAAACTGTTGCTGCCACTAGGTGAGGAGGATTCAGGGATGCTTGGTCTGTTGCTCAGCAGTTCGCTAGTCCCCTGAGGGGGGAGGAGGAAAAGCAGGTGTGCTGAAAACACTCTCCCTGTGCTTGCAACATGTATGCCACCATTTCCTGAATATTTAGTGGGGTCTTCCTTCAGTTTTGCAATAGATTTCACCAGAATACCCTAGCTGAGATGCAGTATTTCATTTTATAGTGGAGTCCTGCTTTTCATCCAGTTTTACAGCTGACTAGGGAGGAAGTGCTGAGAGCTTAAGTGAATTTTCCACCATTAGCAGTAAAGCCCAAACCTGCACAGAACTGCACAGTTCATGACAGGCAGTCTTTGACAATACACAGAGAGGGAGGAATGAAAATGGTCTTCTGGGAAATAGTATTACAATGAAATTGTTTTAATTTTTTCTGCAAAACAACTCTTGAACAACTCGTTAATCCTCCCACAATCTGGCCCATCCCTAGAAAAATGTACTCTAATTTGCCTTTCTGTGATCACATTGTTAAGACAGTTTGAAGCACTCACCAAGAAACTTGGCTTCTTGTATTACAAACTCATATGTTTAGATTTCAGTAGCAGAAAAAAAATGTTAATTCTGCTAGTCGCTTCTGCCTGCCCTGGAATATGGGAATGAAGTTAGCGTGCCTACCATGTCAACAAACAAATAAATACACCGGATGGCACAAGTGTCATTGTTGCATCTTCTGCAGGCAAAGGTGCCTTCTTATATTGCTTCTCTAAGCTCTAGTCTTCCCTTTCCTTGCCTATTCGTTCTGCTGCTTTCCCTTTTCCCTTAAATGTCTTCTTTGTGTATACACCTGTCCATGACCCCTATTCTTAGTCGCTGCTCACCACCCTGTACCCACGGTTTACTCTAGCTCTGTTGCTCTGAGAGTCTGCTCTGGCTGGGGTTAGTCTATACCCAGTTTATGGGCAATTCTGTCTTCCTTCAGTCTTCCCCCTTATTGTTCTGTACCCTCTTTGTACAGTATATTAATTTTTTTAGGTTATTTAGCTTTTGCACATATGTAGTGTTTTGTGCTTTATCACTTCATTTTGTCTGCAATCATTTTGTTGCTGCCACTGGTTAGGTAGCTTTACTGTGCACCTAATTATATTGTCCACCTCCCCCAACCCCCCCCCGAACACATCTGGAAATGAACTGTTGCCAGCTCAGTATGTCTTTCCCAGTAACACTTTTGAAATACATACATCTATAAAGTTGAAGTTTGGCAGTGTATACTGATATGTTCTAGGATGTAACAGACCCTGCACTCCCCCCCTCAGCCTTCTCCCAGATCAGACATGGGACCTTAAGTGGGTCTCTTCTAATTTACAAATGCATACATGGACTGTACCTGGGATACCTTATCAACTTGTTAGCCAAGCCTAGCCAAACCTACTATCTCCAGTCACTTTCCAGTCACCTCCATCATGCTTTGAGAATTCAGAAGGGTGCTAGCAACAAAGCCTTTTCCATCCCTGCTCTGTCCAGCTGGAACTACCTACCAGACAGTATTAAAGAGTCACTGGATATAATGGTTAAAGCCACTGATTTCCAGACATGGAAAGTTTCAAGTGTTAATGATTAAAAAAGGTGCAATTTCAAATAGTTCTGAAAATAATAGTTGCCATATGTTTCATATGAATATTAAAAATGCTACAGCAGTTTATATATAGTGCTATACAGACATCCAATGACCAGGTTACCATAGTCCTGGTAAATTACTTTGGCTATTAAAACATATATTTTAGTGTATATCTGAAAGTTAAGTTTTGGGAGAGAGAAACAAAAAAATGCAGGTGTAGAAAAAGTGGGTTCCCTTTTTCTCAGGTGCATGCTACCTAATCTAAACGTCTAAAAGCTGATTACTTTGTGACAATATTTTTTTTTTCTTACTGTCTAAATCAATGGTTGTGCCAATGCAGGAAAGCGGACTACTAGAAATTGTCTTAACAGAAAATATGGAGCTATATCAGTGGTGCTGACTGATTACCATTTACTGTAATGGATCAGTAGCATCAAAGCCTTTCAGCCATTTAAATACTGTACCAGCAGTACGGGTTTTATCTGGAGTTAGAAAACTTTGAAATGTACTGTAGTTATTAGTAGAATAGAACATCTTTGAAACAGTGAGATTCACCAGTTATAAAATGTGGATATCTGCATGAAAAGTATTTTTTTACAGTGGTAGCATGGTGTCATTTATGAATAAAAAAAAGCAAAACTGTAAAAAGCAATATTTTGGATGACTTTTGACTCAAAGTGACAATTTTAGATACATGATGCAATTGAAAGTAAATTCAAAAGAAAAAGCTGCAGAAATTCTCAGTGTCCAGCAGTCACTGTCTGTAATCATGATCTTCAAATAAACTTTTCTTCCTACTAAGCCTGTGCACCCATGGACTACTGTGCACTAGCAAAGCAGCATTTTTTTTAATGTAGCATTTTATTTGCTTGGTTCATAAAGTTGGTTGGCTCACACATCCATTTACTTCCCAGTTTGGTTGAGTAGAAACATAAATGACAAATGCAGACAAGAGTGTTTAGTAAAATTACAGAACTTTTTTTTATTAAAACAGTTATTTTTTAATAATTTTAAGAGTGTGACCCAATAAACTAGAAATATTTTTTCCATTGTTGTTATGTCTTGATGAAAGGAAAAGCCTTCAGGGAGTATGTTGAGTATAAAGGCTGAATTATTCTTAACTGTTGTTATGTTCATTCTCACTCTAGCATACCCCCCCCCGGCACTTGAAATGCTCCAGAATCATATTACTGCCCACTCATATTTTTACTGTGATTCCCAAGTATTGCTCTATTACTTTGACTGTACTCACAGTTTCTACATCTCAGAATATATTAGGTATATAAATGTTTATGATCCTGCAGTTGCCACTGATTCTTGGGTAATCCCACTGCTCATTTCTTCAAGATAGTTTCTGAATTCTGAGCTCTTTCCTTCTAAGACTGCTTGAAAGGCAGAGTAGAGAAACTTACCAGAGCAAGGGAGAAGGATTAAGACTTAATTTGGCTAAGCAGATTTACTGTGTGGTGGTGTTTTATTTTTACTCACGGGATTACTACTGTTTGTTGCTAACATTTAATTGCTTTATTTTTCTCTGATTCAAATTGTTGTTGCTGGTATACCTTCTTCTGCATTATTACAAGGTGTGCCTACAGGGTGTGCTAACAGATTACTGCTGTAATCTTCTGATTCAAATTGTCTTTTGCAAGGTATATCTTCTGTTACTGCTTTATTTTCTCTGGAGCAAAGTGCTTCTTACAGGGTATATCTTCTCTGAAATTATTACAGGTGGTGCTTTACAGGTTTTACAGTTTTATCTAACATTAGGATAGGCTTTCAGGGTTACTGCATTTGTTGTTGACTGATTGTTTCTGCTCTTACCTCCTTGTTCTTTCGTCCGTGGTTCTTCTTTTAGGCAGGGAAGGGCCCAGCCACCCACCCATCCCAACCACCCCACTACACTCCTTTTATAGGGTACCACAGTTGTGACATTTCCTGTGGCAGAGCAGGAAGGGCGGATCAGTGGGGCCTCCACAAGATGATCTCATTTACAGGGCACTAGTAATTTAACTTGTTATAACAAGTTAAACAAAGCACAATTAATCCATTACTTGCATTTTTTTCCTTTTTTTCCTTCTAATTACTCTGACTAGGTTACAAACCCAGCAACTTATTTGGAATGGATTTCATTAACTGCAGGTACTGTGGAACAATTTTCAGAAGGACGGTCTTACAGGTTGGGACACTGTCCTCCACATGCTGGGCCTTTGGAGATCTTAGGTCTCAGCTCCGGGCAGCATGGGCAGAGATTGCACGCCTCAAATTTCATATTGAAGAGGAAATACATTATAAGAACCACCGCCATTTCCCAGCATCCAACAGAAAAACCTCGACCGCAGAGGGTAGTTGGTCCAGGAGGTTGTAGGTGGTTAGGAGGAACAAATCAGGTGCCCCATACTCTCTGCTCTCAACACTTACCTCCAAAAACCATATAAACACAACAAACAGGTATCTGCCTCTATCTCTGAAATCAAATAAAGAGGCAGAAGACACTGCAGAGCAGGACACTGCAGCACAGGAGCTAGCACAACAAAACTCACCCAAATCAGGAACCAAAACTAAACAAGCACAAAGGAAATCCAAAAACTTCTGATCATAGGAGACTCCATGATTAGGGAGTTGATACCCATCTCCAGCCGGGTGATGGTCAGATGTCTCCCAGGTACATCAGCATGGAGAGACACTGACCGCATTGCTAAATTGTTCACAAAGCAGGAGAAAACATTGATGTCCTAGTACACATAGGGACTAATGATCTCGCCAGCCGGTCAGTTGTGGAGACCAAGGAACACCTGACTAAGCTGGGTGACAAACTATCATCTATTCGTCCGGCATCTCCTTCTCTGAGATCCTGCCAGTCTGGGAGAAGGGAGCAGATGGACGGAAGGTCAGAGAAGGGAGATAGGGAGCTAAACATTGGCTCAAGGACTGGTGCCAGGAAAAAGGACACAGATTTGTAGGGAACTGGCAACAGTTCTGGGAGCGAAAGTTCTTTAAATTTGATGGACTGCATCTGACTAAAGAGGGAGTCAGTGCATTGGGGCAGAAGTTTGACGTCTTTGCAGAATATTTAAACTAGCAAATGGGGAGAGGGGTGCAGCACCCCATACGTCGAATGGGAAGAACACCCTTCCCCCCTCAGCTAGTGGTCAAACAGGAATTCAGCGTGTTTGCCGTTCATTTGCATCACCAGGTAAGAAAAAAGGTTTGTCTCCCCATACGATGCACAAGGGTAATGCCAAACTTCACCCAACAACTAACACACCAAAATCTGGCCAATGGAAAATCATGTACACAAATGCTCACAGCCTGGGAAATAAGATCCCAGACCTGCAGGCAATAATGTCAGAGGCTAAACTGGACATAGTAGCAATTAGTGAGACGTGGTTTACCAGTAACCACACTTGGGAGACTTCAGTACCTGGCTATGTATTGTTCAGAAGAGACCGAGGTGCAAAAAGGGGGGGAGGAGTGGCCCTGTATGTTAATGAAAATATCAAAGCTACAGAAATTCAGAATACACATAAGGAGCCAGAAGAACTGTGGGTCACCCTGGAAACAGGAAATGGGACAGCCATAAGAACTGGTGTTGTCTACAGGCCCCCAGACCAGAGGGAGGACATAGACACATTACTGTTAGAAGATATACAAAACATGACAGCTAAAGGGGAGGTTCTGATAATGGGAGACTTCAACATGCCAGATACAGATTGGTCAATACCAGCAGGAACATCTGCCAGAACTAGACTCATAGTGGATTCCCTGCAGGGGGAGGGCCTCAAACAACTGGTACAGCAACCCACAAGAGACAGGGCTATCCTAGATCTAGTACTGACTAACAAAGAAGGGATCACAGATCTCCAGGTAGAAGGTCACCTGGGGGCCAGTGACCATCACATGGTGTGGTTCAATTTGGCTACTACATCTAAATCATCCCATTCCAAGGCAAAAATATGGGACTTCAGAGGAGCTGACTTTGATAAGATGGCCAACAGAGTTAAGCTAGCCCTGGCAAAAAGAAACACAGGTGAGGAGGTACAGGCAAAGTGGGCAAGCATTAAGGATACAATAATTGAAGCAACATCCCATTGTGTTAGAAAAGGAAGTGCAAAAAGAAGAAGGAAACCACTTTGGTTCTCAAATACAGTAGCAGAAAAGGTCAGGAGCAAAAGGCTGGCCTTCAGGAAATATAAGGGAACACAGCGGGATGAAGATAGGGAGGCATACCAAACTGCCCTAAGGGAAGCAGGTAAGGCAGTAAGGCAGGCAAAGTCCCAAACTGAGGAAACACTAGCATGAACAGTAAAAGAAGGTGACAAGACTTTCTATAGATACATTAGTGAAAGGAGAAAGTCCAGAGGGGGTATTGCTAAGCTTAATGGAGAAAAGGGAGCATGTGAGGAGGAGGACCCTGTAAAGGCATCTATCCTAAATAGATACTTTTGCTCAGTATTTACTGAAGAGAAGGCAGGGCAGGGCCCACAGCTCAGCATCATGGACACAGGGGGAAGGGAGGTGAGCACTACTCCCTTCACAAAAGAAAGGGTCCTACAAGAGCTTGCTAAGCTCAGGGTGGATAAGGCAATGGGACCTGATGGCATACATCCCAGGGTACTTAAGGAGCTAAAGGAGGAACTAGCAGAGCCATTAGCAGAATTGTTTAGTGAGTCTCTGAGCACAGGAGAGGTCCCAGAAGACTGGAGAAGGCTCACGTGATCCCGCTCCACAAGAGTGGTAGCAGGAGGAGGCGGGGAACTACAGACCAGTCAGTCTTACCTCAGTAGTGGGCAAGATTATGGAGGCACTCCTTAAGGAAAGGATAGTGCAACACCTGGAATCCATAGGGGCACAGGATCCAAGACAGCATGGGTTTCACAAAGGAAGGTCCTGTCAAACTAATCTCATAGATTTCTTTGACTGGGTAACCAGAGTGGTGGACCAAGGGGGAGCAGTTGATGTAGCCTACCTTGACTTCAGCAAAGCTTTTGACACTGTTCCACATAGAAGATTGATAAATAAGTTAGGTAGGCTCGGGGTGGGTCAGAAGTTGGTCAACTGGGTGGCAAACTGGTTGACTGGCAGAAAACAGAAGAGTGGTGGTAAATGGTATACAGTCAGAAGAGATGCAAGTCACAAGTGGGGTACCTCAGGGATCAGTCCTGGGGCCAGTCCTATTCAACATCTTCATTAGTGACCTCGCAGATGGACTAGAGGGTAAGGCTTGTCTGTTTGCAGATGACACCAAGATCTGCAACAGAGTAGATGATCCAGATGGGGTGGGCAGAATGAGAAGAGATCTGGATAAACTAGCAAAATGGTCGGAAGAGTGGCAACTGGGATTTAATGCAAAGAAGTGCAAAATCATGCACATAGGGAAGAGAAATCCTGAAGCCACTTATAGGCTGGGAGGGGAGTTGCTAGCAGTCACAAAGGAAGAAAGAGACTTGGGCATCATCATCACTGATGACCTAAAATCATCCAAGCAGACCTCTAAAGCAGTAGGTAAGGCTAGGGGTGTTAGGGTGTATTAGTGAGGGTATCACAAGTCGTAAGAGGAGGTAATAATCCCTCTGTACAAGACATTAGTTAGGCCCATCTGAGATTACTGTGCAGTATTGGGCCACACCTTCAAGGACATTAACCAAATTGAGGCAGTCCAGAGAAGGGCAACCAAAATGGTGCAGGGACTGCATCAGAAGACATATGAGGACAGATTAACGGACCTCAATATGTATACCCTTGAGCAAAGGAGGGAGAGAGGTGATATGATCGAGACATTTAAACACCTTAGGGCATAAACAAGGTGAAAGAGTCTAACATGTTTAAATATAAGAAAAATAGCAGGACAAGAGGACACAGCATGAGATTAGAGGGAGGCCGATTAAGGGGAATGTGAAATTCTTTTCACAGAAAGGGTGGTAGATGCATGGAATAGTTTACCACAAGAAGTGGTGGCTATGAATACAGTGCAGGACTTCAAACAGGCATGGGATAGGCATAAGGAGCAATACAAATGACTATGAATAGATAGGTCACTGACAGAGCAAAGGCCGATGGCACATTTATAAGGTAGAAAAAGAAATGGGCAGACTGGATGGGCCTTGCGGTCCTTATCTGCCATCAACTTCTATGTTTCTATGTTTCTATGTTTCTATGTTTCTATGTTTCTAAATAAAATACTAATCCCTCTCCCTACTGCCCTGGTTTACTGGTCCACTTTTCCTGTTGACTAATCCCTCGTTGTACTCATAATTTCCCTTCTCTCCCGTATTTTGCTTCCAGTTTCTCTTTGCTGAACTGTTGTTAATGATATGTTATGTTTTGCACTACTTCCCTTTCTCCTTCTCAGTTATCCACTGCATAATTTTTACTTTGTATAATTATTTTTTTATAATTTTAACATTACTGATGTAACATATTATTGCACTCTCCACATTACCCTCCCACCAGGACACATCTGGAAATGAGCTGTTAGCTCAATATGTTTTTCCTGGTGAAACTTTTGAAGTAAATAAATACATCTGTACACACATACATAAATAATATAGTTATTCTAATTTATGTGCATCTCTGCAAGTTGTTTCCCCATTAAAACATATATTTTAGTTTATATCTGAAAGTTAAGTTTTGGGAGAGAGAAACTAAAAAATTCAGGTGCTGAAAAAATGGGTTCCCTTTTTCCTCAGATGCATGATACCTAATCTAAATATCTATTTAAAAGTTGATTACTTTGTGACAATTTTTTTTTACTGCCTAGATCAATGGTTGTGCCAATGCAGAAAAACAGACTACTAGAAATTGTTTTAACAGAAAACATGGGGCTATATCAGGGGTGCTGACTGATTCCCAGTTTCTGTAATGGGTCAGTAGCATCAAAGCCTTTTAGCCATTTAAATACTGTATCAGCAGTACAGGGGTTTATGTGGAGTTAGACAACTTTGAAATGTACTGTAGTTATTAGTACAAAAGAACATCTCTGAAATAGTGAGATACACCAGTTATAAAATGTGGATATCTGCATGAAAAATATTTTTTCATAGTGGTAGCATGGTGTTATTTATGAATAAGAAAAGACAAAACTGTAAAAAGCAGTATTTTGGATGACTTTTGATTCAAAGTGACAATTTCAGATATATGATGCAATTGAAAGTAAATTCAAAAGAGAAAACTGCAGAAATTCTCACTGTCCAGCAGTCACTGTCTGTAATCATGATCTTCAAATTAACTTTCCTTCCTACTAAACCCGTGCACCCATGGACTACTGTGCTTTAGAAAAGTAGCATTTTTTTTTTCAATTTAGCATTTTATTTGCTTAGTTCATAAAGTGGGTTGGATCGCATATCCATTTACTTCCCAGTTTGGCTGAGTAGAAACATAAATGACAAATGCAGACAAGAGCATTTAGTAAAATTACAGAACAATTTATTTATTAAAACAGTTATTTCTTTATAATTTTAAGAGTGTGCCCCAGTGAAATAGAAATATTTTTTCCATTGTTATTTCTTGATGAAAGGAAAAGCCTTCAGGGAGTATGTTGAGTATAAAGGCTGAATTATCCTTAACTGTTATTATGTTCATTCTCACTCTAGCATACTTTCCCCCCCCCGGCACTTGAAATCCTCCAGAATCATATTTCTGCCCACTCATATTTATACTGTGATTCCCAAGTATTGCTCTATTACTTGGACAATACTCACAGTTTCTGCATCTCAGAATATATTAGGTATATAAATGTTTATGATCCTGCAGTTGCCACTGATTCTAGGGTAATCCCAATGCTCATTTCTTCAAGGTAATTTCCGAATTCTGAATAAATAAAGTACTAGTCCCTCTCCCTACTGCCCTGGTTCACTGGTTCACTTTTCCCTTTGACTAATCCATCATTGTACTCATAATTTCCCTTCTGTATTTTGCTGCCAGTTGCTCTTTGCTGAACTGTTGTTAGTGATGTGCTGTGTTTTGCACTACTTCCTTTTCTCCTTCTTAGTTATCTACTGCATAATTTTTACTTTGTAGAATTATTTTTTATAATGTTAACATTACTGATGTAACATATTACTGCACTCTCCACATTTCCCTCCCACCAGGACACATCTGGAAATGAGCTGTTAGCTCAGTATGTTTTTCCTGGTGAATCTTTTGAAGTAAATAAATACATCTGTGCACACATACATAAATAATATAGTTATTCTAATTTATGTGCCTCTCTGCAACTTGTTTCCTAATAAAACATATATTTTAGTGTATATCTGAAAGTTAAGTTTTGGGAGAGAGAAAAACAAAAAAATTCAGGTGCTGAAAAAGTGGGTTCCCTTTTTCCTCAGATGCATGCTACCTTATCTAAATGTCTAAAAGCTGATTACTTTGTGACAATTATTTTTTTTTACTGCCTATATCAATGGTTGTGCCAATGCAGAAAAGCGGACTACTAGAAATTGTCTTAACAGAAAATATGGGGCTATATCAGTGATGCTGATTGATTCCCATTTACTGTAATGGATCAGTAGCATCAAAGCCTTTCAGCCATTTAAATACTGTACCAGCAGCACGGGGGTTTATCTGGAGTTAGAAAACTTTGAAATATACTGTAGTTATTAGTAGAATAAAATATCTTTAAAACATTGAGATACACCAGTTATAAAATGTAGATATCTGCATGAAAAGTTTTTTTTACAGTGGTAGCATGGTGTTATTTATGAATAAAAAAAGCAAAACTGTAAAAAGCAATGTTTTGGATGACTTTTGACTCAAAGTGACAATTTTAGATACATGATGCAATTGAAAGTAAATTCAAAAGAAAAAGCTGCAGAAATTCTCAGTGTCCAGCAGTCACTGTCTGTAATCATGATCTTCAAATAAACTTTCCTTCCTACTAAGCCCGTGCACCCATGGACTACTGTGCATTAGCAAAGCGGCATTTTTTTTAATTTAGCATTTTATTTGCTTGGCTCATAAAGTTGGTTGGATCACACATCCATTTACTTCCCAGTTTGGTTGAGTAGATGTATAAATGACAAATGCAGACGAGTGTTTAGTAAAATTACAGAACAATTTATTTATTAAAACAGTTATTTTTTTTAAATAATTTTAGGAGTGTGTCCCAATAAAATATAAATATTTTTTCCATTGTTATTATTTCTTGATGCAAAGAAAAGCCTTCAGGGAGTATGTTGAGTATAACGACTGAATTAACCTGTTGTCACTGATTCTAGGGTAATCCCATTGCTCATTCCTTAAAGGTAGTTTCTGAATTCTGAATAAATAAAATACCTCTCCCTCTCCCCTTACTGCCCTGGTTTACTGGTGCACTTTTCCCTTTTTAATCCTTCATTGAACTCATAATTTCCCTTCCTTCCCATATTTTGCTGCCAGTTGCTCTTTTCTGAACTGTTGTTAGTGATATGATGTGTTTTGCACTACTTCCTTTTCTCCTTCTCAGTTATCTACTGCATAACTTTTACTTTTTATAATTCTTTTTTTTATAATTGTAGTATTACTGATGTAACATATTAGTGCAATCTCCATATCCCCCTCCTACCAGGTCGCATCTGGAAATGAGCTGTACACACATACATAAATAATATAGTTATTCTAATTTATGTGCATCTAATAATACCATGATTCCAGTTTATGTGCATCAATGCACATTGTTTCCTATGTAGTAATACCATGATTCCAGTTTATGTGCATCAATGCACCTTATTTCCTTGTAATAAACAAGCATTTGTCAATGCTGAATGTTTGCTTGCTGATATTAGCATTGGACATGCAGGAGTTAGACTGATGCAGAATAGGAATGGCAGTGAAGTACTGAATTCACACCAACCCCATGACCACCTTGCAGAAATGGAAAGGCAGTGAGGTGTGCTTTTGAGTCATTGCCCATAATGTTCAGCCACTGCATCTGAACTTTTGTCATAGACAGCTCAGATATTTATTGGTGCGGTGTGGCCACACCTGTAAAAATGTTCAGGGCATTGGAAGCGGGAGTGGGACACCTACGGAAATTCATATGGTGGCACTATAGTTCTTGCACATGCATGCAAGCAAACATAAAAAATGGGTGTAGTGTGGGGTAAGGGTGTCGGAGGGTACTGTAGGTCTATCAGCCCCCCTACCCCAGCACACACGCATGCCATCAGCACACTGTGCAAACATGCACCTATACTTTGTGCAATAAAATATATGTTTATGACAGACCATTTTCAGACAGCTTGTGCTATTTGCCATCATTTCTTATAATCCCACATACATCCAAAGGGAAAACCAAACAACAATATAAACTTGTATGTGAAATAACTGTTAGGCTAGTGTACAGTTAGTCTGCATATACTGTACACTTTCTGAAACACAATGTTGCATCCGGTGAAGGTTATCCTGTTTATATATATATATATTTTTTAATATAAATATTCTGATTAATAAGCTAAGGGAAAAACAGGCACAAATGACACACTAAGACTTCGGTGATTAAACAGTAAAATGCATACATGAAATATCTATCCCACCTCCCAAATGTGCAATGAGGGGGAGCTTTGCCCAGATTCTGGGAAAACTGTTTTGGAATGCTGTGGACTTAATGTGCTTTGCAAATGAAAGCACGTGTCCTTTTGAAGAAGGTGTGTAATAGGAATTTAAGGCATGTATGTAATTCCCAGATGTCCATAAAATAAGGTGCTATAGGCAGGTCATGGGAAAGGGGAGCAGGTTAAAATCACTTGCACAAAAGTCCTTTTTACAGCTACACAGTTGACCATTTATTTGTACAAATAAGGGACAAATAGATCGTGTATGATCTTGCCTTAAAATAATTCCATTGTTTTACAATGCAAACCACATATGGGAATCACAGCCTACTATTCTGCATCTCATTTGTTTTCAATATCCCAACCTCATAGCTACTGTATTTAATTAGCTCATGTAAAATAATAAAGTTAGTTATTCAAGGGTGTTGGTTCTTTAAGAGGATATGTAATGCAAAGTTTATTCAAAAGCATTTGTGGCTCTATATATTCTTCTGATCATACCATTTATCTTAACATAATCATGTCCTTTAGTTTAGCTATAAAGTGTTTCTTTCTTAACTAGATGATCATAGTAAAAATAGCAGATGACCCATACTTTAGATTATAAGTTTAGAAATACCAGTAAACGTCCCCATTTCCAATGTCTTTTTCCCCAAAAGTTAAAAGCCGCCCATCAAATTTATGATAACCGAGTTTAACTTGAGAACAGCTTATAATTACAATGCAAATATAATTTATAATTGCTCTACAGTATTGCATAACTGTCTGTTTAGTGATGTCTTATGCCAGCCTCTCTCCCTTTATGTGCGTGCAGTGCAGATGCTCTGACTTTGGAGGATCAAATGACTTTTCTTGTTTTGCTTGTTGCTTACTTTAGCTCATATGGAACAGCACTACACAAGATGATCACCAGTGGAGGGGATGTGAAAAAGTTAAGTAATTACCTGCATGAGATTTATTTTGCCCATATGTTAGTGTTTTTATATAAAAAAATACATGAAGTTAACAGATGTCAGCTTTCAAGAACAGTGAGTTGTGCCTTTAAGCAAATCCATGGAACTGAACTGTATGAAATGGCAGCCAAGCATCAATCATTGGACTCGACTTCTTTAGCTGCATATGGGGCAGGGGATGATAGCAAAGGGGATCAAGGGTTAACAACATGAAACAGCAGCCAGGTTTAGTGCTGCTACCCCTGATTTTGGTGGCCATCCTTGATGGTTCTGGGCTTCTTTGATGTTGCAGACTAATCGATTGCATCTTAGTGGAGCTGGGCACACAATAAAGAGAGGGAAAGAATTCAATTTCTGATATGTCCATTTCTCCTTCAAAATCCCCAGGCATGGATGACTAGCGTGAGACAGCAGCTGTGTCCTCCTGACAGAGGCTTCTGAACTGGTGATGGTGGTGGAGGTGTGTGTGTGTGTTTTTGGGGGGTTAAGTTTTGCAGGCAAACCTCTCAATCAGCTGGTGTGTTTCTATGGACCCATATCAATCTGAATGACATTTACACTGAAAAAAGAAAGGTGTGCAATCTTGGATCTGTTTTCTTGTTTGTTTTAGTTTTAACCATACAGTAAATGAAGCAGCCAGTGTTCTACTCTAAAGAATGGCATTTTTTTCAGAGATAGTTTAAGAATGTTCTTTATGCCTTTGGCTCGCTGCACTGTATACATTATCTCAAACGACTGATTCAATAAATTGTAGCAAACTTTTAATGTATTAAATTCTCTTGAAACGGAGGAACAGTACTTTTCTTTTATACTGTGCATATCATTAGACAGTGCTTGTACCAGTTTCCAAATGGAATAGCGTGTTTAGAGAACTTAATATGAGCATGTGCAGTTTCATCTGTCTGTCTCTTATCTCCCTCTCATAGAAGTTGTAGCACTGTGCAACTGAACTTATTACACGTTTACAGCTCTATGGATGTTTAACTTCTATTTACAAATGATTGCTGCATTTCTCTACTAAACTACTAACAAATATTGTCAAATGAAGTTTGAGCTTTTTGATTTATTTGGGCACTAGATTGATTATTTCTATATCTTGTATTACATATT